>CM060944.1:130705840-131955840 GCA_030765085.1 Allium cepa
TCGAGTTGATGCCAAACGAGATTGATTTCGAAAGTTTAGGAGAAACAAAGAAACAAGATCGCGGCCATTTATCTTAATTTTTTTTTTTCGAATTGGGAAACTGAATTTGAATTGGGGAAAAAGAATTGTTCATTTATTCGGCTGTTGATGTAAAAGAAGGCAGGAAGAGATTGAATAGGAAGGAAGCGTGCAAAGAAAGCTTATAATGATTTTGACCAGGCGTACACAAGAAGCTTAATTAATTAAATTAAATTTCATTAGCTTATAATCAATTAAATTCTCCGCGTTTATATATCGTACACTCGCACACTAACTTCGCTCAATACGAAATTTGACGATAATAATTCCATATTACGGACCTAATGGAGCTGGTTTCATCGAATTCCGAAACTGTGCCTCGGAAGGCTATTTTTAAATTCAATTTAAACGATGAAATTTGAAAACCGAATAAGTCACTATTCAATTAAATTTTACAACTTCTATTATCTTCAATATTATCAATATAAATTTTACAAGCCTTTAAATTATCTTTGATAGACTTAAAATTCTAGATTCGACAATTTACCCAACTTCACTTATTAAATTCTATTATTGAATAAATTGTGATATTCGCAATTTAGGTTATAATCGCTCTATTGGATATTTAAAATCAATTAACATTCTGATTTTTAATTGCTCGAAAATTCCGGGTCGTCACATTCCTCCCCCCTTAAAAGAATTTCGTCCCCGAAATTACTAGTTAGGAAGAATGATCCAATACCCGTTTGCTTATTCCCAAAACCAAACAGTTTCTAACAATACAACAACTTACCAACTATCTTTTATAATTTACCATTATCATTTTTATTAACTTTCCAAACCTTTCCCTAGTTTGCAACAATCTATTTGCTCAACCCTTCCAGTTTTAATCTTAAAACCAAATTTTTTTTTTTTTTTGAATTATCAAAATTTTCTCAAAATTTTTCTAACTCCCTAAATTCCCGAAAAATTTCGCCAGCGTCTCCTTTGCGCGGCTAGCTCGGTACAACTACAAAAGGGCTCTACGGCCTCCCAAATCCAAAATCGAAAAGAAAACAAAAGGCCAAGTGGCTCAATCCAAATCCAAATCCCAATCAAATTCCATACCAAATTTAAATACATACCTTATTGTCGGGCAATTCAAATTTATCTTCTGAATCAAAAACCAATTCTCTTTTCCCCTTTTACAATACCTGCATAACCTGCTTGGTACTAATATCTAATCACAATATTCCAATACATTTATCGATATTCTTACAAAATGTCAATATCTATTCATTTTAATATTATCTTAGATTGTATTTGTAATATCAATTTCCAATCTAGAATTTTACCACTCCTTTCTTAAGTTAGTATAAACATTTTATATGTTTCTTATCTTTATTTCTCTTTACCACTTTTAGTTTATACTTACTTCTATTCAAATCGATTTCCACATTTCATATGTATTCCATTTATTTTCAACTTTGAATTTTTAATTTTTAACTTTTATTCTCCATTTATAACTAATTTAAGTCATTACTTTAATTAGTTTCATTTGCTAACTTATTTCAATTCCTAGTTTGAAATCGTTTTGTTATTAACTAAATTTTCCAAAAATCTTCAAAAAATTTCTAACTCCCAAAATTTCTGAAAATTTTTGGCAGAGTACCCTTTGTACGGAGGAGCTTTTGCAATTTGCCAAAAGAGATAAATATATATACATCGACCCACACGGTCGGAAAACCAAAAACAGTTCATATTTCCTATTTTTATTGCGTAGGCGTACCTTATTTAGCATTTTAAGCAAGCGGCTTATTATTTTTAGCAAGTAGCACTACCAAATCCAGCCTCACGGCTTCCAGGTACCTGTACTTACTCAATTTAAACATGTAAGTGCCAAATATATGAAGTTTAACAGCATATCACTTAATTGTAATAGTTAAAACATATGAATTCTAAAAGAAACTCATACCAAACATTTTTATGTAAGCAATGTATTTAGTTTTCAGACTAATCTAACTGTTTCAATTAATTTATAAACCATTTTCATTCAATTTGAATGGTTTCAATCCACTCGTATACAACTTCACCAATTTGAATGGTTTAGAATTCAATTGCTTACTTTTAATTCATTCTTAAGCAAATTGAACTCACGTTTAATTCAATTGCTTACAAAATCAATTTATTTTACTTCTATCCATTTATAGAATTTTAATTGCTTCATATAAATCCAATGACAATTTATTTTATGCAATTTGACAAAATTTATGTGAATAAATAAGCACTTGAGTTCTATAATCAATTTAAATGAATTTCAACTCAATTTATACTTAATTCTATCCCATTTTTAAATTTATTCACAATTCATATATTCTCATTCTCATTGCATTTTAAATTTTATTGACCAAACTAGTCCATTCAAAACCATTAACAATCTAGGCTTCATCTCCATTACCAATTAAGCTTCCCCTTTATTTTAATCCATTCACAATCATTTATTTAGCTCGACACATTCCATTTAAATTTTATTTACAATTCATTTATTTACATTTCATTCCATATTTGTTTATTCCGAACTACTTTATTTAGCTCAAAAATAATCCAAGCTATTTCATTTAATAACCATTTCTCAACTTTATTGAAATCACATTTCATTTGATACTTATTTATTCCATCCATTTATATTTATTCAATAATATTAATTTATCCACATTCACTTAAACCATCCTAATAAACTTGAAACATTCTATTTTCCTTATTGTCTCAAGTTATTTCAATCCCTTAATAATTTTAAATGGTTTACAATTATTTATTCTGGAATTCCATTCCATTAATATTAGTTAATACTCATCGAATTTTATTTCGATTAACAATTTATTTTCACGTAATTTCAATCCAACCCAATATCATTAAACTCGGTTCAAGTTGAATTCAATTCAACTCTCCTCCATTCATTAAGCTTAAGTCAATTTACTTCAATTTATTCGAATTTTATACTTAAGCTCATTTCCATCTTACAAGTATATTTTCTCTTTTATACTCAGCTTGACTCAATTTATTACAGAGCCATATCCGATTTATTTCTACACATTTGGATTTTATTTGCAATTCATACCATTACTATTTTAAATCCAGATCCATTTTTTTTTCGATACATTCCCAAATATTTTTTTAATTTGTTAACACTTCAAGTTAAATTTTAATTAATAACCCAAGTTCTGATTTCACCATTTACATTTTAACTTACCATCCAATTTATTAACTTACATTGCAGTTTGGTTCACAAATCAATTAATTAATTTCAAGGCCACTTTCCATTATATTTTCTTCATCGACAATGTAAGTCGAATTTAATTATAACTTGAGTTTTATTTTCAAACCTCATCATAAACTCACAATTCAATTTCATTAACTAATTTATTATCCAATTAGTTCTCCCATTATTCATAATCCAACACTTGAAATTTTTATTCAAAATATCACTCCATTTAATTTCTTAAGTTAAATATTTATTTTATACTTCAAGTTTGGATCCTCATTTAATTTTTCAATTTATCAAAATATTGATTTTGGGCATTGTATTCCATTTTTAATTTAATTTTAACTCAGATTTATTTAATCAAATTCGATTTCAACTTATTCAATCAATCTCAATCCAATCAAATCTTTATTTCCAAATCCAAGTTAATTCCATCTTTAACTTTTCTTTTAAATTTAAGTTCCAACATTCAAAGCTTATATTCCATTTCTGATTTTTAAAAAATCATCTCAATTTATAAGCTTACAACTTATCTCATCAGAATTTTATACACCCGGCTTTTGCTTTCAAATCATTTTGAAATCTCCAATATCCCAAGTCACACTTCTCAAATTTTTAAACCAATCTTGGTTTTATTCCCAACAAATTTCCTTTGGAATTTCAAAAACAATTTGCTTTTCTAAACAAAATCAATTTAGTAGCATTACTTCACTTAGAAATTCGAAAACGAATACTGATGATGCGGCCGTCATCATCAGAATTATTTTTCAATAATCCAAGTGATTTCAATGCCATATCACCTTCAAAATCCCTTTAAAACAATTTCCTTCCAGAAATATCTTCGAAACAATGCTATCATTTATCTTCAAAACACTTCCAAATTTTCGGGATTTAACTTTCCAAATCCTGCTTAAATCAATTTTTTTTTATAATTCATTTACATAGCTTATGTTCATACAAATTCTCGTTTGATTATATTTCAATTTATAATTTTACATTTATAATTCATATTTACAAATTTCATTTTATCATGAATTTATTTCCGTAAACTTTGTTTATTTTCAATTTCTAGTTGAATTTTCATTTAACAATGATAATACTTTAATATTATCATTTCTAACATCCAATATATATATACACACACACAAGATTTGGAAATATAGAACTTTTGAAATTAGGAAGTTCATATAAAACTTTGTTTTTGAAATCCATAAATGGGTTTAAAGATAAATTATTAGTTAATTCAATTAAATTTTTCCAAACGGAATTTTTTTTTTAAATTGTGCGAATATTAATAAAACCATCTAATATTTATTCAAGGTCAAAATACAAAAGGGAACCAGTCGAGATTGGATCGGATTGCCAAAAGAGAAATTAAAGGTGCATTAATCTCACTCAGTTTATAATTAAATTTAAAACGATTAAATTTAAACAATTGTTTGAATGGTTGAATGAATTGATGAGATATAGTATGATATTGTGGAAGTGGTATATTATATTGTGCTGACGTTTGTGGATGCAGGGAAAAACAGGTTGGAGGGATCCAACTGGGTCCCTCATCATATATATATTGTTTATTTATTCCCTGTTATGCTTGTGGATATTCTGTTATGAAGTATATTGAAATATTGAATGCTATAATTTTTTGGATATATTCGGACTCTGAGTTATCAAAATGTATAGCATTGGATTTTTGGAAAGAAATAATAAAAAGAGAAAATTTTAAGAAAATGAAAATGAATGGGATAAGAATATTAGTGTTCTCAATACGCCAAATAATAAATTATGGGTGTGGAAAGAAATTTATGAATAAACAGAAAGTTAAGAAAACTTAAACTTCAATGTTACTATTTAAAAGAATAAAACAATTATTTAAATTTAGGATCTTAAATTATTTAAGAAGAATAAAGAAGAAATTGGGAATAACCTGAAATTTGTATATTTCAGCTAAAGGATTTAAAAATCAAACTGAAAATAATAATAAAGTCAATAATTAATTGAATGTCGAAATGAACTGATAAGTAAAGAAATTTATTTCAAAAGAAATAAATTGTGAATCAATTTGGAAAATCGATTTAAGTGGTTGAAGTTGGAATTCTCCCTGGATAACTAAGAACATTTCAAGTAAATTTTTAAATACAAGTTAATAGTTTTAAAATTGTTTTAAAGGGTATTTTTTGAAAATTTATTATTTCTAATATTTAAATTTTAAAGTAAGTATTTTCTCAAATCTATTATAGTAGTAATTATTTAAAAAGTGACTTAGTATTTTGTTTCAAAAGTGGAAATCTAGTTTTATATTTTATTTAGTAATTTTATTTCAAATATTCATATAAGATGTATTTTTAACAAATTTTTAAAGTAGTTTTAATTTAAAAGTTTTTAAAGTATATTTCAAAGTAAAGTGTTTTAAATTATTTTTAAAATCTATTTTTTTGTGCTTGGTGATTACAGAGGAGATATAAAACATTTGGGAAAGTTGATTCTGAAAGGAATGATGGTTTTTTGAAAACTATTTTCAAAGGAATTTGAAAGGTGAAAATATATCTTGTGAAGATATTTTTGAGGTTAATAAATAAATTGGGAAATTATTTATTGTTTGATTAATGTTTATGAATGTTAATTGATAGTTAAATAACCGACTATCAATATTGGCCAAATGCGTTGATCGTTTCGAAGAGACCGGGATCGAGATTTATTTCTCGAAAACCACTTCGATCCGGTTTGTACGTTGCGTGTAAACGTGTTCGGAGTTGAAGATGGAGCAGTGAAGTGCAAGGGCTAGTCGCTACTAATCCTGAGGATATTTCCAAAATGGATGTAGTAGGAGTAGTGACTTCGATTCCGTTCGAACCCGGAACGGACTTGTATGGATGAATGCTTGCGAAACATCGTCAGGTGGGCGATGGGCATTCTAAGTGAAAACATTCTAAAGGTAACGCTTAGCCTCAAGCCTCATCAACCGGGAATGACTGAAAATCAGGGGATATGCAGCAAGGTTAGGTGGGTCATGCCCAAGCAGGACAAGATATTTCCGCTGTCTAGATGTCCCTTATATATTTCGGCTTAGTGGGTGGTTGGTCGCGCCAACCACGGGGTTTATCTTGTTCGGGACTGTTCAGTAAGGAATGGTTCCGGCCTTGTGTTGCAGGGGATGAAGGGAGTAATCCTCGGTACGGTGATCTAGGCCCCGTACTGTGACAGGTGGTACCCCAGTGCCTAGTCATTGTTGGAAATCCATTCTCCCTACGAGCCTTGTACGAGTTTTGTTTGTATTACCCACTTTTGTGGCTAGTAGCTGCAATTTAATGAATGTTACAATTTCGGCTATTTTATAAGTATTTGTATATAGACCCTATTATAATATCAGAGGATTTCTATAAAAATTGTTTTAGCTATCGTAAGGTAAAAACCCGACATGTTTATTTGTGGCGTGGTCTTACGAGATGCTTTTGTTTTTCAAAGGATTTTTGAAACTTTAATAATCAATTGGGTGTGATTTTCTCACGCTGGTATTCCAGACTGACTCGGGTGTTATTTAACTGTAATGCTCGGGTCAGACCGAGTATTATAGAATACAGGATATGATGCTGTGGAGCTCAGGAGACGAGCTGGATGACGATACGTATAGTCGTACTTGTTTATATATATTCCGCTGTTTGAGTTGTTGTGTACCCATTGTATGTTATTGATGTGAGCTGTGACTGATGTACTCTGATGATGTAATATATGTAAACTGATATATTTGATTTTGAGTAAAGATTATTTATTATCTATTATATTTTATTCCGCTGCGATGGTTAGATTCTGATGTTGATTTTGTTTTCTCTTCTTCTACCTCTTCTTCTTAAATCCAAATGATTCGTATTTCTGTGCAACTTGAGTTGATTGTTGTAGAATAGTATTGACTCAAGGGGTACGGATTTGCGGGTCGTTACACTTGGTATCAGAGCTTAGGTTGGTGATAACCTTGGCTCTGGTGGGAATTACTCATTCAAAATAGAGTCCGTAGTACTCTAAAATGAGTTTGAGCGTATTAATAGATACGAGCGCGTATTTGTTAGTGAATATAAATTGTTTTAATATTGTGTTGATTGATTTATTGAGTGGCATATGAACCTTCGTCGACACAGTCTGCGCAACTGTATCGAAGGGGTTTCTAAACACTTGAATAGAACAATTGACACGGTATTGTTTTAAATGTGGGTAAATGAAATAATTTTACCCAAAATATATTTTGATATAAATAAAAGTTTTGTAAACTATTTAGCTAATATATGGTTTCTTGGATGTTAGAAATGATAATATTAAAGTATTATCATTGTTAAATGAAAATTTAACTAGAAATTGGAAAAAAAATAACCAAAGTTTGAGGAAATAAATTCATTATAAAATGAAATTTATAAGTATGAATTATAGATGTAAATTATAAATTGAAATATAATTAATTGGGAGTTTGTATAATCATAAACTATACAAATGCATTTTAGTTAAAATTTGAACTAGAATAAAATTTGAAAACTTCACAAAAAAAAAAAACCCCAGAAGTTTTGGAAGTATTTTGGTGGTGAATAGTATTATTGTTGTTTTGGGTTATTTCTGAAAGAAAATTTGTTTGAAATGGATTTTGAAAGTGATATAGCATTGAAATCACCTGGATTATTGGAAAATAATTCTGATGATGACGGCCGCATCATCAGTATCCATTTTCGAATTCCTAAGTGACGGATTGCTACCAAATTGACTTGTTCAGAAAACTAGTGGTTTTTGAAAATTTCTAAGGAAATTTGCTGGGAATAAGACCAGGATTGGTTTAAATTTTGAGAAGTGTGATTTGAGATGTTGGAGACTTCAAAATGTTTTGAAACCAAAAGCCGGTATTTTAAAACTCCTGATAAGATGGGCTATAAGCTTATAAGTTAGGATATTCTTTTAAATCAGGAAAGATAAATAAGCTTTGAATGTTGGGATTTAAATTTAAAAGAAAGATTAAAAATGGAATTAACTTGGATTTGGAAATAACGATTTGATTGGATTGAGATTGATTGAATAAGTTGAAAATAATATCCAGTGTATTCGAATTATGTTGAAATCGAATTGGATTAAATAAATATGAGTTAAAATTAAATTGAATTGAAATAGGAATTCAATTAAGATATAGAATGGAATTAGATTCTTACCTGATTAAATGGAAATAAGTTGGGTAAGGATTGGAATTAGAATAAATGAATAAGAACAACTTATAAGAGAATTAAAAATCCATAGAAATAAAATGTGCTTGGACTATAAATAAATAGCAGGCTTGAGTTAAAATAATGGATGAATATATTCAAGCCTAGAATGAGTATGATTGTATGACATATAAGTTGTGACTTATAAAATTTAAAATGGAATGCAAAGCCCCAACATCAATATTGTGATGAATTGAAAAATGAGAAGAAAAATCCAAAATTGAATTATAAAGTATATTGAACTTAAGAAATAATGATACTTGAGGAAAATAAAAATAAAAATTCAAGTGTTGGATTATGAATAAGGGGAGAACTAATTGGATAATAAATTTGTTAATGGAATTGAATAATGAGTTTATGATGAAGTTTGGAAATAAAACTCGAATCATAAATTGAATTCGACTTAAAAAAAAAAGTTGGTCAAGAAAATGTAATTGAATTGTGAGTTCATAAATTAGGTGGTAATTTGAGAATGGATAGTGGATTCAGAACTTGAATTTTAAAATTAAAATTTAATGTGAAATGTTAACAAATTAAATATAATTGGAAATTTATTGAATAAAAATGAAATTGGATTGTAATAGTTGTGGTTTGGATTGCAAATGAAGTCCAAATAAGTGGAAGTAAATTTGATATGGCCTTGTATTAAATTAAACGAGTCAAATCTGAAAGCTAAATTTTAAAATGAGATTTAACTGGGATAGAATTAAGTTGTATGGAAGAGAAAAATATTTATTAGTGAAATGAAACTGAGCGTAAGTATAAATTCTGAATAAATCGATATAAATTGACTTAAATTGAATATAAAGGGAATAGTTGAATTGAATTCAACTTAAAACCAGGTTTAATGATATTGGATTGAATTTGAACCAAGTAAAAATGAATTTGGATCGAAATAGATTTTGGTGGGTTGTGAATAAAATTTAAGAAAATGAAAATTCAAAATGGATTGAGGGGATAAACTAATTATATTGAATAAATGAATGGATGGAATAAATAAGAATCAAATGAAGTGTTGGTTTAAATAAGTTGAGAAATGGTTATTAAATGAAATAGCTTGGATTGTTTTTGAGATAAATAAATAGTTTGGAATAAACAATTACGGAATGGTTTTAAATGTAAATGAATGGATGTGAATGAATTAAAAATAAAAAGGAAATTTAATTGGTAATGAAGATGGATCTAAGTTGTTAATGGTTTTGAATGAACCAGTTTGGTTAATAAAATTGAAATGCAATGAAACTAAGAATATATGGATTGTGGATAAATTTAAAAATGGAATAGAATTAAGCGTAAGTTGAGTTAGAGTCAATTTAAATTGATTATTAAACTCAAGTGCTTATTTATTCACATAAATCTCGTCAAATTGCAAAGAATAAATTGTCATTTGGTGTAAATAGAAGTAATTAAAAATTCTATGAGTCGATAGTAGTAAAATAAATTGCTTTTGGAAGCAATTGAATTAAATGTGAGTTCAGTTTGCTTAAGAATAAATTGAAGGTAAGCTATTGTGTTTTTTTTAAACCATTCAAATTTGATAAAGATGTACTATTTTCCACACGGGCAGTCTAGAGTTAGGTTATCAGGTTATTCTGGATTCGGGAGTTGCTGTGCAGATCTGGAGGCGAGCCAGATAGCGTAGACTATTATCTATTGTATGTAGTATTTCTTTCCGCTGTTGTTGTCATACACTCTGATTGATGTAATGTAATGTGATGTAATATATAAAATGTATAGTTCTTTTGTTTTAATGAATATTCATTTATCTATTATATGTTGTTCCGCTGCGACTGTGAGATTCTGTTATTGTTTCTCGTTCTGTTACTTGTTTTCTGTTTTCTCCTCTCTTTCTTTTCTTTCTTTTTCTACCTCTTTCTTCTTCTAAAACCCTAACGGTTCGATTTTTCGGCAACGAAAAATCGTGATCGTTACATTACTCGAAGCAAAGCATGGGGCGATTCGAGTATACTTTATGGTTTCAGAGTTTTAACAACAGAACTGTTCTGTTCTGTTTTTAAGAAATTTTTTTTAAAAGTAAAGTTTAATATAAATCTGGAAATACGAATGGATTGAAAACCATTCGAATTGAATGAAAATGGTTATAAATAAATTGAAACAGTTGAATTGGCATGGAAACTATATAAATTGCTTTTGGAGAAATGTTTGCTGTGAATTTCTTTTAGAATTCATATGTTTTAACTATTTTAAATAAGTGAAATGTAGTTAAACTGAATATATTTGGCACTTACATGTTTAAATTGAGTAAGTACAGGTACCTGGAAGCCGTATGGCTGGATTTGGTTGTGCTATTTGCTAAAAATAATAAGCCGCTTGCTTAAAATGCTAAATAAGGTACGCCTACGCAATAAAAATAGGAAATATGAACTGTTTTTGGTTTTTCCGACCGTGTGGGTCGATGTATATATATTTGTCTCTTTTGTCAAATTGCAAAAGCTCCTCCGTACGAAGGGGACTCTGCCAAAAAATTTCAGAAATTTTGAGAGTTAGAAAATTTTTCAAAATTTTGGAAAATTTTGTTAACGACAAAACTATTTAGAATTGGAAAATAAAATAAGTTAGTAAATGAAACTAATTAACGTAATGACTTAAATTAGTTATAAATGAAGGATAAAATTTAAAAATTCAAAGTTGAAAATAAATGAAATACATATGTAATGTGGAAATCGATTTGAATAGAAATAAGTAAAGAGAAATAAAGATAAGAAACTTATAAGATGTTTATACTAACTTTAAAAAAAAAAAGAATGGTAAATTCTAGATTGGAAATTGATATTACAAATAAAATCCAAGATAATATTGAAATGAATAGATATTGACATTTTGTAAAAAGTCGATAAAATATTTTGGGATATTGTGATTGGATATTAGTGCTAAGCAGGATATGCAGGTATTATGAAAGGGAAAAGGAAATTGGATTTGATTTCAAGAAATAAATTTGAATTGCCCGACAAAAGGTACGCATTTAAATTTGGTATGAAATTTGATTGGGACTTGGATTTGAATTGAGCCACTTGGCCTTTTTGTTTTCTTTTTGGATTTGGGAGGCCGTAGAGCCATTTTGTAGTTGTACCGAGCTAGCTGCACAAAGGAGACGCTGGCAAAATTTTTCGAAAATTTAGGGAGTTAGAAAAATTTTGAGAAAATTTTGATAAGTCAAAATTTGGTTTTAAATTGAAACTTGAATGGTTAAACAAATGGTATGGTTTGGAACTAGAGTAAGGTTTGGAAGTTAGTAAGAAAGAGAATGAGTCTCTTATATAAAAGATAATTGGTAAGATGTTGAATTGTTAGAAACTGTTTTGTTTTTGGAAAAGTAACGGGTTTTGGGCCATTCTTCTTAGTTAGTAATTTCGGGGAAGAAATTCTTTTAAGGGTGGAGGAATGTGACGACCCGGAATTTTCAAGCATTTAAAATCAGAATATTTAATTGATTTTAAATATTCAATAGAGTAATTTTAACTTGAATTACGAATATCATGATTTATTTGATAATTAAATTATTGAATTAAATAATTTGAATTGGATAAAGTATGAAACCTGAGATTTTTAGCCTGCTAAAAATACTAAAAGTGTTAAAATGGAATCTAACACTAAATGGGCCAGTTTTGAAATTTAATTGTTTAAATTGAATTTAAAAATAGCATTCCGAGGCACAGTTTCGGAATTCGACGAAATCAGTCCCATGGGATCTGTAATATTGAATTATTATCGGATTTCAAATTTCGTAGTGATTGGAGCTGTTGTGTGAGCATACGACATATTAACGCGCTTAAATTTATATCGAAAGTTTAATACTTTAATTCGATTCAATTTTAAATTTTTAAAACCTATAAATATTGCCTTGCCAAATGATTTGCGTCGGTGTTGTTTTAGCCGGGTATTCCTCTACAAGCCAATCTAGGATCACTCTCGAACTATCGTTTCCATCCTTTTCCTTTTATCACTTAAAAATATATATATATATATATATATATATATATAATATAATAATAAAAGATAAGTAGAAGCTTTTAAGGGAAGATACTCGCTCGGTTAAAAACCAGTTACCGCTTTCCCTTTCTAAATGGAAGAAATATACAACTTTAGGGGCCGAACGAAATTCTTTTTCTTCCTGTCAAAATCCACGAAAATAATAGATCTCATGAAGAATTAAAGTCGATGTCGTTATTTTGGGTGGATGCGTATTCGAAGGGGCCGGCCGCAGTCTCATGGGGAAGTAGGCGAACGCGAAAGCGGTTCGACTTAGGGTGCTGCCTCACTGAGTTGATCTACGGTGAGGAGCTTGAGGTTGAGGAGGCTTCAATCGACCAGATGCTGCTGCATGATCTTTGGGGCGACTTGGGTTCGAGCGGCGTTGTGGAGGGTGTTTGGTGAGGTCGCGTGAGTTGTGGCTGAAGGCAGGCAAGCAAGTCGATGACCTAGGGCTTGGAGGTGAGCACGACTTCGAGCAGTGAGGTATTTCACTTTCAAGTTTATAAATTGATTTATTGATGTGTATATATACACTAAGGAAATAAAGTAAAATTAAACTTATAACAGCAAGGTATATAAAGCCATTTATCTTCGATTTATCAATTTATATATACATACATATGTATACATATACAGTGAAGAGATAATGATATAAATATATATATATATACACACACACACACAAGATTTGGAAATATAGAACTTTTGAAATTAGGAAGTTCATATAAAACTTTGTTTTTGAAATCCATAAATGGGTTTAAAGATAAATTATTAGTTAATTCAATTAAATTTTTCCAAATGGAATTTTTTTTTAAATTGTGCGAATATTAATAAAACCATCTAATATTTATTCAAGGTCAAAATACAAAAGGGAACCAGTCGAGATTGGATCGGATTGCCAAAAGAGAAATTAAAGGTGAGTTAATCTCACTCAGTTTATAATTAAATTTAAAACGATTAAATTTAAACAATTGTTTGAATGGTTGAATGAATTGATGAGATATAGTATGATATTGTGGAAGTGGTATATTATATTGTGCCGACGTTTGTGGATGCAGGGAAAAACAGGTTGGAGGGATCCAACTGGGTCCCTCATCATATATATATTGTTTATTTATTCCCTGTTATGCTTGTGGATATTCTGTGATGAAGTATATTGAAATATTGAATGCTATAATTTTTTGGATATATTCGGACTCTGAGTTATCAAAATGTATAGCATTGGATTTTTGGAAAGAAATAATAAAAAGAGAAAATTTTAAGAAAATGAAAATGAATGGGATAAGAATATTAGTGTTCACAATACGCTAATTAATAAATTATGGGTGTGGAAAGAAATTTATGAATAAACAGAAAGTTAAGAAAACTTAAACTTCAATGTTACTGTTTAAAAGAATAAAACAATTATTTAAATTTAGGATCTTAAATTATTTAAGAAGAATAAAGAAGAAATTGGGAATAACCTGAAATTTGTATATTTCAGCTAAAGGATTTAAAAATCAAACTGAAAATAATAATAAAGTCAATAATTAATTGAATGTCGAAATGAACTGATAAGTAAAGAAATTTATTTCAAAAGAAATAAATTGTGAATCAATTTGGAAAATTGATTTAAGTGGTTGAAGTTGGAATTCTCCCTGGATAACTATGAACATTTCAAGTAAATTTTTAAATACAAGTTAATAGTTTTAAAATTGTTTTAAAGGGTATGTTTTGAAAATTTATTATTTCTAATATTTAAATTTTAAAGTAAGTATTTTCTCAAATCTATTATAGTAGTAATTATTTAAAAAGTGACTTAGTATTTTGTTTCAAAAGTGGAAATCTAGTTTTATATTTTATTTAGTAATTTTATTTCAAATATTCATATAAGATGTATTTTTAACAAATTTTTAAAGTAGTTTTAATTTAAAAGTTTTTAAAGTATATTTCAAAGTAAAGTGTTCTAAATTATTTTTAAAATCTATTTTTTGTGCTTGGTGATTTCAGAGGAGATATAAAACATTTGGGAAAGTTGATTCTGAAAGGAATGATGGTTTTGAAAACTATTTTCAAAGGAATTTGAAAGGTGAAAATATATCTTGTGAAGATATTTTTGAGGTTAATAAATAAATTGGGAAATTATTTATTGTTTGATGAATGTTTATGAATGTTAATTGATAGTTAGATAACCGACTATCAATATTGGCCAAATGCGTTGATCGTTTCGAAGAGACCGGGATCAAGATTTATTTCTCGAAAACCACTTCGATCCGGTTTGTACGTTGCGTGTAAACGTGTTCGGAGTTGAAGATGGAGCAGTGAAGTGCAAGGGCTAGTCGCTACTAATTAGAAGTCAAGAAACAAAGTATTTTACAGTAAATGATTATAAATTTATTCTGTTTTATAAAAATAAATAAAAATAAAATTTGGGTTGTGTGATTGAAATTTTATATAGGAAAAATTTTCGATTATAGAATGATAATAAAAATGATTATTAAATTTTAGAGTTCACTGTAATCAAATAAATTCTTTTTTTTTATATACAATTTGGATGGGAAATTATCAGTTTAAACTAAATTTTCTAGTCACCTAAATTAATAAATGATAATAAAATTATTTGGTTATTCTAATTACTAAGATAAGTGATTAATGGAATTTAGTTACAATTAATTTATTAGTTGAAAACCAAATGTTTAGTTTAAATTAAATTGTTGGCCAATTTAATTTATTAAATAATCATTGTAGAATATCTCGAATATTGATAAGAATTATTAATATTTATACAAGGTTATAAACCAGGAAAACCAAGACACAATTGATGTGGACTGCAAACAAATGCAAGGTGAGTTAATCTCACTCAGTTAAATTTAGATTTAAGTAATTAAATTTAAATAATTGTTTGGATGACTGAATTGATGGATGTGATATGGTATGACATTTTGGAATTGGCATATTATATTGTGTTAACATTTGTGGATGCAGGGAAAAACAGGTTGGAGGGATCCAACTGGACCCCTCACATTTATTTAAATTATTCAATATTCTCTGTTTTGATTATTTGATATCCTATGATGAGCTATATTGAAATATTGAATGTATGGATTGATTGTATATTCGGGTAATGAATTACCAAAATATATGAATTGGATTGTTGAAAGGAAGTTAAAAGGAAGTAAATTTGTAAGCGAAATATTTATAGGAAGTTTGAATAAATTAAGAATGAATTGAAAGGAAATAGAATTAATATGAAAATAATAATAACTTCGAGTATGAAGAGAAAATGTAATTTTTGATAAAATGAAATTGATGAATTGTAAATTTAGGCTATATCAATTAAAGAAATAAATAATTATTTTAAATTTAGGCTTTAAATTATTTAAGAAAAATAAAGAAGGAATTGGGAATAACCTGAAATTTGTATATTTCAGCTAAAGGATTTAAAAATCAAACTGAAAATAATAATAAAGTCCATAATTAATTGAATTTCGAAATGAACTGATGAGTAAAGAAATTTATTTCAAAGGAAATAAATTGGAAATCAATTTTGGAAAATTGATTTAAGTGATTGAAGTTGAAATTCTCCCTGAATAACTAAGTGCGTTTTCAAAGTAATTTTTAAATATAAGTAAAAAATTAAAAATTGGTTAAAAGCAAGTGTTGGAAAATTTCTTATTTCTAATATTTAAGTTCTTATGTAAGTATTTTCTCTTTATCTATTATAGTAGTAATTATTCAAAGAATATCTTAATATTATGGTTTTTAAAAGTATAAATCTAGTTTTATATTTATTAATAACCTTAATTCCAAATATTCATTCAATATGTGTTTTAACAAATTATTGAAATAATGTTAATTTAAATGTTTGAAGGTATATATTTCAAAGTAAAGTGTTTTAAATTATTTTAAAACTCTAGTTGTGTGCTTGGTGATTTCAGAGGAGATAGAAAATATTTGGAAAAGTTTATTGTGAAAAGAAAGATGGTTTGAAAACTGTTTTCAAAGGATTGAAAATAGAAATATATCTTGTGAAGATATTTTTTTTGGGATAACTAATTAATTTGGAAAAAAATTATTTATTGGTTGATGGTTGTTTGTGAATATTCATTGATAGTTAAACAACCGACTATCAATATTGGACAAATGCGTTGATCGTTTCGAAGAGACCGAGATCGAGATTTATTTCTCGAAAACCACTTCGATCCGGTTTGTACGTTTCGTGCGAAAAACGTGTACGGAGTTGAAGATGGAGCAGTGAAGTGCAAGGGCTAGTCGCTACTAATCCTGAGGATATTTCCAAAATGGATGTAGTAGGAATAGTGCCTTCGGTTCCGTTCGAACCCGGGACGGACTTGTATGGACGAATGCTTGCGAAACATCGTCAGGGGGACGATGGGCATTCTAAGTGAAACGTTCTAAAAAGGTAACGCTTAGCCTCAAGCCTCATCAAATGGGAATGACTGAAAATCAGGGGATATGCAGCAAGGTTAGGTGGGTCATACCCAAGCAGGACAAGATAATTCCCCTGTCTAGATGTCCCTTATATATATATTTTGGCTTAGTGGGTGGTTGGTCGCGCCAACCACGGGGTTTATCTTGTTCGGGACTGTTCAGTAAGGAATGGTTCCGGCCTTGTGTTGCAGGGGATGAAGGGAGTAGTCCTCGGTACGGTGATCTAGGCCCCGTACTGTGACAGGTGGTACCCCAGTGCCTAGTCATTGTTGGAAATCCATTCTCCCTACGAGCCTTGTACGAGTTTTGTTTGTATTACCCACTTTTGTGGCTAGTAGCTGGAATTTAATGAATGTAACAATTTCGGCTATTTTATAAGTATTTGTATATAGACCCTATTATAATATCAGAGGATTTCTATTAAAAATTGTTTTAGCTATCGTAAGGGAAAAACCCGACATGTTTATTTGTGGCGTGGTCTTACGAGATGCTTTTGGTTTTCAAAGGATTTTTGAAACTTTAATAATCAATTGGGTGTGATTTTCTCACTCTGGTATTCCAGACTGACTCGGGTATTATTTAACTGTAATGCTCGGGTCAGACCGAGTATTATAGGATACAGGAGATGCTGTGGAGCTCAGGAGACGAGCTGGATGATGACACGTACTCTCGTACTTATTTATATATATTTCCGCTGATTGAGTTGTGTATTCTGAGTTGTTGTGTATTCATTGGATGATAGTGATGTTGAGTTGTGATTGATGTACTCTGATGTGTAATATATAAACCGAAATATTTGATGTTGAGTAAAGATAATATATTATCTATTATATTTTATTCCGCTGCGATGGTTAGATTCTGATATTGATTTTATTTTCTCTTCTTCTACCTCTTCTTCTTTAACCCAAATGGTTCGTATTTCTGTACAACTTGAGTTGTTGTTGTAGAATAGTATTGACTCAAGGTGTACGGATTTGCGGGCTGTTACACTTGGTATCAGAGCATAGGTTGGAGATAACCTTGGCTCTGGTAGGAATTACTCATAAAATAGAGACTGTAGTACTCTATAATGAGTTTGAGCGTATTAATAAATATGAGTGCGTATTTGTTAGTGAATATAAATTGTTTTAATATCGTGTTGATTGGGTTATTGAGTGGCATATGAACCTTCGTCGACACAGTCTGCGCAACTGTATTGAAGGGGTTTCTAAACACTTGAATAGAACAATCGACACGGTATTGTTTTAAATATGGGTGAATGAAATAATTTTACCCAAAAACATATTTTGATATAAAGAAAATTTTTATAAACTATTTAGTTAATATATGGTTGCTTGGATGTTAGGACTGATAATATTAAAGTATTATCATTGTTAAGTGAAAATTTAACTAGAACTTGAAAAAAAAAAATTAACCAAAGTTTGAAGGAATAAATTCATTATAAAGTGAAATTTATAAATATGAATTATAGATGTAAATTATAAATTGAAATATAATTAATTAGGAATTTGTATAAACATAAACTATACAAATGTATTTTAGTTAAAATTTGAAGTAAAATAGAATTTGAAAACTTTAAAACCCCGGAGATTTTGGAAGTATTTTGGAGGTAAATAGTATTACGGTTGTTTTTGGGTTATTTCTGAAAGGAAATTTGTTTAAAAATGGGTTTTGGAACGGAGATGCCATTGAATTCGCTTCAGTCACTGGAAAATAACTTCGGTGATGACTGCAGCATCATCGATGTTCACTTTCGAGTCTCTAAGTGATGAATTGCTACCAAATTGATTTGTTCAGAAAAGCTAGTTATTTTTGAAAGTCTCAAAGGAAATTTGTTGGGAATAAAACCAGGATTGGTTTGGCCTTTGAGAAATGTGATTTGTGATGTTAGAGATTTTAAATGATTTGAAACCAAAAGCCGGGTGTTTAAAACTCTTGATGAGATAGTTGTAAGCTTACAAATGGAAATGATTTTTATACCAGGAAGGGAATATAAGATTTAGATGTGGGAATTTAAATTTAAAAAGAAAAGTTAAAAATGGAATTAACATGGATTAGAGAATAAAATTTAACTGAATTAGAATAAATTGAATAAGCTGAAAATAATATCCAGTTGTCTTTGAATTAAGTTAAAATAAAATTGAATTGGAATAAAAATTCAATTGAATTATTGAATGAATTAGATTCTTACCTGAATAAATGGAAAGTAAATTGGATAAGAAATGAAAATTGAAATCAATGAATTAGAATAACTTTTATAAAAGAATTGAAAATCCATGGAATAAAATATGCTTGGATTTTAAATAAGTGTAAAACTCGAATTAAAAATAAAAGATGAATATATTCAAGCCTAGAATGAATGGAAATGTGTAAAATAATATGTTATGACTTATAAATTGGGAAATGGGGATAGAAAACCCAAAATAAATATTATTGATGAATTGGAGAATAAAATAAAAATCAAAACTTGAATTATAAACTAAATTGAACTAAGAAAATTAAATGAAGTGATATTTGAAATTAAAAAAATCAAGTATTGAACTATAAATAGGAGAGAACTAATTTTATAATAAATTAGTTAATAAAATATGTAAATGGGAACGTAATGTTGTTTAATAGAAGCTGAATTATGAATTTATGATAAAATTTGGAAATAAACTCAAGTTATAAATTAAAATTGATTTAAATTGTTGATGAAGTGAAAGTAATGGAGAATGAAGCTGAATTGTGAGTTAGTAAATTAAATGGTAAAATCAGAACTTGAGTTATTAATTAAGATTTAACTTGAAGTGTTAACAAATTAAAAATAATTGGGAATGTATCGAAAAAAATGGATATGGATTTAAAATAGTAATGATATGAATTGCAAATAAAATACAAATCAGTGGAAAGAAGTTGGAAATGGTCATGTAATCAATTAAATGAGTTAAATTTGGAAATTTAAAATTTCGTAATAACTAATCAAACGAAATTGTAAATTAAAAATGAGATTTAATTGAGAGTTGAATTGAATTCAACTTAAAACCAAGTTTAATGATATTGGATTAAATTTGAATCAAGTAAAAAAAATATGGATTGAAATAAAACTTGGTGGGTGGTAATAATATTTAAGAAAATGGAAAATTCGTAATGGATTGAATGGATAAGTTAATTATACTGAATAAGTGAATGGATGGGATAAATAAGAACCAAAGGAAGTATGGTTTAAATAAGTTGAGAAATGGTTATTGAATAAAATAGTTTGGACTGTCTTTGAGCTAAATAAAATAGTTTGGAATAAACTAACTTGGAATGAAATGTAAATAAATGAATGGTAAATAAAATTTAAATGGAATGTGACGAGCTAAATAAATGATTGTGAATGGGTTAAAATAAAGGGGAAATTTACTTGGCAATTAAGATGAACCTAGGTTATAAATGGTTTGGAATAAACTAATTTGATTAATAAGATGAAATGCAAGTAAATGAATTAAAATTTGAAATGCAATGAAACTGAGAATATAGGGATTGTGAATAAATCTGAAATGGAATAGAATTAAGTATAAATTGAGTTGGAGTCAATTTAAATTGGTTATAAACATAAATACTTATTTATTCACATAAATCTTGTCAAATTGCATAGAATAAATTGTCATTGGATGTAAATGGAAGTAATTAAAATTTTATGAGTTGATAGAAGTGTAATAAAATTGATTTGAAATCAATTGAATCGAATATGAGATTGATTTGTTTAAAAATAAATAGAATGTAAGCAACAGAATCATAAACCATGTAGATTTGAATGAAATGGCATGAGCACTAGTTGAAAACAAGTGCGTAAGTGTTAAAAACCATATAAGTTACTTATAAACATTGTTAGTTACATTGTTTTTAATATTTATGTGTTGTAGTTGTTCAAAAAGAGTGGAATGTTAATAAACTGCATATATTTGGCATTTACATGTTTAAATTGAGTTAGTACAGGTACTGGGAAGCCGTGTGGCTGGATTTGGTAGTGCTACTTGCTAAAAATAATAAGCCGCTTGCTTAAAATGCTAAATAAGGTACGCCTACACAATAAAAATAGGAAATATGAACTGTTTTTGGTTTTTCCGACCGTGTGGGTCGATGTATATATATTTATCATTTTTGTCAAATTGCAAAAGCTCCTCCATACAAAGGGGCCTCTGCCAAAAATTTTCAGAAATTTTGGAAGTTAGAAAATTTTTGAAAATTATGAAAAAAATTTGTTAACGACAAAACTATTTAGAATTGGAAACTAAAATAAGTTAGTAAATGAAACTAACTAAAGGAATGACATGAATTAGTAATAAATGAAAAATAAAATTCAAATGTTTCAAGTTAGAGATAAATTGAATTCATATGAAAATGAAAAAAATTAGTTTGAATAGAAATGATATAAACTGAAGTGGTAAGGTGATAATGAATATAAAAAGCATATTAAATACTTATACTAAACTTAAGAAAAGAATAGTGAATTCTGAAGTGGAAATTGATAATATAAATATATTCCAAGTTCATATTTGGATAAATAGATATTGATATTGGTAAGGGAGTCAATAAAATGTTTTCAAATGTTGTGATTGGATATTACTGCTTAGTCGGCTATGCAGGTAATATAAAGTGAAAAGAGAATTGATTTTGATTTCAGAAGATAAATTGGAATTGCCCGACAAAAGGTATGTATTTAAATTTGGTATGAAAATTGATTGGGATTTGGATTTGGATTGAGCCACTTGGCCTTTTGTTTTCTTTTTGGATTTGGGAGGCCGTGGAGCCATTTTGTAGTAGTACCGAATCAGCCGCGCAAAGGAGACGCTGGCAAAATTTTTCAGAAATTTAGGGAGTTAAAAAAATTTTGAGAAAATTTTGATAATTCAAAATTTGATTTTAAATTGAAACTTGAATGGTTAAACAAATGGTATGGTTTGGAACTAGGGAAAGGTTTGGAAGTTAATAAGAATGATAATGGATCTTTTATAAGAGATAGTTGGTAAGTTGTTGAATTGTTAGAAACTGTTTAGTTTTGGGAAAGTAACGGGTTTTGGACCATTCTTCCTAATTAGTAATTTCGGGGACGAAATTCTTTTAAGGGGGGAGGAATGTGATGACCCGAAATTTTTAAGCAATTTAAATCGGAATATTTAATTTATTTTAAATATTTGAAAGGTTAATTTTAACTTGAATTCCGAATATCACCATTTATTAAATAATTAAATTATTGAATTAAATAAGTTGAAGTTGGTTCAAATGTTGAATTTGGAGTTTTAAACCTATTAAAAATAATTTGAAGGCTTGGAAAAAAAATTATAATAGTACTGAGGATAATAGAAGTTGTAAAATTGAATTTAACACTGATTTGTTCAGTTTTAAATTTATATCGTTTAAATCGAATTAAAATTTGCCGTCCGAAGCACAATCTCGGAATTCGATGAAACCAGTACTATTGGATCCGTAATATTGAATTATTACCGGATTACAAATTTCGTATTGATCGGAATTAGAGTGTGAGTGTACGATATAATAACGCGCTGAAAGAAAAAAAACTAAACTAATAATAATTTATTCAGTCAAGCTTTTCTGATACGCCATCATTTACTCGTTTCAGGCATGCTTCTTTTATCTTCCAGCATACACCATCGTTCATCACTTTTTATCAAAACCCTTCTTCCTTAAAAAAAAAAAAAGATAGTTCGTTTATTGATTTAAATGGCCGAGCTTCCTCTGAAAGAAATCGAGCCATATTCTTTTCCCTCTTCCATTTCACGTATTCGAAAACAAAACGGCCGATGCCTCAAAATCGATTTTGGCCGAATCGTTTTCTCTTTTCCAATACCCCAATTTCAGTTCGAAAAAAAAAACCTAAATCAGATCAAACCCGTATTCCTTCTTTCTTTTCCCTGATCACTTCGAGTCGCGATTCTATACTTTCGGCGTTGTCAAGATTATAGCTAGGGTTAGCTTAGAGGCGTAATTATAGCAGTGATTCGACAATCGAAGGGTAGATTTGGATTTTTTTTGGGTCGAGTAGCATCTACGGGGGAAATTGGAGTGGAGCTACACCACTTTTGCAGTCGCGACATCGAGCTACAATGGGAAGAGACGGGGACAGTCGACGTTTGCGCGGCAGCTCACGATGGTTGATGTCGATGGGAGTTCGTGGGATTTGGGTTTTGGGTTGTTCGGTGCTCGCTGTTGGACGTCGTTCTGATGATAGTGTTAATCTGGGCGACGCGAATTGAAGGTAAGATCCCTGTTTTTAAATTTAATTTGAATAAAGACATGTATATAAATATAAATGCAGTAAAGTATATCCATACATATTTTAAGTGTATGTATATACAGATCAGAATATATATATATAATTTTTTCAACTGGTTAATTTATAATTTGCATTTCAGTTTAGACTAGGATAATTAGAAGTCAAGAAACAAAGTATTTTACAGTAAATGATTATAAATTTATTCTGTTTTATAAAGATAAATAAAAATAAAATTTGGGTTGTGTGATTGAAATTTTATATAGGAAAAATTTTCGATTATAGAATGATAATAAAAATGATTATTAAATTTTAGAGTTCACTGTAATCAAATAAATTCTTTTTTTTTATATACAATTTGGATGGGAAATTATCAGTTTAAACTAAATTTTCTAGTCACCTAAATTAATAAATGATAATAAAATTATTTGGTTATTCTAATTACTAAGATAAGTGATTAATGGAATTTAGTTACAATTAATTTATTAGTTGAAAACCAAATGTTTAGTTTAAATTAAATTGTTGGCCAATTTAATTTATTAAATAATCATTGTAGAATATCTCGAATATTGATAAGAATTATTAATATTTATACAAGGTTATAAACCAGGAAAACCAAGACACAATTGATGTGGACTGCAAACAAATGCAAGGTGAGTTAATCTCACTCAGTTAAATTTAGATTTAAGTAATTAAATTTAAATAATTGTTTGGATGACTGAATTGATGGATGTGATATGGTATGACATTTTGGAATTGGCATATTATATTGTGTTAACATTTGTGGATGCAGGGAAAAACAGGTTGGAGGGATCCAACTGGACCCCTCACATTTATTTAAATTATTCAATATTCTCTGTTTTGATTATTTGATATCCTATGATGAGCTATATTGAAATATTGAATGTATGGATTGATTGTATATTCGGGTAATGAATTACCAAAATATATGAATTGGATTGTTGAAAGGAAGTTAAAAGGAAGTAAATTTGTAAGCGAAATATTTATAGGAAGTTTGAATAAATTAAGAATGAATTGAAAGGAAATAGAATTAATATGAAAATAATAATAACTTCGAGTATGAAGAGAAAATGTAATTTTTGATAAAATGAAATTGATGAATTGTAAATTTAGGCTATATCAATTAAAGAAATAAATAATTATTTTAAATTTAGGCTTTAAATTATTTAAGAAAAATAAAGAAGGAATTGGGAATAACCTGAAATTTGTATATTTCAGCTAAAGGATTTAAAAATAAAACTGAAAATAATAATAAAGTCCATAATTAATTGAATTTCGAAATGAACTGATGAGTAAAGAAATTTATTTCAAAGGAAATAAATTGGAAATCAATTTTGGAAAATTGATTTAAGTGATTGAAGTTGAAATTCTCCCTGAATAACTAAGTGCGTTTTCAAAGTAATTTTTAAATATAAGTAAAAAATTAAAAATTGGTTAAAAGCAAGTGTTGGAAAATTTCTTATTTCTAATATTTAAGTTCTTATGTAAGTATTTTCTCTTTATCTATTATAGTAGTAATTATTCAAAGAATATCTTAATATTATGGTTTTTAAAAGTATAAATCTATTTTTATATTTATTAATAACCTTAATTCCAAATATTCATTCAATATGTGTTTTAACAAATTATTGAAATAATGTTAATTTAAATGTTTGAAGGTATATATTTCAAAGTAAAGTGTTTTAAATTATTTTAAAAATCTAGTTGTGTGCTTGGTGATTTCAGAGGAGATAGAAAATATTTGGAAAAGTTTATTGTGAAAAGAAAGATGGTTTGAAAACTGTTTTCAAAGGATTGAAAATAGAAATATATCTTGTGAAGATATTTTTTTTGGGATAATTAATTAATTTGGAAAAAAATTATTTATTGGTTGATGGTTGTTTGTGAATATTCATTGATAGTTAAACAACCGACTATCAATATTGGACAAATGCGTTGATCGTTTCGAAGAGACCGGGATCGAGATTAATTTCTCGAAAACCACTTCGATCCGGTTTGTACTAAAAATTTGTATCGAGATTAAATATATAAGTATTTGTATATAGACCCTATTATAATATCAGAGGATTTCTATTAAAAATTGTTTTAGCTATCGTAAGGGAAAAACCCGACATGTTTATTTGTGGCGTGGTCTTACGAGATGCTTTTGGTTTTCAAAGGATTTTTGAAACTTTAATAATCAATTGGGTGTGATTTTCTCACTCTGGTATTCCAGACTGACTCGGGTATTATTTAACTGTAATGCTCGGGTCAGACCGAGTATTATAGGATACAGGAGATGCTGTGGAGCTCAGGAGACGAGCTGGATGACGACACGTAGTCTCGTACTTATTTATATATATTTCCGCTGATTGAGTTGTGTATTCTGAGTTGTTGTGTATTCATTGGATGATAGTGATGTTGAGTTGTGATTGATGTACTCTGATGTGTAATATATAAACAGAAATATTTGATGTTGAGTAAAGAGAATATATTATCTATTATATTTTATTCCGCTGCGATGGTTAGATTCTGATATTGATTTTGTTTTCTCTTCTTCTACCTCTTCTTCTTTAACCCAAATGGTTCGTATTTCTGTACAACTTGAGTTGTTGTTGTAGAATAGTATTGACTCAAGGTGTACGGATTTGCGGGCTGTTACACTATAATGTGACGATCCGAAATTTTTGAATATTTGAAATCGGAATATTTAATTAATTTTAAATATTCAAAGGTTAAATTTTAACTTGAATTTCAAATATTAATCATTATTGGATAATTAAATATTGAATTTAATTATCAGAATTGGGTAAATTATTGATTCTGGAATTTTAAGCCAGTTAAAAAAATAATTTAAAGGCTTGTAAAATTCGTATTGATAATACTGAAGATAATAAAAGTGATAGAATCGAGTTTAAAGATGTTTTGTTCAATTTTTTTTAAAATATATAGTTTAAACTGAATTCAAAAACAGCCGTCCGAGACACAGTCTCGGAATTCGACGAAACCAGTTCCATTGGATCCGTAATATTGAGTTATTATCGGATTTCAAATTTCGTATTGATTGGAGTTGTTATGTAAGCGTACGATTCATAAACACGTTAAAATTTAATAAAACTTTAATTGATTTAAATAAAGGTCATTGATGTCTTCTGAAGCACGCTTCTCTTTTAATATCTACAGCCGACACAGAAACAATTTTGCACGCTAATATCTTTCCCTGTCTCCCCATTCTTTCTTTACCAATGTAGACATATTCAAACGGAATTGAAAAGCTTCAGAAAATATAATAATGGCCGATTAAATTTGCAGCCCCACGCGTTTTAATCGAGTTTACCCCTCTCTAAAAATCAAACGAAAACCTTTCCGTTCAGAGATTGCGGCCACCCAACTTCAAAACTACGTTCAATTCCTCCCTCCTCCGCACTCTATTAGTTCGAAATTGAGCCTCTTTCTTATTAATCGATCGAGTGGAAAAAAAAAGAGGGGATCGCAGTCGAGTCGCGATTTGACTCGCGCCTGATAGAGGCCGTGGCGAAATGCGGCGGTGAAGGGAAGGGGCAGCGACCATGGCGAACTCGAGTTCGCATGAAGGGTCGCGACATGGTGATGCTCGTTCAAGGGGTCTTGGGGGTCGCGCGCACGGTCAGTAAGGGATCGAAGACGAGTCGGTTGCGAATCGGTCAGTGGGTTTGAGGTTAGGTTTCTGCAGATCTATTTGTTACAGTTCTCAAATTAGGTGGAGACTTGTTTCAATTAATTAGCTCTCTACATTCACATCAAGCTTTTCAAATTAATTACTGCTTTATTTATTCAGATAAGAATTTATTTTATTAAGGTTAGTATGTATATAAGTAAGACAGGAAACACATACATATTGTAAACGGTAAAAAAAATAAAATAAAAATAACTATATATATAGATAAGGTTTAAAGCAGAAATGTTGGAAGTATAAAAAGATATGTAGTTCCTAAAGAAAATTAATGCACCTTTACATATTTCCCTTTACAAGTTTATTCTAAAATAAGGTAATTTATTTTGTTAATTGACTCATTTAATTTATTTTAGTAACTAAAAGATTTGTAAAAGGAAAATTAGTTTAGATTTTAATTATTTGTTTAAAAGTAAAATCATTAGTTGAAATTAAAATTTACTAGCTTGAACTAAAATTCTTAAACGGTAAAATATATTCTAGTAAGGAAACAATTTTTTTTTTAGTTAGTTGAAATGGGATGGTTAACTAATAAATTCATTTAAAGGAAGTTAATTTTTGGAATTAGATAATTTATTTAATTAATGGAGATTAATGGTTCAATTCTTATTTCAAATATTAATAAAGCCATCTAATATTTATTCTAGGTCTATAACCGTAAAGAAAGAGGTCGGGATGGAAATGGATTACGAATAAAAGGGGAAAAGGTGAGTTAATCTCACTCAGTTTAAATTTAAATTTAAATGATTAAATTTAAATAATTGTTTGAATGGTTGAAATTGATTGATTGACGTGCTATCGAATGATATATTCTGAAATTAGTAAATAATGTTGTGCTAACATTTGTGGATGCAGGGAAACAGGTTGGAGGGATCCAACTGGATTCCTCAAATTTATTAGATTATTTAATATTCTGTGTGATGAATATTTGATATCCTGTGATTGTTTTATGGATAATTGGAATATTGGATAGTATGGTTGGATGGAATAACTCAGTATAAAGAGTTACCAAAATCTATGGAATTGGATTTTTGAAAGGTAATAAAAGAGTAAAATTTTAAGTAAATAATTCTAGTAAATTGGAATAAATTGAATAATGAAGTGAAAATAAAATAAAATAGAGTGATTTATAAACTCTAACAAAATATGGAATATAAGGAAATTGAATTAACAAAGGAATAATAAATTATGGAACTTAAGTGAATAAAAGTCATTATTTTAAATGTAAGGATTAAATTTAAAGGTAAAGAAAGGAAATTGAGGAATCTGAATTTGGTATTTTTTAGTTTAAAGATTTTAAAACATAAATTGGAAATTAAATCTAAAGTTAATAAATTTTGAAATAAATGAAGTAAGAGAATTTATTTCATGGTAAAGTAAATGGAAATCAATTGTAAAATTGATTTAGGTGTTAAAATTTAAATTTAAAGTGAAGAGAGATTTTGGGACTTTATGACTGGGTTATAAAGTGAAATAAAATGTCGGTGGATATTTTTTTTTAAAATTCAAGGTAATAATATATTAAAGGAATGGGTATTTGTTTAAAAATAAATGGTGATTTATTTTTAAGGAATGGGAAACAGAAGAGGATTTCCCTGGATAACCAAGTATGGTTTTCAAAAATATTTAAAGTTTTTAAGATCGTTTTAAAAAGCAGGTTTTGGAAAGTTTATTATTTCTAAATCTAAATTTTTAAAGCAAGTATATTTTTCTAAATCTATTATTGAAATAACTATATAAAGTAACTTGGTATTGAGTTTAAAAGAGGAAATTTAGTTTATATTTTATAAATTGTCTTATACAAAATATTTTGTTAGTATATTCATTTTAATAAAATATTTAAGTTATAATTTTAAAAGTTATAAGTATATTTTATAAAAAAAAATGTTTTTAAATTATTTTAAACTTAAGTGTTTGTACTTGGCGTTCCAATGGAAATAATAATTAGGAATGTACCCTGGGAAGGGAAACGGGTTTTGAAACTGTTTTCAAAAGGGGTTGAAAATTTGAAATATATATCTCGGGAAGATATTTTGGGATTAATAAATAATTTGGGAAATTATTTATTGGTTGATGGATGTTTGTGAATATTAATTGATAGTTAAATAACCGACTATCAATATTGGACAAATGCGTTGATCGTTTCGAAGAGACCGGGATCGAGATTTATTTCTCGAAAACCACTTCGATCCGGTTTGTACGTTTCGTGCGAAAAACATGTTCGGAGACGAAGATGGAGCAGTGAAGTGCAAGGGCTAGTCGCTACTAATCCTGAGGATATTTCCAAAATGGATGTAGTAGGAATAGTGCCTTCGGTTCCGTTCGAACCCGGGACGGACTTGTATGGACGAATGCTTGCGAAACATCGTCAGGTGGGCGATGGGCATTCTAAGTGAAACGTTCTAAAAGGTAACGCTTAGCCTCAAGCCTCATCAAATGGGAATGACTGAAAACCAGGGGATATGCAGCAAGGTTAGGTGGGTAGCACCCAAGCAGGGTGAGGTCATTCCAGTCTAGATGTCCCTTTTTATTTTTCGGCTTAGTGCTGCGGTTGCTGATCCCAACCGCGGGGTGATCTCACTCGGGACTGTCCAGTAAGGGATGGTTCCGGCCTTGTGTTGCAGGGGATGAAGGGAGTAATCCTCGGTACGGTGATCTAGGCCCCATACTGTGACAGGTGGTACCCCAGTGCCTAGTCATTAGTTAGAAATCCATTCTCCCTACGAGCCTTGTACGAGTTTTGTTTTTATTACCCACTTTTGTGGCTAGTAGCTGGAATTTAATAATGTAACAATTTCGGCTATTTTATAAGTACTTGTGTATAGACCCTATTATAATATCAGAGGATTTCTATAAAATTGTTTTAGCTATCGTAAGGTAAAAACCCGACATGTTTATTTGTGGCGTGGTCTTACGAGATGCTTTTGTTTTCAAAGGATTTTTGAAACTTTAATAATAAATTGGGTGTGATTATCTCACGCTGGTAATCCAGACTGACTCGGGTGTTATTTAACTGTAATGCTCGGGTCAGACCGAGTATTATAGGATACAGGATATGATGCTATGGAGCTCAGGAGACGAGCTGGATGACGAAACGTACTCTCGTACTTGTATATTTATATACGTATTCCGCTGTGTTGAGTTGTTGTGTACCCATTGTATGATATTGATGTTGAGTTGTGACTGATGTATTCTGATGATGTAATGTATGTAAACAGATATATTTGATTTTGAGTAAAGATTATTTACTATCTATTATATTTTATTCCGCTGCGATGGTTAGATTCTGATGTTGATTTTGTTTTCTCTTCTTCTACCTCTTTTTCTTAAACCCAAATGGTTCGTATTTCTGTTCAACTTGGGTTAATTGTTGTAGAATAGTGTTGACTCAAGGGGTACGGATTTGCGGGTCGTTACACTTGGTATCAGAGCTTAGGTTGGCGACAACCTAGGCTTTGGTGGGAATTACTCAAGTAGAGTCCGTAGTACTCTTTAATGAGTTTGAGTGTATTAATAGATATGAGCGCGTATTTGTTAGTGAATATAAAATGGTTTTATATTGTGTCGATTGGTTTATTGAGTAAGTTATGGATTCTGGTCAATACGAGTAATTAACGTTATTGATAGGGATCTCTAAACACTTGAATAGAACAATTCGACACAGTATTGTTTTAAAATAGGGTAAATGAAATAATTTTACCCAAATTATTTTTGTATATGAAAGAAATAATTTTCAGAAATTATTATAGTATTTGGATGCTTGATTGTTAAGGAATGATAATATTAAATTATTAACGCTATTGTGTAAAAAATTGAATAAGAAATTGAAACTTATAACCAAAGTTGAAAAATAAATTTATATAACAAAATGGAATTTGAAATATAGATTATAAATGTAATTTTTAAATTTGAAATAACTTCATATATAAATAAGATTATAATTTTGAATTAGAATTCCAGAGAATGAAAATAAATTAAGATGAAGATTCCAGAGTAAGTTTGGAATTTTGGGGGAAAAGTTTAAATTCCTTTGGATTTGGAAATGGTTTTCAAAAATTTTGAAGAAATAATAGTGGTATTATTTCGGGAATATTTTTGAATTGAAATTGAATCTGGTGAGATTGGAAATTAAGAATATTTGAAATGTTTTAAAGAGATAAAAGCATCGAACTCTTTCGGTCACTGGAAAATAACGTCGGTGATGACTGCAGCATCATCGATGTTTATTTTCGAGTTTCTAAGAGATTGCTGCCAAATTGTTTTAAAATGGAATTGGTTGTGAACTGGATTTGGTCTTGAAATTCAGAGGACAATTGAATTTACCAAAGGATTTTGGATATAGTTGATTTCAAAGTTGATTTTTGGAATTTTAGGAATTGTTTAAAAACTCTGGAATCTTATGTAAAAATGTTTGTGGAATAATAAAATATATTGAATAAATAAAAATGTATATTCCCAAGATAAAAGTAAGAATGTGAATGAGATTGATTGTGGATAGATGGAAGTGTGAATGTAAATGAAATGTGACCTATAAAATTTAGAAATGAGATTAATAAGCCAAAATAAAATAGTTTTGAATTTGGAAAGTGAATGAAAATCCAAAACTTAACTTATAAAATAAATAGGTTGAACTCCAGTAAAATAGACAAAGAAATTTTGAAATAAAAATCAAATATTGATTTAATGTATGTTGAATATCAAATTTTGTGGTGACAAATGTTGAGTTTGTAAATGAATTATGGGATGAATATTCGATGTAAATAATATGGAATGTTCCAAGATTAATTAATGGAATATGGAAATGGAACTCGAATTGTTTAAATAAAAATTTGAGTTGCGGATAAATGATAAAATTTGAAAGAGATGTTGAGTTATTAATAGAAATTCAACTTGAAATTGTAAGTGAATTAAATTTGAATTGAAGTTGAATGGAATTGAATTAATATAAAAATGATTTGTATTGCCAATAAAAATCCAAGTAAGGATAAATTGGAAATGGCCTCATTATAAAATGAAAGGAATTCCGAAATAAATTATTGAATGTGAATTAGAATTCATATTGATTCAATGAAATATACTAATTTAATTTAAGCGAATGGAGCTAACAATGAAATTGGAAATGAGCTCGAGTAACATATAAATTCAACTTAGACCAACGATGAATTAAAAATAATTGGGAGTGTCGTCAAACAAATTGAAATTGGGTTATAACAGTGATGGTTGGAATTTGTGAATCAATTCCAAGTAGGTTGAAATAGAATGGAAAAGACCTTGTTATTAATAAAATCAAAATTCTATGAATGAATAGAAATTGACTAAAAATTGATTTTTGAAATCGGTTGAATTATAAATGGTTTATAATAAAACCTGTTTGGTAAGTGGAATGAAATTAGTAATTAAGTTGAGTAACTCAAGTTGTATTAACAAGAGCTTGGCTTCGAATAAAATGGGAATTCATTGAATAAAATTTTATGAGTTGATAGAAGTGAAATAAAATTTATTTTGAATCACTTGGAATAAAAATAAACTCGTTTGGATTCAAATGAATTGGAAGTAGGCAATGAAGTGTAAATCATTTAATTGGAATGTAAAATGAATTAAATGAAATGGTATTGGAATGGATTGGGAGCATTCAAAATAAATGTCGAAATGTTTCACATGTGCTTGTGGAAGTCTATGATATGCATCGTTTATGAAACCCATGTTTTAATTATTTATATTTAAGTGAAATGCTATAAATTTGTGTAATTGTCACTTACATATTTATATTGAGTAAGTACAGGTTCAGGGAAGCCGTTTGGCTGGATTTGATTGCGCAATTTGCTAAAATAAATCGCCGTTTGCTTAAAAATGCTAAAATAAGGTACGCCTACGCAATACAAATAGGAAATATGAGTTGTTTTTCTGTTTTCCGACCGTGTGAGTCGATGTATATTGATTTCCGGCCTGAGGCCGATGTATATATGTTTTTGTGCATCCTGCGATATCGTAGAAGTCCCTCCGTACAAAGGAGACTCTGCCAAAATTTTCCGTAAATTTTGGGAGTTAGAAAATTTTTGAAATTCTCGAAAATTTTCATTAACGGCAAATGATCTAAATTTGCTAAGCAAATAAAATTGAAATTGGATATTGAAATCTAATTGGAATGTAAATGTAAAGAGAATGAAATTGAAGAAACTAAAGAAGTAAAGTTTGCAAATAAACTTTAATAAAAATTAAAATTAATTAGTAAGTGCAACTAATACAATATTCAAAGTGGAAACCAAAATTTAAACTTAAATGAAATTGTAAAGACAAAGAGAATGGTAATGGAAATAAACTTCAATAGTAAAATGAAGATTTATATAAGAATTATATACAATATTCAAATTAAACTTAAGGAATGGAAAATGAAATTCTTAAGTAAATTTGGTATTGGAAAAAAATTATTCCAAGAGAATAATTGAATGGAAATTAACTGAAGGTTAAAGTGATAGCTGGGAATGTGAATAAAAAGAGAATTGGTGTAGCTAAAAATAAATTGGGCTAATTACGTAAGGTGTACGTATATTATTTATTCGCATAGCTATATTGATCCCGAATTCGAGCACAGATTTTCGAGATAGTTATATCGATCCGAGTTAGGATTTTTCACTCGATTTTCGACGGCGAACCTGGATATGGGTTGTTGATTGATTCTGAAAATTCTCTATCGTAGTTTACGACTATGTAAGGAGAATGACGGTTTCTGATCAAGAAACCAGATCTGAGTCCGCACTAGGAAGTCGGATGGACGATACTAGTTCGGAAGTGAAATTGTGTGATCGAGTGAACGATCGGATTTGGTAATTGCATACGAATAATATGTGTGCATCGTATGGGCTTAAATAAAGCAAATATTGAAATTTGTGTAAAAGTAATGCAAAATGATTTTGAATGTTGTGGATGGACATTATTGTTATAACAGGATATACAGGTGTTATAAAAGCAGAAGGAAATTGATGTTTGATTTCAGAAGATAAAAATTTAAAATGGCCCGACAAAAAGGTATGTGTTTAAATTTCTATATGAAATTTGATTGGGTTTTTGGATCTAGCCACTTGGCTTTTTGTTTTCTTTTTGGATTTGGAAGGCCGTAGAGCCATTTTGTAGTTGTACCGAGCTAGCCGCGCAAAGGAGACGCTGGCGAAATTTTTTTTGGAAAGTTAGTGTGTTAGGAAAATTTTGAGAAAATTTTGATAATTTAAATTTAGATTTGAATTTAAATTTGAATGGATGAACAAGTAAAGTTATTTGGAAACCTATACAAGGTTTTGGGAAAGTTTGGGAAGTTAGTAAAAATGGTAATGAGGCTTTATAAACGATGATTAGATAGATGTTGAACTATTTGGGTTGAGGGAATAGTTAACGGGGTATAGATCATTCTTCCTAACTAGTAATTTCGAGGACGAAATTCTTTTAAGGGGGAAGGAATGTGACGTCCCGAAATTTTTGAATATTTGAAATCGGAATATTTAATTAATTTTAAATATTCAAAGGTTAAATTTTAACTTGAATTTCAAATATTAATCATTATTGGATAATTAAATATTGAATTTAATTATCAGAATTGGGTAAATTATTGATTCTGGAATTTTAAGCCAGTTAAAAAAATAATTTAAAGGCTTGTAAAATTCGTATTGATAATACTGAAGATAATAAAAGTGATAGAATCGAATTTAAAGATGTTTTGTTCAATTTTTTTTTTAAATATATAGTTTAAACTGAATTCAAAAATAGCCGTCCGAGACACAGTCTCGGAATTCGACGAAACCAGTTCCATTGGATCCGTAATATTGAGTTATTATCGGATTTCAAATTTCGTATTGATTGGAGTTGTTATGTAAGCGTACGATTCATAAACACGTTAAAATTTAATAAAACTTTAATTGATTTAAAAAAAGGTCATTGATGTCTTCTGAAGCACGCTTCTCTTTTAATATCTACAGCCGACACAGAAACAATTTTGCACGCTAATATCTTTCCCTGTCTCCCCATTCTTTCTTTACCAATGTAGACATATTCAAACGGAATTGAAAAGCTTCAGAAAATATAATAATGGCCGATTAAATTTGCAGCCCCACGCGTTTTAATCGAGTTTACCCCTCTCTAAAAATCAAACGAAAACCTTTCCGTTCAGAGATTGCGGCCACCCAACTTCAAAACTACGTTCAATTCCTCCCTCCTCCGCACTCTATTAGTTCGAAATTGAGCCTCTTTCTTATTAATCGATCGAGTGGAAAAAAAAAGGGGATCGCAGTCGAGTCGCGATTTGACTCGCGCCTGATAGAGGCCGTGGCGAAATGCGACGGTGAAGGGAAGGGGCAGCGACCATGGCGAACTCGAGTTCGCATGAAGGGTCGCGACATGGTGATGCTCGTTCAAGGGGTCTTGGGGGTCGCGTGCACGGTCAGTAAGGGATCGAAGACGAGTCGGTTGCGAATTGGTCAGTGGGTTTGAGGTTAGGTTTCTGCAGATCTATTTGTTACAGTTCTCAAATTAGGTGGAGACTTGTTTCAATTAATTAGCTCTCTACATTCACATCAAGCTTTTCAAATTAATTACTGCTTTATTTATTAAGATAAGAATTTATTTTATTAAGGTTAGTATGTATATAAGTAAGACAGGAAACACATACATATTGTAAACAGTAAAAAAATAAAATAAAAATAACTATATATATAGATAAGGTTTAAAGCAGAAATGTTGGAAGTATAAAAAGATATGTAGTTCCTAAAGAAAATTAATGCACCTTTACATATTTCCCTTTACAAGTTTATACTAAAATAAGGTAATTTATTTTGTTAATTGACTCATTTAATTTATTTTAGTAACTAAAAGATTTGTAAAAGGAAAATTAGTTTAGATTTTAATTATTTGTTTAAAAGTAAAATCATTAGTTGAAATTAAAATTTACTAGCTTGAACTAAAATTCTTAAACGGTAAAAATATATTATAGTAAGGAAACAATTTTTTCTTTTTAGTTAGTTGAAATGGGATGGTTAACTAATAAATTCATTTAAAGGAAGTTAATTTTTAGAATTAGATAATTTATTTAATTAATGGAGATTAATGGTTCAATTCTTGTTTCAAATATTAATAAAGCCATCTAATATTTATTCAAGGTCTATAACCGTAAAGAAAGAGGTCGGGATGGAAATGGATTACGAATAAAAGGGGCAAATGTGAGTTAATCTCACTCGGTTTAAATTTAAATTTAAATGATTAAATTTAAATAATTGTTTGAATGGTTGAAATTGATTGATTGACGTGCTATCGAATGATATATTCTGAAATTAGTAAATAATGCTGTGCTAACATTTGTGGATGCAGGGAAACAGGTTGGAGGGATCCAACTGGATTCCTCAAATTTATTAGATTATTTAATATTCTGTGTGATGAATATTTGATATCCTGTGATTGTTTTATGGATAATTGGAATATTGGATAGTATGGTTGGATGGAATAACTCAGTATAAAGAGTTACCAAAATCTATGGAATTGGATTTTTGAAAGGTAATAAAAGAGTAAAATTTTAAGTAAATAATTCTAGTAAATTGGAATAAATTGAATAATGAAGTGAAAATAAAATAAAATAGAGTGATTTATAAACTCTAACAAAATATGGAATATGAGGAAATTGAATTAACAAAGGAACAATAAATTCTGGAACTTAAGTGAATAAAAGTCATTATTTTAAAATGTAAGGATTAAATTTAAAGGTAAAGAAAGGAAATTGAGGAATCTGAATTTGGTATTTTTCAGTTTAAAGATTTTAAAACATAAATTGGAAATTAAATCTAAAGTTAATAAATTTTGAAATAAATGAAGTAAGAGAATTTATTTCATGGTAAAGTAAATGGAAATCAATTGTAAAATTGATTTAGGTGTTAAAATTTAAATTTAAAGTGAAGAGAGATTTTGGGACTTTATGACTGGGTTATAAAGTGAAATAAAATGACGGTGGATATTTTTTTTTAAATTCAAGGTAAGAATATATTAAAGGAATGGGTATTTGTTTAAAAATAAATGGTGATTTATTTTTAAGGAATGGGAAACAGAAGAGGATTTCCCTGGATAGCCAATTATGGTTTTCAAAAATATTTAAAGTTTTTAAGATCGTTTTAAAAAGCAGGTTTTGGAAAGTTTATTATTTCTAAATCTAAATTTTTAAAGCAAGTATATTTTTCTAAATCTATTATTGAAATAACTATATAAAGTAACTTGGTATTGAGTTTAAAAGAGGAAATTTAGTTTATATTTTATAAATTGTCTTATACAAAATATTTTGTTAGTATATTTATTTTAATAAAATATTTCAGTTATAATTTTAAAAGTTATAAGTATATTTTATAAAAAAAATGTTTTTAAATTATTTTAAACTTAAGTGTTTGTACTTGGCGTTCCAATGGAAATAATAATTGGGAATGTACCCTGGGAAGGGAAACGGGTTTTGAAACTGTTTTCAAAAGGGGTTGAAAATTTGAAATATATATCTCGGGAAGATATTTTGGGATTAATAAATAATTTGGGAAATTATTTATTGGTTAATGGATGTTTGTGAATATTAATTGATAGTTAAATAACCGACTATCAATATTGGATAAATGCGTTGATCGTTTCGAAGAGACCGGGATCGAGATTTATTTCTCGAAAACCACTTCGATCCGGTTTGTACGTTTCGTGCGAAAAACGTGTTCGGAGTCGAAGATGGAGCAGTGAAGTGAAAGGGCTAGTCGCTACTAATCCTGAGGATATTTCCAAAATGGATGTAGTAGGAATAGTGCCTTCGGTTCCGTTCGAACCCGGGACGGACTTGTATGGACGAATGCTTGCGAAACATCGTCAGGTGGGCGATGGGCATTCTAAGTGAAACGTTCTAAAAGGTAACGCTTAGCCTCAAGCCTCATCAAATGGGAATGACTGAAAATCAGGGGATATGCAGCAAGGTTAGGTGGGTAGCACCCAAGCAGGGTGAGGTCATTCCAGTCTAGATGTCCCTTTTTATTTTTCGGCTTAGTGGTGCGGTTGCTGATCCCAACCGCGGGGTGATCTCACTCGGGACTGTCCAGTAAGGGATGGTTCCGGCCTTGTGTTGCAGGGGATGAAGGGAGTAATCCTCGGTACGGTGATCTAGGCCCCGTACTGTGACAGGTGGTACCCCAGTGCCTAGTCATTAGTTGGAAATCCATTCTCCCTACGAGCCTTGTACGAGTTTTGTTTGTATTACCCACTTTTGTGGCTAGTAGCTGGAATTTAATAATGTAACAATTTCGGCTATTTTATAAGTACTTGTGTATAGACCCTATTATAATATCAGAGGATTTCTCTAAAATTGTTTTAGCTGTCGTAAGGTAAAAACCCGACATGTTTATTTGTGGCGTGGTCTTACGAGATGCTTTTGTTTTCGAAGGATTTTTGAAACTTTAATAATAAATTGGGTGTGATTTTCTCACGCTGGTAATCCAGACTGACTCAGGTGTTATTTAACTGTAATGCTCGGGTCAGACCGAGTATTATAGGATACAGGATACTCAATTCCCGTTACTATATATTTTTTTTTCAAACCAACAAATTAACATCCTACCAATTTTTTTTTTTTTAAAAGTCACATTACCTTCCTTATTACCTTTCCAAATCTTTCCCTAATTTGCAAACAAACCTATTTGCCTAATCATTCAAGTTTCAATTTAAAACCAATTTGGAATTATCAAATTTTCTCAAAATTTTTCTAACTCCCTAAATTCCCGAAAAATTTCGCCAGCGTCTCCTTTGCGCGGCTAGCTCGGTACAACTACAAAATGGCTCTACGGCCTCCCAAATTCAAAAGGAAAACAAAAGGCCAAGTGGCTCAAACCAAATCCAAATCCCAATCAAATTCCATACCAAATTTAAATACATACCTTTTGTCGGGCAATTCAAATTTACCTCTTGAAATCCAATCCAATTTCCTTTTCCCCCTTTATAATACCTGCATATCCTGCTTAGCACTAATATCCAACACAATATTCCAAAACATTTATCGACTTTCTTACAAAATGTCAATATCTATTCATTTCAATATTATCTTAGATTTTATTTGTATTATCAATTTCCCATCTCTAATTTACCATTCCTTTCTTAAGTTAGCATAAACATTTTATATGTCTTTATTTCTCTTTACCTCTTTTAGTTTATACTTATTTCTATTCAAATCGAATTCCACATTACATATGTATTTCATTTATTTTCAACTTCGAATTTTTAAATTTTATCCTTCATTTATTACCAATTTAAGTCATTACTTTAATTAGTTTCATTTACTAACTTATTTTAGTTTCCAATTCTAAATATTTTTGTCGTTAACAAAATTTTCCAAAATTTTCAAAAATTTTCTAACTCCCAAAAATTCCGAAATTTTTTGGCAGAGTCCCCTTTGTACGGAGGAGCTTTTGCAATTTGACAAAAGATATAAATATATATACATCGACCCACACGGTCGGAAAAACCAAAAACAGTTCATATTTCCTATTTAATTGCGTAGGCGTACCTTATTTAGCATTTTTAAGCGAGTGGCCTATTATTTTTAGCAAATAGCCCAACCCAAATCCAGCCATACGGCTTCCAGGTACCTGTACTTACTCAATTTAAACATGTAAGTGCCAAATATATGCAGTTTAACTACATTTCACTTATTTATAATAGTTAAAACATATGAATTCTAAAAGAAACTCACACCAAACATTTTACTGTAAGCAATTTATATAGTTTCCATGTCAATTCAACTGTTTCAATGTATTTATAACCATTTTCATTCAATTTGAATGGTTTTCAATCCATTCGTATACCACTTCATTAATTCGAATGGTTTAAAACTCAATTGCTTACATTTAATTTATTTTAAGCAACTGAACTCATATTTAATTCAATTACTTTCAAAATCAATTTATTTTACTCTTTATCAATCCATAGAATTTTTAATTACTTCAATTTACATCAAATAATAATTTATTTTTTTGCAATTTGACAAGATCTATGTGAATGAATAAGTACTTGAGTTTTATAATCAATTTTAAATTGATTTCAACCCAATTATTACTTAATTCTATTCCATTTCCAATTTATCCACAACCCATATACTATCATTTTCATTGCATATCAAATTTGAATACATTCACTTACACTTCATCTTGTTTGCCAATTAAACTTCCCTTTTATTTTAATCCATTCACAATCACTTGCTTAGCTCGACACATTCCACTTAAATTTTATTTACAATTCATTTGTATACATTTCATTCCATATTAGTTTATTTCAAACTATTTTATTTAGCTCAAAAACAATCCAAGCTATTTCATTTAATAACCATTTCTCAACTTATTTAAACCAACACTTCCTTTGGTTCTTATTTATCCCATCCATTCACTTATTCGGTATAATTAACTTATCCACATTCACTTAAATCATTTCTAATAAACTCGAAACATTCTATTTTCCTTATTGTCTCAAGTTATTTCCATCCCTTACTAATTTAAATGGTTTACAATTATTTATTTAAGCATTTTCATTCCATTAAATATTATCGGCAACACACCGAATTTTATTTCAATTAAAATTTATTTCACTTGATTTAAAACCAATCCAATATTATTAAACTTTGTTTAAGTTGAATTAAATTCAACACTCTTCCATCTACTCAGCTTAAGTCAATTTATTTTGATTCAATCAAATTTTACACTTAAGCTCATTCTCATTTCGCAAATAAATATTTTTTTCTCTTTTATTCAACTTGATTCCATCTCAATTAAATATCATTTTAAATTTTCAATTTCATTTGATTGGTATTATAAAATTTAACTTTCCAAATTCAACTCATCCCATTTATTACCTGGCTATTTTCCAGGTTATCTCCACTTATTTGGATTTTATTTGCACATTCAAACCATCACTATTTTAATCCATTTCCATTTTTATTCTATATATTCCCAATTATATTTAATTTTTTAACACTTCAAGTCTAATTTTTAATTAATAACTCAAGTTCTGATTCTATTATCCACTTTTAATTTACCATCCAATTTATTAACTCATAATTCAACTCCATTCTTAATTACTTTCCTTTCATCAACAATTTGAATCAGCTTTAATTTATAACTTAAGTTTATTTTCAAACTTCAACATCAACTCACAATTCAATTTTATTAACTAATTTATTATCTAATTAGTTCTCCCATTATTTATGATCCAACACTTAAATTTTTTTTTTCATTCCAAATATCACTTTTATTTATTTTCCTTAGTTCAATATACTTTACAATTTAAGTTTGGATTTCCCTCTCATTTCCCCTATTCATCTAAATATTTATTTGGATTTGTATTCCATTTCAAAAATTTATAAGTCACAACGTATTATTTACACAATTCCATCCATTATAGGCTTGAATATATTCATCTTTTATTTTTAACTCAAGCCTGTTATTTATTTATAGCCCAATCATATTTTATTTCTATGGATTTTAATTCTTTTATAAGTGATTTTGATTTATTTATTCCAATTTCAATCCTTATCCCACTTAATTCCATTTATTCAGGTAAGAATCTAATTCCATTAAATAATTCAATTGAATTCTTATGCCAATTCAATTTTATCTCAACTCGGATTTATTTAACCCAATTCGGTTTCAACTAAATTCAAATACAACTGGATATTATTTCTAGCCTATTTAATTTATTCCAATCCAGTTAAGTTTATTATTATTTTTTTTATTTCCCATCCAAGTTAACTTCATTTCATTTTAAATTTACATTCCATTATTCAAAGCTTATATTTCCTTTCTGTTTTAAAAATTTAACTTGAAGTGTTAACAAATTAAAAAAATATTTGGGAATGTATCCAAAAAAAAAAAAGGATCTGGATTTAAAATAGTAATGGTATGAATTGCAAATAAAATCCAAATGTGTAGAAATAAATCAGATATGGCTCTGTAATAAATTGAGTCAAGCTGAGTATAAAAGAGAAAATATACTTGTAAGATGGAAATGAGCTTAAGTATAAAATTCGAATAAATTGAAGTAAATTGACTTAAGCTTAATGAATGGAGGAGAGTTGAATTGAATTCAACTTGAACCGAGTTTAATGATATTGGGTTGGATTGAAATTAAGTGAAAATAAATTGTTAATCGAAATAAAATTCGATGAGTATTAACTAATATTAATGGAATGGAATTCCAGAATAAATAATTGTAAACCATTTAAAATTATTAAGGGATTGAAATAACTTGAGACAATAAGGAAAATAGAATGTTTCAAGTTTATTAGGATGGTTTAAGTGAATGTGGATAAATTAATATTATTGAATAAATATAAATGGATGGAATAAATAAGTATCAAATGAAATGTGATTTAAATAAAGTTGAGAAATGGTTATTAAATGAAATAGCTTGGATTATTTTTGAGCTAAATAAAGTAGTTCGGAATAAACAAATATGGAATGAAATGTAAATAAATGAATTGTAAATAAAATTTAAATGGAATGTGTCGAGCTAAATAAATGATTGTGAATGGATTAAAATAAAGGGGAAGCTTAATTGGTAATGGAGATGAAGCCTAGATTGTTAATGGTTTTGAATGGACTAGTTTGGTCAATAAAATTTAAAATGCAATGAGAATGAGAATATATGAATTGTGAATAAATTTAAAAATGGGATAGAATTAAGTATAAATTGAGTTGAAATTCATTTAAATTGATTATAGAACTCAAGTGCTTATTTATTCACATAAATTTTGTCAAATTGCATAAAATAAATTATCATTGGATGTATATGAAGCAATTAAAATTCTATAAATGGATAGAAGTAAAATAAATTGATTTTGTAAGCAATTGAATTAAATGTGAGTTCAATTTGCTTAAGAATAAATTAAAAGCAAGCAATTGAATTCTAAACCATTCAAATTGGTGAAGTTGTATACGAGTGGATTGAAACCATTCAAATTGAATGAAAATGGTTTATAAATTAATTGAAACAGTTAGATTAGTATGAAAACTATATACATTGCTTACATAAAAATGTTTGGTATGAGTTTCTTTTAGAATTCATATGTTTTAACTATTACAAATAAGTGATATGCTGTTAAACTTCATATATTTGGCACTTACATGTTTAAATTGAGTAAGTACAGGTACCTGGAAGCCGTGAGGCTGGATTTGGTAGTGCTACTTGCTAAAAATAATAAGCCGCTTGCTTAAAATGCTAAATAAGGTACGCCTACGCAATAAAAATAGGAAATATGAACTGTTTTTGGTTTTCCGACCGTGTGGGTCGATGTATATATATTTATATCTTTTGTCAAATTGCAAAAGCTCCTCCGTACAAAGGGGACTCTGCCAAAAAATTTCAGAAATTTTGGGAGTTAGAAATTTTTTGAAGAGTTTTGGAAAATTTAGTTAACAACAAAACGATTTCAAACTAGGAATTGAAATAAGTTAGCAAATGAAACTAATTAAAGTAATGACTTAAATTAGTTATAAATGGAGAATAAAAGTTAAAAATTAAAAATTCAAAGTTGAAAATAAATGGAATACATATGAAATGTGGAAATCGATTTGAATAGAAGTAAGTATATACTAAAAGAGGTAAAGAGAAATAAAGATAAGAAACATATAAAATGTTTATACTAACTTAAGAAAGGAGTGGTAAAATTCTAGATTGGAAATTGATATTACAAATATAATCTAAGATAATATTGAAATGAATAGATATTGACATTTTGTAAGAAAATCGATAAATGTATTGGAATATTGTGATTAGATATTAGTACCAAGAAGGTTATGCAGGTATTGTAAAAGGGGAAAAGAGAATTGGTTTTTGATTCAGAAGATAAATTTGAATTGCCCGACAATAAGGTATGTATTTAAATTTGGTATGGAATTTGATTGGGATTTGGATTTGGATTGAGCCACTTGGCCTTTTGTTTTCTTTTGGATTTTGGATTTGGGAGGCCGTAGAGCCCTTTTGTAGTTGTACCGAGCTAGCCGCGCAAAGGAGACGCTGGCGAAATTTTTCGGGAATTTAGGGAGTTAGAAAAATTTTGATAATTCAAAAAAAAAAAAATTGGTTTTAAGATTAAAACTGGAAGGGTTGAGCAAATAGATTGTTGCAAACTAGGGAAAGGTTTGGAAAGTTAATAAAAATGATAATGGTAAATTATAAAAGATAGTTGGTAAGTTGTTGTATTGTCAGAAACTGTTTGGTTTTGGGAATAAGCAAACGGGTATTGGATCATTCTTCCTAACTAGTAATTTCGGGGACGAAATTCTTTTAAGGGGGGAGGAATGTGACAACCCGGAATTTTCGAGCAATTAAAAATCAGAATATTAATTGATTTTAAATATCCAATAGAGCGATTATAACCTAAATTGCGAATATCACAATTTATTCAATAATAGAATTTAATAAGTGAAGTTGGGTAAATTGTCGAATCTAGAATTTTAAGTCTATCAAAGATAATTTAAAGGCTTGTAAAATTTATATTGATAATATTGAAGATAATAGAAGTTGTAAAATTTAATTGAATAGTGACTTATTCGGTTTTCAAATTTCATCGTTTAAATTGAATTTAAAAATAGCCTTCCGAGGCACAGTTTCGGAATTCGATGAAACCAGCTCCATTAGGTCCGTAATATGGAATTATTATCGTCAAATTTCGTATTGAGCAAAGTTAGTGTGCGAGTGTACGATATATAAACGCGGAGAATTTAATTGATTATAAGCTAATGAAATTTAATTTAATTAATTAAGCTTCTTGTGTACGCCTGGTCAAAATCATTATAAGCTTTCTTTGCACGCTTCCTTCCTATTCAATCTCTTCCTGCCTGCTTTTACTTCAACAGCCGAATAAATGAACAATTCTTTTTCCCCAATTCAAATTCAGTTTCCCAATTCGAAAAAAAAAAATTAAGATAAATGGCCGCGATCTTGTTTCTTTGTTTCTCCTAAACTTTCGAAATCAATCTCGTTTGGCATCAACTCGAAGCAAGTCGAATCGCGATGCAGAAGTGGAGGGAAGGTTCGTGGCTACCGACGCTGCTCGATCTCGTGAGGGCTGGGTTTGCGTTCGAGTTTTCAGGGTTGACGGCACGTCGTCAAGTGTTAGAGGCGAGTCGCGATTCCTGGTGTAATTCGCGAGCTCGCGTGCGACAGTAGGGGAGGCTAGGGCTTGATCGTAGGTGTGATTTCGCCGTGATGTTGAGGTGCAGGCGTGGAAGCTAGGGGACGCGTGAGATTGTGGCCGAAGACAGACAAGCAGGTCGATGACCTAGGGCTTGGAGGTGAGCACGACTTCGAGCAGTGAGGTTTTTCATTTTCAAGTTTATAAATTGATTTATTGAATATAAATATACATCAATATATATACACTCTAAGTTACTAGTCAGTTTCAATACATTTATATATAAGGTGATTCAGGTTCTGTTTTTAAATTAACTGAAATACATATAGGTAGGTGTTTATATCACTTGAGGGATAGAGGAGAGGAAAATCTACAGTGAAATAAATATTTATTTTTGTTATTTATAAAAATAATAATAATAGACTTGCTGTTGATTTTTAAGAACAATAGTAATTAGAATATGAATTTGTATACTGTCAATAAATGTATAAATTGGTTGAAAATTATAATAATAAAGTTTGTAAGGGAAGTTGGGTTTTAAATCGAATTTATAGTTAAATAAATTTATCAAAAGGAAGTTGATTAAAACAAAATCATTAGTTTCAAATTTACATATTAGTTGAATTAAAATTTATAAGAGGGGAATTTATTATTCGATTTTATTTCGAATATTGATGAATCGTATTAATTATTTTAGTCTCTGAAGATGTTTTAAAAAAGGGGGATTTATTTAGTTGCAATTAAACTGTTAACCGGTTAAATTTATCAAAAGAAATTAATTATCAAATTAGTTCAAGTGTTAATAAATCATGTAAATATTTATTCAAGGTCTGAAATCTGAAAAGAAAACAAGCCGGATTGGAGTGGGTGCATGCGTAGCAAAGGTGAGTTAATCTCACTCAGTTTAAATTTAAATTTAAATGATTAAATTTGAATAATTGTTTGAATGGTTGAAATTGATTGATTGATGTGCTATAGTATGATATATTCTGGAATTGGTATATTATGTTGTGCTAACATCTGTGGATGCAGGGAAAACAGGTTGGAGGGATCCAACTGGACCCCTCAATATTTATTTAAATTATTTAATTCCCTCTGTTGTGATTTCTTTGATATCTTATGATGATCTTTATTGGAATATTGAATGCTATGGTTCGATTGGATATAATTGGGTATGATGAATTACCAAAAATATATACATTGGATTTTTATTAAGGTAAACAAAGAAGTGAAATTGTAAGTAAAATAATTATAAAAATTTGAATAAATTTTCGAATGAATTAGAAAGAAATAAAGTGACTTAAAAATTCTAGTAAATAAATCTTGGTTATAGAAATGAAATTTGAATAAACAAAGAGCTAATGAATTTTAATCTTCAGTGATATTAATTAAAAGAATAAAACATTTATTTAAAATTTAAGATTTAAATTATTGAAAGAAATAAAGAAGAAGATAGGAAAAGCTGAAATTCGTATATTTCACTTAAAAAGATTTAAAAACAAACGGGAAGTAATAACATTAATAATAAGTCAATATTAATGAAATTTAAAATGAATTAAGGAAGTAAAGAAATTTATTTCAAATAAAATGAAATTGGAAATCAAGTTTGGAAATTTGATTTAAGTGATTGAAGTTGGAATTTTCTCTGGATAGCCAAGTACATGTTTTTTTTTAAAAGGTAAATTTTTAAAGATAAATTAAATGATTTACAATTGTTTTTAAGGAAAGTAAGTTTTGTAAAATTTATTATTTCTAATATTTAAAGTCTCAAGTAAGATGTTCTGTTAATCTATTTTAGTAGTAATTATTAAGAAGTAACTTAGTATTTTGTTTTTTTTATAAGAAGAAATCTAGTTTTATATTTACTAAGTAACTTTATTCTCAAATATTCATATAGTATGTATTTTTAACAAATTATTAAAGTAGCTTTAATTTAAATGTTTTATAAGTATATATTTCTAAGTAAAGTGTTTTAAATTATTTTTAAATCTAGTTTTGTACTTGGTAATTTCAGAGAAGATAGAAAATATTTGGGAAAGTTAATTCTGAGAAGAAAGATGTTTTGAAAACTGTTTTCAAAGGATTGAAAAATAGAAGTATATCTTGTGAAGATATTTTTGGAAATTAATAAATAATTTGGGAAATTATTTATTGGTTGATGGTTGGTTGTGAATATAAATTGATAGTTAAATCACCGACTATCAATATTGGACAAATGCGTTAATCGTTTCGAAGAGACCGGGATCGAGATTAATTTCTCGAAAACCACTTCGATTCGGTTTGTACGTTTCGTGTAAACAATTTTGGATTCGAAGAAGGAGTGGTGAAGTGCAAGGGCTAGTCGCTACTAATCCTGAGGATATTTCCAAAATGGATGTAGTAGGAATAGTGCCTTCGGTTCCGTTCGAACCCGGGACGGACTTGAATGGACGAATGCTTGCAAAAACATCGTCAGGTGGACGATGGGCATTCTAAGTGAAAACGTGCTAAAGGTAACGCTTAGCCTCAAGCCTCATCAAATGGGAATGACTGAAAATCAGGGGATATGCAGCAAGGTTAGGTGGGTCATGCCCAAGCAGGACAAGATATTTCCCCTGTTTAGATGTCCCTTATTTATTTCGGCTTAGTGGGTGGTTGGTCGCGCCAACCACGGGGTTTATCTTGTTCGGGACTGTTCAGTAAGGAATGGTTCCGGCCTTGTGTTGCAGGGGATGAAGGGAGTAGTCCTCGGTACGGTGATCTAGGCCCCGTACTGTGACAGGTGGTACCCCAGTGCCTAGTCATTGTTGGAAATCCATTCTCCCTATGAGCCTTGTACGAGTTTTGTTTGTATTACCCACTTTTGTGGCTAGTAGCTGGAATTTAATGAATGTAACAATTTCGGCTATTTTATAAGTATTTGTATATAGACCCTATTATAATATCAGAGGATTTCTATATAAAAATTGTTTTAGCTATCGTAAGGTAAAAACCCGACATGTTTATTTGTGGCGTGGTCTTATGAGATGCTTTTGGTTTTCAAAGGATTTTTGAAACTTTAATAATCAATTGGGTGTGATTTTCTCACTCTGGTATTCCAGACTGACTCGGGTATTATTTAGCTGTAATGCTCGGGTCAGACCGAGTATTATAGGATACAGGATATGATGCTGTGGAGCTCAGGAGACGAGCTGGATGACGATACGTATTCTCGTACTTGTGTATATATATTTCCGCTGTGTTGAGTTGTTGTGTACTCATTGTATGTTATTGATGTGAGCTGTGACTGATGTACTCTGATGATGTAATATATGTAAACTGATATATTTGATTTTGAGTAAAGATTATTAATTCTCTATTATATTTTATTCCGCTGCGATGGTTAGATTCTGATGTTGATTTTGTTTTCTCTTCTTCTACCTCTTCTTCTTAAACCCAAATGGTTCGTATTTCTGTACAACTTGAGTTGATTGTTGTAGAATAGTGTTGACTCAAGGGGTACGGATTTGCGGGCTGTTACAGAATGTAGGGCTACATGTCATTGATCCTCGTGGAAAATTTACCATATCATATTATGTGGCAGTAGTTCCTCATAGGATGTGATAGCAAAGTGCCTTCGATTTGTCCTGTTCCTAGACAACTTGCATGGACGAATGTCTGACGTTGCATTTATGCTTACATAAATTGATAACATATCATCTGTTTGGTGATGGAGAAGGCAACTTCTCTTAGCTTAACGCCTTTTCCTGAGACATGAGACCTCAGAAGTTATACATTTGTGGAAATTAGTTGTGTGACTATGGAATGGTAGTGTAACGATCCTGAATTTCCGACCCAAATTAAAATTTTAAATCCATCGTTTTATATAAAAAATTGAAATTTATATACGATCTCAATTAACGTCCAAACTTTATTTATAAGATGCGTCCAGTTAGTTATGAATATAAAAAGTTTTGTCGCAAAATATTGCAGTAAATTTCGTTCACGTTTTACTGTATATCAGTTCATTCAAAGCTGCGTAAAATTTATCTTTCGAATCCAAATATTTTTACACAGTAATATTGTAAAAATTTATCTGATCAAGATGTTGTAATTCATTTCGTCAAATACCGTCTTCGCTTGTTCCATTTAAATTGTTTTGTAAATCGAACAATTTAAGCGGTGTAAATTCGAATTTTTATAAACTATCGTACTGCAATTAACTGTGTACCGTTGGAAGCGCCTCGTCGCACTGATCAAAACAGTATATTTATTCGTGCAAATCGGAGTCCGACGGAAATCATCGCGTTAATTTAACCATTCCGGACGGACCGGTTAAACAATTTCAGCCCAAATTCTTTAACCCATATCCACTTGAATTTGAAAAAAAAATTATGATCTCAGCTGATAATAAATAGGGTGGTTGGAAGCTAACCTAATTGCGTGTGAAGTTGTGAGAAAATTGGGAAAGCAAGTGACCTATCGGGTTTCAAAGCAACGTAAATTTTACATTAAATTTATAAAGCAAATAAGAAACGTACCGTTTCATTCTTTCATTTCGAAATCTCTTCAGGTACCCTCTTCCTCCTTTCTTCTTCTCATTCTTTCTTTCTGTAAATTAAAAAAAAAAAAGCATGGCCGAAACCAAAGGAAGCACCCACTCTCCTCAGCCTTCTTCCCTCCTTCATCTTCTCGCATATTTTCTTCAACATTGCTTTCTAAAAAAAAGGAAATAAAGGAAGCACGCACACCACTGAACGTCACTTCCCATAACCCCTCTCCCTCTCCATTCACCTCCGCCCACATGAAGAGCATGCACCCGCCTTCACTTCACCCTCTAGACCCACGCGCACAGAAACCACTTCAACACTCCACTTCGCCCACCTCCGATGCCCTTTCGGCCAAGTCCTTAACCCCGCTGCCAAACCCGAGCTTCCTCCACCAGGCACGAGTAGTCGAGCACCTCCACTTCACCACTGAACCACCACCACGCCTGTCACACCACTCGCACACCACAGCCTCAAACAAATATTTCGACCCAAAGCTACACTCCTCCATACGACACTAGCCTCCAGCCGACCACTTGCCTCTCCAAGCACCACTTCCAGTCCCTTATGTCATTGCTTGAATATGTGAAGCGTGTGCAGTGTGTCATGTTGTGTGCGTGCGCGAATATGAGTCGTCCTGTGTGCATGTAATGAGCATATGCATGTGGGTGTGTACAAGTGTATGTACGTGTATGTTAGAGGGAAGAGATTAAGTCAAAAAAAATGTGCGTGAGTAAGGTCGCAACAGGTAGAAGGAGGGGGAAGAAGTTGAAACTGTGTGTGTGCCGTGTGTATGGAAGTGAATGTGTGCGTGCGTGTTTTGTTGCATGCGTATGTGTTGTGAAGGTTGCGTGCGTGAACATAAAATGGTCTGGGTTTCTAAAATGCACTTTCTTTGAGTCTGGGTTCTGTTTTAGAAAAAATGATTGAACAGTAGCGCTTTTCTTTTAGATATTGCGGAAGAAATTTGTACGCAAATATCTATTTTGGTTGCTGAAAATAGTAACCACTTTTCTTTTCTTATTGTGTGTAGAAGCAACCGGTTAAGCCTTTTGCAGCATCATCGATTTTCAAGTTTCGTTCTTTTCTCCGTCATTGGTAAGCACATCCATATAATTTCATAAATTATATATGAACGTTCATTGAATTAATATCGTCTTTCTTTTGTTGATATTTATAGTGTCCGTTTGTTCGTGTTGTACTGACTTCATTCGTGCTTCTTCGTGCTTCGCCGTCAAATTTCTTTAACCATGAAAGGTGAATTGATTTTCACAACTTATATTCTTATACATGTTTGGTTGAAGAATGATTGCTAAGTGATGTTGAAATTGGATGTTAATTGTTATTGTTAAAGTGAAATTTGAATTTGGTATAGGATAGTTAACAATTTTAAAATGGATTTATATGTTAAATTTGATTAGTTAAATTTGACCCCTTTTAATTGATAAATAAATCGACATGTAGATATAGTGTTAACTACACCTTGAACCATTGAATGTATAGTTGTTGTAGTATAATTTGAATAACATACATCAAGTGAAAACTGTAATGCAATAATCTTTAATCTACATGAAATGATAGTGTAGATTCTAGAATTAATTATATTAATTTGCATAAACAACAAATGAAAATTAATATGATTATTTTGGGATTATATAAATAAATTGTTGGATTGTTATGTATGGTTGTTATTGCTTGTTTGTTTACTTTGACATCATCCCAGTTATCACACTGCAAGTTCCCTTTGCTATGCTTTGATTTTCGAATTGAAATGGAATCGGGTTGAAATGATAAATACCCAAATAAACTTTGACTTAGGATAGAGAATTAAACTAAACCCGATTGCTCAATAATTTGATTTAAATAAAATAAAGATTTTATTTAAATAATAATAAAGTTTTGAAATAAAATTGGAATTTAAATTTTAATGAAAGGAAAACATGAATATTTGAAATCTGAAACAAAATATTAACATAGTAATTGACGAAAGAACATTGTTTAAAATTTAATTATTTAATAATTAAATTTGAAATTATTAATAATTAAGTTTTTAAATTATTAATAATTGAGTTTTGAAATTATTAATAATTAAGATTTGAAATTAGTAATGATTAAGTTTTGAAATTATTTGATAATTTAATAAGATTGAATTATTTAATAATTAAATTGAATTGAATTCTTTATTAAGTGAAATTGAACCTCTTGAATAAGTGAAACTAAGTTTCTTTATTAATTGAGTTTTGAAACTGTAACTAAGTAATTAAATAAAATGAAATTGGATTTTTTTTACAAGAAATAAAATGCGTTTTATTGAAATAAATGTAAGACTTGAATTGGATTTGGAAAATTTAATTTTAATTAAATTTGCAAGCTTTGATATAATGAAGTTGAACTTAAGTAATTAATTTAATGAATTGAAAATTTAATAGAAATTGTTTTAAATGATAAATTAATTTAATGAATATCGAATGAAATCGATAAATGAGTTAAATCGATTTGAACGTTAAATTAAGTTTATTTCAAATGATTATGGAATGAAAATTATATACAAATTTAAATGTATATTTGAATTATTTAAATTAAATTTTGAAATTGTATTATAGAAATTTGAAGTAGAAATTTGGAAGTTATGAAACGTTAATCCCGGAAATTGTTTTGGAAAGACAAAGGAAATAATGATTTACGAATTTTAATTGAATTTGACTTGGTTTTGAAATTTATTAAACGATCAATCGGTAAAATAATTACGAAGGTTATTAAAGAGACCGGAATCGGTTAGGGACATACACACTGTCTAAACTGAAAACCACTTTAATAACTATATGCGAAGGGTGATCCAAATGAAGTGGTTGGAATGACGTACGTGATGATTGAAGAAAGTGAACGATAATGGATAGCCTTGACACTTGTGTCAAATTGGAAATGGCTAAAACAGGTGCCGTGCCGGGCCAAATGGGGTTAGCTACCTTGAGCGAACACACTTCTTCGTAAACTACTCATTACTTGTTATTGATTGGTGCGCACCCTTGAATTTGGAGTGTTGTTTCGCAGTGTTGCGATCGTTGCGGTGATGCGTTCTCACCAGTCCGGATCAGGTCCAAGGTAGTTTCACTACCTTGGGTATCACCTTGTAACATCCAGGAATTTTTAACAATATCAATTTAATAATCTATATAAAAATTAAATTGATATTGATATTTTGTTAATAATAATTCAAATTTGATTTAATATTCTTCTTTAATAAATATTTAATTGGTTATTTTATCTTTTAAAAATAATAAGGTGGTTTCTATTTTTAATATAAATATATAGTTCATATTGTAAATAGATTAGCATGGTTTTAAATTTAATAAATAAAACATATTTTTCTAATTCTTATTATTTGTAGTAATTTGGAAAATTTCTTTTTTTAATATAAGCTTTTCAAAGTTATTAAATAAATGATCTTGGTTTAAATTTAATTAATGAATCATGATTTAAAATCCTAATATATACATTAATAATTTGGAAATTTTGATTTTAATTAAAAATTAAGTTTCAAAGCTATTAATAAATAAATATATGATTTTAAAATTGATAAGAAAAATGTTTAAATGTTTAAAATAATTTTGGCTTAAGTTTTAAATTTAAATGAATTAACAAAAAGGATTGCTTTGTTCTTCTTAAAATATAGCTTAATAAAAGTAAGTAATTTATTAATAAAGATATAATTTCTTTTATAATTATTTTAAAATTTAATAATGAGATATTTTTAAAAATAATATTAATAGTGTATTGTTTTATAAATAAATTTTGAAGAAAAATAGCTATTGTTATTTCAAAGTTTAATTTGTATTTATAACTTGTTTCTTTTAAAATATTAGATTTTGAATTTAAATTTAAAATCCAAAGTATAGATTTTTGATTGTTTTAATATGTGTAAGCATTATTTAAAAGTATAGTTGTTTTTATTTCTTTTATAAATTTATATACATATTTATAATTCTAATTAATTAATCAATTAAGCTTAATATACATATTAGCTTGTAAATTAATTTACAAAGACAAGTGTTGATTTCTTAAAGCCTTATTTAACAAATTTTCAAAGATTGACCTATTAATTTGACAAATATAGAATTTTTTTACAAGTGGCACATTTTGTTTTAAATTTCTTTTATTTAATAAATCTGAAAATAAATTATATAAGAATACATTCATTCATTCCCATCCTTTTTTTATCATTTCCTAAATCAAGAGAAAAACTTCAAAAGACCTCTTCAAAATCAAAACTCCTCTTCATATCAAAAATCAGTGAACTCCTCTTATCCAAAACAATTCAAATACCTATACAAACCCAAATCAGTTTACAAATACAAAATCAAACCCCTCATTATCAAAAAGGTCTTCATTCTTTTTTATAAAACCTGGAAAAAAGACAAATCTGCATCATCTTTTTCTCTGCAATCTGGAACTTTGGTGTTATCTGCACAACTTCAAATTGAAGCCTGATCTGAAGCAAAATTCAAAAGCATTTTGTATAGAGGCATGCGAACCTGCATTTTTTAATCTGTAAATTCAAAAAAGCATAGCAGGGGCTCTGCTTCTTTTAAAAAAAGTGAGTAACTTTTTAAATATAAAATTTAAAAATAGTTCCCATGCTAGTGTATTGAAGTAGAATAGTATTGCTTATGTTATAGGTAATTGTTGATATGAAAATAAATGGTGTGCATGCTGTTTTTTTTTCTCAATTGCCTGTTCTGTTTTTTTTATTTTCCAGGCACCAAAATTTTATTAAATACTTATCACTTAATTTGTTTTCTGATATAATGAAAGTTATAAAGTAATGTTATTTCTTAAGTTAATATTTAAAATTTCAAGTAAGTTAAAAATATGAGCATTGACTCTGGAAACACAAAGATACATCCATGCATGTTGATTTTTACTAAAATCCAAAAAAACATGTTTAATTTGTAATTCAGTATCATAAATCAAAAGTATTAACTAAAGCTTGATTTTTAAATCAAGAATTAGGATTTTTAGAATGTGGTTAAGGGTGCAGTTAGATATTGATCTAAAATAGGATTTTTAGCAAATTCTGGTGATTTTGGAATTGAGGAATCTTGAGTTTCTTCTGGGTGATGGTGAAGGAATAGGAGAAGCTAAGAAGAATCATGGATGGTGATGGAATTCAGTGTGGAAGTTGCATTGGTGGTAATTCATCTTTAAACCCTAGTCTTCACCGTGACTTTTGAATCGATCATTTGGGTATGCAAGAGTGACCGAGTGTTAAGATGATTTGGGAAGTGTTAGATTGGTCGAGGATGAGTTCGAGGCCGGAGGGGCTAGTTATTTCGTGGTCGGAGCGGCGAAGAGTTGCCGTTGACAGATTTGAAGGGGTGAAACCTGATTTTTGTTTCCAAGTTTAAGAATTTGCGTTCGAATTCGATTTCTTGGGTGGAGGTTCGATTTGATGTTCGTGATGTGTTGTAGGGTTGGTTTCTGATGAGTAGCGATCATCAACGGCGACCTATGGTGGTGGGGTCGCCGTGCATATGCACGGTGATGAGATGTCTGATAATGTTTTGTGTTTAGTTTTTTTACAGGGGAAGTTGCTAGTATTTCTCGAAGATTTTGGGTGATTTACTCAGGGAAGTTAGGTAGAAAACTCGTTAATATAAGACTCGAGTAGTTCTGTATTTTCCAGGTTTTACAGAAACCTGTATTTCGGTTTTAATTTTGAAAATTCTGAAGTTTTTTAAATGTAGAGAAAGATTTAAACCTAGATTAAATTCTAGTTTAAAGTAAATAGAAGTTCAAATTTTTAATCTCAGTTTTGAAAAAATATAATAATAATAATAGGTAATAAAGTTTAAACTTGAATGTTAAACTACTTTATAATGATAAGTAGTTTTCAAATTTTAAGTCTAAAGCTTTTAAATATGAGTAAGTTTAAAGTAGGGTTTAAATCGGGAAATACAAGATCTTAAAATGTATTCTAGTTTTTGAAATTAAAGAACATTTAAGTTTGAAGATTTAAACAAAATGTAAATTTAAATTTATTGAATTTTGAAATGGAATTAGTTTCAAAATTCTTTTGAATTTCATTTCAAAGACAAACACTTGTTTGTCTTGAAACTTTAAAAAGTTTTTAAATTGTTTAAATTTGTGTAAATTTAAATGATATTTATTTTAAATTTCATATTTGAAAAGAAATTTCAAAGTAGTTCAAAAGTACTTTGTTTCAAATAAATTGTTTTTAAACATAATTAAGAAATGTTTTATCTTGAAATTAAGTTAAGATTAATGTTCTGAAATTAATTTAAATAATAAGGTAATTAGGGAATGGTTAATTAATTTAATTAATTAATGATTTGGAATTAATAAATATTGATTAAGGATTTATCAATTTATAATTAAGATCATTAATTAGATTTTTAAATTAATGATTAAAGAATTATTAATTAAGTAATTAAGTTTTAATCAAGGTTAATTAATTAAATAATTAAGAATTAATTTAAGTGACAATTAACACTTAATTAATTAAATAATTAGACTTTAATTAATGGATAATAAAAGATAATTTAATTTTTGATTAATCTAAGTTAATTACTTAATAAAATAATTATAAAATTGTTAATAAAGGCCATTAACCAGGATTATTTAATAATTAATTAATGTGGTTAATTTTTAATAATTAATTAGATTAATTAATTCAATAATAATCATTTGTGAATTGTTTAAGTGTAATTACTTAATGAAGTAAGTAACAAATTAATTACTTAAGGTTATTAATTGTGTTAAATGTGATTGTTTAATTTAATTAATTAAGTTTAATTAATTTTAAACACTTGAGGTTTTAAAGAAAATTACTTTATGTAATTAATGGATTAGAAATTACTTAGTGAAGTAATTGATTGATAATTATAGGTTGTAATTAATTGAAAATAAGAATGAAGTAATTTGGAAAATAATTACTTTGTAATTAATCAAGGGATTAATTAAGAAATTAATTAAGGAATAATTAATTTGTTTTAATGAAGTAATTAAGTTAGTTAATTACTGAATATGGTTAATCAGATGAGATTAATAATTATGAGTTCATTACTTAAGGTAATTAATTTAGGAAGATAATTTATTAAATATAATTAAGGATCATTACTTATCACAATTAATAATGTAATTAAAGTTGATTAATATGATTAATTAATCAATGGTAAGTAATTAAGGAAATTAATTGATGTAATTAATTAAGAATTGAGGTAATTAATTATAGTTAATTAATTAATTGAAGTAATTAAAGGTTAATTACTGTTTTGGTTGAGAATAATTAATTTGTGAAATTAATTAAGGATAATTACATGAATGTAATTAAGGGTAACTAATCAAGGGTGATAATTAAGTGATTAATAATGAATGATTAATTAATTGATTGTAATCAATTAAATGGTTGAGTAAGCAAGATTTATATTGATGAAGTAATTAATTTAATTTATTTTAAATTAATCAAAGTTGAAGAAATTAATTTAATTCACTTTAAATTAATTAGAGTTAGAGATAGTTAATTTAATTCATTTTAAATTAATTATATTGTGATTAAGTAAATCTTTGCTTATGTATGAATGGATGGCATTGATTGTCTTGAATGTTATGATCTCAGCAATGAGATAGGTGAGTATGTGTGGTATAAATGCTTTGGTTGCATTGTGATATGGATTATCTATTTTGATATTGATAATGTGGATTACCTGTTTATTTGATAATGTTGATTATCAATTGTGATTTGTGAGTTATCTATCTGTGTGTATATAGATAATTGAATTGTTTTAAAACTTTAAAACAACTTGGACCTAAAAGACACGCTTTGGATTTCGATGAGATCGGGATCGGGATTCCATATTTGGATATCCGAAAACCACATCGACTCCAATTAAACGTTAGGTCGTGAATCCAAGTGGAGCTTGGTGAAGACTCGAGGTTTAAAAACTATTCGTCAGTATAACTCTAGGGGTGATTTCGTGATGAGTTTGACGGAAATAGTACTTACAGGTTCGAGTTGGTGATTTAGTGTGCAAGGGCTATGGTCGTTAACTCTGAGGGTAATTCCAATATGAGTGCAACGAGATAGTGCCTTCGGTTTCGTTCGAACCCAGAACGAACTTGTATGGATTGAATGCTTTCAGAACATCGTCAGGTGGACGATAAGCATTCTAAGTAATATGTCCTATAAAGGTAATCATAGCCTCAAGCCTCATCAACCGGGAATAGCTAAAACAGGGGAGGTGCAACAAGGTTAAATGGGTCATGACCAAGTAGGACGAGATTTTCCCCTGTCTAGAGGTCTCTTTATATTCGGCTGTATGGGCGGTTGCTAGCTACAACCGCGGGTTTGTCTTGTTCGGGATTGTTCAGTAAGGAATGGTTCCGGCCTTGTGTTGCAGGGGAGCGGGCGTACTCCCCGGTACGTTGATATAGGCCACGTACTGTGACGGGCGGTACCCCAGTAGCCCTGCCATTATATGGAATCCAAAATCCAATAAGTGCCAATGGTTTTGATTGTATTACCCACTTTTGTGGCTAATAGCTGGAATTTAATCATGTAACAATTTCGGCTATTTCATATTTCCTTGAAAACCCTAGACCTACTATAGTATCATCGAATTTCCTATCAAATGTTTTGGTTAGCATAAGGTAAAAACTTTTCCATGTTTATGTGTGGGAAGTGTTACGTGATACCCTTCTTTTCAAAAGGTTTTTAAAAGTTAAACAACCTTAACCTGTTACTTACACCAAACCCATTGTAGCAACCCGTATATTTGGACCATTTAAATTGACAATAATCCACACATGTCAACTTAAATAATACAAAACACGAATCATTATGGGATTATAAATACATAAATGTAAATGAGAATCAATACAACATCACAGACACAGAACAGTCACAAAATAATGCAGCGGAAAATACATCGTCATAATAGCAGTTCATGAAGCTACTACATGAAGTACAACAATGTCTTAACATGAAGTGACTAAAAAGAAATACATAAATGTCCAACAGACTAGGACATCAATACAGGAATAGAAATAGACTGATAAAGATAAATGCTAAGTCTTCGGCATCTTCAACCGACCTTGATCAGCAACTAGATAGCTTCAGACTGACCCGAGCATATACAAAAGAAACATTCAAGTCAGGACTCAAAATCTTATACAGGATAATCAAGTGCAGGGAATAAAGTCCATAACTCAAAGATGAATAAATTAACATCTCTAAGGATCCGATAAATTATCTATATATACAATAAAATATGATATGTAGATAATGTCTAATCAGTAAAGTACGATATTAAAATAGCGTTAAGGCGTTACCATAATTCCCCTTAACACATTTTATAATGTCATAGTCTATACAACACCGTCCACCGTAAACTAGTGGTTATCAGAGGGTACCACATATGTGACGCCCCACCTCTATACCCACGCTAGCCAAGAACACTACGGAGTAGTGCTGTCAACTAGCGCGGAGAATTAGGCTGTTGAGGAGCGACCATCCATGTAATTGCTTATCACAAGGTGGCTTTAAATAATCTTCGGAAACAAACATAGAAATAAGCATAAAACAAATTAGTCACAGGCATCCATATCACAAGGGCGGAAGAAGATATGAATATATAACTAACACATGAAAGTGTACATCAGAGTAGTGGTCAAAAAGATCCACAATAATACAAAAGAATAGCAACATGTGCTATACAATAGAATACAACTATGAGTCTATATCTCAAGTGTATACAACAAAAACTGCTAATCTAAATAGTTAGCCAAAAGTCAGAGTAGCAAATCCCGGGAAGAAGTCAAGCAGAAGCACCTGTAACATCTCGGTCTGACCTGAGTATTATTTGAGAAAATAATAAACGGATCAGTCTAGCTATAAATATCAGATGACATGATATAAAATAAAAGATATGGCATAAACATAAAATATCCATACTGACATACTACTATAAGTATGCAAATGATGATCAACAGAAGATCAATCGATAAGAGGTAAATCAATATCACAAGAATCTTCTCAAAGATCCAAAGAGGGCATCATACCCTAAACTTGTACTCATAACAAGTCAATGACATAAATTCCAGAAATCAACACGAGAAATCCAGAAATCATAAAAAGGGAAAGAGGCCTATCACATGACGGTCCGAAGACCATGGGGAGCTACCCCACATGTGTGAGTCGAAGTCACACAGATGAGGTCTAGACTAACCAAAAATCAAAAAGGTATGTGTGAGTGAAATCACACAAGTGGTGTCTAGTCTGACCTCGCAAACAAGAGACATCGCACAATTGCTAGTCTAAATCATAAGAATGATCGTCATGATCAACGAGAAGTGTCAATTACACTAAGCTAGTAAATATAGAAGTTTAGCTTCATGTCCCATAACCACTTGCTTAACTTAAATATTTACGAACAAACTGTAAATCTTCACTAATAAAATTGTCACAAGAGGTTCAATCGAACAAGTCCAAGAATTAACCGACGAAGTGAACGCAAGCGTTTCATACCACTTGTTTTACTAAGTCGTTTAATTAGATTTCTCATCCGAGTGAGATAAAGGTTTGTATATACTAATAGATTGAAAAACGGTTTAAGAAAAGAGCTTAGTTATTAAAAATAGAGTTGAAATTGTTTGTTAAAAGAGTTTTGATATTTACTACTAGTATTGAAACCTTTATATTATAAAGTGACAAAACACAGAAGCAATTGTAGAAACAATCAGTCACAAAGATCGCATACGGAGATGTGAATAAAATCAAAGAAAACAGCTCAATGTTTTTCAGATAAGATCCCCTACGGAGGGGGGGTCCAGGGGGGTGGCAACCCCCCAAGGTGAGGGTGCGGGGGCAGCGCCCCCGGCGGGGTGCGGGGCAGCGCCCCGACCAAAACGGTACGACCTAGTGAAGACAAAATGAGGTCTAACGACCTAAGGGGAATAGGGTCGAGCGACCTAAGGGTTGCGACCTAGGGGTCCAAGGGGTCAAGCGACCTATCGGGATAAGGTCCAACGACCTATAGGGTTATAATGTCATGTGACCTATCGGTTTATAAGGTCATGCGACCTAACGAGCTATGGCCAAACGACCTAGTAATGGTAGTAGGGTTGAGCGACCTAAAGGTTTAACCGGTCAAGCGACCTAAGGAAGGTAAGGTCTAACGACCTAACGCTCGCGACCTAACGGTCTAAAGGCCATGCGACCTAGAGGAAAACAAGGTCAAGCGACCTAAAACGTCGCGACCTAACGACCAAAAACGTCGCGACCTAGCGACCTAAAAATGGAAGGCAAGGCCGAGCGACCTAACGAAGAGGGGGTGAGCGACCTATGGTCATAAACGAAGTCGAGCGACCTATAGGGGCATAGGATGCAGCGACCTAACATTCGAACGACCTACGACCTAAGGGGATAAGGGCTGAGCGACCTAACATTCGAACGACCTACGACCTAAGAGGCGAGCGACCTAAGTGTTACGACCTAAGAGTCGAACGACCTAGCGTGGAAGCGGCCTAAAAGCCAAACGACCTAACGACCTAAGGTCATACGACCTAGCGACCTAAAGCCATACGACCTAAGGTCCATACGACCTACGACCTAAGGTCTATACGACTTAACTCCGAAGACGTTAGAAATGGCCAGGACGACCTACGGCCTAAGGTCCATACGACCTACGACCTAAGGCTCAACGACCTAATTCCGAGGCTAACGACCTAACGCTGCAGGGGGAATTTAAGGCCAGAAACGACCTACGACCTAAGGGTTAGGTCGCGAGCGACCTAACTCCGAACACACGAAAATGGCCAGAACGACCTAAGTGCAGAAAATTCACCAAAACGCTAAAAATTGGAGTTTTTCGCCAATCCAATCCAAACCAAATGCAAATGTGCATGCAAAAGTGATAGGGAATCATTCCCAACAGTCCAATATAGTTATAGACTAGATTTGTGAGATAAAAATCTCACCTTTGCACTAAAGTTTATGAAGATGAAGCTTGAAAGCAAGGAGAAGCAATCCAAAGCTTGAATCCAATATCTTCTACTTGAATTTGGAGTTGAATGTTGGATTTGCAATTGAATTTGTGCTTGGAGTTTTAATTTCCCATTCTTTTCACCATTAATGCCCAAGCTTGAGTTAGTTAGGAAATTTATGAAGAGTGAGGAGAAGGGGGTTGGAACTTGGGCTTAATAGGCTAAACTAACCCAAAGTCCAAAGCGGGAAAAGTTAGTGAAATTTCGCTAACTCCAAACCTATCGATGTTTATACTTAAAAAACTTGTAAACGGCATTTCGAACTCAATGGAAGTGGTCTCGAGTCCGAATTTGACCGTTTGCAAAAAGTAGCTTTTTGGACCAATATCCGATTAACGACAAAATATTTAAACAAAATATTTAAATGTACAATCGATAAATATGCGGGTTGTTACAACATAGGTATAACACAAAATAAAACGTAGTGGTCACGAATAGGATAATCAGTATGACAAGGTACATGAGGCGACACCAACTAGGATACTAGTAGTTGCATGATCCGGACTGATGTTGAGCATAGCTAGCAGCTACCTCAACACCGCGAAACAACACTCCCAAATAAAGGGGTGCACCCAAATCGAATCACAAAAGTAATAGATATGGTATCGAAGAAGCATATCCGCTAGAGGTGGCGAACCTCAATGGCCCGACGCGGCTCCTGTTTTAGTCATGTCAGGAGTCATCCAATATCGTTCTCTTTCTTCAGTCAACGCGTTCACCAAATCATCCACTTCATTCTGGATCAACACTCTGCGTATAATAGTTATTAAAGTGGTTTTCGGTATCAACAGAGAGTATGTCAATTCCCGATCCCGGTCTCTTTAATAACTACATATTTATTACCCGATAGTTGGTTGAATTAAAGTTTAAACAAATCAAAGTCCAAAAGTCAAGGTGTAAATTTGACTTCCAAAATTTGACATTTCACGATTCAATTTATTTTAGATATTTAAAACATATTTCCAAATGCAAATTTTTTTAGTTCAAACTTTTGTGTTAACAATTAAAATTTAGTATTCAAGTTCAATTTAATAAGGTCTAAATGTCGCTTATTAAATTTAGTTCATAATCAATGAATTCAATTTAATGGTAAACTTAGTTTAAATCATTAAATCAAATTCTATTCATTTCACCTCATGTTTACAACCAATATCATAAATTCGATTAAATCAATTTCATTAACTAAATTCCTTTTATCAAGACTTCATTTGATTTATTTACCAATTCAATTAAATTTCTAAAGAAATCCATTTCCATTTATTTGGTTTAACACATCACCAATAAGTTATTTCCGAGTTACAAATCAACTCAATCCATATTCCGTTTACAATGAACTGATTTTATTAATTCATTAAATCTGAAATCATTTAAATTTTAAATTATCACTCAATTAAACCCATAAAACTTTAGATAGTTTTGTATTCCCCTTAAGTCAAAATTTTCTTAATCTTAAATCAAACTTATAACAAGTTCCAAAACCATTTTATTAAAACCGAGTTTAAAGCTAAATCTAACAAATCTAACAAATTTTTAAGTTATTAAATTCTAGAACTTACTTGTTTCTAAATCATATTTCAATTAAATTTGCCAATTCATTTTATTCAATTAAATAGGTTTATTCATTCGTTTCAATTAAATCCATTAATTTATTTCAATTTAAATCTCTTAAGTTCGTTACTTAATTTCCAAACATATCGTTAAGTTCATTCCTTAATTTAAAATATATTTCAATTTCGAAATTGATTTTTTTTTTGACCAATCGGGTTTCTTATTTCTAAATTATCTATTCTAGGCCAAGTTGTTTAATTGGGTATTTATCATTTCAACCCAATATCATTCAATATAAAATAAAGCATAGCAAAGGGAACTTGTAGTGTGATAACTGGGATGGTGTCAAAGTAAATAAACGAGCAATAGCAACCATACATAACAATTCAACAATTTATTAAATAATCCTGAAATAATCTCATTAACTTACATTTGTTATTTATGTAAATTAATATAATTATTCCTAGAATCCACACTATCATTTCATGCAGATTAAAGATTATTACATTGTGGTTGCACTTGGTGTCTATTATCAATTTACTACATCGATCATACATTCAATGATTCAAAGTGAGGTTAACGCTATTTCTACGCGTCGATTTATTTATCATTTAAAGGGGTCAAATTCAACATATATAATCCATTTTAAATTGTTAACTATCCTATATCAAATTAAATTTCACTTATAGTAACAACCAAATTCAACATCACATAACACATTTAGTGTCACAACTATTTGTCGTAAACTAACAATATTCAAATTTAACTTCCATAGCGATTTACAGTTTTATTTCCACAATTTTAACAATCAACAATTAAATATCCAAATTTATATTAACAACAATTATCACTTGATTATCATAGCATAATAGATTAAGTCGTCAATGAAATATTCACCTTGCGTGATTAGAGAAGATAACGAAGCACGAAGACGAATAGATGAAATAGACCCTAACAAGCACGACGTAAAATGAACACAACTGTAATCGATGAATAATTAATAAATAATTTGTTTATTGCAATATATATATATATCGATTGAATATATATATAAACCATACCAAAACAAAGAAACTAGATAGATTCAAACAAGCCGGATGAAGCCTAGGACTGAGATCCCGGATCAGCAGCTGCAAACCAGTAAAACACTGTATGTAAGCAAACTATTCCAGGCATACATTTAACAGTTCCATGCATATATTTATCAGCTCCATGCATATATTTATATGCAAACTGAAGTGCACTGAAACACGGGCGGCCAAGGCGAGGCACAGCAGTGATGGAAGTGGGTGTGGCTTGGCGGTGCGGTGGACTGTGGGTGGCGACATGGACGCGGGTTGTGGGTGAAGGTGGAGGAGAGCTGGGCCGTGGCGAGCTGGACAGTGGGTGTGGGGCAGCAGTGGGGCGTGGTGGCTGGGTGGGCGAAGGCGGAGGCTGGTGATGCGGGGCGAACCGAGTGGGGCCGTGTAGGGCGGAGCAGTAGGCGATGCGGCAGTGGGCAGTGGGGGTGGGACGGTGGCGTGGAGGCGTGCTGGGCCGGAGGTGGACGAGGCGATTCGGGTTAGAGGTGGACGAGCTAGGCTGGTGGATGTTGGCCAGTGGGCGGAGGTGATGCAGTGGTGGTTGCATGGCGCAAGCGGGGTGTGGACGCGGATGGTCATGCATGGGTTGAGGGCGGGCTGGTGCATGGGCGGTGGAGGGGAGAGGGTGGAAGCATGGAGGAGGTGTGGGTGAGTTTCATACTGAGGGGGAGACAAAATAAAAGAATTATGAAGAGGAGGGAGAAGAGAGTGCGTACCAGAAAAGTGGCCAGTAATGCAGTGAGCAATTAATGAAGTGAGCTGGTATGCAGAGGAATTAATGAAGGCAGATATATACAGAGGGGTTCAGAGTGCAAAGGTCAATGCAATGATGTTTTTGGTAAACGTGATGGCTATTGGGTTTCTGAATGGCCAAAGATCCCTAGAACTCTGTACAGTGAAGAAGGTTAGGTACCGGTTTGTGCTGCGTAACGGACCAGTTTGTACTCCGTTAAACAATTATAATTCGCAACGCCAACTCCGATTTACACAAACAAATATACCGTTTTGATCAGCGCAACGAGGTGGACACAACGGTATGAAGACATTGATGGTTTGACACTATTTGCGAAGTGGTTAATCTTATTGATCCATTTGCTCGAGCGAACATTTTAACTAGCAATTAAAAGCGAAATTTGACGAAACGAAATGCGTCGTCAAGTTCATAATATTTTTCTTATGCAACATTGTGAAAAATATTTGAGTTCGGACAATAGGAAATTTACACATAAAATTTAAACTAATATGTAAATGCGGCGAGCGAAATTTACTTCAATATTTTTCAAAGAAATTTTGTGTATGCCTATGTCTATCTAGACGCATTCCAAATGTGAATTTTGAATAGCAACGGAATATGTTTGTGAAAATTCGAATTTCTACACTAATATACGATTTTTAAAATTTTAAACTGGGTCTGAATTTCAGGATTGTTACATTCTCCCCCACTCAAAACTTTTCATCCTCAAAAAGAAACAAAGTAAAGAGTGAAAGAACAGATAAGGGAGATACAATGGATATAGAATAGATTATCGAATAAAGTGTAATATAGAATGGAATTTACCTTCAACAAAGAATTCTGGATTAGAATCCCGGATACTCTCCTCGGTTTCCCAAGTACAATCACGATCATCGGGACTTCATTGGACTTTGACTAGGCTAACAGATTTCCTTCTAAGCTGCTTCGTATCCCTATCTATAATACGAAGTGGTCTCCCCTCTATTGTCAAATCCGGCTCAATATCAACCTCACCTAACTGAGCAATAGGAATGGTCATGTATGGATCATGTACAACCTTCCGAAGATGTGAAACATGGAATACGTTGTGCATGCCCTCAAATTTCTCCGGCAGTGCAACTCTGTAGGCTAGTGTACCGATCCTCTCAGTGATAGTGAATGGTCCAACAAACCTAGGAGCGAGCTTTCCTCTACGACCAAATCGAATAACATTCTTCAAAGGTGATACCTTAAGAAATACCTCATCCCTAAGCTGGAATTTTAAATCTCTTCTACGCCTATCTGCATAGCTCTTCTGCCTATCCTGTGCGGTTTTCATCTTCCTTCTTATCTCGTTAACCTTCTCGGATGCTTCCATAATCATGTCTAGGCCATGAATTAATCGATCACCAGGCTCAATCCAACAAGTTGGCGTTTTGCATGGCCGTCCATATAAAGCTTCGAACGGTGCCATATCGATACTTGCCTGATTATAAAGATAGTTAAATTTCAATTCAATTGTACTTAATTCAAATTGAAAATTTTTGATTACCTGATAACTGTTATTATAAGTGAATTCAACCAAATGGAGATGGTCTTCCCAAGATCCACCGAAATCAATAATGCAAGCTCGGAGCAGGTCTTCCAAAATCTGATTTACCCTCTCAGTTTGGCCATCTGTCTGAGGATGATAAGTTGTACTCAGATTTAGTTTAGTGCCCAAGGCATCCTGAAATGCTTTCCAGAATCTACTAGTGAACAAAGGATCTCTATCGCATACAATACTAGATGGAACTACATGGAGTCTAACGATCTCTCTCACATAAATCTCGGCCAAACTCGAAGCAGTACGAGTGGTCTTAACAGGAATAAAGTGAGCAGATTTGGTCAACCTATCAACAATAACCCATATACTCTCGTTACCTTTTCGGGTCCTCGGTAATCCATCAACGAAGTCCATAGAAATCTGATCCCATTTCCAACACGGAATCTCTAGGGGTTGAAGTAATCCTGCCATCCTCCGGTGATCGGCCTTGACTTGCCGCAAGTGGTGCATCTACTGACATATATAGAGATATCTCTCTTCATCCCACTCCACCAATATAAACGCTTCATATTTCGATACATCTTGGTGACACCAGGATGAAATGAAAGTGATGACTGATGGTTCTCTCTAAGCACTTCTTGACTCAATCCATCGACATTTGAAACACAAATACGGTTGTCAATCCTCATAACTCCATTACTATCTATCTGTGCTCCCACTTTACTGTCAGCATTTCCGACTCTACCAAGAACTAACTCCTTCATGAGATAGAGTAAGGTGTCCTCATATTGCTTAGCTTTGATGCGATCCATAAGAGATGGGGAGATAACAAGCTGAAATAGCATGCCTTCTACAAGATTACAACACGACAATGCTTTGCTACGGCTCAAAGCATCAGCTACAACATTTGCTTTTCCAGGAGTATAATTGATGTCGAGATCATATGTAGCTAAGAATTTGAGCCATCGGACTTGTCGTGGGTTCAAATCCTTCTGAGAGAAGATATACAGCAAGGACTTATGATCTGTGAATAATTCAAATTTGGTTCCTAAGAGATGATGCCTCCATAGTTTCAAAGCAAATACAACCGCAAGAAGCTCTAAATCATGGGTTGCATAGTTTACTTCATGGATCTTCAACTGACGACCAGCATAGGCAACAACCTTGCCATTTTGCATCAAGACAGCACCTAAACCTTCTCGACAAGCATCGGTATAGACAGTTAATTCTTCACCCCCGTCAATTACCGTAAGAACTGGGGCTGAAGTTAACTTACGTTTCAACTCATTAAAAGATGATTCTCACTTCTCACTCCAAACAAACTTGACATCCTTTCGAGTTAAAGCTGTAAGTGGGGTTGAAATCTGGCCAAAGTGCTCAATAAATCTGCGATAATAATCGGCTAGGCCAAGAAGCTACAGATATCAGTAGGAGTTTTAGGAGTCTCCCAATCCTGTAGATAAATTTTCAAGTTAGAAAGAAATAAGATGGATCGAATAGAAATAACGAATAGGATAGAACTTACATTGATTACGGCGATCTTAGCTGGATCGACCGAAATCCCATTTTCAGAAACAATATGGCCAAGGAATCGTACTTCGTCTCGCCAGAAGTGGAATTTCGAGAACTTGGCTTTAAGTTGATGATTTCGGAGTGTTTCCAAAACATAAGCAAGATGTGTCTCATGCTCTTTCTCATCTTTGGAGAAGACAAGAATATCATTGATGAAGACAAGAACAAACTTGTTAAGGACATCACGGAAGACTCGATTCATCAAGTCGACGAAATAAGCAGGGGCGTTGGTCAGCCCGAACGGCATAACCAACCACTCATAGAATCTGCTCTCAGTACAGAAAGCTGTCTTATGGATACCATCTTCTGCTACTCTGAGTTCGTGGAACCCAGTGGCTAGATCAAGTTGTGAGAAGACTTTAGCTCCATGGAGCTGATCGAATAAATCATTTATGCGAGGCATCAGATAGCGATTTTTGAGAGTGCATTTGTTTAATTCCCTGTAATCAACACACATGCGAAGAGATCCATCTGATTTGGTGATAAATAGGACTGCGGCGCTTCATTCAGAACAACTTCTCCTAATCAAACTCCTAGTAAATAGATCATCGATTTGAGTTTTAAGTTCAGCTTTTTCCTTAGGAGCCATTCTTTTGTAAGGAAGAACTACGGGAGTAGCTCTGGGAATAAGGTCAATGCGGAAATCGATTTCTCGCTTTGGCGGCAAAGAGTTGACCTCTCCAAATACATCAGGAAACTTCTGAACAATAGGAGTGATACTAAGATCATCCGGGTGAGTATCAAGAGAGAATATGAAGCTTCCGGCATATTTCTGAGGTGATTTGCATTCGATGACAAGCGGTAGACCCTTGTCATTGACTAGAGAAACAGAACGAGCTTTGCAAGAAATAACAGCATCGAATTTTCTTAAACAATTAGCACCCAACAAAATGTCAAATGCTACGAAGCCAAGCACATAGAAATCCCAAGTGAATCGATATCTTCCATATAAAAGCACAACCTCTTTACAAATTCTTCGGAGGTTGGTAAGTCCTCCAATAGGGTTGGAGACACATAAGGAAGTAGTAGCAAGAGTAGGTTCTAATTTGAGCTTATTACAAAGATCAATAGATATGAAGCTATGGGAAGCACCGGTATCGAATAATACCCTAACAGGTGAATCATATAATGAGAAAGTACTTCGTAAGGTACTCGGTCATCCTGAGCAGGTGGTGGAGGTGGTGCAGGAGTGGTGATAGCAAATACTCCAGATGGCGTGCCTCTCTTCCACAATGGGCAGTCTCTCTTGTAGTGACTAGGCTGGAGGCAGGCATAGCATAAATCACTCCTCATCTGAGAAGGTGGTGGAATAGCTGCTCCGTAGATGGACAGCTATTAGCATAATGGTCTTTCTCATCGCATTTGAAGCAAGTGATATTAGCAAGGTCGATTGGGCTTTTCTGGGCATATCCCAATCATGTAGTCTTTTGCCAAGCTTTCTTACGTTGATCAAAGCTCATCTTCCTCTTTCCGAGCTGGTTAGAAGAGGACTGAGTAGGAGTGGCCTTGGCAGTGGGTCCCCTTGGCTTTGCCTCATATCTAAGAGCGTAATTAACAAGCTCTGTGAAGGTGCGGTGAGTGTGGCCAGTAAGCAAGTCATAATACTCTGGTCTAGCTCCCAAAATGAACTTCTCATTCTTTAGAAGGGGTGTATCAATCAATCCCGGGCCGAACTTAGAGAGTTCGTTGAATTTCCTCTCGTACTCGGAAAAAGTCATACTGCCCTGCTTAAGGTCCATAAAAGCTCTATAAAGTTGGGTTCTCCCACAGCGGGCATCCATTGTGCCGAGAAAGTATCCCTAATCAAAAGATAGACTAGATAAATAACATTTCAAAGATTGAAAGAAGAAGTTAGACTACGAAATCCAAACAAATTTATACCTAAACTGGGCCCAAGTGATGGTGTTCTCCTCGATACGAGAAGTAACGGATTCCCACCAATCTTGTGCGGCATCCTGAAGCTGCCAAGCAGCAAGCTGACGCTTTTGAGCATCAGTGATTTCCAATCCAGAAAATATCTTCTCTAAGCCTTTGAGCCATTGCTGGGCTTCGATAATGCTCTCGGATCCGGAAAACTTAATACCCCCAAGCTGGGTATACTCTTTACTAAGAGTGGTGAATTTGACTGGAGCTGGGGCGGCAGGTGCAGCCTGGGAAGGCCCATGGCCTCTTCCTGCCCTATTGCTTCTTCCGGTACTCATCTTGAAAAATCGAAAGAGATTTAGCACCAAGGATAAAAAATCATAAAGCTTAAAGAAACTCTAATTAACGAATCAAAAGAAGTTTGAATTTAAGGGTCTGGATATTGAATCGATTCTCCTCATTCTAAGGTATTGCTACCCTATCTCTAATGAGTTTATATAACCCCAAACTAAGGTTTTTAGGGAAACCAAAGCTTTGATACCAACTGTAGCAACCCGAATATTTGGACCATTTAAATTGACAATAATCCACACATGTCAACGTAAATAATACAAAACATGAATCATTATGGGATTATAAATACATAAATGTAAATGAGAATCAATAAAACATCACAGACACAGAATAGTCACAGAATAATGCAGCGGAAAATACATCGTCATAATAGCAGTTCATGAAGCTACTACATGAAGTACAACAATGTCTTAACATAAAGTGACTAAAAGGAAATACATAAATGTCCAACGGACTAGGACATCAATACAGGAATAGAAATAGACTGATAAAGATAAATGCTAAGTCTTCGACATCTTCAACCGACCTTGATCAGCAACTGGAGAGCTTCAGACTGACCCGAGCATATACAAAAAGAAACACTCGTGTCAGGACTCAAAATCTTATACAGGATAATCAAGTGCAGGGAATAAAGTCCATAACTCAAAGATGAATAGAATAACATCTCTAAGGATCTGATAAACTATCTATATATACAATAGAATACGATATGTAGATAATGTCTAATCAGTAAAGTACAATATTAAAATAGCGTTAAGGCATTACCATAATTCCCCTTAACACATTTTATAATGTCATAGTCTATACAGCACCGTAAACCCCACCGTAAACTAGTGGTTATCAGAGGGTACCACATAGGTACAACACAAAATAAAACGTAGTGGTCGCGAATAGGATAATCAATATGACAAGGTACATGAGGCGATACCAACTAGGATACTAGTAGTTGCGTGATCCGGACTGATGTTGAGCATAGCCAGCAGCTACCTCAACATCGTGAAAAAACACTCCCAAATCAAGGGGTGCACCCAAATCGAATCACAAAAGTAATAGATATGGTATCGAAGAAGCGTGTCCGCTAGAGGTGGCGAACCTCAATGGCCCGGCGCGGCTCCTGTTTTAGTCATGTCAGGGGTCATCCAATATCGTTCTTTTTCTTCAGTCAACGCGTTCACCAAATCATCCACTACATTCTGGATCAACACTCCGCGTATAATAGTTATTAAAGTGGTTTTCGGTATCGACGGATAGTATGTCCATTCCCGATCACGATCACTTTAAAAACTACGTATTTATTACCCGATGGTTGGTTGAATTAACGTTTAAACAAATCAAAGTCCAAAAGTCAAGGTGCAAATTTGACTTCCAAAATTTTGACATTTCACGATTCAATTTATTTCAGATATTTAAAACATATTTCCAAATGCAAATTTTTTTATTTCAAACCTTTGAGTTAACAATTAAAATTTAGTATTCAAGTTCAATTTAATAAGGTCCAAATGTCGCTTATTAAATTTAGTTCATAATCAATGAATTCAATTTAATGGTAAACTTAGTTTAAATCATTAAATCAAATTCTATTCATTTCACCTCATGTTTACATCCAATATCATAAATTCGATTAAATCAATTTCATTAACTAAATTCCTTTTATCAAGACTTCATTTGATTTATTTACCAATTCAATTAAATTTCTAAAGAAATCCATTTCCATTTATTTGGTTTAACACATCACCAATAAGTTATTTCCGAGTTACATATCAACTCAATCCATATCCCGTTTAAAATGACCTGATTTGATTAATTCATTAAATTTGAAATCATTTAAATTTTAAATTATCACTCAATTAAACCCATAAAACTTTAATTAGTTTTATATTCCCCTTAAGTCAAAATTTTCTTAATCTTAAATCAAACTTATAACAAGTTCCAAATCTATTTTATTAAAACCGAGTTTAAAGCTAAATCTAACAAATCTAATAAAATTTTAAGTTATTAAATTCTGGAACTTACTTGTTTCTAAATCATATTTAAATTAAATTTTCTAATTCATTTTATTCAATTAAATAAGTTTATTCATTCGTTTCAATTAAATCCATTAATTTATTTCAATTTAAATCCCTTAAGTTCGTTACTTAATTTCCAAACAAATCGTTAAGTTCATTCCTTAATTTAAAATATATTTCAATTTCGAAATTGATTTTTTTTGTTGACTAATCGGGTTTCTTATTTCTAAATTATCTATCCTAGGCCAAGTTGTTTAATTGGGTATTTATCATTTCAACCCAATATTATTCAATATAAAACAAAGCATAGCAAAGGGAACTTGCAGTGTGATAACTGGGATGGTGTCAAAGTAAATAAATAAGCAATAGCAACCATACATAACAATTCAACGATTTATTAAATAATCCTGAAATAATCGTATTAACTTACATTTGTTATTTATGTAAATTAATATAATTATTCCTAGAATCTACACTATCATTTCATGCAGATTATAGATTATTACATTATCGATTCACTTGGGGTCTATTATCAATTTACTACATCAATCATACATTCAATGGTTCAAAGTGAGGTTAACGCTATTTCTACGCGTCGATTTATTTATCGTTTAAAGGGGTCAAATTCAACATATATAATCCATTTTAAATTGTTAACTATCCTATATCAAATTAAATTTCACATTAAATTTCACTTATAGTAACAACCAAATTCAACATCACATAACACATTTAGTGTCACAACTATTTGTCGTAAACTAACAATTTTCAAATTTAACTTGCATAGCGATTTACAGTTTTATTTCAATAATTTTAACAATCAACAATTAAATATCCAAATTTATATTAACAACAATTATCACCTGATTATCATAGCATAATAGAACGTGCGGTTAGAGAAGATGACGAAGCACGAAGACGAATATATGAAATAGACCCTAATAAGCACGACGTAAAATGAACACAACTGCAATCGACGAATAATTAATAAATAATTTGTTTATTGTAATATATATATCGATTGAATATATATATATATAAACCATACCAAAACAAAGAAACTAGATAGATTCAAACAAGCCGAATGAAGCCTAGGACTGAGATCCCGGATCAGCAGCTGCAAACCAGTAAAACACTGTATGTAAGCAAACTATTCCAGGCATATATTTAACAGTTCCATGCATATATTTATCAACTCCATGCATATATTTATATGCAAACTAGAGTGCACTGAAACACGGGCGGCCAAGGCGAGGCACGGCAGTGATGGCAGTGGGTGTGGTGTTGCAGTGCGGCGGACTGTGGGTAGCGACGTGGACGCGGGCTATGGGCGAAGGTGGAGGCGAGATGGGCCGTGGCGAGTTGGACAGTGGGTATGGCGCAGCATTGGGGCGCGGTGGCTGGGTGGGCGAAGGCGGAGGGTGGTGATGCGGGGCGAACTGAGTGGGGCCGTGTACGGCGGAGCAGCAGGCGATGTGGCACTGTGCAGTGGAGGCGGTGCGGTGGCGTGGAGGCGGGCTGGGCCGGAGGTAGACGAGGCGAGCCGGGTTGGAGGTGGACGAGCTGGGCTGGTGGATGTTAGCCAATGGGCGGAGGTGATGTAGTGGTGGCTGCGTGGCGCAGGTGGGGTGTGGATGCAGATGGTCATGCATGGGTTGAGGGTGGGCTGGTGCATGGGCAGTGGAGGGGAGAGGGTGGAAGCATGGAACAGGTGTGGGTGAGTTTCATACTGAGGGGGAGACAAAATAAAAGAATTATGAAGAGGAGGGAGAAGAGAGTGCGTACCAGAGAAGTAGCCTGTAATGCATTGAGCAATTAATGAAGTGAGCTGGTATGCAGAGGAATTAATGAAGGCAGATACATGCAGAGGGGATCAGAGTGCAAAGGTCAATGCAATGATGTTTTTGGTAAACGTGATGGCTATTGGGTTTCCGAATGGCCAAAGATCCCTAGAACTCTGTACGGTGAAGAAGGTTAGGTACCGGTTTGTGCTGCGTAACGGACTAGTTTGTACTCCGCTAAACAATTATAATTCGCAACGCCGAACTCCGATTTTCCGAACTCCGATTTACACAAACAAATATACCGTTTTGATCAGCGCAACGAGGTGGACACAACGGTATGAAGACATTGATGGTTTGACACTGTTTGCGAAGTGGTTAATCTTATTGATCCATTTGCTCGAGCGAACATTTTAACTAGCAATTAAAAGTGAAATTTGACGAAAAGAAATGCGTCATCAAGTTCAGAATATTTTTCTTATGCAACATTGTGAAAAATATTTGAGTTCGGACAATAGGAAATTTACACATAAAAATTTAAACTAATATGTAAATGCGACGAGTGAAACTTACTTCAATATTTTTCAACGAAATTTGGCGTATGCCTATGTCTATCTAGACGCATTCCAAATGTGAAGTTTGAATAGCAACGGAATTTGTTTGTAAAAATTCGAATTGCTACACTAATATACGATTTTTAAAATTTTAAACTAGGTCTGAATTTCAAGGTCGTTGCACCCATGTCTGACCCAAAGTTTATCTTTTGTTTTCTTAAACTCTTGGGTACTCAAATTTTTACGAGTAGCCAAGGGATTCAGGTTAGCTTTGACGAATTGTGGAGGAGCAATGGAGCAGGAGGCTTCTGTGTGTAGATATATATTTTCCGCTGTGTTGATTTCTCTGAGTTGTTCTTTGTACTGTATTGAATTGTATAACTAGACAGGTGTTTATAACTGTCTAGAATGTGATGTGTAATATGTTAACTCTAATGATGGTTTTGAACTATGTAATATTTATGTTATTAATATAATTTATTCATTCCGCTGTGTAGATTCTGATGTTGTTTCTTCTTCTCTCTTTTCTATCCCTTTCTTTCTTATTAATGATGCGTCATTCAGTAGAGACAGATGGCGGGTCGCTACAGTGGTATTAGAGCGTTAGGTTGAGTGAATACCTAGTCTCTGTAGTGGTGTCTATCTTGAGAGAGCTTATTTGTAATTTTAAATATATATATATATATATATTCTACCTATCTGTTGGGTTACCTGTTCAGGTTTTCCAATATAAGATATAAAGTTAGATGGGGTAGTAGTGTGCGTAACACTACCATTGGTTGGAGTTTAAATGTTTAAGGTTGGAAGTGTATTTGTCGAGACTGTAGATCTAATACCGTCTCGAGTGAGTTCTACAATGATGAAGGATTTCATTGATCTCTGAAGGAAACCTGTTAAGGTTCGGAGTTCAACTTTGAAGTGTAAGTTTGATCGCGCTCGTGTGAGCGGATTTTTGAGAATTTGGATATATCGGTTAGGCATAAGCAAGTGATGCTATTTTGATACCTCAGGAAGTAGTAGCCGCGTGATGAGATGCAGTGACTATGGATGTTCCCGAAGATGTTTTCTTTGGAACAAGTTTAAGGAAGTAGGTCTGCTTCGATGATGTGGCTGTGTTCAGCATGGTGTTTCTGTAGATGTGAGATCCGAGTTTCTCGAAGAGCTTTAGATTAGGAGTCTTTGGCATCTATGGAAGCAGTGCAGCTCGGAGTGTTCTGTGTGTCGGCAAGGAGTCTTCTAGCTTAGCAGTATTTCTTGAAGTGGAGTTCAGAAGCTGCAGAGTGACCCGTTTCTTCGGTAAATTGGCTAGTTAAGTGTAAGACTGTTCTGTTTGGTAAAGGAAGAACTGTTTTTATTGGATTTGGTTTGGGCTGATCGCCAAAGCGACTTGCGATTGTTTGAGTTTTCTCTTGGGTTATCAGATTTTTTCTGGATGTCTTCAGGGAGTCAAAGTTTTGTTTGCATCCAGAGTTTGAGTTTCCTTATCGGCTAGGATCCCAGGATTGCTACCGGCGGTTCATCTTAATGGAAGGATCAATTCCAAGAGATAGTGTTTAATGTAGCAGCTCAGAGTTTTGGAGAAATTTCTGAGTTTCTGATGGATCTGTTGAACCATATCTCTAGGGTGTGTTGTTGAGTTGTGCTCGTGTTCTTCTTCAGCATTCTCTTCTACTTCGTATCAGAGTTGAGCAGCCAAAGCAGTTTGGAAGTGTATCTGCTTTTCTTTTCCGGCCAGGAGAAGTTGTTGTCCTCTGATGTTTGAGGAGTAGAATTTGTGTACCTGGATCTGGGTTGATCTTGATGATACCATTTTGTTGAGTTGATTGGTCAAGTTTGTTTCTAGAAACATTAGCAAAGGTTAAGCTGATCAAGAAGGTTGTAGGCATCCCAGGATCGTCTGGAAATTTTTATGGATTTGAGACAGAGGAATTTGGATTCTGAAGTCGGAGATTTGATTTGTATAAGTTTTCTCTGATCGAAAAAGGGGCTATAAGATTGAGTAAGGCTGGAAAGCTAGCTCTGAAGAGTTTTGGATCTTTTCTGTGTTCTTGTGAGAATAAGTGATTGATCTACAGGATTGAATTGCCAGTTTGGATAACTGGGATTCGATGAGTTTCACGTATCTCTGAGGGAGTACGTGTATGATCTATCTCTGGTTGTGGAACCAGCAGTTCTGGAGTTTTGGTTGTTGAGTTAGACTCGTCCGTAGCCTGATATCTTGTCTAATGTTGTAGATATAGTTGAATAGGAGCTCTATAGCTTCATAACTTTGATTGTTTGGATTCTCTAGAGCGAGTATCCCTGTATATACACTTGGGGAAACTCGAAGAAATTCTATCCAGAATTTTATCTGGATAATTAGATTTGTTTGATTGGATGAGTTGGTTGTTTTTAGCATATGTTTGATATATGCTTGTGTTTTTTATAAATTAAAATCTTTAATGAGATTATTAAATTACCTTTGTTTTAAATTTCGGGGACGAAATTCTTTTAAAGGGGAGGATTGTGACATCCCGGAATTTTTAACAATATCAATTTAATAATCTATATAAAAGTTAAATTGATATTGATATTTTTGTTAATAATAATTCAAATTTGTTTTAATATTCTTCTTTAATAAATATTTAATTGGTTATTTTATCTTTTAAAAATAATAAGGTGGTTTCTATTTATAATATAAATATATAGTTCATATTGTAAATAGATTAGCATGTTTTTAAATTTAATAAATAAAACATATTTTTCTAATTCTTATTATTTGTAGTAATTTGGAAAATTTGTTTTTATTTAATATAAGCTTTTCAAAGTTATTAAATAAATGATCTTGGTTTAAATTTAATTAATGAATCATGATTTAAAATTCTAATATATACATTAATAATTTGGAAATTTTGATTTTAATTAAAAATTAAGTTTCAAAGCTATTAATAAATAAATATATGATTTTAAAATTGATAAGAAAAATGTTTAAATGTTTAAAACAATTTTGGCTTAAGTTTTAAATTTAAAATGAATTAACAAAAAAGTTTGTTTTGTTCTTTTTAAAATATAGCTTAATAAAAGTAAGTAATTTATTAATAAAGATATAATTTCTTTTATAATTATTTTAAAATTTAATAATGAGATATTTTTAATTTTTAGTGTATTGTTTTATAACTAAATTTTGAAGAAAAATAGCTATTGTTATTTCAAAGTTTAATTTGTATTTATAACTTGTTTCTTTTAAAATATAAGATTTTGAATTTAAATTTAAAATCCAAAGTATAGATTTTTGATTGTTTTAATATGTGTAAGCTTTATTTAAAAGTATAGTTGTTTTTATTTATTTTGTAAATTTATATACATATTTAAAATTCTAATTAATTAATCAATTAAGCTTAATATACATATTAACTTGTAAATTAATTTACAAAGACAAGTGTTGATCTCTAAAAGCCTTATTTAACAAATGCTCAAAGATTAACCTATTAATTTGACAAATGTAGATTTTTTTTACAAGTGGCACATTTTGTTTTAAATTTTATTTTATTTAATAAATCTGAAAATAACCTATATAAGAATACATTCATTCATTCCTATCCTTTTTTTTCTCATTTCCTAAATCAAGAGAAAAACTTCAAAACACCTCTTCAAAATCAAAACTCCTCTTCATATCAAAAATCAGTAAACTTGTCTTATCCAAAACAATTCAAATACCTGTACAAACCCAAATCAGTTTACAAATACAAACCCCTCATTATCAAAAAGCCTGCATTCTTTTTTATAAAACCTGGAAAAAAAGATAAATCTGCATCAACTTTTTCTCTGCAATCTGGAACTTTGGTGTTATCTGCACAACTTCAAATTGAAGCCTGATCTAAAGCAAAATTCAAAAGCATTTTGTATAGAGGCATGCAAACTTGCATTTTTTAATTTGCAAATTCAAAAAAGCATAGCAGGGGCACTGCTTCTTTTTAAAAAAAGTGAGTAACTTTTTAAATTTAAAATTTAAAAATAGTTCCCATGCTAGTATATTGAAGTAGAATAGTATTGCTCATGTTATAGGTAATTGTTGATATGAAAATAAATGGTGTGCATGCTGTTTTTTTTCAATTGCCTGTTCTGTATTTTTTATTTTCTAGGCACCAAAATTTTATTAGATACTTATCACTTAATTTGTTTTCTGATATAATGAAAGTTATAAAGTAAAGTTGTTTTATTTTCTTAAGTTAATATTTAAAAATTTCAAGTAAGTTAAAAATATGTGTATTGACTCTAGAAACACAAAGATACATCCATGCATGTTGATTTTTACTAAAATCCAAAACATGTTTAATTTTTAATTCAGTATCATAAATCAAAAGTATTAACTAAAGCTTGATTTTGAAATCAAGAATCAGAATTTTTAGAATGTGGTTAAGGGTGCAGTTAGATATTGATCTGAAATAGGATTTTTAGCAAATTCTGGTGATTTTTGAATTGAGGAATCTTGAGTTTCTTCTGGGTGATGGTGAAGGAATAGGAGAAGCTAAGAAGAATCATGGGTGGTGATGGAATTCAGTGTGGAAGTTGCGGTGTTCGTAATTCATCTTTAAACCCTAGTCTTTACTGTGGCTTTTAAATCGATCATTTAGGTATGCAAGAGTGACCGAGTGTTAAGATGTTTTGGGAAGTGTTAGATTGGTCGGGGATGAGTTCGAGGCCAGAGGGGATAGTTATGTGGTGATCGGAGCGGCAAAGACTTGTCGTTGACAGGTTTGAAGGGGTGAAACCTGACTTTTGTTCCCAGTTTTGAGAATTTGCGTTCGAATTTGATTTCTTTGGGGAGGTTCGATTTGATGTTCGTGATGTGTTGTAGGGTTGGTTTCTGATGAGTAGCGATCATCAACGGCGACCTATGGTGGCTGGAGTCGCCGTGCATATGCACGGTGATGAGATGTCTGATGATGTTTTGGGTTTAGTTTGTTTACAGGGGAAATTGCTAGTATTTCTCGAAGATTTTGGGTGATTTACTCGGGGAAGTTAGGTAGAAAACTCGAAGTAATTAATATGAGACTTGGGTTGTTCTGTATTTTCCTGGTTTAACAGAAACCTGTATTTCAGTTTTAATTTTTAAAATTCTGAAGTTTTTTAAACGTAGAGAAAGATTTAAACCTAGATTCGATTCAAGTTTAAATTGAATACAAGTTTAAATTTTAAATCTCGGTTTTGAAAAAAATATAATAATAATAAATAATAAAGTTTAAACTTGAATGTTAAACTACTTTATAATGATAAGTAGTTTTCAAATTTTAAGTCTGAAGCTTTTTTTTTGGGCATAGCTTAAGTCTGAAGCTTTTAAATTGAGTAAGTTTAAAGTAGGGTTTAAATCTGGAAATACAAGATCTTAAAATGTATTTCAGTTTTTGAAATTAAAGAAGATTTAAGTTTGAAGATTTAAACAAAATGTAAATTTAAATTTATTGAATTTTGAAATGGAATTAGTTTCAAAACTCTTTTGAATTTCATTTCTAAGACAAACACTTGTTTGTCTTGAAACTTTAAAAAGTTTTTAAATTGTTTAAATTTGTGTAAGTTTAAATGATATTTATTTTAAATTTCATACTTGAAATGAAATTTCAAAGTACTTCAAAAGTACTTTGTTTCAAATAAATTGTTTTTAAACATAATTAAGAAATGTTATATCTTGAAATTAAGTTAAGATTAATGTTCTGAAATTAATTTAAATAATAAGGTAATTAAGGAATGGTTAATTAATTTAATTAATTAATGATTTGGAATTAATAAATATTGATTAAGGATCTATCAATTTGTAATCAAGATCATTAATTAGATTTTTAAATTAATGATTAAAGAATTATTAATTAAGTAATTAAGTTTTAATCAAGGTTAATTAATTAAATAATTAAGAATTAATTAAATGACAATTAACACTTAATTAATTAAATAATTAGACTTTAATTAATGGATAGTTAAGGAAAAATTAATTTGTGATTAATCTAAGTTAATTACTTATTAAAATAATTAGAGAATGGTTAATGAAGGTCATTAACCAGGATTATTTAATAATTAATTAATGTGGTTAATTTTTAATAATTAATTAGATTAATTAATTCAATAATGATCATTTGTGAATTGTTTTAGTGTAATTACTTAATGCAGTAATTAAGAAATTAATTACTTAAGGTAAGTAATTGTGTTAAATGTGATTGTTTAATTTAATTAATTAAGTTTAATTAATTTTAAACACTTGAGGTTTTAAAGATAATTACTTTATGTAATTGATGGATTGGAAATTACTTAGTGAAGTAATTGATTGATAACTACAGGTTGTAATTAATTGAAAATAAGAATGAAGTAATTTGGAATATTATTACTTTGTAATTGATCAAGGGATTAATTAAGAATTTAATTAAGGAATAATTAATTTGTTTTAATGAAGTAATTAAGTTAGTTAATTACTGAATATGGTTAATCAGATAAGATTAATAATTATGAGTTAATTACTAAAGGTAGTTAATTTAGGAAGATAATTTATTAAATGTAATTAAGGATCATTAATTATTACAATTAATAATGTAATTAAAGTTGATTAATTATGATTAATTAATCAATGGTAAGTAATTAAAGGAAATTAATTAATGTAATTAATTAAGAATTAAGGTAATTAATTATAGTTAATTAATAATTGAAGTAATTAAAGGTTAATTACTGTTTTGGTTGAGAATAATTAATTTGTGAAATTAATTAAGGATAATCATAAATGTAATTAAGGGTAATTAATCAAGGGTGATTAATAAAGGTGATTAATAATGAATGATTAATTAATTGATTGTAATCAATTAAATGGTTGAGTAAGCAAGATTTATATTGATGAAGCAATTAATTTAATTTATTTTAAATTAATCAAAGGTGAAGAAATTAATTTAATTAACTTTAAATTAATTAGAGATAGAGATAGTTCATTTAATTCATTTTAAATTAATTATATTGTGATTAAGTAAATCTTTGCTTATGTATGAATGGATGACATTGATTGTCCTGAATGGTTATGATCTTAGGAATGAGATAGGTGATGTTGTGTGGTATAAATGCTTTGCTTGCATTGTGATATGGATTATCTATTTTGATATTGATAATGTGGATTACCTGTTTATTTGATAATGTTGATTATCAATTGTGATTTGTGAGTTATCTATCTATGTGTATATACATAATTGAATTGTTTTAAAACTTTAAAACAACTTGGACCTAAAAGACACGCTTTGGATTTCGATGAGACTGGGGTCAGGTTTCCATATTTAGATATTCGAAAACCACATCGATTCCAATTAAACGTTCGGTCGTGAATCCAAGTGGAGCTTTGTGAAGAATCGAGGTGTAAGAACTATTCGTCAGTATAACTCTAGGGGTGATTCCGTGATGAGTTTGACGGAAATAGTACTTACAGGTTCGAGATGGTGATTTAGAGTGCAAGGGCTATGGCCGTTGACTCTGAGGGTGATTCCAATATGAGTGCAACGAGATAGTGCCTTCGGTTTCGTTCGAACCCGGAACGAACTTTTATGGATTGAATGCTTTCAGAACATCGTCAGGTGGACGATGAGCATTCTAAGTGATATGTCCTATAAAGGTAATCGTAGTCTCAAGCCTCATCAACTAGGAATAGCTAAAACAGGGGAGGTGCAACAAGGTTAAGTGGGTCATTCCTAAGTAGGACGAGATTTTCCCTTGTCTAGAGGTTCCTTTATATTCTGCTTTATGGGAGGTTGCTAGCCACAACCGCGGGGTTATCTTGTTCGGGACTGTTCAGTAAGGAATGCTTCCGGCCTTCTGTTGTAGGGGAGCGGGCGTACTCCTTGGTACGTTGATCTAGGCCACGTACTGTGAGGGCGGTACCCCAGTAGCCCTGCCATTGTATGGAATCCAAAATCCAATAAGTGTCAGCGGTTTTGATTGTATTAACCACTTTTGTGGCTAGTAGATGGAATTTAATCATGTAACAATTTCGGCTATTTCATATTTACTTGAAAACCCTAGACCTATTATAATATCATTGGATTTCCTATCAAATGTTTTGGTTAGCGTAAGGTAAAAACTTTTCCATATTTATGTGTGTGAAGTCTTACGTGATACCCTTCTTTTCAAAAGGTTTTTAAAAGTTAAACAACCTTAACCTGTTACTCACACCAGACCCATGTCTGACCCAGAGTTTATCTTTTGTTTTCTTAAACTCTTGGGTACTCAAATTTTTACGAGTACCCAAGGGATTCAGGTTAGCTTTGACGAATTGTGGAGGAGCAATGGAGCAGGAGGCTTCTGCGTGTAGATATATATTTTCCACTGTGTTGATTTCTCTGAGTTGTTCTTTGTGCTGTATTGAGTTGTATAACTAGACAGGTGTTTATAACTGTCTAGAATGTGATGTGTAATCTGTGTAACTCTGATGATGGTTGTAAACTATGTAATATTTATGTTATTAATATAATTTATTCATTCCGCTGTGTAGATTCTGATGTTGTTTCTTCTTCTCTTCTTTCTTTTCTCTTTTCTATCCATTTCTTTCTTATAATTATGCGTCATTCAGTAGAGACTGGTGGCGGGTCGTTACATGCCTCATGTGCCTTGTCATACTTGTATCCCTATATACGCGACCACTACGAATTTGTTTTGTATTATACCTATGGAGTACTCCCTGATATCCCACTCTTTTACGGTGGAGTTACAGTGCTGTATAGTCTATAATGCTATATAAAATGTGTTAAGGGGAACAATGGTAACGCCTTAACACTATTTTGATATTTTACTTTATTGTTAGACATTATCTATTTATCATACACTACTATGTATAAATGGTCTAATGGATCCTGAAAGATGTTATTCCATTAATCTTTGAGTTATTGCTATTTTGAATTTGAACCATATTATCTATATAAGAATTTATGTCCTGATTCGAGTGTTTGTTTATGCTTATGTATTGATTAGACTGAGGATTGTTGTTGCTATTCTACTTGGAGCTGAAGACCGAAGACTGTCATTATCTTTATCTTATCAGTATTACTCTTTCTATTTGGACTATTGGACTTCTATGTTGTTCTATTTCATTTTATTTGAGACATTGTTGTATTTATAGGTAGCTTCATGACCTACTCTTATGACTATGTTGTAATTCCACTGCACTATTCTGTGATGTTATATTTCTGTGATTCTGTGATGATTCTCATTTATATATATACTCCATTAATGATTCATGTTTTGAACTATTTAAGTTGACACGTGTGGATTATTGTCAATTTAAATGGACAAATATACGGGTTGTTATAGGTAGTGTAGCATTCAAAGTGGAATGTGCTATGTGAAAGGTAATCGCTACCTCAGGCCTCATTAACTAGTAATGGCTTAAATAGGGTACGTCGCAAGGCCATGTGGTTTGCAACCATTAGGGTACGACCATCACCTTTCTAGATTACTCTCTATATGTCGAGTATGTGGTGTATGCTATAGGGCCCCAAATAGCTTGGTAATGACCGAGGTGATGTCATATTTGGTTTCTGTCTAGGCCATGTATAAGTGCCAAATAGTGATATACCGGTCTTGCCAAAAGCGGAGGATTGCATATGTATCGTCGGTACATTCCTCTAGAGATGTACTATACGAAAGATGGTCTCCTACCTACCATTTTTTGGAAATCCATTCTCCGAACGAGCCTTGTAAGAGTTTTGTTTGAAGAGCCTAACATATCCAAAATTTAGTAATGGTAAAAATTTATGCTAAGATTAATAGGTTTACATGCAATTTTTTTAAAGGAATGTCATTAAAAATGATATCAAATGATTTTTGGATAACAAATGTTTTGGTCATCATAAGGTAAATACTCGTCCGTATTTATGTGTAGGCATGGTCTTATGAGATACCTTTTATTTTCAAACCGTGTATTTTGTGTTTCTCACACCAGTTCCATGACTGACTTGGAGTTTATTTTCCTTTCCCTTAAACTCTGCGTGCCCTAACTTTCCCTGGCAGCCTAGTAGTCGGGTTTAGAAGAAATCAGGCTGTAGCTCAATGGATGGAGTTAGAAGATTCTTTTGAAGATTGTTATCCATTTCCACCACACTTATTTCCTGTTTTATTCCGCACTTGTAGGGACAAATATTTATAACTTTCCATTAACTCTAATAAATGTATTTAAAATTTCCGCTATAAAGATTATATGTTGAAATAATATATGTTATTCCATTCGTATGTGGTTCTGTTCTATTTTTATTTTCTTTCTTACCATCGAGAACCACCTCTCTGGCACTTGAATTTTAGGCACGTGAATACCAAGGATGTATTAGTGTTGACTTTCGAAAGTCGAAGAAACGGATCCTCGCATCCAGTGAGGATTTTTCTGAAATTCACCCATAACTTCTGCTTCTTGCTAGTCCAGTTCCAACATTCTATACTTTAGAATTATGGATCCGAGATCCTGAAAAGAAAATGAAAAGATGAACAATATTTAGCACTAACTCATAAATAAAAGAAAAATGTCAAATATGTCTTTACACGATCGGCCCACTGTTGCTCGCTTCCGCAAGTCGTTCCCCTCATTGAATCTCATCGTACACCCGTTTTGGTACACAAACTCTGCTATACTAAATATTGTATCTTTGGTCTATGTATTTATAGGAATTTGATCATCCTTTTCCATTATTTCATTTGGAATAGTCACCGAAGCCGCATTGAATGTTGTCGCAATTTTCTTATGGATGCCTTTTTAACTTTGTTCCATTAGCTCCATATGCTTTGACGGCGCAATGCATGGACAATGCTACATCTTGTTCGAACCAATTTTTCAAACTTCAGTGGAAGTTTCTTTGAATAGTTTCGTTCATTCCCTAACTAAAATACTAGGCAAATTCAGAAAAGAATATTAGATAAACGGAAATGAGATTGAGATGGGTATATCAAAATTTACCTCAACAGGCGATTGTCTTTTGAAGATTTTTTGTATTAAAGTTAGGATTAATGTTGGTGAGGATCAAGAAGAAAGAATGTTGGTAATATATAAGGGTGAAAATATGAATATTGGGGTTAGCTATTGGGTTAACCGTTGGCATCGGTAAAATTGTCTCGTTAGTGTAAACTGTCCAAACATGTGGGCCACGTGCCAGCCGCGTTTGATGCATCTAATGTCCATAGTTTGAAATCTATATGTGTATATATATAGGGCAAGGATCAACTACACTTCCCCCTGATTTCAACCACACATTATGATTTAAATAATATGAGGAAAATCAGAATGTGTGGTTGAAATACACACACACATATACACATGTGTGTGCATATGTATATGTGTATGTGTATGCATATGTGTATGTATGTATATGGAAAGTATCGGCTACACCTCATTTCCGCTACACCTCTATACCCCTCTAATGTCAACCATATATTTATATTACTTAAATTGGAACGTGTGGTTAAATTAAAGGGAATTGAGGAGTAGCATATTTTTGCATATGTATGTGTGTGTGTGTGTTTATAATCAAGCCAAATGCAAATAATATAAGACAAATTTGAGATGATGCATGCTTTACGGTGTAGTTGAACATTGGACACGTCATTGTTTAGTTGTTTCTTCATTTAGATTTACTTAACTTCCATTGAGAGCATTGACGATGGATTAACAAAATTTAGCCAAACTAATTTTTTTCAGTAGATCATAAGTAGCTAATATCTCACACATTCAATGCGTGAGATAATTACTGCATACAATCTACTGGAAAAAATTAGTTTGGCTAAATGTTTTTAATCCATCTTCGCTGCTTTAAATGGAATATAAGTAAACCTAAATGAAGAAACAACTAAACAATGACGTGTCCCATATTCAACTACACCGTAAAGCATGCATCATATTAAGTTTGTCCTATATTGTTTGCATGTTGGCTTGATTATATACACACACACACACACACAAAACATGAAAGATAACAAATATTTTTATGATCTATGTAAGAAAGTCCATATTTGATGCTCTAGATGTAAGATAATAACTAATTACGACCTGCATGAAAATTTTTAGCTAGCTAAATTTTGTTGATCCACATTCGATACTCTAGATGGAAGTTATGTAAACTTAAATGAAGAAACACCTAAACACTTTATGCCCTATGTTCAACCACAGAAAAAGCACGCATCATATTAATTTCACCAAATGTTATTCGCATATTAGCTTGATTATCCTTGATTTACACATAGTATAAGTGAATTTATTCATCGACGGAGAAGAATAACCTATCAGGTTATTTTGTTACCATGGAATATAAGAAGAATTTGGTTTCATTTTGAGTTTTGAGTTTCGTATTTTGCGTTTTTATTTTTGCTTTTTCACTTGTATTACAAAACACGAGGATAGCAAAAGAGAAATTCTACACCCCTACCACAACGAAGTGACTGCGGAGAGAATTGATTTGTTTCCATGCTTTTATTGTTTCCCAGAACACGGAAAACAAAATAAATTTATTTTCTATTTTATATATTAACTTCATTTTCTGAATTAATTTTTTTCCAAGCATATATGCGCCGTGCATATTTTTGTTCAACAGGAAATCAAAAACTAAAAATGGCACCTATTTGATTTGCCATTTTAGTTTTGGTTTTCATTTAAACAAAAATGCATAGAATGCATGTATCTTTGAAAGATAACCAATTTGAAAAATGTAGTTAGCATATAAAATAGAAAATAAAATTATTTTGTTTTTCATGTTTCAAAAAATAACAAAAGCATCAAAAACAATTTATTCCCTTCATTGTTCCTCAATTACTATATTGACTTAAATTTTTAAATATCCTTTCTGCTCACTTCTTCTTTATATTCAACGTGGAAAATATAAATCACAAAACTCAAACTGAAACCAAATGGTCCTTAAATATTTTTAGAGACATGTGCAATCTGTGTATTGACTAAGGGAACCAATATTACATATACATTTTGTGATCACTCTTTTGAGTGGAAATAGGTTCTCTTGAACATAAATGCTAGCTCAAATAGATCATATGTAGCGATATGGAAGAGGAAATAAATCATAATTAGTTAATTCTTAATTAAATAGGAGAGAAAATAGCAGAAATATGGAGTTTTGGGATCTATAGAGAAGTGTGTCGGTGTTCTTTCAAGGAGAAAAATGGAGAAGATTTTTCCTTATAGAGATTGTCAGGCTGTGAGCTGTAAATGTACTAGATTCAATAATAAAAATTATTCTGTCATACGCGTAGCATAGGAATGGGTATGTTGTCCCTAGATCTTCTTAGATTTTACCATTCACAAATACTTAAAATAAGGCATATGAAATTCTATGTGCATTCCCTACGCCTTCTTATCTTCTCTATGTTTTCCTTATATCTTCCATGATGATGTAAAGAAACTTAAGCCTATTTATTCAATTAAAATGTTGGGAATTCCTTGCGCCATCTCTATGTCTTTTTATTTTCCTATGGCTCTGTAAGGATGATGGAGGGAAGTTTAACCTAATTTTCAAAAGAACTAAGTGTAAGGTTTACATAGTTGTATTTGTTAAGAAATATTGGTAATTCATGTTAATTATACAGGTGATGAATGGAAATGATCAGTTTGACTAAAATTGATGTTTTGGTTTTGACTTTTCAAAATCTAACCATTTAATTTTATACGATGTTTTAAGTGCAAATGAGCATGTTAAGTGTAGATGTTTCACTTTTTTTTTTGGAGGAATTAGTTGTAACATCCCTTACTTTGAGGCCCGAAGCTAATCGTTACAGATGCTGCAGTCATCCATAGTATTAACTTCCGGTGACAAAATGCGGTAATGTTAATGATATCTATAATATCAGAAGCACATGAATATGAAATAAAGTCACAGATTTCAAAAACAACTTTTCCGATTACATTACAAGACAATATTCCATATTCAATTACATAATCCCAAAAAGATTCATAGGCGGTATTGTAAATTACGCCAATTGCGACATATGAAGATGCCTCCATGGATGATTAGAGTACTAAATAGACATATTAGTCATAAATACATTACAACGGAAATAAGACTAAATAACTCCTACATTGCTAGCATTGCCTCCTGCACATCTTTGGAAGCTCATTCGTACAACCTACTAAACCTGAAAAACCTTAACTCCCAATCTACTCAAATTAATTTTGAGCACCGAAGAGTTTGAGGGAAAAACATACACTTTCGAGTCAGACATAAAGCCTGGTGCCAATAATACTATTACGTGTAACGACCCGCCGCCCTAACCGCCTCTAGTCGGTAATTAAACCAACTAGAAACGTTCAAAATGACGGATTGTTATTTAGTTTATAACATTTAAACAGAATCAGCTACAGAATCACAGAATAGTAATCATATTTTATAAACAAACTTTTCTTTTATATACAAATATCAGAGTTATACAATAAATTACATTTTATACAGCGGAAAACAAATTTTATTAAGTACAAGAAAAATAATTTTCTGAAAAGCTTTAGTTGTGCTTTCCCCTCTCTCTCTAACTTCGCTGCGCGCAAAACTCCAAGCTGTAAAAATACTCGGTCTGACCCGAGCGTTAATTGCAAAACACAAAAACACTCGAGTCAGGATTAATCTTTATTCAAGTAAATAAATTTGAAATGAACTGAATAATATGGTTACAGATATGGTAAAACAGATAAATCAATTTAAAATCTATTACGGATTTTTCACATTAACAATTTCAAATTTTTAAGTTCTGACAAACACACGTGTGCACTGCCTCGCCAACACGTGTGCGAGTGTAATCACAAAGACCACAAAGATACAATAACAAGCCCGAACAGAAACAACACAGCAGGTCAAGGCAGCGAGCACAAGTACAGGCCGAAATGCACAACAGTTTCAGCAGCCCCAAATGCAACAGGGCATACAACTACAAGTATGGACAGTGCACAGATCAATAGTGCACAGGGGCAGCAGTGGCAAGACACAACTACAGTGGACAGGTATACAACAACAAGCATGAAGTATGCAAGCTCAGCAACAACTACCAGTTCCATATAACAAGCTACAATTGAAGATGAAACTGAAGACCAACTGGCTACAAATTATAAGTAAGACCAACAACAAGTTGGACTGCAACAGTCAATATGCAGACCAAAGGCACAATGCCACAGCAACTAGGAGAAAACAGAAGTGAAGACAAGTGAAACAATGATCAAGCTTCAGGATGAACAATTGCAGACAAGAGTATACATTGGAATGAAGTAGTGCAAGCATAGGTGAATGTGTCAACATATCACGTACATAACAATGCAATACCAAACTTCACAAGCAATGACCAGTGCGATGACCAAGCACTGCATTAAACATGAAACAAGACCACAACTAGGCAAACATCACATAGGATTTACAACAACTAAAACCAAGATGAATAAGACAGCAAGTCAGTGACATGCCCATCAACCAGACAGAGTTAACAACAGGGAATACACAAATTGACACAGCAAAATGATCAAGATTTGTTCCAATGTTCACAGAGACAACCCATAAGATTTGTTTTGTTTATTTTCTAAATTCACAGAGACAATACAGAACTTTCATATTAAATAGAACTTTAAACTTTGACAAATGTTCATAACCACATTTTGTTAAACCTTAAATCTTCACACTGAAAGAAATAAACTCACAGCAGCTTGCTCAACTAAATATATTCATGTATCTACCAGTATGAAATTGTGTTTTCATGCAAACACACTTGTTTCTAGAGTAAAACAGGCAAATAATTTCTACTTAAGTTTATTTAATATAAAATGTTACTCACATACAACATATTTTGTTTAAGGATTAAAAACTAAAAAAAAAACACTTAGGTGGATAGTTTGAATTTTTAAATCAAGTTTAAAACCTGTAACTATAAAGATAGAGGCAAAATAAATCAAGGCAGTGCATCAAAATGACCAAGCTACACATGAATAATGCACAATTCAAACAACAGGCAAATAAAGGTCACAAATGCAAGTGCAGTTGCAGTGTGCCACCTGAGAATATACACAAGTGCAGATCAAATGCAATTATACAACAGTGGCCAAACTTATGTATGCAACAGATAAGGATGCAGACACCAAATGACCAAATGAATCAACTGCAATGCAACATATATCAGGATGCAAACAACAATGGAAATGAAGACTAGAACAACCAAGAGAACAGTGACCAGACCCAAGTGCAACAGCATGGGGTACAACTACAAGTGCAACAGCATGGATGCAACTTGACATGCAAACTGCCACAAACCAAAGTGCATGAACACAGTAGACTACTGTTACAAAAAAAAACTCAAGCGAAGCAAGTAATGCAACAGTAGCAAGTATATATGAATACAACTACAATGCAGACCAAATGCAACACCAATACAACAACAGTACCAAAAGACTCAAGTGCAAAATAATAAATGGTCTAATGGTTACCAGGCATGGGACAAACATGCAAGTTTAAATTCATAATGCAATTGTTTGCAAACAGTTTTCAAACAAGATATTTAGTAGCATCTGTACTTATCAATTTAATAACAAAATAAATATAGCATCTGTTCTTATCAATTTTTAAAACAAACACCAATAGCACATGTTCCTATCAATTTTAAAACAAACACAAATAGCACATGTTCCTATCAATTTTAAAACAAACACAAATAGTCAGGTAGCATTTGTTCTAATCAATTTAAAAATTAAGACTGGGCAGCATCTGTTCTTACAAATTTAAATTTTAAAAGAAATCAAAAAAACATTTGCTCCTAACAGTTCAAAAACTAAATCAAATGGGTAGAATCTGTTCTTATAGTTTAAAATAATTACTAGCATCTGTTTCTACCAATTTAAAATCCAAGTAAATCGAGCAAATAACAGCAACTAGCACAAAAATTCAACATGCAGTCACAAATCTGAGCATATCAGTTTTAAAAATTAAATTAGCCGAGCCAAAGATAATCAAATCGCCCCAAAAACATAGCATGCAACCAAGGAATTCACTTCAAACAAATTCAAAAACTTGCATGAAGATTATCGTGAGCTTAGAAAACTCACATGCATTTCAAAACAGAGGGACAGTCAACATAAACAAGCATGCAAACACATTATCACTTAACAAAAACAATTTCAGGTACCAAAACATCACAACATATTATAGGCTTAAGTGATTGATTCACGGATAAACAAAGAAGAAGGTTTGGGTTCAGAGGTTTCCATATAAATATTCATTAACAAAGCAAGATCCAACACATGCAGCAACACAAAGCAAGTCAAGATTTAATAGCCTCTATTCTCATCAGATTCTTAAAATGATAGCATCTGTTCTCAACAGTAAAAAAAAAAAAAAAAAAAAAAAAATTAAATTTATAGCATCTGTTCAAATCAGTTTTTAAGAAAAACAAATTTTCAAAACAACAATCTGAAATCAAACATTTGGAAGCACCTGTTCTCATCAGGTTATTCATAGCATTTGTTTTTATCAGTTTAAATTAAAATTTAAATAGTGTCTGTTCTTACCAATTTAAAACAAATATCAAATAGCATTTATTCTTATTAGTTTAAAATCAAAAATTGAGTAGAATCTGATCTTAACAGTTCAAAAACACAACATCAGAGCAAGTGATAACGAATAGCAACCAACAATCCAACATGCAGTGAGTTATCTGTTCTTATTAGTTTAAAATTCAAATTTAACCGAGCAACTGAAAGCTAATAATCACCAAATCATAGCATGCAACCAACATTCAATCCAAACAAATTTAAACACCTGAATTAAAAATTAATCGTGAGCAGAAAACTCACCAAAAAAAACGAAGCAGCCGTGGCGAGCACGAAGAAAGCGTCGATCGATTTGCAACAGAAGCTGTCGCCTTTGAATTTCCCCGAGCCCTAATTTTTCAGATCGAAGGACGAAGAAACGCAGCCACCATTTTTTTTCGTTTGTGAGCTAGGTTTTTTTTTCCGACTGAATGAAAATGAAATGGGGGCGGGTTGAAGAATAAGGGTAGCGGGTTTCTTTTTTCTAACTTATGTTTTTTTTTTTCCTCTTCACTTTATTTATCTTTCATTTTTAAAATTCAATAAATTTTAAATTTACAAACTCCAAGCTCAAATTTTAAATTCAAATATGCTCCTCATATTAAACATGAAAAATTCAAATAACTTTGCAGTTTTCAAGTCAAAATTTAAATTCAATCATTAATTTATATAAGTAAAAATCCTTAAACCCAAATTATTTTTCTTAAGTCATCAGTTTGAATTTAAATACAAATTCGATATTCAATTCCCGAATTTCAAAGCCAAATTCAAAAATTTTGTTCAACTTTAATAGATTAAATTCTAAAATTTAATCGCCAATTTATTCTGATAATTTAAAATTCAAGTCAATTATCATCCAAATATTTAAAATTAATTAAATATTCACAATTTAAATTGTTCAAAATTTAGGATCGTTACAATCTCCCCTCCTTAAAAGAATTTCGTCCCGAAATTACAAGTAAGGAAAAATGATTGTTAAAATTTCACTAATATTTATATTTTACTCAATTTTATCAAGTTCAACACTTATTAAAGATGAATGAATATAGGATTCATTCTATTTGTTTTATCTCGCTAGCTTTGCTAATTAACTCTTTTGTTTATTATTTTCTACAATCAAGACACAAAGATCTTTACTAAAATTTTCAACTTACAACCCAAAATTTTAAATTTGAAACACTTTATATTAGAGATTTACATATTATAACTTTTCCAAAGCTGTGGACTTTCAAAACCCTTCAAAAATCCTCTTCCTTAATTCATTAGGTTGGAATTATGCGAATTCTAATTCTAGATAATTGATTTTCTATTAAAGTTCGAAAATACTTGCTAACTCGAAATTTAACAAGTCTACTGTCGTTCTTAAAGACATTAGGCATACGCTGGCCAGGCGCAAGTCTAACAATCTCCAAGTACTAAATATACTTGCTTCAATTCCCAGTGAAAATACTTTTAAAAATTCTTTTAAAAATGGATATGGAAAGCACATTCCCCCATGGATCGCGGTACACACGGCGGTTACGCTACTATCCCAGTAGAATCGCTTGTGACCGTAGGCATCTCGCCCCTCGAATTTCGCCATGGTTGTTGCCATAGATCGCGGTCCACACGGCGGTTACGCTACTATCCCAGTAGAATCGCTTGTGGCCGTAGGCATCTCGCCCCTCGAATTTCGCTATGGTTTCTAGATTGCAGTTACTCGGCGGTTACGCCACTATCCCAGTGGAATCGCTTGTAACTGTAGGCATCTCGCCCCTCAAATTACGCTAGTCACTCCAACTAATGGAAAACAAATGGCCTATCCAACTAATGGAAGACAAAGGGCCAATCCAACTAATGGAAAACAAATGGTCAATCCAACTAATGGAAATATAAATGGTCATCCAACTAATGGAAATACTACGTAGCTACGATTTTTTAAATGGATACTCATCTCGAGTTCCATCACCATCACACAGTCACACAGTATAAATGGAAGGTACCTTTCCATATCCTCAATTTTGGAAAACATAATATTATACATACATATATAATATTTCACTTCACATTTAGTACATATCATACTCATGTACTTACATAAGTTTTCCACAACAATTACTTTTCCAAACTAATTGGTTTTCGAATTAATCGTATTCACACATATACGTTATGAAAACCACAACATTTCATACCCATAACAAATAGAGGTTTCACAAATTTCCATTTCATTATCCATTTAAAATTTTCCTCTAAGTCGATTTGGAATTTTAAGGTTATATCAAACCTAATACACATTCACAATCCAATTTATTATCGACTTCACACACTCGATTTGGATTTCACGCTACATCGTCAATTCTCAACACATAATTGATGTCTATCGATATATAACCTCTGAGCTCGTACGTCTCAGAGAAGGGTGTTAAGCTAAGAGAATAAATTCCCCGCCACCAACAGATATATATTTAATAGAGATCAATTGATATGTCGTCAATTCACGACGTTAGACATACAATCCAAATCATCCATTTAAAATTCAAAGTTCAACTTACATTGTTTTTGTGTGTCAAAGTTAAACTCAATTTAACTCAAAATTCAATCACTTTGAAATTTTTCCAAGTTGAACTAATTGTTCATATTTCTCAAAATAATATCTTTACAAGATATAAAAATTTTCACACTTAGCCATTTGAAACAAATTCAAATCATTTTGCACCTTTTAATCTTTGAAAACAAATTTCAAAACAATTTCCTTAAATGGAAACATTTCCAAATATTTATCCATTTTAAACTTCAAATGGTTCACTTAAATTAATCAAATAAATCCTTACCGATTTATTTTAAACTTACGTTCCAAATCCGTAAATTTATTTCCACATTTCAAAAATAAATCAATATTTATTTTTAACAAATTCCCCTTTCTTTTATAAATTCCATAGTGAATTTACATTTCCAAAGTATCTATGAATATACGATTTTCAAATCGATTTCACAAATTCATTTTCAATTTATTTTCAAAAGATAAAATTTCAAACATTCACTTCTCACTTTATCTCTAAAAGATATAATTTCAAACCTTTCATTTCATATTGGAAAATATTTCCATACTTATTCAATAATAAGTAATTTACAAATCAATTTATTTTCAACACTTTGAAAATATTCAATATACTTCAAACCAAAATCAAGTATATATTCATTCTTAAAAAAAACCATTCTTTTAAACACATTTTATTTGAGTCAAAACGAATGTTGCGTAAAACATCGTTACGACGACTCAAAACCACTAGTATAAGGATTCAAATTTAAAAATAGATATGTAAATCCCAATACTAAACAAAATCATTTCCCTTTTGAAATTATTTACTATAACAACAAATGTTATAATCTACCATTTCCATTTTTCCACTCGAAAACGTCTATTTCAACAACAAGTGTTGAAATCTATGCTTTCGATTCTTAACACATTTCAAAATGAATTATCTTCATTTACATAATGTTTCTTCCCAAAAACATTCCCATTTAAGTTTTCAACTTCAACTTAATTCATGGTTTGAATTCCACATACACTTCAAAAATATTGGTTTTAAACCGATTTCAAATTCCCAATACTAAGTTTTCCACTCAACTTAATTCCATGCCCGTTCAAATTCAAATGCATCATTGAATCTATTTAAATCTATTTCGAATTTTCATTAGATTCATATCTCTCTTGATATTTTATTCACCGTTCAAAAACCATAGATATAATTCCTTTAATAAGTTACAACAATTTACTTATCAAAATAAGTCGTTTGCGGATTTTACAAACATCTCTAGAAATTCCATTTCTATTTATAAAACTTCGTTTTATAATCTCCTTTCTTAATTTGATTCAATTCAGCTCATATAACTTAGTTATATACCCAAAATTTCATATTATAAGTTAAATACTTATAATCCATTTATTCACTAAATCGTTCTTCACAACATTTGAAATCAATTTTTCAAAAGAATTCAAAATTAAATTTCCAAGTTATAGTTCAATAATCCGCTTGGTTATAATCAAATTGACATATCATTTTATTTTCCAATTACTACTTTGGAGATATTCAAAATATTTGATTTAAGCCAATTTAAACCAATTCATTAATCCACTTGACTTACATTTCATTTTCCATAACTCTCAAAAATTCGATAATGAGTTTCTGAACGATCGAAACTCAAGTCTAACGAGACCCCACCGAAGAGAAACGGTCGCAAACCTAAATTTAGAGAGGGGAATTTCCAAAAATAATTCTAATTTTCAAAATACCTTTTATTTTAAAGAAAACAATTTTAAACTTCTTTAGATTTGAAAACACTTCATTTAAAGTGATTCTAGTAACTATTCATATTAAACGCCATAAACTAAGCTTTGTGCAAACCAAAGCTCTGATACCACTTTTGTAACGACCCGCCGCCCTAACCGCCTCTAGTCGGTAATTAAACCAACTAGAAACGTTCAAAATGACGGATTGTTATTTAGTTTATAACATTTAAACAGAATCAGCTACAGAATCACAGAATAGTAATCATATTTTATAAACAAACTTTTCTTTTATATACAAATATCAGAGTTATACAATAAATTACATTTTATACAGCGGAAAACAAATTTTATTAAGTACAAGAAAAATAATTTTCTGAAAAGCTTTAGTTGTGCTTTCCCCTCTCTCTCTAACTTCGCTGCGCGCAAAACTCCAAGCTGTAAAAATACTCGGTCTGACCCGAGCGTTAATTGCAAAACACAAAAACACTCGAGTCAGGATTAATCTTTATTCAAGTAAATAAATTTGAAATGAACTGAATAATATGGTTACAGATATGGTAAAACAGATAAATCAATTTAAAATCTATTACGGATTTTTCACATTAACAATTTCAAATTTTTAAGTTCTGACAAACACACGTGTGCACTGCCTCGCCAACACGTGTGCGAGTGTAATCACAAAGACCACAAAGATACAATAACAAGCCCGAACAGAAACAACACAGCAGGTCAAGGCAGCGAGCACAAGTACAGGCCGAAATGCACAACAGTTTCAGCAGCCCCAAATGCAACAGGGCATACAACTACAAGTATGGACAGTGCACAGATCAATAGTGCACAGGGGCAGCAGTGGCAAGACACAACTACAGTGGACAGGTATACAACAACAAGCATGAAGTATGCAAGCTCAGCAACAACTACCAGTTCCATATAACAAGCTACAATTGAAGATGAAACTGAAGACCAACTGGCTACAAATTATAAGTAAGACCAACAACAAGTTGGACTGCAACAGTCAATATGCAGACCAAAGGCACAATGCCACAGCAACTAGGAGAAAACAGAAGTGAAGACAAGTGAAACAATGATCAAGCTTCAGGATGAACAATTGCAGACAAGAGTATACATTGGAATGAAGTAGTGCAAGCATAGGTGAATGTGTCAACATATCACGTACATAACAATGCAATACCAAACTTCACAAGCAATGACCAGTGCGATGACCAAGCACTGCATTAAACATGAAACAAGACCACAACTAGGCAAACATCACATAGGATTTACAACAACTAAAACCAAGATGAATAAGACAGCAAGTCAGTGACATGCCCATCAACCAGACAGAGTTAACAACAGGGAATACACAAATTGACACAGCAAAATGATCAAGATTTGTTCCAATGTTCACAGAGACAACCCATAAGATTTGTTTTGTTTATTTTCTAAATTCACAGAGACAATACAGAACTTTCATATTAAATAGAACTTTAAACTTTGACAAATGTTCATAACCACATTTTGTTAAACCTTAAATCTTCACACTGAAAGAAATAAACTCACAGCAGCTTGCTCAACTAAATATATTCATGTATCTACCAGTATGAAATTGTGTTTTCATGCAAACACACTTGTTTCTAGAGTAAAACAGGCAAATAATTTCTACTTAAGTTTATTTAATATAAAATGTTACTCACATACAACATATTTTGTTTAAGGATTAAAAACTAAAAAAAAAACACTTAGGTGGATAGTTTGAATTTTTAAATCAAGTTTAAAACCTGTAACTATAAAGATAGAGGCAAAATAAATCAAGGCAGTGCATCAAAATGACCAAGCTACACATGAATAATGCACAATTCAAACAACAGGCAAATAAAGGTCACAAATGCAAGTGCAGTTGCAGTGTGCCACCTGAGAATATACACAAGTGCAGATCAAATGCAATTATACAACAGTGGCCAAACTTATGTATGCAACAGATAAGGATGCAGACACCAAATGACCAAATGAATCAACTGCAATGCAACATATATCAGGATGCAAACAACAATGGAAATGAAGACTAGAACAACCAAGAGAACAGTGACCAGACCCAAGTGCAACAGCATGGGGTACAACTACAAGTGCAACAGCATGGATGCAACTTGACATGCAAACTGCCACAAACCAAAGTGCATGAACACAGTAGACTACTGTTACAAAAAAAAACTCAAGCGAAGCAAGTAATGCAACAGTAGCAAGTATATATGAATACAACTACAATGCAGACCAAATGCAACACCAATACAACAACAGTACCAAAAGACTCAAGTGCAAAATAATAAATGGTCTAATGGTTACCAGGCATGGGACAAACATGCAAGTTTAAATTCATAATGCAATTGTTTGCAAACAGTTTTCAAACAAGATATTTAGTAGCATCTGTACTTATCAATTTAATAACAAAATAAATATAGCATCTGTTCTTATCAATTTTTAAAACAAACACCAATAGCACATGTTCCTATCAATTTTAAAACAAACACAAATAGCACATGTTCCTATCAATTTTAAAACAAACACAAATAGTCAGGTAGCATTTGTTCTAATCAATTTAAAAATTAAGACTGGGCAGCATCTGTTCTTACAAATTTAAATTTTAAAAGAAATCAAAAAAACATTTGCTCCTAACAGTTCAAAAACTAAATCAAATGGGTAGAATCTGTTCTTATAGTTTAAAATAATTACTAGCATCTGTTTCTACCAATTTAAAATCCAAGTAAATCGAGCAAATAACAGCAACTAGCACAAAAATTCAACATGCAGTCACAAATCTGAGCATATCAGTTTTAAAAATTAAATTAGCCGAGCCAAAGATAATCAAATCGCCCCAAAAACATAGCATGCAACCAAGGAATTCACTTCAAACAAATTCAAAAACTTGCATGAAGATTATCGTGAGCTTAGAAAACTCACATGCATTTCAAAACAGAGGGACAGTCAACATAAACAAGCATGCAAACACATTATCACTTAACAAAAACAATTTCAGGTACCAAAACATCACAACATATTATAGGCTTAAGTGATTGATTCACGGATAAACAAAGAAGAAGGTTTGGGTTCAGAGGTTTCCATATAAATATTCATTAACAAAGCAAGATCCAACACATGCAGCAACACAAAGCAAGTCAAGATTTAATAGCCTCTATTCTCATCAGATTCTTAAAATGATAGCATCTGTTCTCAACAGTAAAAAAAAAAAAAAAAAAAAAAAATTTAAATTTATAGCATCTGTTCAAATCAGTTTTTAAGAAAAACAAATTTTCAAAACAACAATCTGAAATCAAACATTTGGAAGCACCTGTTCTCATCAGGTTATTCATAGCATTTGTTTTTATCAGTTTAAATTAAAATTTAAATAGTGTCTGTTCTTACCAATTTAAAACAAATATCAAATAGCATTTATTCTTATTAGTTTAAAATCAAAAATTGAGTAGAATCTGATCTTAACAGTTCAAAAACACAACATCAGAGCAAGTGATAACGAATAGCAACCAACAATCCAACATGCAGTGAGTTATCTGTTCTTATTAGTTTAAAATTCAAATTTAACCGAGCAACTGAAAGCTAATAATCACCAAATCATAGCATGCAACCAACATTCAATCCAAACAAATTTAAACACCTGAATTAAAAATTAATCGTGAGCAGAAAACTCACCAAAAAAAACGAAGCAGCCGTGGCGAGCACGAAGAAAGCGTCGATCGATTTGCAACAGAAGCTGTCGCCTTTGAATTTCCCCGAGCCCTAATTTTTCAGATCGAAGGACGAAGAAACGCAGCCACCATTTTTTTTCGTTTGTGAGCTAGGTTTTTTTTTCCGACTGAATGAAAATGAAATGGGGGCGGGTTGAAGAATAAGGGTAGCGGGTTTCTTTTTTCTAACTTATGTTTTTTTTTTTCCTCTTCACTTTATTTATCTTTCATTTTTAAAATTCAATAAATTTTAAATTTACAAACTCCAAGCTCAAATTTTAAATTCAAATATGCTCCTCATATTAAACATGAAAAATTCAAATAACTTTGCAGTTTTCAAGTCAAAATTTAAATTCAATCATTAATTTATATAAGTAAAAATCCTTAAACCCAAATTATTTTTCTTAAGTCATCAGTTTGAATTTAAATACAAATTCGATATTCAATTCCCGAATTTCAAAGCCAAATTCAAAAATTTTGTTCAACTTTAATAGATTAAATTCTAAAATTTAATCGCCAATTTATTCTGATAATTTAAAATTCAAGTCAATTATCATCCAAATATTTAAAATTAATTAAATATTCACAATTTAAATTGTTCAAAATTTAGGATCGTTACATTACGTCTCGATTTACTGATATTAAGTTAGACTACGCCGCTTAGGGGAAATGATTTCTCCTCAATTTCTTTTGCAAGTCACGATCCTACAATCAATAGGATTATAACAATAACAGCAAATACATATGTGCATAAAAATCAAGAAATCAATAGGCCATCTGTCCACATTATAGTTTTACCTGGCTAACTATTAACCATTGGCTGACTCGGGCCTACCAGACATAACTGGAATCCAACTTCTGTTAGACACAATACTAGGCTGATTGCTCTTAACTTTCTTTTTTTAAGTTCAACTGAACTTAATGGTTTTGTGGGCTCACCAATAACCTATTTTTACTCTGTATATTTCATTCTGTGTGTAACCTCATTTTAGTCCCACCTATGACAAGCCCGACACACTCGAATTTTGGACTTATTTTAGCTTAGGCTAATAGCTAAAGTATAGAGCGCGACCTTACACCAATCTCATCTGGTCTTCTTAATATTCGAGTCATAAACTTAGGGTTAACTACACTATTCATGTTTCATTTCCTATTTTACACTTAGGGTTAACTACCTTGCTAAAATTTCATTTCCTTGTAATTAATCTTTACAAATGATTTACCCTTGAAATCATGTCTTTATAAAATAAGGAAATCATATACTTTGCTTTACTCAAAACACTTATGCCATGAGTTACACTTTACACAAATAATGTTAATGAAACCTAATCAATGGTATTATCTATTCCTTCAGAGTAAGTTAAAACCCTTTTTATTAAAAAGATTTTAGACAAAAAGCCAAGGTAAAACCTTGGAAACCCTTGTTTGAACACCTTAAACAGTACCATTCGAAATCACTGAAAACAATACTTTCAAAAGCTTAACTTAAAACCTTAGACGTCCTCTTCAAAACTACCTAAATCTGTCTTCAAAAGCATTGGAAACCATCTATTCATACATTTAAATTTACCTTTCAAAAACACTGAGGATCTCCCCTTCGATACACTTATTATATACCTTTCGAAAGCATTGGGTTCAAGAAAAGATTTGTGGCAACTTTGCTTCGAAACCATTTAAAATCACTCCTTTCAAAACCTTTGGGTTTAATATCTAATATAACTAAAGGTTATAAAAGTACAAGGCGAAAGCATTATTTTGAAATCATTTATCCTAAGTAAAAGAAAAAGGATAGTTTCAAAACCATTGCCTCTGAAATCAAAATAGATATAGGACCCTTTCGAAAGCATTGAGAAGGCGACTTCAAAGTAAGAAAGCGAAGCACCCTTTCGAAACCATTGTTTTAAGGCTGTATAGAAAAGTGGCCTTAACTAGTTCAAAAGGTAAGAATGTGGCAACATGGGTTTCGAATAGGTTCAAAGCGGCCATCCTTTCGAAAGCTTCTTTTAAAACAAAAGGTGGAAACTCTTTTGAAAGCTCCTTTCTAAAACAAAGGTAAGTTGATTTAAATCGAAAGCCAATATATCCCCTTTGAAAGCATCATTTATAAATAGAAGTAACTTAAAGTTAATAAGAGTACCTTCTACCCTTTCGAAAGTAAGGTTTCGACATGGTACCTTCCGCCTTTCTCCAATGCACACGTGTCAATTGCTTTGTACCATATGCTTTGGTTTTGAATGGGTTCTCAAGTGGAGGTATAGTGTCGAAAGCTAGTACCTGGAAGTGGCAAAGTAGTAAATCCAAGCAAAACTAATTATTAACCTTTAAAAGAAATTTATTTTTACCTAACCTGCCTTATTTATCAAGATGTAATAGGTTGCCATTTCTATATCAAAAATGCTTTTCTAAAAGTGCCGCCGAATTAAGAAATTATCAATTAAAAACATTTAACCAATAAGCTCTTATCCTTGATAAAACATAAAAAACATTTATGGCCTTAGCGTAAAGTTTATAATCATAGTAACATATTTAGGAAAATTTCCCAAAAATTGCCATAATTCACTTTTAATATGTTTTCTAACATATTTAAATTTCAGACCCAAAATCAATATATATTTGCCATAAGTAATTTAAACCCAATTTTAACTATTTTCTTTCATAGAGAATTCATAATAAATCTGTAATAACTTAGAAAATTTATGAAACTGGGAACCCACTTTAAAAATAATATTTATGACCGTGCATAAAAAACACGAGTCATCTAGATGTCATTTGATGGGTTTTTCAAATCTAAACTTATTACAAAATCTATACGAAGCAACATAAATCATCAACAAGCATATTCATATCCATTTAAACAAAAATATCATTGCATATTATTTGCAAGATTGATTCAAATCTAACTAGAAACCGAAATCGATAAAAATGAGATGTAAGATTATTATTCACCTTAGCTTGATGTTAAGAAGGTTGAGTTTGCTATTTGATTAATTTCTTCAAGCTTTTCCTAGCTTATCTTCTTCTTTATTCCTTTTAATGATGGCCAACCGAGCTCTTTGGGGGTTTTGTTTTTGTTTGTAATTCTTGAAATTAATAAGAAATGATGGGTAGAAGGGTTTAGGGTATAAGAATGAAGACTATTCCTATTTCGTCCTTATCATACACCTCCTACTTAATTTTAATTCTCGTTTTCTTATATTTATTAAGGCACGACCCCTTTATTAATTTTCAAATCTCAATCTATTAACCATCTAAGTTATTCATTTAACTTATCCAATTAAATTTCCTTAATTATGTTAGTCCAAATTCGGGTCATTATGGACATCCTTCCTTAAAGAATTTCATCCTTAAAATTATGATTACTTAGAACAATCAAACATAAAGGTAAAACATACAAACAGGTGAGGATAAGTACTTTAATCGTGCTCTCAGTTTCCAAAGTACAATCTCTTTCATCGTTACTCCACTAGATTTTGACTAATCTGACTGTCTTATTCCTTAGTCTCTTCTCATCTATCATAACTATGCGAATTGATTTTCTAACTACGGTCATATCCGATTCCACTGCTAGATCATCTAACATAATCAATGCAGTAGTAGTTTCTAAATCTCTAGTACACTTTCTTAGATGAGAAATATGAAAAACATTATGGACTACTGTACGCATGAGTTTCCTGATCCTTTCTATAATAGAAAATGGTCCAACGAATCTTGTTGCCAGTTTTCCTGATTTTCCAAATTTGATTACACTTTTCATTGGTGACACCTTGACGAAAACATGATCTCCGGCAGAGAACTGTAAGTCTTTCCGTCTTTTATCAGCATAACTCTTCTGCCTAGATTGAGATTCCTTCATCCTAACTCGAATCAACTCAATCTTCTCTACAACTTCTCTAACTAAATCTGGACAAAGAACTAAGCTATCCCAGGTCTCTAACTAGCGAACGGGGAATTTGCACAGTCTTCCATACAAAGCTTTAAACGGTGCCATTCCTATACTAGTCTGATAAATGTTGTTATACGAAAATTCAACTAAGTGTAGATGGTCTTCTCATGTTCTTCCGAAATCTTGCACATAAGCTCTTAAAAGATCGTCATGCCTCTGTCTGCCCATCCATCTGAGGGTGATATGCAGTACTCATCTTGAACTTTGTACCAACACATCCTGTAGACTCTTCCAGAATTCGCTAGTAAATAAGGAACCTCTGTCACTTACTATACTACTAGGAACTCCATGTAGTTTAACTATATTCTTTATGAATAACTTAGCTAAAACAGGTGCCGTCCTAGTCGACTTAACTGGAATGAAATAGGCATTCTTGGTCAATCTGTCCATTATAACCAATGTACGTTCATTTCCTTACTTCGACCTTGGCAACCCATCAATAAAATCCATTGATATTGAATCCCATTTCCAAACCGGAACATCCAAAGGACGAAGTAACCCACTCAATTTCTGATGTTCATCTTTTACCTGTTGATGGTTCAAACATTGCCTCACCCATAAGTCTACATCTCTCTTCATACCTTCCCAGTAGAAACTCCTTTTCATATCTTGATAAATCTTAGTTCCTCTGGATGAATATGAACTTTGAACGATGGCATTCGTCAAGAACTTCCTTCCTAATGTTTCTCACATTTGAAACACACAGACTTACTTTTTTCTCAACCAAACCAATCATTCCGATCAAGCCTGAAATCTTTCAATTCGTCGCTCTTTGTTCCATCCCTTAACTTCCTGATCCGATCGGCTAATAATGGATCCTCTCTTTGTTTAGAAGCAATCCTTTCGATCATCATCGGTCGAACATCTGAACATGACAACATTGGAGTTTCTTTACTAGAACTAGCTTTAGATCTCCATTGTATTCTACATGTAGTCAATGCTTCTAAATCATTCCACTTAGCTATCATTGCCAGTACGGCAAGTGCATCTGCAAATTTATTGCCTTTCACTGGTGTGTACTCTATATCAAAGTCATAAGCAGCTAAATACTCTAACCACCTCTACTGTCTCGTATTCAACTCCTTCTGAAAGAATAGATGTCTTGGTGACTTATGATCTGTATAAAGCTCAAATATTTCTTCCATTATGTAATATCCCTATACCTTCTATGCGACAATTACTATGGCTAATTCCAAATCATGAGTTGGATATCTAACTTCTTGCGGTCTAAGCTATCATGAAGCATAGGCAATCACTTTACATTTTTACACCAACACGGCTCCTAATCTCGTTCCACGTGCATCCGTTTATACCACTAAATCCTGATTCCCTTCTGGAACAACGAATACAGGTGCATTAGTCAACCAATGTTCCAATCTCTAGAATGCCTCCTCAAACTTATCAATCTAGACAAACTTCACATCTTTCTGAGTTAGCTTAGTCATCGGCGCCGCTATCCATAAAAAATCTTTAATGAATCTCCGATAATAACCAGGTAATCTGAGAAAACTATTTATCTCAGTCACTGTCTCGGGTCCCTTCCAATTATTCACCGCCTCAATCAGATCTACAGACAACCCTTTTTCTAAGACTACATGACCAAGGAACTTTACTTCCTTTTTCCAGAAATGACAACTTCGAAAATTTGGCTTTCAGTTATGCCGCCTTAACGTCTTAAGCACCATTCTAAGATAAACTTCATGCTCTCTTTCATCTTTAGAATATATTAAAATGTCATCTATGAACACTTACATGAATCTATCCAGGTGCTCCCAGAAGACTCTGTTCATAAAGTTTGCGAAAAATCTGGTGCATTAGTTAGTCCGAACGACATTATTAACCATTCGTACGGTCCATATCTTGTTCTAAATGCTATCAATGGAATAATATCCTCAACACTCTAAGCTGATGGAATCTTATTGCCAAATCCAATTAGGAAAATACTTTGTCTCCACTCAACTAGTCGAATAATCCGCCGATCCTAGGTAGTGAATATCGATTATTTATCGTCTTCCCATTCGACTTACTATGCATCCTTAACGATCCGTCTGGTTTCTTTGCCAACACTACAGCTACTCGCTAGGGTGAACTGCTTGGTCTGATAAAGTTCTTACTTTCTAAATCCCCCAACAGCACCTTTAGCTCCTTCATCTTGGTAAATATCATTTTTCTTGGCGGTCTACTCACCGGTTTGGCTCTTGGTATAAAATCTATCTGAAACTCAATGGATCGTTTCGGCGATAGTCCTACTACAGGTTCAAAGATGTCTATGAATTCTCTAATAATGAAAACTTGGTTCAACTCATCTTCTTCCATCATAGCACCCAACAAAGCATTTACCCTAAAACTAGAGATTTTTACGGAGGATATAACCCGATCACTACAACTAGGTGTCTAAGTGAATTGTACTATCATGGAAAAATATCCTAGCATCATATTTAATTAACCAATCCATACCCAAAATAATTCCGAAACCCTACAAATTCAAATACATCCAAACTGCATGCAAATATATAACCTACAATTCAAACTTTAAGTGGTCACATCTCATCACCATAACATCCCATATTGTTATAACATTATTTAGGATATTTAATTAGATAAATAAAATAAAATAATGTGAAGATAAATATCTTGAGATTTGATTTATCTAAAGGTAGCCGTGCCATGCTAAATGAGAATCAAAATAAAATAACATGAAATTAGTGCATTAGGAAATAAGTAAGGTAAAATGGGAAATAAAGGAGACTAATACCCAAACCCTTGGGAAATGGAACACATGTTCATTTTCATTCTATCAAACTAAAATACATCAAGGTCGGCCACCATTTTCATTCTCAAGGGAAGATAAAAGCTAGGATTTCAAGAGAAAGAAGTTAATCAACTTATTCAACATCAAATCTCACATCTTTTAGTCTCAAAGCTAAGGTGAATGAGTACTATATCCTATTTTCTTATGTTTTTTGGTTTTAAGTTAGATTCGAAATGTTTTTGCAAGTTTATGCCATGTTTTGGATGAATAAAGTTGTATATATATATATGCTTGTTGATGAATTACACATGTCCATCGAAGTTTTTATGATATGTTCAATGTGAAAACCCTATTAAATGACATCTGAATGCCTTGAAAATTTAAGTATAGGTCAGAAATGATATTTTAGAGTTAGGTTTTATTTGTGTCAAAATTGGGCACAACACTCTTCAGGCGTATTTGAAGAGAATAAAGTGAAGAATATAAATGGAAAAAGAGGTTAATCTAACAAAAAGGCAAAACAGACAAACATAAATGTAAGAACACAAGAATTAAGAGGGGTTTGGCATTGTAGCCTACATTAACTATAGAAAGTTTGCTATTTTATTGACTTTGCTAACTGGTTATAGCTGATTACAACTGATTACAACAATACACCCTCAAGCACTCGAGATGTAATGAAGTTTTCGACAGAGTATCGATGTAGTAGAGTCAAAAAGTCCCTTTTCTAAAGGCCTTTGATTGGTATTTATAGGTGTAGGCTGTAAATGTCTCTCTACAATCTTGGAAGACTACTTATTTCATGTGGGTAGACCCATGCAATCGATGCTCGGACATTTGGACTCGATCCATGATCGATATGCACAGAATTCGCATCCATCCAAAATTGCTCCTTTTGGGTTGAGATCGATCATGGACATTTTTGAGGTTATACGCAAGATCCTGTAAAAATTTGGTGGCATTTGGACTTGTAGATTTTAAGATATGATCGATGGAAGTTTGGATTTGTGGTATGCTGTCGAGCTCATATCGGTACTTTCGTATCACTCTATTCATATCGGTTGTCTGCATGTGTTGGCCAAATGACGTGGTGCTATCTTTTAGGATCGATCCTCTTTTCATGCCGAGTGACCGAATCTTTCCCTCTTCCATGCTTTATTCATATCGACCTAGTGTATTCCTTTCATATTGATGACTTCGAACTTATTACTTATCGATGTCTGAGGCTACTTTGTATCGATAGTTTCCACTTCAATCTGTATTGATATGAACTTAGGCTCTTTGTATCGATCAAAAACTCCGACTTCGTATTGATGTTTTCAAGTGATAGAGCGATCGATAAGAAGCATGTATGAATGAAATCTATACGAAGTGTTGTTAGCTAATGGATACGGGGTGGATCAAACATGATCGCTACGAAATGACAACTCTCCATAGATACGAAGTAGTCTGGCTTCGATGGGTGTGAAGGAAGTCAATGATTGATGGATACGAAATAAAGCTATATAAAGGGATGGATACGAATTTGTACGGATACAAATAGAGTTGGTTTCCTTGACCTTGATCGATCAATATCTTGAGCATACAAACTCCGATTGACTTGAAATTTGGAAAGTTGGCTTTAATAGCTTTGCTCGTAATGCCTTGTCAATTGTAGCTCGATCGTGTTTGACCCACATGTGCCAGTTTCCATGTAGATTTGTGTATAACTGATCTTTGATATGGACAGTCCTTGGCGTCATGGCCGTGCCAAAAGGCGGGACCATTTTCCCCTAAAAGTATGTCTTGTGTAAACATGACATGCTTTGAAAAACTGCAATCTCTAGTCTAAAAAGTTCCATCGGATTGGTCAAACAGTCGTTGCCTTTTCGACATAAGATGTAACCTTTTATTGATTTCCAGTAATAAAAATACTGAACTGTTGACTGCAACTGATTGTGTAGAGTATTGTTGTAATTGAGCATCGAGGGTTAGCAATTTTTTGTTCACTGTTGTAATTGTCACTTGGTAAGCATTCAATTCCTGTGAATTTTGAAAATTGAATGTTAGTTCGTCATAAGTGAATATATGTTAACCTGGCCCTTGTTAACATCCACACGTTCATGATTCATTGTCAAGTTTTTTGTAAAGTTTCGTGTCAATCCCTTTCTCGACTGGCGTGAAATTCAAGTTGTAACAACACTTTTGAGTGTCCCTTGGTATCGGTCCTCTCTTGAACCGATTTTAGAAGTCAGGATAGGTAATTCGTATCGACGGCTATCGATACATAATAGTTCGCTCTTTGAAATTTCTTCATATCGCTGGATACGAATCTTTGTGGGCTTCAAAGTGATGGATAGGCAGTTTCTTCTTAGTATTAATGAATCTCTGATGGGTCTGAAAGGCTCAAACAGGTTTCTATTATCTCGTATGTATCGAAGGGTCGATGGACATGAACAATTAAACTTCGGCTGCTTTAGATTGATGGTTGTGTTAAGTTTCGATGGAAGTAGTGGCCACTCCAGGTTGATTTTCATAGTGGCCCTCATCTCGATAGCTTCATGGATACGAAGAACTTTGTCCTAGATTGACCGTGAATGGATACGAGGAAAGCCTTTTGTGTCATCCTGGCTTTGACTGTTCTGACCGGTCCACTCTACTGGGAGACGAATCATCTTTTTTCCTTGAGTTCGAGTCCATATAAATGCATTCTGTACTTAAAAAAAATTTTCACTTGTTCTCATATTTCTATTTCTTTCGTATCGATTGAAAAACTAGAAAATAAAATTGTCTTCATCCCCAAATTAACAAAGCTCTTTAATTCCTCGACAAAACCTTTAAATTAGGTTATTGATTAATAAATTCACACTAGAAATGATGAGAATCGAGTTAATTGCTAATTCATTCATATCCATGGTGGATTTTGGTGATAAGGATGCCGGAGATGGGTCGGAGCAAGGTCGAGGAAGGAGGAGGTGGTCTTTGCATAGTCTTGGAGAAGAAGAAGTGTAGGGATACGAAGGATTCATTGAAGAATAGGTCGACCTCGACTTCATATTGATGGAAGAAAGAAGGGAATGGCACTTTTGAATCGATCTGGGGAGATAAGTTCGTGTCGATCTGTAACTATCGATACAAAGGGTTAGCAAGAAGGACGATACAAGAAGAATTAGATGATCGATACGAACTCCTAAAAAATGATCGATATTAACATGAGCTCTTGATCGATAGGAAGTTGGCTTCTGGAGACCGATACGAACCCAATCCCTGATGGTTATGAAACTCTTGCATACCCAAACATTTGACTCTAACGAGCTTCTGCCTTGCATAGCTGGACTTAACTGTTTCACTGCATATCTGATTGCCTTTTGAAGCTCGTCGATGGAATTGTAACTTGAAAAAATTTAACGAACTTTAACTTGGGTTGGTCTTCGAATTCTGGATGGCACGATTGTGATGGTCAGCGATTGTGACAGTCACTCTAGTTTGAATTCTGAAGTCTCATCGTTCAAACACTCTTTAAATTTTGTAGCACTTCATAGTTAATACACGACACTACATTATACAACACATTCATGCACTATCGGGGAAAGCACGGGATTATTGTCATCTAATGTTGGTTTTTGCTGAGTTGATTAGCTACGGATACTTGAAATTTGCAATAACATGAGGCCCAAAGTCTTCCTCTTTCCATAATAGAGATGCCGACTATAGCAGCCAAAGTTATAAGTCTAGATCCCGATGGGCTATCAGGAGCAGCATTCGTTGGGAATCCAAAAGATTCTTTTCCATGTAATATCTCCAAGGAATGTTAGGTAGAATTTGCATAAGGGATGGATTGCTGATGGATGGCGTCCTGCTACCAGAGGCAAAAGATAGACCCCACTCTCCCCCGAGAAGGGTATATTGCACTCAATAGATTTTTATGCATAGTTAGAACACTCATTCCATTCAATCAATACATTCGGGAGGTGTTATCCTATTTAGGGATTGCTTCTCATAGATGCATCCAAAAAGACATGCCTTGTTGAACAGCTTATTTATTGTCTTCATAGAGCATCTTTTCCGACCCTCGACTCTAGAGGAAGTATGAAACCTATTCAATATAAAGAGCCACAGGGATAATCCATCTTTCACCTTCTTAGAGGCAGTTAGAAACTGTCAGGTCATGGTCGGCGAGCGAACCAAGCTAAGTTATTTCAAGACTGAATGATTCTACGTCCAATGCTCATTGGGCATCGCCAAACTATGGCTAGTTAGGCATAAGTACTTTAACTTTTAAGCTCATTAACCGGGTAATCTTATTTAATGCCAAAATTAATAATTTCTTTCTTTCGCAGCTTCGCTTCCGCGACCCAAAGGCGACCAGTTCAAAGAGATTGTTGGGGTTATTCAAAGAGTGGCTGTTGAGAACAAAGAAATTGGTGAAATTCTAATGGATTAAAATTTGAGGGTCGTCAGGCTAATTGGCAGGAATCAAAGAATCAGGCTCAAAGGATCTCTTAGGGTAGTTCCGACTAGGTAAATTAGGAGGAGAGTTCCTGGGATAGTAATCACTGAGCAGGGAGGCGATGATGGCGACATGCCTGTCAGAGATGAACCCGTACCCGGGCCTTCACAAATTCCTCGACACCCGGAGAGGATTAGGAAGGATAAAGCCACTGCCCATAAGGCCCCAAGAAGCAAGTCTGTTGTCATGTCCCTATCGACGGCGGGTGTGATAATTTCAAAGGCTCCCTGCTCACACATAGTGAGCCTCTTTGAAGGACTCGTAGATATTCTAATTTTGGATTACATATCCCTTCAACAAGATACCGAATTGGAAGGGATTCAAAATGCTTCAGATTTAGGAGAGCCAACTCATCTGAGCACCTCTACAACAACCGGTTGGTTGGAGGTTTAACACATGCATGAATACATTTCATGGCATCAAACAGTTGAAATATATAAGCTATTCAATTTCCAGAAATAACTAACTCTGCATCTTTTTTCACTTTATAGACACAATGACTAGCAGGGATCTATGCTTGGTAGTCTTCGTTCTGTGCGCCATTCATCTAGCTCAAACTCTGAGTCTCGCAGGCATAAGGCCGATAGAGACCGTGATCGCATCAACTCCAGTAAAGAGAGGGAGCTCTATGAGAGGGAAAAGGATAGGGATAGGGAGAGGGAGAAGGAGAGGCAGTATAGGAGCCGTTTTCGGTCGCACTCTCCACCACCAAGAGGTCCACCACAACCTTCTGGCTTTGGCAAAGAACCCTCAGAATCCTCGCATCCAGTGCCACATTCTCAAACTTCAAGGCTCGACGAATAATGTCGAAGGACCAAGATTGAGGCTCCCATCACCATCGAATAGGCCGTTATAGAACCTACCAAGGAAGGAGCGATTAGAATCGCCAAGCTAAAAAGGAATTTTTGGAATGTCTGCTTCGATGGCTTCATATTTCCTTCACATTTAAAATGAATTCCCAATGAGTTATAACAAATGATGCATGACTACATATATGATATTTATGGCCAATTTCGAGAATGGATGAAGACCATAGAGAAAGCATAACCTTCGAGCGAGCAAAGACAATTGAGAAACTGGAAACCCATCTCGCTTAGAGGGACTACGTAGTGCAAGTGCTCACAGGTGAAAATGACATCCTGAGGAACTCAAAGACAGAGGCCTTGGAAAGAACTGATAAGGCAAACAAGAAGACGGAGCAAATAATGCAGAAGCACATGAAACTAATCAACGATATAGGCCATAGGAATGCTATCATCGCAGCTGAAAGAGATAATGCGCTCAAAGAGCTTAATGAGCTTAAAGTGAAACATACCGAAGCCGTTGGAGAAAACATGATGCAAATAAGGCTTCCCAAGAGGCATACAATCTAGCCGTGGAACTTAGGAGTGAGCGAGATGTGGCCTCACTAAAGGTGTAGGAAGTCGAGGCTAGGGTTGAGACTAAGGCCCGAGCAATGGAGGCCAGCTGGAAGTCGACATTTAGGATCTCCTCATTACATATAATGTCAATATTCTGAAGCATTGAAATGTGAGCTGGGTCGAAGATTACCCATCACATCTGTATAATGCTTGGTGCCGCTTGGTTGAAGATGAAAAAGCTGATCATCACACAACATATGTTGATGAGTTTGAGCTAAAAAACCGAATATTGACCGAGGATGAAAGAAAGGTTCTCTATGATGCTATTGTCACTTTTTGAAAAAGAGAAACTCACCACTCAGCATCTGGAAGTCGGAGAGGGTTCTGGCATTGAGAACCATGCTACAAGTTCTGAAATCTCTATGCCAACCCAGCTTGAATCTACCCAAGTAGTCGATCCTCTACAAGTGCCTGCCTACAATCTCGATCAACCATAATTTTCTTCGGCTCATGAGCACACCCCCAAAGGAGTCTCGGCTCCTCCTATGAGCCAGCCTGAGTAACGTACAATGAACACTTCGAATTCGTTCAAAGTCCGGAGTATTATTAGAAGAAATCACTAATATTTTCTCTTATCTTCATTCAGTGATAGAAGCTGCATGACCGTGCCCTCGCAACTCAAGTGCCACATCAAGAACAGAAGGCAGTCATGACAGAGGTAATGACTACCACAACTACCGCGTTGACCAAAGAAACTCATGCGAGCGATTTTATCTTCAATGGACAAATGGTGGAAGAGCTCCTCGGTTATCAGAGTGTTCCACTTACAAATTTGCCCTTTGTCATGAGCGAAAGTGTGTTCACGGCCAGTTCTTGGCTCCAACTGCCCGCATTTCGCCAAACACTCAAGAAGCCCATGATGAAGCGGTAATGGTAGAGATTAGTGCCGAGATGGGAAGTGCCGCGTTAGGTAGAGATATTGGAAGTGGGATGGCAGGTCCCGGGCCGGTTGCTTTACGTATGGTCTCTCTGGGTGGTGCAATCATCATCGCAGGGGTATCCCTATTTCTCCATACATAAAAATGCCCCTTTCCCTCTAATTACGCATTCTAAAAGCTTTCCAATTTCCGTGAGTTCTGAGGAGGAGATTACAATTCTTTCCCTGGCCGAGGATAAGCCAGGTAAAGGAAAGAGCTCAAAAAGGCACCATAGTGGAAGCTCAAGTGGGTCGACATCGAAGGAGAAAAAGAAGAAGAACAAGACTAAGGAGTAGGCATGTATCTTGTTGTCACCTTTTATGGTAGATAGTATAAGTTACTTTTTTGGTTTTTATAGGCCGTGTATAGATGCCGCTCGGTCCCTGCTAGTAGGAATTTTTGGAATAAGCTTTTTTATACTTATTTTGTTTTCAGAGAATATATGAAATAAAATCTCCTTTTGCTTTTTTGGCACAACTCTGAGCTTATTTTCTTAAGTGTTTCAGCACTTGAACTTTTATTCAATACACTTTTGAAGCTTTAATCTCTGGGTCATACTTGTGTACGATTGTGATGCTCTAGAGTCATGGTTACGGACCGTAACCAAATGTTAATTCGACATCTTGATGTTATACTATCTCAATCGGCAGTTGGTGCTCGAGTTATGCCCCCAGTCCTGGGGATGGGTTGAAGTGGTCGAATGATGATTGCTTTTCAATTTCACACTTTTTAATTTCACTTAGTCGGAACTAATTTGTTATGAGATAAGTCCGAGTGGTCGGATCACACTCGTTCATGTATTGACAATTTCCTCCACACTTTGCGAATTAAACTCACATGTTGGTGGTCGATCACGCCTGCTTAATGCTTAAAGTTACATCCATACTCCGGGGACTTAAGTCATTTTTGGGACGGTCATTCACGCCCGTTTTAATAATTAGAACTGCGTCCACACTCTGGGGACTTAGGTTGATTTGTGGTCGGTCAGTCATACCTAATTTGTGTTTATACTCCACTCTGCGCTTTGGGGACTTAGAGTTAGTTGTGGGTGGTCAGTCACATCCAATTTGTGTTTATACTTCATTCCATGCTCTAAGGACTTATAATTAGTTATGGGTGCTCAGTCACACCTAATTTGTGTTTATACTTCATTCCATGCTCTGGAGACTTAGAGTTGGATGTGGGTGGTCTACACCCAATTTGTGTTTATACTCCAGTCCATGCTCTGGGGACTTAGAGTTAATTAACAGACAGTCGATCACATCTGTTTTGAGTTATGAGATCTCGCTTGCACTCTGGGAACGATAAACTGATCGGATCATGGATGGTTAGATCAGATCCATTCTGAATAAACAAGCGAAGTCATAGATGGATGGATCCATCCTCCTCGAATTTGGATTTTTGTTTATATGTTACACTCCAGCTCGCACTCTGGGAGCCGGAGTTGGTTAGAGGATTGTTGTATATCATTCCATTTTGGCTTCATTGTGACAGCTTGCCCCCGAGCTCGGGTTTCACTTAGCGAGTGACCAATCATGTCACAATCACTCCCTATTTAAATAAGTTCCACCATAGGATGGAACATAGCACATCATGCATTGTGATGGTCGCATGATGTATTTCAAGAATCACTACTTTGGCTCGAAGAGATTGCATTTTATTGCTGAAATAAGAAAGTATGGCAAAGTCAGTTGCCTTACTACAAGTTCAAATTTTGAAATGCATAATGATTAAACAAATCCTGTTCCAAGCTCTCAACAAAGTGAGACCATTGATGGTTGATAAATTAAATGTCCTGTCTCTGAGACTTCGTTCAATAACATATGGTCCTTCCCACGTTGGCTTCATATGCGAAGGGACTGGATAAATTCTTGAGCACCGGATCTCCAAGTTCAAAGGTTCGGGTCAGACCTTAGCATTGTACAATCAGGCGACTCGACTTCGGTGCGCGGCTGCTTCAAATTAGCCTCTTTACGCTTCTCATTTAATAAGTCCAAAGATTCGACGAGCAATATAGCATTTGTCTTCAAATTATAGTAAGTCACACGATGAGAAGGTACTTCCAGTTTGACCAGAATAATGGCTTTCGAACCATAAGAAAGTGAAAACAGAGTGTGGTCGGTCGCAGACTTGTGGGTAGTTCGATATGCCCATAGGGCCATGGGAAGCTCATCGGCCCATTTGCCTCCAGCATTTTCCAGTTGCTTTTTCAGAATGGATTTGATAACTTTGTTAACAACTTTAACCTGTCCACTCGCTTGAGGGTAACAACTGCCAAGAATTTTTTCTCGAATATGGAAACGTTGTCAGAAGTTCTTGAACTCGACACTATCGGATTGGGCTCCGTTATCAGCGATAATAGTATGTGGGAAGCCAAAATGACAAATGATGTTTTGGATAACAAAGTTGATTACTTTCTTCATCATGAGCAAGGGGCTTAGCTTCCATCCATTTGGTAAAGTAATCAAATGTAACAATGGCGTACTTCGCACCACCTTTAGCTAGAGGTAAAGATTCAATTATATCGATGCCCCATGTGGCGAATGACCATGGACAAACCATTAGAGTAATTTCAATATGCAGGGCTCTTGGTATCCGAGCATGTTTCTGACATTTGTCACACTTCTAGGCATAGTCTAGTGTGTCCTGATTCGCAGTTAGCCAATAATGCCCATATCGAAGTATCTTCGTAGCAAGGGCTTTCCCCCCGGTGTGATCGCCACATTCTCCCTCACGCACATCATGTAACACTCGTTTGATTTCGTCATGGGTGATACACCAGAGTAAAGGAATAAGTATCGTCCTTTATACGTAACTCCATTCTGGATAACGAACCATGAAGCTTTCTAAAGGACTAGTCTTTCCTCATTTCTACGCTCGGGCAAAGTTCCGTACTCGAGATAGTTTCTGAAAGGGGTCATCCATGACTCTTTCTTGGGTGTGGATTCATGAACCTAGTCTATCTCCATCTGGTCAATACTAGAAGAGGTAAGTGTCTCAATAAGGACAAGTCCTATTTGCTACGCTTCATCGATGCTGTCCAGTTTTGCCAAAGAATCGGGTTTCTGTTTATGATCTCGACGTATGCAATAGATGGTATATTAATCGAACCGATTCAATACTTCTTGGACTCGAGCAAGATAAGCAGCAAACTTCATGTCTCTGGCGAGTCCGAGTCCAACAAGTAAAGCTTCGTATTTGGCCTCGTTATTGGTTGCACAAAAATCAAAGTTCAAAGCATAACATACGGATCGACCTTCTAAGGTTTCAAGTACAACTCCAGTGCCTAAGAAATGGTCGTTTGATGCACCATCTGTGTATGGAATCCATATGTATTGGGAGATTCACTAGTTTCTTACAAGTCCTCTGGTATAGTAAACTCAGCAATGAAATCCACCAGAACTTGACCTTGGCTAGCCCGCCTTGATAGGTAAATGAAATCAAACTGACTCAACTAGATGTTCCACTTTAACAGCCTACCAGACGTCTAAGGCCGCATAAGGACCTGTCGTAACGGTTGGTCGGTGTAGACTATGATAGGATGAGCCTAAATATAGGGAGGAGCTTTCTCGAGGCGATGACGAGACAGTAGGCAGCTTTCTCCAACCTCTGATAGTTTCTCTCTGCTCCGGCCAATCGTTTCCTAATGTAATAGACCGGCCATTGTATCTGATCCCCCTTTTGAATTAATGTAGCAATGATGCATTCTTAGACACTACCGGATAGATATACAATTTCTCATGATCAATCGAATTTGACAGAATAGGTGGCATCGATAGGTGTTGAGCCAGTGCTCGAAATGCGCTCTCACACTCCTCAGTCCATTCAAAGTTCCACTTACCTTTCTCGATCGGATCAAAGAAGGGAATACATTTGTCGGCGGACTTGGAGGTGAACCTGCTTAATACTGCTACCTTCCCGTTGAGGCTTTGGACTTGGTTTGTAGTTCTGGAAGTTTCAAGATTCTGATTTGCCTAGATCTTCTCAGGATTGGCTTTTATTCCTCGAGTGTTGGCAATAAATCCAAGGAACTTTCCGAAGGCGACTCCGAAGTGGCACTTCAATGGGTTTAGCTTCATCCGATATTCTCGGAGGATGCTGAAAACTATTTATAGGTCTTTGACGTGATTGATGGAGAGTCACGACTTTACAAGCATATCATCCACGTACACCTACATAGTTTTCCTGATTTGGTTGGCAAACATTCGATTGGCAAGTCTCTGGTAGGTCACCCCAGCAATCTTAAGCCTGAACGGTATCACTTTGTAACAATAGAGTCCGAGATCGATGACAAAGATGGTATGCACTTGATCGGGTAGGTGCATCGGTACCTGATTATAGCCGGAATACACATCCACAAAAAACAAGAGTTCATGTCCGGCCGTTTAATCCACAAGCTGATCATTTCTAGGAAGCAGGAAGCTATCTTTAGTCTTGCTTTATTTAGGTCTGAGTAGTCCAAACAAGTTCTTCATTTCCCATTTGGTTTCCTAATGAGCACTGGTTTGGATATCCATTCTGGATATAATGAATCTCGGAAAAACCCGTTCCTTTTGATTTTATCCACCTCTTCTTTCAGGGCGACATATCTCTTTGGACCATACCACGCCTCTTCTGCTTGACCAAGACATGCCGTGGGTCAATTTTTGATGCATGGTTCAGGATGTCCAGCGAGATCCAACACATGTCTGAGTGCGTCAAAGCAAACACGTCAAGTTTTTCCTGGAGAAATTCAACCAACTCCTCTTCATCTGTTGGCCTAGCTAAGACCCGATCTTTATCATTCTAGAGTTGTCGTCATCATCGATTGGAACATCAATCGTCAATTCTATTAGGGATGCCTGACTGTCTTTGTCTTCCTCTTCATTATCATCACCTCTTGGATCAAGATCTTTTAGGAATTGGTTGTGGTTCCAAGGCCTAGGCCCTGACGTTAACTATCAATTGTTGGCAAAAATGGACACGGAGAGATTCCTCTATGTCCTTTCCCTTCTCTTTCCGTCGCGCCTCTCGTAGCTCAGCAACATAACAGGCACGTCCAGCCGTCTGATCTCTCTGAGCAACACCAACCCCATTGTCAGTGGGGAATTTCAAAGTTAAACACCAAGGGCCAATAGCTACTCAAAATTCAGCCAGGGCCGGTCGGCCCAATAAAGCATTTTACGACGAATTAATATCCAACACAATGAACTGCAATATGCAAGCTCTCCGGTGTTCTCCAACTCCCAATTCCACTAATAAGTCTACTATTCCAGAGGAAATAGTCGGACTTCCATTGAAACCATGCTTACGGGATTGACATGGCTTCAGGTCCTTTGCCTCCATTTTCATTTGGTCATACACAGGCTTGAATAGTATATTCACTGAGCTTCCACTTTCCACTAAGATCCTCTTCATCCATGTAAGACCTACCTGAGCTGAAATAACTAGTGGATCAATGGTAGGGGCTTCGACTCTATCGGCATCTCTATCTCGAAAAACGACGTCGTCTGTCACCATCTTCTATTGTTCAGCCGGAGCCCCATCATCAAGATTACTACAACACTCGAAGTCTACATTCCTAATCAAACCGGCATACGAGTCCAATTCCTTCCAGCTCTGATCCACTGGATGAGGACCACCACTAACTTTTTTTATAACTAACCACCCGCCACAGGTTCCTCCGGTCTAACCTGATTTGGTACTTGATTTTGGTTTGATGGGCCCGCACCTCCAGTCTGCGGCTCCCGAACAAATTGTTCCAACTTCCTATCTTGGGTTAACTTCTCAATAATATCCTATAAGTGGCGACATATAGTGGTATAGTGACCATAGAAATCATGGAATCTACAGAATTTTCCAGATTGAATATGCTTTTTGGTTGACTGCTTCGAAGCAGACTTCTTATATTAGCCAGTATTACAGGTTTAAAGGTACACATTCTCCAGGAATGTATTCAAAGGAGTATAGGTGTGAAACATGGGAGCTATACTTTACGGTCTGCCACTTTGATTCCGCTTCTTACCCTGATTTCCATCCCTTTATGCTGATTTTCCTTATTTTGTATATTTAACTACACCTTTTCGGAACTCTCACTATTTTGTTTCACATTAGCATTGCTCTAGACTCCTTCCATATTAGGTCCTGCATCATCCTTCTTCCTAGACAATTTCGCATCTTCCCTTCTCAAGAAATGGGCTGTCTCGAAATAAAAAGGGTTCAATGACATAGAGGGTTTCCCAACCAACCAGTTGCCAAATTCGAAATCAGGGTCGATTCCTTTAGTCGGTGCCATCAATATGGAATTATCATTAGGGTTACTAATCTCCACGCAAGCGGCATGGAATCTTTCCAAATAACATCTGAGCATCTCTCAAGAGCTTGAGTGATGCTAGATAACGTGTTCACATCCTTAGGTCTTGTAAAGTGCATAAGAAACTGTTCGAAGAATTTCATAGCTAACTGATCAAAATATGAAATGGATCAGGGTGCTAAGCGAGTAAACCACATAGCCATGATGCCCTTAGAGAAATTAGAAAACTTTTGCATTTGATCGCATCGTCAGTTCGTATGGCATTCATAAGCCATTCATACTTCAAAATGTGCTAGTTAGGGTCTGAACTCACTTCGTAAACAGATAAAGTTGGCATTCTGAATCGGCAATGCAATTTAGCATACAGGTTGTTTTCAGTGAATGATGTATGACTGCAGGTAATTCCCCGGTCATCATTGGAAAGGCCCTGACTTTAACGAATCATTTGACAAATCATGGTCGGGATGTCTAACATGTGGACATTTTTAACATGTTGGGCTAAGTTGTGGTCGGTTGCATAATGCGAGGATGGTTCGGGCGTGGTCAAGTCCATACCTCGCCTCCTTGGTTCCAGGTCTTCGGGCACATAGGGTTTAGGAGTACGATTATGTTGGTGAAGTGTCGGATCTGTTCTCTCTCAAATGTCATCTTCCAAGTCGATGGTGGCAGTAGTAACACGGTTATCAGTGATGTGATACTGAATTGTCCCTCCTCGGGAGCATGGTCCATTCTGGTGACTGGCAGATGGACCGGGCCCTGCTTGTCCAAGATTGAGAGTGTGCTGATGCCCGGGAGCTTGCGCAATGCTTCTATCCAGTCGTGGATGTGTAGATCTATGATGGTAATCAGAAGAAGAGCTCTCAGTAGATAAGTAGGAAGCTTGATCCCTTTTGGATCTCCTTCATCTTTGTCGATTCAGCCAGTCAGTTAACTCCATGTTGGCACAGATTTTCTAGGTAAACTACTAGCCACTTTGGTTCAGTTCTTGCATCAACATCTAAAACTCCTCCCTGGTGACAGAGCCTAGGGGATATGAAGGTCCAATTGATTTCTGACCAGCAATGGGTAACTGCATCAGGTTCTGTCTATGTCTTCCTTCCTGACTCGCAGCTGTTGAGGTAGTCCTTGTAGTAACCATGGTGGAGGGTGAAACTCTCTCCTAGACTTGTTGCAAATTTAAAAAGGGTTGAAAAACTTCTGCGTATGAGATCAAGATCTTCTCCTTAGATTCTTGCAATTCGATATCGATAGGAGATCCAAAGAGCTTGAGAAAAGCTAGGTTTCTCAGCGACAGTGACAAAGTATTTGTGTCAAACTTAGACACAACACTCTTCAAATATATTTGAAGAGATTAAAGTGAAGAATATAAATGAAAAAAGAGTTAATCTAAGAAAAACGCCAGAACAGACCAACAGAAACATAAGAATACAAGAATTTAGAGTGGTTTGGCGTAGTAGCCTACGTCCACTATGGAAAGTTTGTTGTTTTATTGGCTTGGCTAACTGGTTACAACTGATTACAATAGTACACTCTCAAGCACTCGAGATACAATGGAGTTTTCGGTAGATTATCGACGTTGGAGAGTCAAAAGTCCCTTTTCTGAAGGCTTCGGCGGCTATTTATATGTGTAGGCTGCAAATATCTTGCTCCATTCTCGGAAGACTCCTTATCTCACATGGGTGGGCCTACATGATCGATCACCGGACATTTGGATCGATCCATGATTGATACGCACCAAATTCATATCGATCCAAAATTGCTCCTTTTAGGCTGAGATCGATGATGGGCATTCTTGAGGTTGTACGCAAGCTCCTTTGAAAATTTAGTGGCATTTGGACTTGTATATTTTCAGATATGATCGATGCAAGCATGGATTTGTGGTATGATGCCGAGCTCGTATCAATATGTTTGTATTACGCTTATTCGTATCGATGGTCTGCACATGTTGGCCAGAAGATGTGGCGCTATCTTCTTGTATTGATCCTCTTTTCATGCCGAGTGATTGAATCTTTCACTCTTACATGCTTTGTTCGTATCGACCAAGTGCATTCCTTTCCTATCAATGACTTCGAATTTATTTCATATCGATGTCTAAGGCTACTTCATATCGATATTTTCCACTTTAATTTGTATCGATTGAACATAGGCTCTTCGTAAGGATCAAAGACTCCGACTTCATATCGTTGTTCTTTAAGTGATAGAGCGATCGAAACGAAGCATGTACAAATGAGATTAATATGAAGTGTTGTTTGCTGATGGATATGAGATGGAGCAAACATGATCGATACGAAATGGCAACTGTCCATGGATACGAAGTAGTCAGGCTTCGATGGGTAGAAAGGAAGTCGCTGAATTATGGATACAAAATGAAACTTTCTAAAGGAATGGATACAAATTTGCACGGATACGAATAGCATTGGTTTCCTTAACCTTGATTGATCAATATTTTGAGTAAACAAACTATGATTGTCTTGAAATTTGAAACGTTTGCTTTCATAGCTTTTCTTGTCGTGCCTTGTCACTGTAGCTCGATCCGAGCTAGGACCACATGTGCCAGTATCCATAGTAGACTTATGTATAACTGAACTTGGAGACGAACAGTCCTTGGTGTCACGACCTTGCCAAAAGGCGGGATAACAGGTTCCAATTTTCATAATTTTCTGAATTAATGTGGATTTTTTATTAATTTTCTAGTGAAGAAAATGATTGATTTTCTTATAAATTATTTATGGCTAAATAAATATTCGAGTTTGAAAATCTTATATATTGAAAAACTTATTAAAATAGATTTTTAGTAATTTTTCTAGATTTTTCCTAAGTGTTTGGATGCACATATAAAATTATTTAAGATATGAGACTTAAATATTTTATATATTTAATTAAGCAGAAGGGGCATTTTGCAAAATAAAATCATTGTTTGTTCCTGAAATTGTTGGCAGCACTTTTCTGAAAAGTATTTAGTAACCAACAAGAATTTGGCAAATATAGGCAGGGTAGTTGCAAAGTTTTCTCTCTTAAATTAAAATAAAGAAAATCATTCTTTTAGCATGTTCAGCCACTTTCGGCATTATGGGTTCCGACCCAGACCTTTTAATAACATTTCTTTCAAAGCCAATGCATATGATATCAAGCATCTTGGTACGTAACGTATTGGACAAGGTCAAATGGGTACTTGGTCGAAACCTTAGGTTTCGACGAGGTTGGGGTATGTTTATCGTATAAGACAAAAGAACTTGCTTTGCTTTTGAAAAGAAGCTTTCGACTTGGTTGCTTTCGACCTGGTCAAATATTTAAAATAAAGTTTAAAGCTTTCTGATGCAGCGCATCATGATAAGCGGGCGGAACAAACTCGACATAGCGAGTTATGTCAATCGTATGCCAACCATCTTATGTCGCCTGCCTTAAGTTGCCTGCCATGAGTTGCCTGCCTTATAAGATAACGAATCAAGAAATCAAGCCGCATTTCTATAAATCGTTCAGTTATGCTGCATTTCTATAAGTCGTTCAGTTATGCCGCATTATTCCCTTATGTCGCATGGTGTTGTGTTGTCTTTACGTCGTTCGGACTATGGCATTTTCCTCATGTCGCTTAAGTCGTTCCTGAAGCTGTGCTATCTTCTTAGGTCATATGTGTTGAGTTAAGTTGTATGCTGATTTCTTATGTCACGTTGTTGTTAAGTCATATGATGTTGTAACTCATATGATGTTAAGTCGTATGTGTTGAGTTAAGTCATATGTTGATTTCTTATGTCACATTGTTGTTAAGTCGTATGATGTTGTAACTCGTATGATGTTAAGTCGTATGTGTTAGGTCGTGAGTCGCATGTGCTGAGTCACATGTGTGTGTTGTAATTTCCTACAAATAGGGGTGTGTTGTCGTTTGTAAAGGCGGTTGATTTTGAAAATAAATTTGTGTGTGAGCTTTGGCCACCATTGTTGGAAGTTGAGTGCGATCTCCTTCTTCTTTTCCATCTTCGGGTTATTCGTGAGTAAATAAACGAATTTGAAGCCAATTCTCGGTATCACTTACGAGTGATCAACGATCGAATTGTAGATCCTTCAACACGGCATCTTGCGAGATCAACGGGTTGGAGATAGCTAGATTCCGGCATCATCACGATCAACGGAACTGAGCATTTATCGTTCTATCTGTTTATTTGACATGAAATCATCATTTCGTGAGGAAGATCCTGGATAGGTTGTGACAGTTTGGTATCTATACTGTTCGAGCCTAGTCAAAGCTGCGTCAATTAGTATCACACCAAATTAGAGACGGAAACGAGATTGTTTAATGATCATGCCTCCGAGACGTGCTAATCGCTATCATAATGTTGAAGATTTGTATAGAAGACAAGAAGCTGAGCAGATGGAGCAGCGTATCAATGAAAAGTTCAATGAGGGTATTGAAAAATTAGAGAAATTGATGAACGACATGAAACAAAATCAAATGAGAACATCACCAGTTTCGAACCAGGGTAGAAACAGGGTTTCACCATCGGTTTCGGAAGAAAGGAGGATGTCACCCCAGTCTTATCGAGATAGGAAAGAATCATCAGTTTCAATGATGCGAGACCACCATGGGTACCGAAATGAAGAGGGAAGAACTCAACGTGGGTTTGAATATGAACCATATCGTGATGCTGAAAGACATGGTAGAAGGGACATGCATGGTCGTAGGGACGTAGATTGTCAGGATCGATATCGAAATACATCTGATTCTGAGGAAGATGGTGATGAAGGTAGTATTCATTATCGAAATCGAGGCCAAGTGCGAAATCAATATTTAGATTCAGAAAATGATCGTAAATGGGAGTCAGGTATGAGGATGGAAATTCCAGAATTCAAAGGTGGTATGCAAGCAGAAGAATTTCTTGATTGGTTGTCGAATGTTGAAGAAATTTTGAAATTCAAGAGGTGCCAGAGAATCACAGAGTCCAATTAGTTGCCACAAAACTAAGGGGAAGAGCTATGGCTTGGTGGCAACAAACTAAACTAACTCGGGAGAGAATGGGAAAATCAAAAGTTTTCACTTGGGAGAAGATGAGATAAATGATGAAAGCGACTTTCTTAACATACAATTATCAACCTCTTATGTATCAACGTTTGCAGAATTTGAGATAAGGGACGAAGACAGTAAATGACTATGCAGATGAATTCTATCAATCGATTGCAAGGAATGATATTATGGAAACCGAGGAACAGCTAACAGCTAGATATGTTGGAGGGCTACGAATGCAAATTCAAGACATGGTTAATATGTTTAATCCAATTTCTGTTGCTGAAGCACATCAAAAAGCTCTAGCTTGGGAGAAACAAGGGAGACGAGGAATTGGTGTGTTTACGGGTTTTAACAACCAGAATAAGGGTGCTAGTAGCAGTGCTAATGTTTCCAAGGCAGTCAATAAACCAATTGTCAATGAAGCCACTAAAGCAAAGGTCAATAACAGTATCAAGTGCTATAATTGTCAGGAGTTTGGCCATAAAAGCAATGAATGTACAAAGCCAAAGAAGAGAGCGTTAGTTGTAGAGGAATGTGAGTATGCGGATGTGGAAGCTGAAATTGATTATTCTCAACCATCGAAGTTTGATGAAGATGAAGAAGTTGTGTCAGGAGACGAAGGGTGTAACTTGGTGATAAGGAGGTCTTGTTTAATGCCAAAGCATGAGAATGATTCTAGTTGGCTAAGAAGCAATATCTTTCAGTCTACACGTACGATCTTAGGAAAGGTTTTTCGATTTGTTATTGATGCGGGAAGCTGCGATAACATTATTTCTGAAGAAGCCATCAAGAAGTTAGGATTGAAGACTAAAAAACACCCTAGACCTTATAAATTGGCATGGCTAAAGAAAGGTAGAGAAGTGACAGCGGGAAGACGAGCATTTGTTACGTTTTCTATTGGAAAGAAGTACAAAGATGATATATGGTGTGATGTTGTCGATATGGATGTGTGTCATCTACTATTCGAAAGACCATGTCAATATGATAGAGCTGTACAACATAATGGTCGCACCAACTGCTACAGTTTCATGTTCGAAGGTACCCAAGTTACCTTAGTTCCTAAGAAGCGTGAACAAAGTGAAAACAAGTCAGAGAAGAAAGTGGAATTAACTAGTCTATTATCTACGATAGAATTTGTTAAATAAGTGAAAGATAGTGCTGAATTGTTTATGTTGATTGGGTATGAAACAAGTGAAGATCTCCTGCGGAGGTTAGACCGGTGTTAAATGAATTTGAAGATGTCTTTCCTGCGGAATTACCCAAGGAATTACCGCTACTGAGGGATATACAACATCAAATTGATCTAGTGCCAGGTGCTGTTTTACCACATAGGCTGCATTATCGTATGAGTCCAAAAGAGACAGGTTGAGGAGTTGCTTAAGCAAGGGCATGTTCGAGAGAGTCTTAGTCGTTGTGCTGTACCGGCTCTATTGGTACCGAAGAAAGATGGTTCATGGAGAATGTGTACAGACAGTAGGACACTCAACAAAATAACTATCAGATACAGATTTCCTTTGCCAAGACTTGATGATCTATTGGATCAACTCAGTGGGTCTGTAATCTTTTCTAAGATCGATCTTAAGAGTGGTTATCACATCAGATTGGCATAAGAACAGGTGATGAATGGAAGACAACATTCAAGACTCGGGAAGGATTATATGAATGGCTGGTCATGCCATTTGCTCTATCTAATGCACCAAGCACATTTATAAGAGTGATGAATCAAATTTTCAGACCATACATCGGGAAGTTTGTTGTAGTCTAGTTTGATGATATCTTGATATATAGTGCTAGCACAGAGGAGCACATTCAACACTTGCGAAAGGTGTTAAGTATTCTTTGTCAAGAAAAGCTCTATGCAGCGACGAAGAAATGAGTGTTCATGACGCCAAGTGTTTTATTTTTGGGTTATGTCTTGTCTAAGGAAGGGATACAAGTGGACCAGAGTAAAGTAGTCGCAATCAGAAACTGGCCACAGCCCAAAACTATAATAGAAATCAGAAGTTTCCATGGGTTAACTTCATTTTATCGAAGATTTCTACCGCACTTTAGTAGTGTAATGGCTCTTTTTACTGATTGTATGAAAGAAAAGCAGTCTTCATGGACGAAAGAGGCAGGATCTGCTTTTGAACAAATCAAGGAACTTTTAACCTCAGTACCGATTCTAGTGTTGCCAGATTTTTCAGTTACTATTTGAGTTACATACAGATGTATCCAAAGTTGGAATCGGAGAAGTGTTGAGTCAGAAGGGACGTCCAATTGCCTATTTCATTGAAAAACTTTTTGGAGCAAAAATGAGTACAGTACTTATGATGTGGAGTTTTATGCTATTGTGTAGGCCATGACGCATTGGAGACATTACTTGTTCCATGAAGAATTTGTTTTATATACAGATCATGAAGCATCGAAACATTTACAAGGGAAGAATAAAATTGTAGCTAGGCATGCATCGTGGATAGCTTATTTGCAGCAATTTACATTCGTCATAAAACACAAGTCTGGGGTAACTAATCGCGTCGCCGATGCATTGAGTCGGAGGAATAATTTACTAACAACCATGCGAATAGAGGTGATGGGTTCTGACTTACTTCCAGATCTTCTTACTTCAGATTCATATTTTTTCAAAATCCTAAACAAAGTCTAGCAGGGAAACATGGCTGGATATATGCTGGTTAAAGGTTTTTTATTCAAAGGAAATCAGTTGTGTATTCCAAATTGCATTCTACAAATGAAAATAATCTAATAATTACATGAAGAAGGACATGTGGGCCACGACCGTACTATGCAGTTGATCTCAAAGTTTTATTTTTTGCCGTCAATGAGGAAGGAGGTTGAAAAGTTCGTTCAGAGGTATCATATTTGCCAAGTTTCAAAGGGGACCGCAACAAATGCAGGTTTATATATGTCGTTGTCTATATCTACTAATCATGGGTGGATGCTAGTATGGACTTTGTATTGGGCTTTTCGACGACGCAACATGGAAATGATTCTATCTACATGGTGGTTGATCGGTTTTCAAAAATGGTACATTTTATCGCATGCAAGAAGACTGCAGATGCAGTTAATGTCGCACAGTTATACTTTAGAGAGATCTATCGTCTTCACGGGTTTCCTGAATCTATTGTATCGGATAAAGACACTCGTTTTCTGAGTCATTTTTGGATGAGTCTTTGGAGAATGGTCGGGATAAATCTGAAATTTAGTAATGCTTATCATCCACATACGGATGGACAGACAGAAGTTGTGAATAGACCTCTAGGTAACCTATTGAGTGCCTCGCAAATGACAATTTGAAGAGTTGGGATTCCAAGCTGTGTCAAGCTGAGTTTGCACAAAACCATGCAGTTAATCGTAGCACTGGGTTCAGTCCATTCCAGATTATTTACTCAGCAACCCTAAGGGGCCATTAGATTTATCTATAGTACCACAGCAGAAAGGAGTGATCAAACGAGCTAGTGATTTTGTGAATGAATTGCAAGAGTGCCACAAGGTTTTGCAGGAACGATTGCTTAAGGCGAATGAGAAATATAAGCAATCTGCAGATATTAAACGATGAAATTTTGAGTTCAAAGAAGTAGATTTTGTATATGCAGTATTGACTAAGGATCGATTTCCTATTGGTACTTACAACAAACTAGCTGCTAGAAAGATTGGCCCTTTGGAAATCGTAAAAAAGATTAATGAGAATGCTTATTAGTTAAAATTGCCAGATCATATCCATGATGCCGACGTTTTCAACATCAAACACTTGATTCCATATCATGAGAATAAGTATGTCGAAGAAGAGGAAAGTGTAAATTTGGAGTCAAATTCTTTTCAACCAGGGGAGGATGATGCAGCGCATCATGATAAGCGGGTGGAACAAACTCGGCATAGCGAGTTATGTCAATCGTATGCCAACCATCTTATGTCGCCTGCCTTAAGTCGCCTGTCATGAGTCGCCTACCTTATAAGTTAACGACTCAAGAAATCAAGCCGCATTTCTATAAATCGTTCACTTATGCCGCATTTCTATAAGTCGTTCAATTATGCCGCATTGTTCTCTTATGTCGCATGGTGTTTTGTTGTCTTTACGTCATTCGGACTATGGCATTTTCCTTATGTCTCTTAAGTCGTTCCTAAAGCTGTGCTATATTCTTAGGTCGTATGTGTTGAGTTAAGTCGTATGCTAATTTCTTATGTCACATTGTTGTTAAGTCGTATGATGTTGTAAATCGTATGATGTTAAGTCGTATGTGTTGAGTTAAATCGTATGCTGATTTCTTATGTCGCATTGTTGTTAAGTCGTATGATGTTGTAACTTGTATGATGTTAAGTCATATGTGTTAGGTCGTGAGTCGCATGTGTGTGTTGTAATTTCCTATAAATAGGGGTGTGTTGTCGTTTGTAAAGGCGGTTGATTTTGAAAATAAATTTGTGTGTGAGCTTTGGCCACCATTATTGGAAGTTGAGTGCGATCTCCTTCTGCTTTTCCATCTTCGGGTTATTCGTGAGCGAATAAACGAATTTGAAGCCAATTCTCGGGATCACTTACGAGTGATCAACGATTGAATTGTAGATCTTTCAACATGGCATCTTGTGAGATCAACGGGTTGGAGATAGCTAGATTCTGGCATCATCACGATCAACGGAACTGAGCATTTATCGTTCTATCGGTTTATTTGACACGAAATCATCATTTCGTGAGGAAGATCCTGGATAGGTTGTGAAAGTTTGGTATCTAAACTGTTCGAGCCTAGTCAAAGCTGCGTCACTTTCCAAGGGGTTGAAACTCCTAGCTGTCACCTTTCTACCTTTCGAACTCATTGGCTTTCGACAAGGTCTAAAGGTAAACTTGTCTTTTAAAAATAAGCCGCTTCTCCCATGCATTCGAAGGGATGGTTTCGACAACATTGCTTCTTGTTTAGGAAAAGGTTTCAAAGGGAAGATTTCGACTTAGATGTTTCACATTTTTTATTATAATTAAAGCATAACCCAAGGTTTCGAAAGAGGTATTTTAAAGTATTAAAAAGGCTAGAACCTATTCTTTTAAAAGATATGTTTTAAGCTTTCGAAGATGTCGAAATTCATGATTTCGAAGAGGTCGGAAGTAGTGCTTTCGAAGGGGTCGAAAGTCGAAAGATTTTAAAGAAGTTTTTCCACATGTTTTAAACCGAACCAAAAGAGCTTTCGAAAGGTTTATGTTTAAAGGTTTAATACCTTCAAAAGGTGCTATTTTCTGAATGGTTTCAAAAGAGGTCCAAAGGTAGCTTTCGGAGGGGTCAAAAGGTAGCTTTCGAAGGGGTTGAAAGGTTCTATTTTTGATGGTTTCGAAAGGGTTGAAATGTAAGGTTTTTCCAAAGTTATCCAAGGCAATGTTTTAAAGTGTTTTAAAATAGGATGTCTGTTTTATTGCTTTCCAAAGGAAAATTTTCAAAGGTTTCGAAAGGGCTAGATAAATAAAGGATTTTACTTGGTTTCGAAAGAGATGCTTTCAAGGGTTTAGAAAGGGATCCTTTTAATGAAATCGAAAGGGGTACTTTCAAATGCTTAAATGTTTTCATTAACTAAAGTATGAGTAAAATATACATACACATACACATACACATACACATACACATACACATACACATACACATACACATACACATACATACATAGATATATATATATATATATATATATGTAACATGGCAAGGTAATTTTGAGTATAGAATAAATATTATATATTTTCCTTATGTAAGCTTGATTTAAAGGTTTTAAATCATTTTGAAAAGGTTTTCAAGGAAAATTATAGGAAGGGATCCTTAAGTGAAAATGACTCATATTAGAATACAGAACGGGATTGGTATAGGGTCGTGCCCTATACATTAGCTATTGGACCTAGCTAATTATTATCTAAATTCCAGTGTGTAGGGCTTGGTCACAGATAGACAGAATTTATGATTACATACCAAAAGGAATATTTGTTTGTATACAGATAGGTTATTAGTGGGCCTGAAAAACAATTAGGATTAGGAAGACCTAGGAGATGATTAAGTTAGAGACAAACCGCCCAGAAGAGAGGTATTTAATAGATAGTTAAGGACAGATCGTCCAAAAGAGGAGTATCTAACAGGTGTTAGATTAATTTTTTTTATATTCTGTGGTAGGCCCGAGTCGGCCAAAGGTTAAAAGTTAGCCAAACATTATTTATGTGTTGATAGATAGTTCATTTATTACCTGGTATTTATGTATATTTTCATAATGATGCTTTATGATATTTAACCAGCTTTGGTTGCAGGGAAAGGTTTTGCAAAGATATGTTTTAAAAGAATGCTGGTGACGGGAAACCTATTCTGCTAAGTGGCATGGTCTCAGTTAACATATTAAACCTAGATGTATAGTATTATTCACACCAGGCTTTATGTATGAGTCGAAGTTTATTTTTCATCTTAAACTCTCTGGTGCTCAAAAATGATTTGTATAGGCTGAGTGGTTAAGGTCTTTTTTAGGTTTTAGTAGGATGACGAATAAGACTACCAGAGGCATGCAAGAGGCAAAAGGATAGCTATTTAGGAGTTGTAGTTTTATGTTTTGTTGTATTTTTTCTATGTTTGTATTAAGCCGGTTATGACTAAATGACTCTGATCATTCAAGGGGGTATCTTCATATACTGCTTTTGGCATATTTTGTAATAAGTATATTTTATCTGCGCTTGGGAACATATTCGGATTATGTATAGAGAATATGGAACATCTGTTTTGAAATTTAATGAAGAAATTGTTGTTTTGAAATCTATGTTTTGTTTCATATTCAAGTGCTTCTGATATTATATATATCATTAACATAGCTGTATTTTGTCGCCGGACGCTAATACTATAGATATTTGTAGCATATGTAGCACTTAGTTTTGGGACTCTAGATAGGGATGTTATAGCTTGGTATCATAGCATGGTTTATGAAATACTTTAACTAAAAATGGTTTTTAAAAACATAAACCATAGTAATTAGAGTTAAGATCGTCTATGGGACAATGCAATAGCAACGTACTTATATTTATTATATAAAGTATATGCCATATCTCTAGACTCCTATCTTAGTTAGGCTATTCATCTGTATCTCACGAGGCTTGAACACAAATATGGAAGGAAGAAGAGGCAGAGTTAATCTTCATGGAGAGAGCACCACCACTAATGGAAAGGCCCGACCAAATGCTAGGAGAGGTCCAGTTCAGGCTCAAGCAGAAAATGCTGGTGTTAGGGTTCCCTAATTGGATATGAGAGCCATGTATCAATTTTCGTAAACATGATGTAAGATTGAATTGTAGCTGTAGTTGTCGAAGGTAACGCTGTGGAAGGAGGAGTTAAGGAAGCTCTGATAATCAATCACTATGCTAACTTGAGAAGAGATAATATCAGGCTTGGAAAGAAGCCGTTCATTGGAACCGAAGATGTGATTGAGGTGGAAAATTGGTTGTTGCATCGTGAGAAAATCTTAGCTGACGTAGGATTGGATGACGAGCAAAAAAGGAGATTAGCTTCAAGACTGCTTTAGGGAACTGCTCTATTCTGGTGGAATACTGTTGTAGCTAGTGTTGATAAGGAAACCATGACTTGGACGAAGTTTAAGAGAAGGTTTCAAGAAAGGTTCATGTCAGAGATGGCGCAGTCGGTGATGATTAGGAAGTTTGCTAAATTGGAACAAAGAGAGATCTCTGTTCTCGAGTGTGCTAGAAAATTCAAAGAGTGAGCCCAATACGGGTATGCTATGATACGGTTATAAAGAGAAAAGAGATGTTTATAAGGGGTCTGAAGCCAGAGTTGGCAAGGGCTAACCTTACCGCACATAAGAGATCCAAGTGATGTAGTGGTAGAAATAGCGCTAAGGCAGGAAGAGGCATTAACTTGTTTGGAGAGGAATAAAGAGAAGGAGGTTCAGAGAGGGCAAGGCCAGAAAAGAAAGTTCTTCCATAAGAAGAATGCTCAGATGGGAGAAGCACAAAATAGGGGAAAATCTGAAGTGGTCTGTTATAAATGTGATAAGAAGGGACAATATGCTCATGAGTGTCGTATTGAAATAAGAAAAGGGAAAGAGGCAGTTGTAAAGAAAAATATCTGATGCTTTAATTATAATCAGATCGACCATTATAAGAACCAATGCAAAGAGCCTGCTAGAGAAGGAATGGTATAGATGCATTCATTGGAGCCTACAACTTCAAGGCCAGTTGTGCAGGATAAAGGGAAGGCTGTTCTAGGAGGCTCGCCGTAGATTCAGGGTATGTTAGTTATTAATCTGTTTGATAATAGTGCATGACATTCTTTTATTTCTTATGTTTGGTAGATAAGCTTAACCTAGAGCCCTCGTATTTAGTTACTTCCTTAAGGGATACAAATCTAATAGGAGGGTATGCGACACTTAGGATGAGGTGTGACCATTTAGAGTTTGATTTTCTTGGTCATACTTTTGATTCATGTTTGCATATATTTGATTTTATAGGGTTTGGGATCATCCTTGGGATGGATTAGTTAAGTAAATTAGGATATTTTTCCATGATATGAAAATATCACTTAGACATCTAGATTTTAGTATTTGGATAGTCTATACCGTAGTAAAACTAGTTATGAAGTGAATGTTTTATTGTTATCATAGAGATAGATGACGAGTTGCATCAAGTCTTTGTGGTTAGAGAGTTTGCTGATGTGTTTGAGCTGGTAGTTCGGTTACCACCGAAACCATTGAGTTAGTGCCTGGAGAAGAACCAGTGAATAGACCACAAAGCAGAATGACACCTATAGAGACGAAGCAGCTAAAGGTGCAGTTAGCGGATTTTGAAGGCAAGAATTTTAATCGATCGAGTAGTTCACCTCGGGGTGTAGCGGCAATGTTTGCTAAGAAGTCGGATGGATCGTTGTGGCTATGTATCGATTATTGTAAGTAGAATGAGAAGACAATAAAGAACCGTTATCCACTGCCGAGAATTGACGATTTTTTCGATCAGTTAAGTGGAGCCAAGGTATTCTCTCACCTAGATTTGGCGATGGGATTTCATCAAGTTAAAGTGGCAGAGGATAGTATTCCTTTGACGGCATTTAGGACGAGGTATAGATTGTACGAATGATTATTTATGCCATTCGAACTAACCAATGTGCCAGTATTCTTTGTGGATTTATGAACCGAAATTTCCAAGAGCATTTGGATAGATTTGTGTTGGTTTTCATAGATGATATTCTGATATACTCTAAGGATGAGAAGGAGCATGAAATTCATCATAGACTTGTCCTTGAGAGGCTAAGGGAGCATCAGCTGAAGGCTAAGTTATCTAAGTGCCATTTTTGGAAAAAGGAAGTGAAGTTCCTCGGTCATGTAATCTCAGAGAAAGTGTTGTCTGTAGATCCGTCTAAGATTGAAGCGGTCAATAATTGGAAGAGACCCGAGATGCCAACTGAGATAAAGAGTTTTCTTGGACTGGTTAGATATTTAAAATGGTTTATAAAAGATTTTTCTCGGATAGCTACACCGGTGACTAAGCTTACGCGAAAAGATGTGAAGTTTGTATGGACTGATAAGTGTGAGGAAGCATTCCAAAGCTTGAAACACTTATTGACCCATGCACCGATGTTGGCGGTCACGGAGGGGAATCAGGATTTAGTTGTTTATACTGATGCATGTGGAACTGGATTTGGAGCTGTATTAATGCAAAGAGGTAAAATGATTGCTTATGCTTCTAGACAGCTCAGACTGCATGAAGTTAGGTATCCAACGCATGATTTGGAATTAGCTGCCGTTATATTTTCTTTGAAGGTATGGAGGCATTATCTTTTGGGAGAGCGATTCGAGCTTTGTATGGATCATAAGTCATTGAAGTATTTGTTCTCTCAAAGGATCTTAACATGAGAAAACAGAGATGGATGGAGTTTATTGCTGCTTATGATTTTGGAATTGAGCACACACGCGGAAAAGGAAACAAGGTACTGAATGCACTTAGAAGGAAACATCATAATGTAGTATTGGCAATGATTGCTGAGTGGAAAGATTTGGAAATATTTTCATCTTGTAGAGGCAGTATAGATGCGAGATAGGTTCTAGTGCAGAAATTTCTGTATTGTCTTATTTAGAAGTTCGATCGATAATGATTGAGAAGATGGCTTCTAAAATGAAGGAGAATCCAGTTTTGGCTGAATGGATCGGAAGGCTAAGGAATGAATAGAGAGCGATGACATAAAGGATTTTAGTCTTGGATATAATGGGTGGCTGAGAAAGAAGGGAAGGTTGTGTGTTTTGAATGTAGAAGATATAAGGAAAGAGGCTTTGAATGAGTGCCATCGTTCGAAGTTCATTATCCATCCAGAAGGAACATAGATGCATCAAGATATGAAGAGAAGTTTATACCGGGAAGATATGAAATGAGACATCGGTTTATGTGTTTAGCAGTGCTTGAATTGTTAGCAGGCAAAGGCTAAACACCAAAGGCCAAGTGGACTGCTTCAACCGTTGGATGTTCCGATGTGGAAGTAGGATTCTATCACTTTGGATTTTATTGACGGGTTTCCAAGGCCTAGTAGAGGATATGGAAGCATATGGGTCATAGTAGATAGACTGACCAAGAGTGTCCATTTCATTCCAGTAAAGTCAACTAGGATGGTACCTATTTTGGCGAAATTGTTTATGAAGAATGTGGTTAGACTGCACGGAATTCCCAGTAGTATCGTCAGTGATAGAGATTCTTTATTTACTAGCGAGTTCTGGAAGAGTCTACAGGAAACTTTAGGAACCAAGCTCAACATGAATACCTCTTACCATCCATAGACTGACGGGCAAATGAAAAGAGTTAACAAAGGCTTGGAGGATTTGTTAAGAGATTGTGTATTGGATTTCGGAGGATCATGGGAAGAGCATCTCCATTTAGTCAAGCTCTTGTATAACAATAGTTATCAGACAAGTATTAGGATGCACCATTTGAAGCTTGTATGAAGGACCATGCAAATCTCCCATATGTTGGTTAGAGACCATGGATATATTGTTTCCTACTCTAGATTTGGTGAAAGAAGTCGTAGAGAAGATTGAGTTGATCTGAGCTAGGATGAAGGAAGCTCAGTCTACACAGAAAAGTTATGCAGATAGAAGAAGGAAAGATTTGGAGTTCTCTGTTGGAGACTATGTGTTATTAAGGTTTCATCGACGAAAGGTGCGATTAGATTCGGAAATCAGGAAAGTTAGCACCTAGATTCATTGGGCCTTTTTGCATTGCTGAGGGGATCGGGAAACTCACGTATAGTGTAGAGTTACCGAATAGTTTGGCAGGAGTCCATGATGTTTTCCATATTTCTCATCTTAGAAAGTGTGTTAGAGACCCGGAGACTACTATAGCACCTACAGTGTTAGATGATTAAGTAGTAGAGCCAGATTTGACCGTTGTTAGGAAGCCTACCCGGATTTTTGAGAGAGATGAGAAGAAGTTGAGGAGCAAGATAGTCAGATTAGTAAAGGTCCAGTCGATGCTAGAGACATTACTTGGGAGACTGAGAGAAGGATTAGAGACTCTTATCCTAATTTGTTTGACGTTATGTTTTATCTTTGTTTGTTTTGTTGTGTACAATACTGTAAGTTCGAGGACGAAATTCTTTAAGGAGTGGATTCAGTAACACCCCATATTTTAATAACATTATTTAGGATACTTAATTAGCTTAAATAAAATAATATGAAGATTAATATATTGAAATTTGATTTGTGTAAGGGTAGCCATGCCATGTTAAATAAAATAACATGAAATTAACGCGCTAGGAAATAAGTACGCGTAAAATGAGAAATAGGAGATACTTATACCCTAAACCTTTAGGAAATAAAACACATGTTCATTTTCATTTTATCAAACTAAAATACATCAAGGCCGGCCATCATTTTCATTCTCAAGGGAAGATAAAGCTAGGATTTCAAGAGGAAGAAGTTAATCAACTTATTCAACATCAAATTTCACATCTTTTAATCTCAAAGCTGCGGTGAATGAGTACTACATCCCGTTTTCTTATGGTTTTTGGTTTTAAGTTAGATCCGAATTTTTTTTTGCAAGTTTATGCCATGTTTTGGATGATTAAAGTTATATATATGCTTGTTGATGAATTACACATGTTTATAGCAGTTTTTATGATATGTTTGATACGAAAACTCTATTATATGACATCCAAATGCCTTGAAATTTTAAATATAGTTAAAAAATGATATTTTAGATAAGGATTTCAATTTTCATAATTTTTTGAATTAATATGGACTTTATATTAATTTTCTAGTGAAAAAAATGATTTATTGGGTTATAAATTATTTACGGCTAAATAAATAATTATTTGGGTTTGAAAATCTTATATGTTGGAAAACAAATTAAAATAGATTTTTTGGAATTTTTTTAGATTTTTCTTAGGAGTTTTGATGAATATATAAAATTATTTAAGGTATGAGACTTAAATGTTTTATATATTTAATTAAGGAGAAGGGGCATTTTATAAAATAAAATCATTATTTATTTTTGAAATTATGGTAGCACTTCTGAAAAGTATTTTGTAACCAAAAAGAATTTGACAAATAAAGGCAGGTTAGTTGCAAAGTTTTTTCTCTCAAGTTAAAAACAAGAAAATCATTCTTTTAGCATGTTCAGCCACTTTCGGCATTAAGGGTTCCGACCTAGACCTTTCGACATCATTGCTTTCGAAGCTAATGCGTATAGCATTAAGAAGCTTGGTACATAACGTATTGGACACGGTCAAAATGTACTTGGTCAAAACCTTGGGTTTCGAAGAGGTTGGAGTATGTTCGTCTTATAAGCCAAAATAACATGCTTTGCTTTCGAAAAGAAGCTTTCGACTTGGTAACTTTTGTCCTGGTTAAATATTTAAAATAAATGATTAAGCTTTTGAAGGGTTGAAACCCCTAGCTGCCGCCTTTCTACCTTTCGAAGTCATTGGCTTTCGACAAGGACAAAAGGTAAACTTGTCTTTTAAAAGTCAACCGCTTCTCCCATGCTTTCAAGGGATGGTTTTGAGAGCATTGCTTGTTGTTTAGGAAAAGGTTTCGAAGGGAAGCTTTTGACTTAGATGTTTCACCCTTTTTATTATAATTGAAGTATAACCCAAGATTTCGAAAGAGGTGTTTTAAAGTATTAAAAAGGCTGGAGCCTATTGTTTTAAATGATGTGTTTTAAGCTTTCGAAAGGGGTCGCAAGCAAAGCTTTCAAAGAGGTCGGAAGTAAAGCTTTCGAAGGGGTCAAAAGGTTTTAAAAGAAGTTTTTCCACATGTTTTAAATTGAACCCAAAGTTCTTTCGTAAGGTTTATGTTTTAAAGATTTAATGCTTTCAAAAGGTACTATGTTTTGAATGGTTTCGAACGGGTCAAAAGCAAAGCTTTCGAAAGGGTTGAAAGCAATGCTTTCGATAGAGTCAAAAGGTAGCTTTTGAAGGGGTCGAAAGGTAGCTTTTGGAGAGGAAAGGTCCTTTTTTTATGGTTTCGAAAGGGTTGAAATGGAAGTTCGATCTAATGTTTTCTAAGTCAATGTTTTAAAGTGTTTTAAAATAGGACGCCTAATGTTTTATTGCTTTCGAAAAGAAATATTTCAAAGGTTTCAAAAGGGCTACATAAATAAAGGGTTTTACTTGGTTTTGAAAGAGATGATTTCAAGGGTTTAGAAAGGGGTACTTTCAATGAAATCGAAAGTGGTACTTTCAAATGCTTAAATGTTTTCATCAACTAAAGTTTGAGTAATATATATATATAACATGGCAAGGCAATTTTGACTAAAGCATAAAGGTTATATATTTACCTTGTCTAAGTTTGATTTAAAGGTTTTAAGTCATTTTGATTAAAGGTTTTCAAGGAAAATTATGGAAAGGGATCCCTAAGTGAAAATGACTCTGGTATTAGAATACTAGATAGGATTGGTATAGGGTCACGCCGTATACATTAGCTATTAGTCCCAGCTGATTGTTGATTCAAGTGTGTTGGGCCTGGTCATAAGTAGACTAAAATTATGATTACACACCGAAAGGAATAGTTGTTCGTATACGGATAGGTTATTGATGAGCCCGAAAAACCATTAGGATTAGGATGACCTGAGAGATGATTAAGTTGGGGACAAACCATCCAAAAGATAAGTATTTAACAGATAGTTAAGAACAGGCCGTTTAGAAGGAGGAGTACCTAATAGGTGTTTGATTAATTTTGTTTATATTGTTTGGTGGGCCCGAGTCGGCAAAAGGTTAAAAGTTAGCCTAATAAAACTTATGTGTTGAATATATAGTTCATTTATTACCTGGTAGTTATGTATGTATGTTTTCATAATAATGCTTCATAGTATTTAACCAGTTTTGGTTGCAAGAAAAGGTTTTGCAAAGATATGTTTTAAAAGGATGTTAGCGAGGGAAACCCATTTCGCTAAGCGACGTGGTCTCACTTCACATATTAAACCGGGATGTATAGTATTATTCTCATGAGGCTTTATGTCTGACTTGAAGTTTATGTCTTCCCTTTGAACCCTCGGGTGACCAAAATTGATTTGAATAGGCTGAGGGGTTAAGGTCTTTTTCAGGTTTTAGTAGGACGACGAATGAGGCTACCGAAGGCATGCAGGAGGCAAACGGATAGCTATTTAGGAGATATAGTTCTATGTTTTATTGTATTTCTGCTGTGTTTATATTAACTCAATTATGACTAAATGACTTTGACCATCCAAGGGGGTATCTTTCATATACCACCCTTGGCATACTTTGTAATAAGTATATTTTATTTGTGTTTGAGAACGTATTAGGATTATGTATTGAGAATATGGAATATCTATTTTGAAATTTAATAAAGAAACAGTTGTTTTGAAAATTGTGTTTTGCTTTATATTCAAGTGCTTTTGATATTATAGATACCATTAACATAGCCGTATTTGGCCACTGGAAGCTAATACTATAGATGACTGCAACATTTGTAGCGCTTAGTTTTGGGCCTCTAGATAGGGGATGTTACACATACCCTTCTATCGGATTCACAAACGTTAAGGAAGTAACCAGATATGAGGGTTTTAGGGTAAGCTTATCTACCAAATAAGGAGATATAAAAGAATGTGATGCACCATTATCAAATTGAACTCTAACTGATACACCTTGAATCAAAAGTGTATCCCCTAACACAGCTTTCCCTTTCTCCTCAGCTGCTGGTCTTAAGGTAGCTGATACCAGTGCAAACATCTTTCCTTTTCCATCCTTGGTTGGTTTCTTGCACTGGTTCTTATGATGTCTAATCTGATCACATTTGATGCATCTCACTTCCTTCTTCTCACCAGCCATCTTCCCATTGCATGTCCAACACTCGTGAGCATAGTGTCCCTTCTTGTTGCACTTATAACAAACTGTATCGGTCTCTTTTTTCTTGGATGCCCCTCCTTTTTGAGCGCCTTTCTTATGGAAAAACTCTCTCTTTTGGTCTCACCCTCCTTGAGCTTCCCTACTTGGCTACTATTATGGAAAAACTTTCTCTTTTGGGTTCGCCCTCATGTCTCAAAGCCAACTAAACAACTACATCACACGGATTCCTAATATATGGAAAAGTGGCTTGAGCAAGTTTAGGTTTTAGTGCATGGATGAACTTCTCATTTCTTTTAATAACCGTATCAACCATTACATATCCATATCTTGATAGCTCCTCAAATTTTGTTGCATACTTAAGCACTGTCATGTTCCTCTGCTCCAACTCCATAAATTTCCTGAGTAGAGTTAACTTAGTAATCTCTGACATAAATTATTCCTCAAAATTCCTTCTGAACTCCACCCAAGTCATGGTCTCTTCATTTACTCCTACAATAACACTATTCCACTAGTAAAGTTCTGCTCCTTGTTACTATCTAGAACAAAGTCTCCTCTTCTGATCACCATTAAGCCTTAAATCGGCAAAGATCCTTTTGCAATGAAGTAACCAATTCTCCACTTCGATTGCATCCTTAGTCTCGATAAATGGTTTTCCTTCCAGCCTAGCATAGTCTCTACTCAATATTGCATAGTTACTGACCATCAGAGCCTCTTGATTTCCTCCAACTAAACCCACAGCAAATCCAGCCTACATCATGTTAATGAAGAATGGATACATAGCTCCTATATCAGCTTGCAACGCTCCAGCACCCACATTAGCAGCTTGTGCCTGACCTGCATTCCTAATAGTGTTTGGTCCGACATCCTATTGGTTGTGGTGGTTCCTCCACCAATGTTAACTCTTCCACTCCTAGCATCCCAATCTTAAGTCCTTAAAATCTGCATTCTAGTCTTTGTAAGATACAGAAGAATAACCTAAGAAAAATGGGAGAATAGAGATAAAGTGTATATTTATATACAGAAAATACAAGTACGTTACTATAGCGTTATCACATACCCCAACATTTTCTCTAATTGATTAGGATTGTGTTTTCAGAATCATCTTAGGTTTAAAATTTCTTTTAAGTTTTTTTGCTTTATAACCTGTGCTCTAATACCAAGTTATGACATCCTTTACTTTGAGGTCCAAATCTAAGCGCCACAGATGCTATAGTCATCTATAGTATTAACTTCCGATGAAAAAATACGGTAATCTTAATGGTATCTATAATATCAAAAGCATACGAATATGAAATAAAATCACAGATTTGAAAAATTACTTTTTTGATTACATTGAAAAACTATATTCCACATTCAATTACATAATTCCAAAACGATTTCCAAGTTTTAATCAAATATAATTATTATAAATTAGCCAAGGGAAACATATGAAGATGCCCCCTTGGATGATCAGAGTACTAAATAGACATATTAGTCATAAATACATCACAACGGAAATAAGACTAAATAACTCCTACATAATCAACTTTGCCTCCTACACATCTTTTGAAGCTTATTCGTCCAACCTACTAAATTTGAAAAAAATAACACTCAATCTACTCAAATAAATTTTGAGCACCTGTATGCTTAAGGGTAAAATATAATCTTTGAGTCGGATGTAAAGTCTGGTGTGAATAATACTATTACATCTTGATTTACTGATATTAAGTGGGACTACGTCATTTAGCGGGACGGGTTTCCCTGCATAAATATCTTTTTAAAAACATATTTTTACATATCAGAATCCTGAAATCAAACTGATTATAACAATAATAGCAAATACATATATGCATAAAAATGAGGAAATCAATGGACCATCTGTCCACGATATAGTTTTACCTAGCTGACTATTAACCATTGACTGACTCAGGCCTACCGGACATAATTGAGAATCCAGCTTCTACTAGACACAATAATGGGATGACTGCCCATAAATTTATTTTCTAGGGTCAACTGAACCTAATGGTTTTGTGGGCAAACCAATAACCTATCTTTACTCTGCATATTCCCTTTTGTGTGTAACATCATTTTAGTTCCATCCGTTACAAAGCCCTACAAACTAGTATTTTGGACTTATTTTAGCTAGATGATAATAGCTAAAGTATAAGGCATGACCCTTCACCATTCCCATCTGGTCTTCCTAATATCTGAGTCATAAACTTAGGGTTAACTACCTTATTCATGTTTCATTTCATGTTTTGTACTTACGATTAACTACCCTATTAAAATTTCATTTCCTTGTAAACAATCTTTACAAGTGATTTAGCCCTGAAATCATATCTTTATAAAGTAAGGAAATTATATACTTTGCTTTACTCAAAACATTTATGCCATGGTTTACACTTTACACAAGCAATGTTGGTGAAATCTAATCAATGAGATTATATGTCCCTTCAAAGTAAGTTAAACCCTTTTGACTTGAAAGACTTTAGACCATAAAGCCAAGGTAAAACCTTTGATACCTATGTTTTGAACCTTAAACAATACCTTTCGAAATCATTGAAAACAACAATTTTGAATGCTTTACTTAAAACCTTAGACATCTTCTTCAAACTACTTAAACCTTTCCTTTGAAAGCATTGGAAACCTTTCATTCAAACCCTTAAATATACCATTCGAAAAACATTGGGGATCTCCCCTTTGAAGCACTTATTATATACCTTAAGCATTGGGTTAAAGTAAAGGTTTGTAGAAACTTTGCTTTGAAACCATTTAAAATCACTCCTTTTGAAACCTTTGGGGTAAATATCTAATATAACTAAGGGTTTATAAAAGAACAAGGCGAAAACATTACTTTCGAAAGCATTTATCCTAAGTAAAAGAAAGAGGATAGTTTTGAAACCCTTTATTTCAAAACCATTGCCTCGGAAATCAAAACACATATAGGACCCTTTCGAAAGCATTAAGAAGGCAACTTCAAAGTAAGAAAGCGAAATCACCCGTTCGAAACCATTGTTTTAAGGCTTTATAGAAAAGCGGCCATAAATAATTCAAATGGTAAAGCAGCATGGATTTTGAACAGGTTCAAAAAGGCTATCCTTTCGAAAGCTTATTTTAAAATAATAGGTGGCACCTCTTTCAAAAGCTCCTTTCTAAAACAGATGCAAGTTGATTAAGTCGAAAGCCAATACAATCCCTTCAAAAGCATCGTTTATAAACAGAAGTAACTTAAAAAGAGTAGCTTCCACCCCTTCAAAAGCAAGGTTTCACACTGTACCTTCCGCCTTTCTCCAATTCACTACTTATAAATTGCTTGATACCTTGTGCTTTAGTTTCGAATGGGCTCTCTAGCGGAAGTTTGGTATCGAAAGCTAGAATATGGAAGTGGTGAAGTAGTAAATCCAAGCAAAACTGGTTTTTAGCTTTTAAATGAAATTTCTTTTTACATAACTTGCGTTATTTGTCAAAATATAAATGGTTGCTACTTCTTTATCAAAACCCTTTACTAAAAATGCTGCTAAATTTAGAAATTATAAATTAAAAACATTTAACCAATAAGCCATTCTCCTTGATATAACATATAAAACATTTAAGCCCCATTACTTAAATAGTTTTATAATCATAGTAAAATATTTAGGAAAATTTCCCAAAAATACCATAATTCACTTTTAATATATTTTCTAACATATTTAAATTTCAGACCCAAAGTCAATATATATTTGCCGTAAATAATTTAAACCCAATTTTAACTATTTTCTTTTATAGAAAATTTATAATAAATCCACGATATCTTAAAAAAATTATAAAATTTGAAACACACTTCTAAAATAATATTTGAGACCATGTATCAAAAACGCAAATCGTTTGAATGCCATTTGATGGGTTTTTCAAATCTAAACTTATCATAAAATCTATATGAAGCAACATAAATCATCAATAAGTATATGTCCATTTAAAAAAACATATTATGGCATACTATGTGCAAAATTAATTCGGATCTAACTAGAAACCAAAATCAATAAAAATGAGATGTAAATTCATTATTCGCCTTAGCTTGATGTTAAGAAGGTTGAGATTTGCCCTTTGATTAATTTCTTTAAGCTTTTTCAAGCTTGTCTTCCTCTTGATTCCTCGTAATGGGGGTTGGCTGAGCTCTTTGGGGGTTTTTGTTTTATTTTTAATTCCTAAAATGAATAAGAAATGAAGAGTTGAAGGATTTGGGATATAAGAACAAAGACTATTCCTATTTTTCCTTCATCATACACCTCCTACTTACTTAATTTAATTCTCTTTTGCTTATATTTATGAAGGCACATACCCCTTATTGATTTACAAATCTCAATTATTTAACCATCTACATTATTTCATTTAATTTATCTAATTAAATGTCTTTAATAATGTTAGTCAAAATTCGGGTCATTACATTAGTAATAACGTGTTTTTGTTGGCTTGAGTCGAGTTCCATTTGTCCTTTTAATCAGAAGTTCATTTAGTTCAACCTAAGTATGCAATATCATTAACGAATGTCAAACAACAAAGAGGGGAATCTTTAAAAGATTTCAAAAGGAGACTCACTATTATAGTAATAGGGTAAAGATCCCTAAGAATAACTTAGCATTGATGGCCTTCTTTGGGACATAAGTAACGATTCTGATTTGGAGAAGTGGCTTACTATGAAGCATCCCACAAAACCGAGGGATTTCTATAGGAAGACGAATCAGTTCTAGCATTTGGAAGGGGCAGAGATTGATGAAAGATTGAATGTAGTCATCATAGGAGAATTGTCTAGTTCTAAAGCATATATGGATGATGGAAACAAAATAATGGTGGTAACTATAACAACAACAACAACAACAATAGTAATAATAGGAAAGGAAATTAGTTTGGGGGGATATGGAGAGAAGAACCCAACACATGGTTTTAAACGACACAAAATGGAAATATACAAAGTTAACTCTATGGAAAATATTTACCTAGCCATTAAGAATGTAGTTAGGTACCAAAGGCCATCCTCACAATAGGTAAGCAAGGAAGAGAGAAGGTCATGAAGGTTTTGTTGGTTCCATGAAACTCTTGGACATGATACCAATGATTGTTAACACTTAAAAAATAATTATGGAGTTAATCAATAAAAGCAATTGTCATGGTATGTAAAGAATTTGTATGTAGGTGGGAAAGAAAATAATCAACCTTTAGGAAAGTCGCCTTGAGGTGATGGAGAAAAAACGAGCAAAGCTCACACCGGAACACCAACAAATGATTTGGTGATTAGTACATATCAGGAAGTCGGTAGCCTGTAGTGAAAAGTTGGGATATTATAGACAAATATAGATATTCATCGAAGCTTGCACCACCAATAATGTTTTTATAGTGTACGGTGGTTCTCTAGCAAAATAATCTCATAGTCTAGGTGACAAAATTGTCTTCAGAGACAAGGAAACAAATGGAAATGAGAGGTTAATGTTGTCCCTACAGTCATAATCGTCAAGATTTTTCATGCTACCGAGTGTTTATCGACAATGGAAATTTGGAGAATATTTCATTTAAACACTTTCAATGAGATGGGGCAAAATGAGAATTACCTATTGTCATGTTCATCCCATCTTTAGGGACTTACTAAGGTGGCAAGATATCATGTTGGATGCATTTTCCCAACGATTTAGATTGGAGAGAAACTTTTCTCATAGGTCTATGTAGATGGAAGTGTTTGTAGTTGTTAATGGTTTCTCAACATACGGCATGTCGATCGACCTTGTTAACTTTATGACTTCTCAAGCTCCATGGTACTTAAATATAAAATTCCCGATCGGTAATGATTAGAGCAGTTAAGAGAACTTATAGTACTAAAAGATAATGCTACATGATAGCGCTTAAAGTAACCCGACGGAGAGAGAAAGGAAATAATGCAGAGAAGGTTATCTACAATTAATCTCAAGATGCGTAGTAATTATAGTTTGAAACCCGACTTGGATTCACCAGTAATAGGTTTGATGAAATAGATCCATGGAAAGTGCTACGTAAGGCAAGGGTTAGACTAGTTGTAACAACAAGCCCTAAAATGAGCCTAAATTCCAACCCAAAATGGCCCATCGAAATTTAGAATCATCTCAAAACTGGTTGTTGGCTAGTAAAATGAACAATATAGAGCTATTTATTTACACATTTGGAATCTCACAACGGAAGGGTAAAATATAATAATAATAATAATAATAAAAGTACCCATTTCATTTAAATTTCAAAATATCATTTAAAACCATAATAAAATTTCTATAATATCAAAACCTAACAATATCCATACATAACAGCAATATTCCAAAATTATAACATTATTTTTATTTCATAGGTATATCAAAAATTATTGAAAATAACAGGTACATAAATAGTCCACTACCACGTGCACCATCAACGTCTCTGCTTTCAGGATCGCCCTTCTTAATCTTTTAGGTAATGAGAAGGGAGTCAGAACAACATATTTCTGGTGAACAAAAATCTCAACCCTTATTATATTAGTACTTGAGGAGTATGATTCATATAGGAATATGTCTTACATTTCTACCTAAAACATAAGTTTTTTCAAATATGAGCCCAAAGCCTTTACAAAAATTTAAATAAAAGGCTTTCCAAATATAATCCTATAGCTATTCTAATAACCCATATTTATCGTCCATAATGTCCTACCGACGTATGAGATAGTACTCGAGTCAGTTAATATCTTTTAATGGGAATTAGGTAGACTCCAACCATTTAATACATTATTTAAGGTAGGTCCACGTCATTTACTACCTATAATCCCATGATAGATTTCTCACTAGTAAATATTTAGCTGGCACTGCACGGTATCTCTTCAGCCACTTGATACTTTCTAATGAAGCAGGCCCTTTCCCGAAATATCTTCCATCGTGCCTAACCCATGACCCCCATCATTTACTACTTCATACACACAGAGAAGAGGTTGGCCCTCACTTAACTACTTAATACCTTCAATCTCTGAAGCAGGTTCTTTGTATTATGACCCGAACCCATGGCAATGTCTCACATTAGCTTGACTACTCATAGGTAATGGTAGCCAGATTAGCTGGGCAGATTTAAGTTATAGAATTTGGGACTAACCTTGCTTCATCTTAGTTACTTATTATAGGAGATATCTCACATAGCCCCAAGTTACAATACTGGTATCCAAATTAGCTAGGAAGACTTTTGTGTGCTTTTGGTTGACCTCACATCCCATTAACTTAGTCATAATTTGTATAACACTTTACATATATTGTCACACATCTCACTGTCCATAATCAAAACCTTATAAGAAATCTTTCTTATTTCACCATTAACATTAATTACCTTCCTAAGGGGATTTAATAAAATAGATAACCTATTTTACTATGCAAGTATATGTTATAATTATACGTTGATTATGCTCACACACACAAACACAAACATACATGTTCGCGCCTATAACTTCTAGGCTTATGGAGTATATGCCCTAAACTAGCGTTTAAATGTTAACGTTTTCAACAATTATACAAGCTTCATCCCATATTATCAATAATATCTTAATTCCAATATTCATATCATAATTTAAATCTTGTATATCATTAAAATTTAAATTCAACTTATTACATCAAAATAGTGGAACATATTGATAATAGAAACTTACAATTCCAACTTTTACACTCCATTCATGTCCTTTTTCACATAAAAACAAACAAAAGATTTTCTATCTATTTCATAAGAATAAGCAGAATAAACTATGAATATAATTCCTTAATCAAAATCCTTTAACTAAATTCAAAGAAAAATAATAAGGAGTGGAATATGAGGTAAAATTATGAAAACTTCAAATCGACAAAATTTCCATTATTTTGACATAAACAAATTGAGATTCAACCTAGAATTGACATTTTACATTGAAGGAGTTTCGGCTATTTGCAGTAGTTGTAATGAAGATGAATTAAAGAATAAAATGAATAGATCAAATATAGTTAACTAAATATGAATGAACTAATGTGCGGTGTGTGTGATGTGCGATCTGAGTAATGTATATAAAGTGCGATGTGTGTAATGTGTGCGATGCATGCAATATGCGATCCGAGATGTATGTAATGTATGAGGTATGTATGTGTGATGAATGTTTGATGTGTGATTTGTGATGTATGTGATGATGTTCAATGTCTTATATATGGATGTTTTAATGTTTGATATGTTATGGAAGTTGTTTGATGTATTGTGGACTTTTATTATTAGATTGGTTGGATTTGTTTATGATGTTGTATACATTGTTATCCCATTTACATTTTGTTTATATGCTTACCTTTGAATATAGACATCGTCTGACCCATTTATTATTTATATAATACTCAAGTCAGTTTGAGACATTTCAAGTTCAGGGACGAAATGGCCAGTTTGTGATTATTGGGCTTAGTTGGAGGCTTGATTATAAGTAGTATTGGGTATTGCCATATCGACTCATGTATTTATAATTATATATGTTATTGGATCATATGTATTGGATTTATCTTGTGTATATATTTCAGAATTAGTGGGAATTTGACTTATTTTTGAACTTAGACCTATGTGATGTATTATATCAAAGTCTCTATATTGATGACTTTGTGTTCTTTATTAATTTATATTGTGTATTGTTGTCCTTGGGAACCACATGTGTTTATTACTTTGAACCAATACTGGTTTTTATACTATGAGACACATTCATTATTTGTCCAAGGTAATATCACATATTGTACGACCCGCCGCCCTAACCGCCTCTAGTCGGTAATTAAACCAACTAGAAACGTTCAAGATGACGGATTGTTATTTAGTTTATAACATTTAAACAGAATCAGTCACAGAATCACAGAAACAATAATATATTTTATAAATAAACTTTTCTTTTGTATACAAATATCAGAGTTATACAATACATTACAATTTATACAGCGGAAACAATTTATTTTATTAAGTACAAGAAAAATCTCTTTAGAACTTTAGTGAATGCCGAAATCCCCTCTCTCTAACTTCGTGGCCTGAAAATCTTCAAGCTGTAAGATACTCGGTCTGACCCGAGCGTTAATTGCAAAACACAAAAACACTCGAGTCAGGATTAATCTTAACTCAAGTAAATAAATTTGTAATGAACTGAATGAAATGGATCACATGAATCAATTCAAAATCTATTATGGATTTTCATATAAACAACTTTAATTTTTAAAATCTGTCAATCCCGTGTGGCTGCAGTACACACGTATACTTTGCACACATGTGCACTGCCTCACCAACACGCGTGCAAGCGCAAATCAGACAAATCACTGCAACTCGACTCAACTCAATGCAATTCAAACTGCAAGTCCAAATTAGATGCACAATGCACTAAGCATTGAATTAGTGCACAAATGAAACACATCAGAGACGACACAGTAGCAAACAAACATGCAGCAGCAACATGCAAATCCAGATCGTGTACAGGGCAGTGAAGCAAATACAGGGGGCTACAGGGAGCCGCAGACACAACAAAACACAGAGGCAACAGCGATGAATCGCAGAGCCAAACAATGACACAGTGCAGTAGGATGCACAGAGGTGCAACAGGGAGGGGGAATGCCCAGAAATGCATCAGGGAGTTTACAAAATAAATCAGCTGTAATTGACAGTGTCATGAAGCATCAAATATTAGCAGATGGAATGTGCCACTTAAATCCCAAAATGAAATCATTGGAGATGAACATATAAAAATTTAATATGGCAAGGCAGCAGTGCTCCTGCAACTGTTGGTTCTGACTAAAATTGTGTTACGTCTTTCAGTTATTTGTTAAGTCTATAAAATGAGGCGATAATGATTTGCCTGTAGAAACATAAAATCACTTCGTGCATGCTAGCACAGACCTTTTGGGGATATTGTTTTAAATCCTTGGGACCCGTTTGGTTTGGAACTTCAAGTTTTGTGTTTTGCATTTTCAGTATGTATTTTAAAAAGCATGGAAGAGGAGCAGAAAGTGGAAAAATCATAGCCATTACAACAAAAGGGGAAAATAGTAAAGGGGAGAGATCTTTATGTTTTCCCAAAATGCAGAAAATAATAATAAGTGATATTCAATTTTATATGTTAAAATCATTTTCTAAATCGGTTTTTTTTCAAAACTTTCAGAAATAATTAACTGAATGCATTGCGGTTGTTACGAAAATCCAAAACTGAAAACCGCAAACCAAAAATCTCAACAAATCAAAATTCCCCAAGTTTTACTGACCAGACACACAAGTGCACAAAGGCACTGATACTGCATAAAGTCATCAAAAATGAAGGTGGGGGCACCATAAACATGGCACCACACACACAGACACAAGGGCATAAACAATAACGAATGCAGGTCCAACTGCAACATAAAGTGCAGACCAAATAATCAAAGACATCAAGTGATGAAACACTGCAACTCAAAGAGCTCAAATGCATGGAACATGACAGCAAGAACAAATCTGGGCAGCAACTATGAAAATGCAATTGCAAATCAACCGAGAACAGAAACCAAACAAGTCAAGGAATGAAGTATAACAGGTGTGACAGGCTATACTGCAGAGTGAAGATGGCAAAAATGATTCAAGCACGGTGCTACTACAAATATCACAATGGATGCAACACCAAACCAGTTATACACATGAATGAATGATAGCATAACAAACTTTAGGTAACATGCAAGTGGTGCAGAAAATAAACAGTGAAGCAATTGCATGTATACTTGTGTATATATATATGTACAAGAACAATATATATGAACTCAGGAGGAATGCAAACTAAGATGTACACCAGTACAGACTAAATGCAAGACATAGTGCATCTAAGGGGTAAGTGCAACTCAAAAGTACTACAGTGATGAATGCAAAGATACCAAATGGCAAAAATGCACAAATGCACAACCTCACAACATGTCCAGTTGCAACTACAAGTTCAAGTTCGAAATCGAAAAATGCAGACCACAATGTACATAAGAAATGCATCAGTGAATCAAGTCAGTAAAGCAATGGACCCATGAAAGTGACTCAATGCAACAGGTCCTCAATGCAAGTGCAGAAAATCAAGTTCCAAAATTTACTAAATGGTTTGATATTCCCAAATTTCCAAAATACTGCACAAACTAAATACTGATGCTGGTCTAATAATCATGGTTTTAAACATGTATTAAAGTTAAAACTTGTTTGAATAAATTTAAAGATGTTTACAAATTTCACTTCTAGTAACTATTGACTGTTGTTCTTGATTTTTCTCAAGTATCAGGTTTTAATTTTTCTAAAATTAAGATTTACAGACCTAATCTATGCAGAACAAACACAATATGTTCACACAATAAATTCTAACTAGAATTCAGACCTAAAGAAGTGAATTTGAATTTAAATTCAAGTAAGAACATAAGCATGACTGTTAAAACAATTTACACAACATTTTTCTGCATAATCTATAAAGTACACAGAACATCCATTTTCAACAGTCAAAACATACTCAATTCTATCAATACTTATGCATAGATAAATTTGATACTATCTATAAATAGTGATGTTGCTTACTAAAGAAAAACAGTACAGTTATTATCCTTTTAATTTACCACTGTTTGATTTTCTTAAATTGAAAAACATTTGAATTTAACTTGATTTTCTGAAACCTTATTAACTTAATTTTAAATAGAGAGAAACTGTTTTTAAACAAAAATTTTCTCACAATAACATGTAAATGCAACATAACAGTGAAATCAAAATATATGCAATAGTAAATTTAATTGGACAGTGCAACTCAATATCAACAGTGCAATGGACAGAGTTACAGGCTTTGATTTTTATTTTTCTTTTAAACTTAAAAATATTTTCAAATTTTGGTTTAAACTTAACAGACATAATTTGTTAAAGAATCATAGCCCAATAAGGATCAAACCAAAGAAAAATGAATTTTCTTTTCCTACCTGTACTCTGCATATTTTCAAAACAGAGGAGCATCTTGATATTTCATTCACATGCAAACAGATTTGAAACAAGTATACTTAGTTCAACAACATGCAACATATTTATCATCGAGTTTCAAGTCATGCAACCAGATTTTTGTGAAAACAAGTTAGAGTTTACTCACAGTATTATATTATTATTTTTTCTTGAAACTGTATATCATAATAGAGGTGGCATATACTTACATATACACAAGCATGCATCCATCACAATATAGATAAATTCACATCCATCACATGCAGCAACCTCATCAGTTTATAAATAAAGATTCAACAACATCTGTTATTATCAATTTAAAAATAAAATTTATAACATCTATTCTCATCAGTTAAATTAAAATTTAAGTAATCGAGCAAGAGACTGCAAATAGCCCCAAATAGTTCAGATTCAAGTAACCGAGCCAATGATAACAGATAACACCCAAAAACATAGCATGCAACCAAGCATTCAAGTCAACAAATCCAAACACTTGCATTAAAATCAACCGTGAGCCAAAGACTCACCTTTCCTAGCTGGGTAGAAGACGATGCCGGAGCTTCGCAAAAACCCTGCTTTGGAACAACGAACGCTATTGAACGAAAGCCCCAAATCGATCGCAAGCCCTAATTTAGAGACGAAGAGCTGAAGCCCTAATTGTTGAAGATGCCGCGAGCGAGTTGAAGCATCGAACTCGAAGCAGAAATTGAAGCCCTAGTTTGGAAGTGAAGAGGAAGACGAGAGAGACAGGGCCGCCATTAATTTTCTTTCGTTAAAAATTTAGGGTTACGAATGAAATAGAGAAGGGATCGAGTATAGCCTTAGATAATATCACAGCACTTAAGCAAAACCATGGGCTAAGAAAGTTGTAAAGCCCAGCTAATTCCTTAAACAAAAATTTTGAAGGGAATTTAAATAAATTTACAAACTTCAAGCTCAAATTTTTAAATTCAAATATGTTCTTCATATTAACTTGAAAAATTCAAATAGCCTCATAGTTTCAAATCCAAATTTTAATTCAACTATTAATTTACATAAGAAATAATCCTTATATCCAAGTTTTTTTTTTCTTTTTCTTAAGTCATTAGTTTAAATTTATAATACAAATTTAATATTCAATTTCAACTCCAAAGTCAAGTTTAAATTTTTATTCAGCTTTGTATAGATTAAATTTTAAAGTTTAATCGCCAAATCATAGAAATGTTTTATATAGCATTGGGAATTCAATTTAAATTATCATTCAAATACTTAAAATTAATTAAATATTCACAATTTAAATTGTTCAAAATTTAGGATCGTTACAATCTCCCCTCCTTAAAAGAATTTCGTCCAGAAATTACAAGTAAGGAGAAATGATTGTTGAAATTTCACTAATATTTATATTTTACACATTTTTATCAAGTTTGAAACTTATTAAAAATAAATGAATGCAGGATTCATTCTATTTGTTTTATCTCACTAGCTTTGTTTATTAACTCATTTGTCTATTATTTTCTACAATCAAGACACAAAAATCTTTACTAAAATTTTCAACTTACAAAAACCCAAATTTTAAATTTGAACTTCTTCATTTAAGAAATTTACATAGTATAACTTTTCCAAAGCTGTGGACTTTTCAAAACATTCCAAAAATCCTCTTCCTTAATTTATTAGGTTGGAATTTATATCACTTTAATTTCAGATAATTGATTTTCTATTTAAAGTTTGAAAATACTTACTAACTCGAAATTTAACAAGTCTATTGTCGTTCTTAAAGACATTAGGCATACGCTGGCCAGGCGCAAGTCTAACAATCTCCAAGTACTAATTATACTTGCTTCAATTCCCAGGGAAAATACTTTTTAAAAATTCTTTTTAAAAATGGATATGGAAAGCACATTCCCCCATGGATCACAGTTTACTCGGCGGTTCCGCTACTATCCCAGTAGAGTCGCTTGTAACTGTGGATATCTCATCCCTTGAATTTCGCCATGGTTGTTGCCAAAGATCGCGGTTCACACGGCGGTTACGCTACTATCCCAGTAGAATCGCTCGTGACCGTAGGCATCTCGCCCCTCGAATTACGCTTTGGTTTGTAGATTGCAGTTTACACAGCGGTTACGCCACTATCCCAGTGGAATCGCTTGTAACTGTAGGCATCACGCCCCTCAAATTACGCTACCACCCGAGTGTAACTAGATCGCGGTATACACGGCGGTTACGCCACTATCCCAGTGGAATCGCTTGTAACCGTAGGCATCTCGCCCCTCGAATTACGCTAGCACACTATACCAGTCCAAAAGGACATTCCAACTAATGGAAATACTACGTAGCTACGATTTTCAAATGGACACTCTTCTCGAGTTCCAACAACCTTCACAAAGTTTAAATGGAAGGTACTTTTCCATATCCTCAATTTGGAAAACATAATATCATACATACATATATAATATTTCATTTCACATTTTTGCACATATCATACTCATGTACTTACATAAGTTTTCCACAACAATTACTTTTCCAAACTAATTGGTTTTCGAATTAATCGTATTCACAAATATACGTTATGAAAACCACAACATTTCATACCCATAACAAATAGAGGTTTCACAAATTTTTTCATTTCATCATCCATTTAAAATTTTCCTCTAAGTCGATTTGGAAATTTAAGGTTATCTCAAACCAAATTCACATTCATAATCCAATTTATTATCGACTTCACACTCGATTTGGATTTCACGTTACATCGTCAATCCTCAACACATAATTGATTTCTACCGATATATAACCTCTGAGTTCGTACGTCTCAGAGAAAGGTGTTAAGCTAAGAGAATAAATTCTCCGCCACCAACAGATATATATTTAATAGAGATCAATTGATATGTCGTCAATTCACGACGTTAGACATACAATCCAAATCATCTATTTAAAATTCAAAGTTCAACTTACATTGTTTTTGGGTGTCAAAGTTAAACTCAATTTAACTCAAAATTCAATCACTTTGAAAAATTTCCAAGTTGAACTAACTGTTCAAATTTCTCAAAATAATATCTTTACAAGATATATAATTTTCACACTTAGCCATTTGAAACAAATTTCAAATATTCATTTTTCAATTTATCTTCAAAAGATAACATCTCAAAACATTTACTTTTCACTTTATCTTGAAAAGATAAAATTTCAAACCTTTCATTTCATATTGGAAAATATTTCCATACTTATTCAATAATAAGTAATTTACAAATCCATTTATTTTCAACATTTTGAAAATATTCGATATACTTAAACCAAAATCAAGTATATATTCCATTCTTAAGGAAATCATTCTTTTAAACACATTTCAAAACAACTTAAAATGAATTTACTTCATTTCATAGTGTTGCTTCCCAAAAACATTCTCATTTAAGTTTTTCAACTTCAACTTAATTCATAGTTTGAATTCTGCATACATTTCAAAATATTGGTTTTAAACCAACTTCAAATTTCTAATATTAAGTTTTCCACTTAACTTATTTCCATGCCCATTCAAATTCAAATTCTTCATTGAATCTATTTAAATCTCTTATAAATTTTCATTAGATTCATATCTCCTTTTATATCTCATTTATTGTCCAAAACCATAGATATAACTCCTTTAATAAGTTACAATAATTTACTTATCAAAATAAGTCATTTGCGGATTTTATAAACATCTTTAGAAATTACATTTCTATTTATAAACTTTGTTTTATAATCTCCTTTACTAATTTGATTCAATTCAATTCATATAACTTAGTTATATACCCAAAATCCATATTATAAGTTAAATACTTATAATTCATTTATTTACTAAATCGTTCTTCACAACATTGAAATCAATTTTCAAAAGAATTCAAAATTAAATTTCCAAGTTATAGTTCAATAATCCATTTGATTATCATCAAATTGACATATCATTTTATTTTCCAATTACTACTTTGAAGATATTCAAAATATTTGATTTAAGCCAATTTAAACCAATTCATTAATTCTCTTAACTCATGTTTCATTTTCCATAACTCTCAAAAATTCGATAATGAGTTTCTGAATGATCGAAACTCAAGTCTAACGAGACCTCACCGAAGAGAAACGGTCGCAAACCTAAATTTAGAGAGGGGAATCATCAAAATAATTCTAATTTTCAAAATACTTTTTATTTTAAAGAAAACAATTTTAAACTTCTTTAGATTTGAAAACACTTTCTTTGAAGTGGTTCTAGTAACTATTCATATTAAACGCTATAAACTAAGCTTTGTGTAAACCAAAGCTCTGATACCACTTTTGTAAGAACCTCATTTCCGTCAGCAGCAACCGGTAGGCTTTGCAACCATCCCGGCACCACCGTGGCTACAAATGGTACCCTGCCCTTGCTTTTACGGCCAGCCTTTCGACTGTCACGGCTTACGCCTAACCAACCCCTTAAAGAGGACGTGTGGGGGTAAGAGTCTCCCGTTCGCCACCTAACCGCGAAGCGAGAACCCCCCATCACATTTCACCTAGATAAGCAAGATCAGTCACAGAATCACAGAAACAATAATATATTTTATAAATAAACTTTTCTTTTGTATACAAATATCAGAGTTATACAATACATTACATTTTATACAGCGGAAACAATTTATTTTATTAAGTACAAGAAAAATCTCTTTAGAACTTTAGTGAATGCCGAAATCCCCTCTCTCTAACTTCGCGGCCTGAAAATCTTCAAGCTGTAAGATACTCGGTCTGACCCGAGCGTTAATTGCAAAACACAAAAACACTCGAGTCAGGATTAATCTTAACTCAAGTAAATAAATTTGTAATGAACTGAATGAAATGGATCACATGAATCAATTCAAAATCTATTATGGATTTTCATATAAACAACTTTAATTTTTAAAATCTGTCAATCCCGTGTGGCTGCAGTACACACGTATACTTTGCACACATGTGCACTGCCTCACCAACACGCGTGCAAGCGCAAATCAGACAAATCACTGCAACTCGACTCAACTCAATGCAATTCAAACTGCAAGTCCAAATTAGATGCACAATGCACTAAGCATTGAATTAGTGCACAAATGAAACACATCAGAGACGACACAGTAGCAAACAAACATGCAGCAGCAACATGCAAATCCAGATCGTGTACAGGGCAGTGAAGCAAATACAGGGGGCTACAGGGAGCCGCAGACACAACAAAACACAGAGGCAACAGCGATGAATCGCAGAGCCAAACAATGACACAGTGCAGTAGGATGCACAGAGGTGCAACAGGGAGGGGGAATGCCCAGAAATGCATCAGGGAGTTTACAAAATAAATCAGCTGTAATTGACAGTGTCATGAAGCATCAAATATTAGCAGATGGAATGTGCCACTTAAATCCCAAAATGAAATCATTGGAGATGAACATATAAAAATTTAATATGGCAAGGCAGCAGCGCTCCTGCAACTGTTGGTTCTGACTAAAATTGTGTTACGTCTTTCAGTTATTTGTTAAGTCTATAAAATGAGGCGATAATGATTTGCCTGTAGAAACATAAAATCACTTCGTGCATGCTAGCACAGACCTTTTGGGGATATTGTTTTAAATCCTTGGGACCCGTTTGGTTTGGAACTTCAAGTTTTGTGTTTTGCATTTTCAGTATGTATTTTAAAAAGCATGGAAGAGGAGCAGAAAGTGGAAAAATCATAGCCATTACAACAAAAGGGGAAAATAGTAAAGGGGAGAGATCTTTATGTTTTCCCAAAATGCAGAAAATAATAATAAGTGATATTCAATTTTATATGTTAAAATCATTTTCTAAATCGGTTTTTTTTCAAAACTTTCAGAAATAATTAACTGAATGCATTGCGGTTGTTACGAAAATCCAAAACTGAAAACCGCAAACCAAAAATCTCAACAAATCAAAATTCCCCAAGTTTTACTGACCAGACACACAAGTGCACAAAGGCACTGATACTGCATAAAGTCATCAAAAATGAAGGTGGGGGCACCATAAACATGGCACCACACACACAGACACAAGGGCATAAACAATAACGAATGCAGGTCCAACTGCAACATAAAGTGCAGACCAAATAATCAAAGACATCAAGTGATGAAACACTGCAACTCAAAGAGCTCAAATGCATGGAACATGACAGCAAGAACAAATCTGGGCAGCAACTATGAAAATGCAATTGCAAATCAACCGAGAACAGAAACCAAACAAGTCAAGGAATGAAGTATAACAGGTGTGACAGGCTATACTGCAGAGTGAAGATGGCAAAAATGATTCAAGCACGGTGCTACTACAAATATCACAATGGATGCAACACCAAACCAGTTATACACATGAATGAATGATAGCATAACAAACTTTAGGTAACATGCAAGTGGTGCAGAAAATAAACAGTGAAGCAATTGCATGTATACTTGTGTATATATATATGTACAAGAACAATATATATGAACTCAGGAGGAATGCAAACTAAGATGTACACCAGTACAGACTAAATGCAAGACATAGTGCATCTAAGGGGTAAGTGCAACTCAAAAGTACTACAGTGATGAATGCAAAGATACCAAATGGCAAAAATGCACAAATGCACAACCTCACAACATGTCCAGTTGCAACTACAAGTTCAAGTTCGAAATCGAAAAATGCAGACCACAATGTACATAAGAAATGCATCAGTGAATCAAGTCAGTAAAGCAATGGACCCATGAAAGTGACTCAATGCAACAGGTCCTCAATGCAAGTGCAGAAAATCAAGTTCCAAAATTTACTAAATGGTTTGATATTCCCAAATTTCCAAAATACTGCACAAACTAAATACTGATGCTGGTCTAATAATCATGGTTTTAAACATGTATTAAAGTTAAAACTTGTTTGAATAAATTTAAAGATGTTTACAAATTTCACTTCTAGTAACTATTGACTGTTGTTCTTGATTTTTCTCAAGTATCAGGTTTTAATTTTTCTAAAATTAAGATTTACAGACCTAATCTATGCAGAACAAACACAATATGTTCACACAATAAATTCTAACTAGAATTCAGACCTAAAGAAGTGAATTTGAATTTAAATTCAAGTAAGAACATAAGCATGACTGTTAAAACAATTTACACAACATTTTTCTGCATAATCTATAAAGTACACAGAACATCCATTTTCAACAGTCAAAACATACTCAATTCTATCAATACTTATGCATAGATAAATTTGATACTATCTATAAATAGTGATGTTGCTTACTAAAGAAAAACAGTACAGTTATTATCCTTTTAATTTACCACTGTTTGATTTTCTTAAATTGAAAAACATTTGAATTTAACTTGATTTTCTGAAACCTTATTAACTTAATTTTAAATAGAGAGAAACTGTTTTTAAACAAAAATTTTCTCACAATAACATGTAAATGCAACATAACAGTGAAATCAAAATATATGCAATAGTAAATTTAATTGGACAGTGCAACTCAATATCAACAGTGCAATGGACAGAGTTACAGGCTTTGATTTTTATTTTTCTTTTAAACTTAAAAATATTTTCAAATTTTGGTTTAAACTTAACAGACATAATTTGTTAAAGAATCATAGCCCAATAAGGATCAAACCAAAGAAAAATGAATTTTCTTTTCCTACCTGTACTCTGCATATTTTCAAAACAGAGGAGCATCTTGATATTTCATTCACATGCAAACAGATTTGAAACAAGTATACTTAGTTCAACAACATGCAACATATTTATCATCGAGTTTCAAGTCATGCACCCAGATTTTTGTGAAAACAAGTTAGAGTTTACTCACAGTATTATATATTTTTTTCTTGAAACTGTATATCATAATAGAGGTGGCATATACTTACATATACACAAGCATGCATCCATCACAATATAGATAAATTCACATCCATCACATGCAGCAACCTCATCAGTTTATAAATAAAGATTCAACAACATCTGTTATTATCAATTTAAAAATAAAATTTATAACATCTATTCTCATCAGTTAAATTAAAATTTAAGTAATCGAGCAAGAGACTGCAAATAGCCCCAAATAGTTCAGATTCAAGTAACCGAGCCAATGATAACAGATAACACCCAAAAACATAGCATGCAACCAAGCATTCAAGTCAACAAATCCAAACACTTGCATTAAAATCAACCGTGAGCCAAAGACTCACCTTTCCTTGCTGGGTAGAAGACGATGCCGGAGCTTCGCAAAAACCCTGCTTTGGAACAACGAACGCTATTGAACGAAAGCCCCAAATCGATCGCAAGCCCTAATTTAGAGACGAAGAGCTGAAGCCCTAATTGTTGAAGATGCCGCGAGCGAGTTGAAGCATCGAACTCGAAGCAGAAATTGAAGCCCTAGTTTGGAAGTGAAGAGGAAGACGAGAGAGACAGGGCCGCCATTAATTTTCTTTCGTTAAAAATTTAGGGTTACGAATGAAATAGAGAAGGGATCGAGTATAGCCTTAGATAATATCACAGCACTTAAGCAAAACCATGGGCTAAGAAAGTTGTAAAGCCCACCTAATTCCTTAAACAAAAATTTTGAAGGGAATTTAAATAAATTTACAAACTTCAAGCTCAAATTTTTAAATTCAAATATGTTCTTCATATTAACTTGAAAAATTCAAATAGCCTCATAGTTTCAAATCCAAATTTTAATTCAACTATTAATTTACATAAGAAATAATCCTTATATCCAAGTTTTTTTTTCTTAAGTCATTAGTTTAAATTTATAATACAAATTTAATATTCAATTTCAACTCCAAAGTCAAGTTTAAATTTTTATTCAGCTTTGTATAGATTAAATTTTAAAGTTTAATCGCCAAATCATAGAAATGTTTTATATAGCATTGGGAATTCAATTTAAATTATCATTCAAATACTTAAAATTAATTAAATATTCACAATTTAAATTGTTCAAAATTTAGGATCGTTACACATATGATCAACCACATCCCCTCATTCTTGGTGTTACTCAACAGTATTACTTAGTAATACTCTTAGGTAATATGGTATAGAGGCGGGATGCTACATTTTTGGTATCGGGGCAAGGTTTAGAGCAATACAAAGTATAAAAGACATGAGTCTTGATCTTAGATCAGGCTTACATTCTTTTTCTCCATGGGTATATGGTAGACTATTGTTCATACTTAAGTGATAGTAGGAGTATAAGATCACTAAGGTAATCATTTAGGGGCGTATTTATATTTTTCTTGTCATATAATATATTTGTTCTATCTTTGTCTGAGTGTAAGTCTCTATACGAGATACAGAGAAATTAATGAAGTTGTAAAGGCTGAAGTAATTAGTCTTGATAGTAATGTCGGTATTGATGATGAATGTTAGACCTGTATGTAGCTCTGAAGTAAGAATTTAGTTATTCGGTTAGGGAAGCTATAAAAGACCCTAATTTGAATCTTATTTTGAAAACTATAAAATCCCAAATTGTAATGAAGTGAGGTGAGTAAGAAGATCTAGTATTATTCAATGCGGCACACCGAAGTGTATATATATATATATTGCTTTCTACTGAGCGTCTTGGTTGTTCTGATTGGCTTGATTGATCCTTGGATGTCTTTGTGTGATTACATTAATCGGTGATGCTTGGCTTAGAGGGATCCATCTTGAGTGTGATAAACGATAGGAACTAACACTCCAGTTCGTATCCTATATGAATTTGTATGATTTAAACCTAATGGTGTCTCCTGTTGCAAAGTTACCGCAAGGGATAATAGTTATTTTCATATAAACTTAAAACGGGATTAAAATGAATATGAAGATGAAAGCTTGCTTATTTATTATATTGATATATGATTAATGATATTTGGATTTTTTTCAAGAAGAATATTTTTTAGGGGGAATTCATTTAAAGGACAAAAATTTATATATTTTTAGCCCCAAGGACGCAACCTCAATATTTTAACCATAAGGACAAACATTCTTCTAAAAATTATTCATAAGGACAAACGTTCTTCCAAAATTATTCATAAGGACAAACATTCTTCCAAAAATACTACCGAACTTAAAACTGATACCTAAAAACTACTTCCAATAACTACAAACTAATACCTAATGCTATCAATAATTAAAAATTGATACCTAAATAAAGTTGTCCTTCAGGCTGAAATACTGAAGGTCTGTCCTTGAAGCTAAAATGCTGTGAAATTTTGTCCTTGACAATAGTTTCCTGTATTTTTTACTATACCTATTACCCTACCTTTTGGTCAAGGCCGGAATATCAACAAATTGGCTAAAAAGGATGAATATTAAGATTGGAGATCGATTGGAATTAAGGCTATGATCGATACCGTCAAAATTAGACCAAGCGCTAATCAAGGTGGGATCGATCGGGAATAATAAACAAGGTTCGGTAAGGCTACACTTCGAATTCCAAGTCAATCAAAGTTCATATGCTCTAGCCATGGATGAATAAATATTTGTATGATCGATTGGAAATAAGGCTGTGATCGATACTATCAAAATTGGACCAAGCTCCAATCAAGGTGGGATCAACCGAGAATGATAAACAAGGTTCGACAAGGCAACACTTCAAATTTTAGGTCAATCGGAGTTCATATGCTCGATTTATGGATGGATCAATTTTCGTATGATCGATTAGAAACAAGACTATGATCGATACCACCAAAATTGGACCAAGCCCAATCAAGGTGGGATCGATTGGGAATGATAAAAATGGTTCGGTAAGGCTACACTTCGAATTCAGGTCTATCAGAGTTCATATGCTCGAGTTATGGATGGATCAATTTTCGTATGATCGATTGGAAATAAGACTATGATCGATACCGTCAAAATTGAACAAAGCTCCAATTAAGATGGGATCGATTGAAAATGATAAAAAAGATTCATAAAGGCTACACTTCGAATTTCTAGTCAATAAAAAAGATTCAAAAAGGCTACACTTCGAATTTCTAGTCAATCGGAGTTCATATGCTCGAGTAACGGATGGATCAATATTCATGAAAAACTGGCCCGTATCGATGCTCTCGTATCCATCACTATGGATACCAGCTGATGGATATGAAGTGATGGATACCAGATGATGGATATGAAGTGATGGATACTGGTTGATGGATATGAAGCGATGGATACCAACTGATGGATACGAAGTGATGGATACCAGTAGATGGATACGAAGTGATGGATACGAGATGATGGATACGAAGTGATGGATATGAAGTTATGGATACCAGCTGATGGGTGCGAAGTGATGGATACTAGATGATGGATACAAAGTGATGGATAACAGCTGATGGATACGAAGTGATGGATATTAGACGATGGATACGAAGTGATGGATACGAAATCATCAGCCTGCACTTGCAATCTCAAACTTAGATCGATCTTATCTCACAAATTACAAACTGGAATTTCATGAAATTTGTAGAGCAAGGACGTGGCACTATCGTCTTTCACCATGATCGATCCTACCCTAATCGGAGCGATCCCTAATCGTTACGAACTTGACATGGATCGATCGAGAATCGATCCCAAACCACCTTGAATCGATCATGTGGGCCCACCTGCACATGAGAAAGGGTATTTCGAGTTTGGGGTAGATTTTTCCAGTCTACTCCTATAAATAGCAACTCCATGGCAACTAAAAGGGGGATCTTCTTCTTCTAACTTGGGAAAACTCTACCATTTTTGTTTGTTGGTTTCAAAGGCATGTAACTATAATCACGGTATAAAAGGAATAAATTAATCAATTCGAAGTGGAAATAGGCCGGAGATAGCCGAACCACTATAAACCTTGTGTCTTCTCTTACTTTCTTTCCTTTTAATTTTTTTTATTTCTTCATTTTACTCTATACATCATCTGGATCTAAGCATTTGATATTGAGGACTTGTGTGTAAACACTGGTGCTTTCACTACATTCAGGTTTGTGACCATTTTTGGCGCAAACACTTTGGTGCTTTCACTGAGAAAGACTAGCACCCACTACATCGGATTTGGAGTTTAGATTTGGAAATTTAAAGGATTGGATGTACAAGAAACCATGGTTAGGCCATCGACAAGGAGACAAGTAACAGAAAGGAGTCAGCATGAAGGGAGTCAGGAGGAATCCTCAAGAGAAAATAAGACCTTGGTTTTCATAACCAGAGATGAGATGGAGATGATGATGGATGTTATGCAGGAAGGACTGCTGAAAAGGTAGGAGGAAATGATGCAGAACCTTCTCAGACAGTTTGGAGAGGCAGGAGTAGTAGGAGCTGCTTGAGTTTAGATCCACGGAGCTGGAACAAAAGGACTCAACAGGGTGCAACCCCGAATCAGCACACAACTACCAATATGAATGGATCCAGACTTAGAGGCGCACCACCATGCAATGATAGACCAACCCATGGAGGAATTCTAGGTGACACGCACAACATGGTGCCGGTAGAAGCATGAGAGAACATGATGAAGAGTATCAAGGACTCAAGAGGCCATCCTTGGTGGACAACGCTAGATTAGCTGAGATTACTAGGGAACTATGCATGGAGGCCTGACGAATAGAGATCTGGAAGGGGTGAAAAGGATTCCATTTACCGGTGACATCAAGATTGCTAGGAACCCACCAGAGTTCAAGCTGCTTACTTTAGAAGTATATAATGGTAGGACCAATCCTGTCGATCATTTAATGAGGTATATAAGACACATGGAAGTGTTAGGGGCATCGGAGGAGATTATTGCACAATGTTTCCACATATACTTGACAGATATAGCTGCTGTGTGGATCAGACAGTTGGAAAATGGATCTATTAGGATATGGATAGAATTGGTGGATAGGTTTTGAAGTAATTTCGGATTCATATCAAGAGGCTGAAGAGTGTGATGGCACTGACTCCGGTGAAATAGAAGACAGGAGAGTCACTCAGAACTTTCCTAACTCGGTTTGATGTAGCAGTTGCTTCGATAGATCGACCGGGTCCATCAATAGTTCTAATGGTGGTAGCGTCAGGAGTCAGAGATAACTCGAATTTTAAGATATCATTGATACAAGATCCGCCAATGGATCTCAAGGAATTCTTTCATAAGGCCGAATGATTCCTTAGGCAGGTGATGAAAGTTTGGATATGAAACCAAAGGAAGTAAACATGGTCAAAGATGGAGGACTATCCGGTGAAAGTTTAGGAAAGGATAAGGATAAAGGGAAAAGGAAGTTGGATGACGATTCTGTCAGGACAAGGAAGCATTGGGGAGAACCAAAATTCGCCACTTACACAGGACTAAATGAGATATTGGAAAGGATTTACATGGAAACTCGGGATTTCCTTCCTTATCGAAAGCCAGCAATGAGGAATCTTCGTAACGCGAGAGGCATCCGAAAGGCATTGTCTCTTTCATGACCTTGACGGGCATTATACTAATAGCTGCAGGCATCTAAAGGATATAATCAAGGAGCATGTAAGGAGCAGTCAGTTGCAGCAATACGTCAAGACCTGGAATGCAGTAGTGGAACAGGACTAGCCACCGTCTACCTCAAATAACGATGGTAAAAGGCCTAAGAATGATGGTTGATTGGTCATCAATTGATCGAGATAGTATGGAATAAGTAGCAAACTCTAGGCAAACGGCTAATCACTTACTCATGTACGAGGATAGAGATAGCCCCTAGGCGTGCTCTAAGATGATGCTAAGCCATAACGCCCTAGTATGTGAAATCTACTTTTCTTTTGGATTTGGACATTTACCTTTTCCAGTTTGGTTTTGGAGTTCTATTTGGACTCTTGATTTTGTTGATTTCCTGGTTCGGATTTGGCTCGGATGCTAGTTTTTTAGTTTGGTTTGGGTTTTTGATACGGATTTCTGGTTTTCTGGTTTGATTCGGATTTCAGGTTAGATTTTTGTCTGGTTTTTCATAAAAGGTCCTCTGGTATGGATTATGCTTGGCAAGGGATAAGCCGCGTCGTCCGAAAATGGCGAATCGACTTATTTTAGGTCGTCGAGTATAGACTATGCTCCACAAGGGTTTGGAGAGACTCATATTTGGCCTAGGATTAAGGCCCCATATTATCTTTCATTTATTATAACAGGTCGTCGAGTGTGGATTATGCTTGGCAAGAACCTAAAAAAGTTACGAATCAGATGATGTGGCTATGGATGGAATATGGACTTTGGATGTCGGATTTAAAGCTATTTAAAACATGCATTCTTATCGCAAGGCATGTTTTGATGGAAAATGTTACCTCGCCTTTTGGTCAAGGTCGGGATATTAACAAATTGGCTAAAAAGGATGTATATCAAGATTGTAGATCGATTGGAAACAAGGCTATGATTGATACCATCAAAATTAGATCAAGCTCCAACCAAGATGGGATCGATCGGGAAAAATAAACAAGGTTCGGTAAGGCAACACTTTGAATTTCAAGTCAATCGGAGTTCATATGCTCGAGTTATTAATGGATCAATAACCATATGATCGATTGTATACAAGGTTATGATCGATACCGTCAAAATTAGACCAAGCTCTAATCAAGGTGGGATCGATCCGGAATGATAAATGAGGTTTGGTAAGGCTACACTACGAATTTCAGGTCAACAGGAGTTCATATGCTTGAGTTATGGACGGATCAATATTTGTACGATCGATTGGAAATAAGGCTATGATCGATACCATCAAAATTGGACCAAAATCCAATCAAGGTGGGGTCGATTGGGAATGATAAACAATGTTCGGTAAGGTTACACTTCGAATTTTAAGTCAATCGGGTTCATATGCTTGAGTTATGGATGGATCAATATTCGTATAATTGTTTGGAAACAAGGCCATGATCGATACTGTTCAAATTGAACCAAGCTCCAATCAAAGTTGGATCGATCAGGAATGATAAACAAGATTCAGAAAGGCTACACTTCAAATTTCAAGCCAATTGGAGCTCATATGCTCGATTTATGGATGGATTAATATTCGTGAAAAACTGGCCCATATCGATGCTTTCATATCCATCACTATGGATACCAGATGATGGATACCAAACGATGGATATGAAGTGATGGATACCGGAAGATGGATACGAAGTAATGGATACCAACTGATGGATACAAGGTGATGAATACCAGCTGATGGATAAAAATTGATGGATACTAGATGATGGATACGAAGTGATTGATAACAAATGATGGATACGAAGTGATGGATACGAAGTGATGGATACCAGATGATGGATACAAAGTGATGGATACCAGATGATGGATACGAGTGATGGATACCAAATGGTGTATACCAGCTGACGGATATGAAGTAATGGATACCAGCTGATGGATACGAAGTAATGGATACCAAATGATGGATACGAAGTGTTGGATACTAGCTGATGGATACGAAGTAATGGATACCAAATGATGGATACGAAGTGTTGGATACTAGCTGATGTATACGAAGTGATGGATACGAAGTGATGGATACGAAATCATCAGCCTGCACTTGCAATCTCAAACATGGATCGATCATATCTCACAAACTACACAATGAAGTTTCATGAAATTTAAAGAGCAAGGACTTGGCACTATTATCTTTCATTACGATCGATCCCAGCCTAATCGGAGCGATTCCTGATCGATATGAACTTGATATGGATCGATTGGGGATCGATCCCAAACCATCATGGATCGATCATGTGGGCCACTTGCGCATGAGAAAGGGTATTTCGAGTTATGGGGTAGATTTTTCCAGTCTACTCATACAAATTGCAACTCCATGGCAACTAAAATGGGGGATCTTCTTTTAGCTTGGGGAAACATTGCCATTTTTGTTTGTTAGTTTCACAGGCGTGTAACTATAATCATGGTATAAAAGGAATAGAAGGATCAATTCAAAGTGGACGTAGGCCAGAGATAGCCAAAACACTATAAATCTTGTGTGTTCTCTTACTTTCTTTCCTTTTAATCTTTTTTATTTCTTCTTTTTTACTCTCTACATCATCTCGATATGAGTGTTTGATATTTAGGATTTGTGTGTAAATAGTGGTGCTTTCACTACGTTCAGGGTTTGTGACCATTTTTGGTGCAAACAATACACTCATAGTTTATTTATATATGTTTTAACACAAGAAAGCATAGATTTGACTAAAAATATTTTGGTTATGGTATGTATATATGTGTGTGTGTGTGTGTGTGTGTGTGTGTGTGTGTGTGTGTGTATGTATGTATGGGTTGAAAAGAAGTTTTATCAAAGATTGAGTTATTTAAAGTATATGAAAGAATTTAAATATATTTATTTAAACAAATTTTTGAAGCTGATTTTGTATTAGTTTATCCATCGAGTTCTTTAAGAATTTTGATCGATACAGTTGATCAACGTTATCAGTAAGAATTTCTAAACACTAGAAGGAGACAAATGGACACGAGATTTTGAAGAGTGATGTATTATTTTAAAGAGAAGTAATATATTTTGTGTTATATCAAAAACGAATGTTTGGAATAATATTTCAATGAAAGTTGTATTAATTATTTTGAAGAGATTAGAGTGATATAAAGAATATTTTTAAATGAGCTATAGCATGAAGAATTATTATTTTGAAAGAAGTGAGTAACTTGAGGAAAAGTATACGTAATATTTTTAAGAAATAAAACAACATTGTAAAGAAGCATTTGAGCTAAGTTTTGAAAAAACATAGAGGAAGATTTAAGAAATGGAAAAAAAATTAGATAAGTGAAATATTAATTTGAGATGGTGATTTATAAAAGTTTTAGAAATAAAAATTGTATAATATTTTGAATTTTTAGAAATTGTTTGAGTTGAGTATATATATGTGTTTATGAGTATGCGTACTATTATGGCAAGGTATTGAATTGTTTTGAAAAATAATAAAGTATTCTTCTATGTTTAGATATTTGATATGATGACTTTAACCATTGAGCATTAGTGGACAGCCAAAGTCGATGGCGAGGCATTGATCACAAGGTCAACACTATAGCCAATTGGCAAAGTAAAGCACTAGAAATTTGCGGCAAAGCATCATCATTATACTGGTAGATATATTAGAAATTTGAAATTATAGGTTTATGGTGTACTTATTATATGCCTGCCATATTATGTGTGGTTTGTTACATGGATGAGTGTTGTGAATGTATTTGTGATATGATGCTAGTGATATATGAGTAAATATACAAAAGCGTTCAACTAGGAAATAATTTTGAAATTAATATAGTGTTATAAAGTAAGTAAATAGTTGAATTGTTTTGTAAGAAATTTTGAAATAGAATAGTTTTTCATGAATAATAGAAATCATTTTGACAATATATTTTAAAGAGAGTGATATCAAAATGATATGGGAAAGTGGTATCAAATGTTTGTGAAAAGGTTGGAAAGATACAACGGGAATTTTGGAAAGTAAATTTTAAAGTTTGGGAAATTTTGAAATAATGGTAGTATATTTCAAAGTGGAAAAACGAAGAGAAAACAGGTTATAATCCTTACAAATATGGTAATAACTTGAGATGGCTTGATCTAATTTTATCGATTCTTCTTTCACTGGTAAGGCATTTGCATAAGTGATAACTTTGATGATTGTCACTTTCCAAAATTTTGAAGTTTGCTAATACGAATATATATTTTAAAATAAGATCAAAATTATGCCTCGAACATCAACTTTCTAAATAGTAGTGCTGTCTTCTTATGGCTATAACTTTCAAACTACTCATTCGTTTTCAATGATCTTGTGCTTTATTTAAAGCAAAGACAATAAGAAACAAGTTTGGTTTTAGGAGTTTTGCAAAATTTTGTGATTTTCTTGGTGAAAACTGAGTTTTTACGAAGTGGGCCTGTGTTTTAGTTTCAGTTCAAAATTGGTATTGCTAAGTAAACTGATCATAACTTTGATGTACTTTATACTTTTATGATCTGAAAGATGTTTTGGAAATAAAATTCATGACATTACAATTTAACTTTTAGAAGCATTGAATAATTTTATATATTTTATACTTAAAACTTTGGTGCGAACTTAACAAAATATTATATGAATGTAATGTAACTTTATGCTATTAAATATGATCTCATATGAGCTATTTGATTTGAGATTAGATGCATGAAGGTGAAGATCTTGGTTGTATTAGGCGCAAGCTCGCTTTTTTCGCATAAAAGCAAAATAGCTCGCTAAAACGCTAATAAAAAGGTACATTTTTACGTTATATCAAAATATGTTTCGATAGTATCTTATTTTCCCGTCTTTCAGGATGCACTGTGTTGGGATGTATATATACTATGATATATTCTGTTTTAATTTTTTAGAACGCTCTTCGTACGAAGGAAACTCCATCAAAATTTTCTAAAAAACCTAAAATTTAGAAAATTTTCAAAAAATGCATCATATGCAAGAATAGAAAGTCATTATTTGAACCTATTTAAAATCATAGAATTCCATAAGACAAGTTGGAGTGTGAGAGCCAAATAGAGGATTGAGTGCTTATGCACGATAAAAATTTATGGATATAAAGAAACTTTAGGATATGAATTATGTGTAACATTTCTGTAACAACCCATAATTTTGGAACTAAATAATTAAAGGATCAAAATAAGTTAATAAAGAAGGAAAATGGGTAATAAGTTAAGGAAAAAGACTAGGGGCCAAACCCAAATCATTATGGGACAATAATCATTACTCTTTTCCATTCATTCATTTCAATGTACTAAGAATAAAACAAAAGCTTAAGAGAAACATTAGTAGTGGTAGCTTCAGAAGAGAAAAAAAGAGAGGAAACATAAGCTAAAGGGGGGATTTAGAAGACTAAAGCAAGATATCCCAAGGATCTAGGTGAGTAATACCAAACCCATTGTTATCGTACCCAAATATATGGTTTCGGTAAGATCTTGTAAACTATTAAATATGATGGAGTTTCATATGGATTTTCTTTAATACATAAATTATTTAATGAATGTTTTGGGGAAAATAGATGAACATGGAGTGTTAAAATATATTCCTACCTTACTAATTTCAAAATATTATGAGAATTATATATGATGTTCTAACCATGATTTTAGAAATGAGTTTTAGTTCAAGAGATTTCTCATACCAAAAGTAATTTATTATGGTTTAGTAGAGGAGTATGCGTAGAAAATAAATAAGGAAAATACCCTTGATTCAAAATAAAGGATAAAATATATTAGAATAGGTATTTATCGAATTTTCTAGGATTTTATTAAGGTTTTCTATAAGGAAAATAAGCTAATATGTGATAGGCACTACGGTAAGTAAAGAGGGAATTATGGGGACGCATGTAATATAAAATTATATGGAAAAGAGAAAATAAGTTTTAGGTAAATAGGGAACCGGATCCAAAGAAAATGTTGAAAAAGAAATATAAAGGATATTGCAAATAACAGAAAGCGAAATTGTAACGTATTATTTGGCAACACATGTAAGCACGTTACGAGATATGTCAGAGTTTGTCTAGTATGGAGCTGAGGCAATGGTCGAACGTTTTATAAAAGAACTATGCATATGGAGAAGAGGCAGTGATTTGCCAAAGGGATTTGGGGACTTTTCGGAGAAAGTATAAACGCACCGCAATTTTTAGAGGACATTCCGCAACGCAATAATATAAAGGTAGAAGAAACTGAACTGGGTTGCAATTTTAAAAGTATTCACTTAATAAGGGTGTGGATGAAACCTAATAAAAGAAACCATGTAGGACTCAAGGAGAACCAAGGGATAGTAAAGGAGAGAACTCCTATGCTAGAGGTAAGGTTGGATGGGCAATTGACGTCGGGGTAGGGAATCTCACTTGAATGCACACCTATGTAAGGTGAGAAGAGGCATTCAACTTCCAGAGATTTCGACAAGTGATTCCAAGCAGTTTTCAATTAAATAAATATTTAAAGAACGCGGGTGGACTATTCACAGTAGTACAACGTTTAAGTAAATAAATGGGAACCGTGGGTGTCTTTTTCGCAGTAGTCTAGAACTTGAGTAAATAAATTTAGAGGGACAGCATGTGGCTGTTTCTTTGTGGTCCAGGGCATAACTAATAAATTGTTAAATACTATGGGTGGCTAGGACTATGCAATTTGAACTAGTAATGTATCTAAAGAATACTACATTAGGTTGAGTCTATACAGTCTATATCTAAAGACTGAATTAAAAAGGGATACTATAGAAGGGGTTGATTCTAGGCAGTATCAGTTAAAAGACGAACCTAAAATGGAAGATAAGTGGGGACTGCACCGGCGGTCATAGTAGCAGACGAGAATAATAGATTAAAGAATAATATTTAATAGGAGCTAAGTGGGGGCACACTGGGGGCGCAGTAGTAAAACGAGAACGCATAACAATGCAGTAGTAAATAAGAACTACTTGCATCATAACTATGTCTAACTCACTTATGATGTTTTGTTTAGCGAGGGGGAAACCCATTCCATACAGTATGACTTGGTCTCATTATTGGTTTATTTTGGGTAAGTATTACGCATACCAAACTTTATGTCTAACTCATGTTTTTGTTATTGTTTTCCCTATAAACTCGTGGGTAACCAATTGAATAGGCTGAGTTTATGAGATAGGCAGATCCGAAACAAGTGTCACGGTACGTAGATGAAAGATGGAGCAAGAGGCTTGGTTATCCGATAAAGATAGGGTTTCTGTTGTTTATGGAATTCAGATAGCATCTCCATATGGTGACTTAACTCTTTACAATGTTATTTTCTATTTTTATTTGACCCCTGCATGAGCACGACTTTGAGAGTTAATGTTGTTAAAAATTGTATGGAATGAATATCAAACATATTTATATGAAATGAAAATATTTAGTTACTCTGTTTACTTAGTCTGTTTTTTGAATATACTGAACTCACTTTTGTCGCTGGAAGATGATTCTAGTGATGGCTACAGCATCATCGGTATTCATCTTCGAGTCTCGAAGTAGGGGATGTCAAAGTTTCCCTATAAAAAATTGCAAGGACATAATTTTTTTAAGGGGAAAAGTTTGTGACAGCCCTACATTCTACACCATATAAATATATAAATTTAATTAAAGTTCTCGAATTCATTTTATTATAAATAATATTTTGAAAATAAATTTTTAGTTGAGTGAATCCTATTTAACAATTTTTTTATTAAAATAAATTAAATTAATAAATCCATTTTGGATAATTATTGAAACAGAATAAAATGTTCTAATCAATATGAAATATTTTGAAGTGTGAATAATTTTATTATGATTAAAATAGCTGGAAAATAAATTTATCTTACAATTGTTTAATGAATGATTAAATAGAAATAAGTAAGCATTGAATTGAATGAAATTATCTAATTATTGAAATATAATTTGTAACATGAGGTGTGAGTCAATTTATATTAGATTAAAATTATTTCAAGGATTAAAATTCAAATTTAAATGTATGGAAAATTAAATAAAAATGTATTGAATTAAAATCTAGCCCAAAATCAACAAGGTCCAAACCCATTTTCTTTTTCTCTATGCTTCTAGAAATACTCCTTACTTCCTCACTCAAGCCCAAAAACCCATATCCCCATTCCACTCTAAGCACTAAAAATTAAATCACGATTTCAGGAAGAAAGAAAAACGAATGAACACGCTCAACATGAAGGAACGAAAATGAGGAATAAGGCATGTGACCCGATCTAGCAGCAATGTAGGGTAGTCACGATGGCTGGCTAGAAGAGGAGCGACGTAGGGTTGACGACGATGGATGGTGTCATGATTTTAGGAGGCTGGCCTAGTTGAGTACGAATGGACGTTTGAGCCACGACCTAGGGCAATGCGATCTGGTAGTAGCAGGAGTAGATGGTGCATGAAGGCATGAGTTTGGAGGTAGCGACAATGCTTTGGTGACAAAGGGTAGTTTGACGATGATGAAGGCATAATGCGACGCTGCAGTCGTTGATTTGGTATTTCGAGCATCATTTTGGTAAGTTTCTAAACTCACATCAATGTCTTATCATATAGTAAGATGCATATTCGTCTTGTATATTGTATAATTTTCTTGATTTAATGGATTATTCTTATATTTGACAAAATTATTTGTTAATGGATGCCAGTAAATTTAAAAATTGTCGTGTACCTTAGACGAGTAATGTCGTATTTGTATTGATTGAATTTGTTAATGATATTAGTTGAACACACTTAAATTTTATTAAAAAATTGTAAATGAATTAAAAGATGAAGATTTCAAATAAATAAATTATTTTGAAAATAAATATTAAATTGTGGAACGATTTTGTAATTAAAATTAAAGATGTTGAAATAAATGAAAAAATTGAAAGTGGAATGATTTTTAAAAGATATAAAACTGGAATAATTTTGAGGATTGTGTGTATAGAAATTATTTGATAAATGATGAGTTTTGGGATTTTATTTAATAAGTGAATTTTGAACATTTATATTTTTATTTATTTACCGTTGATCTTAAAAATATTTAAAGGATTTTATGAAATGATATTTGAAATCTGTATTTTTGTAGTGATAAACTAATTTTATTTTGGATTTAATAGATTGGAAGTTTATGAATAATATTTTGAAGTAATTGTAAGCTAAATGCAATTTATTTATTTAATGGAGTTTATTGTTTATGGGATTTGTTATATATGTCGTTAAGTGAGTTTTTGGAAGTAATATATTACTACGTTTGATTATAGAATTATTTTGGGAATGTATTATATAAGATAGAATTTAAGTTTCATGTATTACTTCTCAATAATAATAGTTTCAAAAAGATATGAAAATAAACGGGGATTATGAATAATGATTTTGAAGTTATATATTTGGGTTTGGAAATATTTTCGGATTGAGAATATTCTTCTGATTTGATTTTTTAATGATATTTTTGAAATTTAAATTTTTTTGTAGTATTTCCATAGTTATGGCGACCCACCTTTTAGATCCTTGCGAACGGCACTTAATACATACTTGGTATTCATGTATCGTTGCCCAAGCATCCGAAATATAAGTTGTCTTGGGGTAAAGTAAAGAACAAAACAAGACAGAATAGATAATTCTCACAGCGAAATGGTCATATAGAATATAAAATGATATATTACAAAAGGTTACTCCTTATAAGGAGCTATTAGGGCTAACAAAAAAATACCACATCTAACAAATTTGCAGCTATACATTCTGACTTTTCGTTTTTATATAAAAACACACATACATAATTATACAGCGAAAATAAATAACTAGATAGCAAAGAAGCCGCCTGCTCAATCACCATCTTTAAAGAACTCCAAAGAAAGCCTGCTATTCTCGGATTACCCAAATATAATTGATTGCCCAAGAGTTAGGGAAAATGAACAACTCAGGTTGGACAAAATGACTGGTATAAGTAAAACTGTAAAAAAATGAGTTGTACTTAAACAAAAACATATGGGACTATGCCCATACGTGGAACCAGATTTCTCCTATATAAACAACAACCAAACATAACAAAAATGGAAATGAACAATATGGAAAAAATACAAACATAGATGATGGGTACAATTATTATAAAATTTAGACTTAAAAGAATGGAAATAGTCCGAATAAAATCTAAACTGGACAAAATGGATAAAACAAGACAACAGTCAAAACTCGATAGAATGGATTAAACAAGAAAAATGTGCAAACTCGATAGAATTGACAAAAACCAGTAATTGAACATTGCGAAGAGAGGTTGAGTCCTCCCATTGTAATTAAAGAAAACAGATTCAAAGGTTCGGATCAAATAAGGAAAGGAAATTTTCCCACAAATGACTAGGAGGGTGCTCCCTCCTTACCGAAAGTATACCTTAGAAATATACTTGAGAACTCCGATGGCTCTCGAAAACCTCTAAGCCGAACCCCGCCAACTGTTACCGAGAATCCGAGTATTTCACATCTCAATGCACAACACTAAACCAAATCTAGAGTGGATGTGAAAATATTGTAATGGAAGCAAACCCACATAGCTTAGCCTCCACTCTCTTTTTGGTTTTAGTCATCTCTGACGAAGAATATCAAAGCTCAATAGAGCAACGCATCGTCTTAGAATGACGATAATAAAGACGCTGAAATAGATGACAGCTAAGAAACCAACCATTAAGGATATAAAATGATCGTTTACGGAAATTAAATCTTGTATACTTATCACCACTCATCGAATTCCAACTTATACTACTTCTTGGTTAACAATAATATTTGACAATTCATGGTAGTGTTACCTCAAAGTCACGTCTCACAATTATTCTTATTGAAATAGCAACAAGTCTATCTCTTCGATGTTTAGTCCTAAGTATACAAATAAATTGTTCCCATATGTGTGAATCGCTTTACGGAAATTAATTCATTCCATAAACGAGTTAAACTTTTTCTATTAAAAACCCCAAATTCATGCTTGGCCTCACATTATAAGTATTAGCTTTAAAACACTTTGTTAAAAGAGTTTATTAACTTCAAAACATCAATTTAAAATGGATTTAATAACTTAAAACATCCTTATTACATTGATTAATTAAATTTAAACTTCATCACACAATTTGATTTTTGAACTTCAAATATCTTTAAATAATAAAAAGTGTAAACCACTTTTAAACCATATTAATTCAATTAGTTAGTAAAATATAATTAATTAAATGAACGATTAATTAATTATCATTATTTAAATGAATAACAAAGTCAAAACATTCTTGTTGCTTTCATAAATTTACTTTAAAACTTCATAAATTAAGATGATTAAGAAACTCTAATAACCCTTAATAAAAAAAGGGTAAATCACCTTTCAAACATCATTAATTCAATTAAATTAACAAATATAAATATAAATAATTAAAATAAATAAATTAATAATTAAATATCATTATTTTAGAATGATTAATCAATTTAAACCATCATTAAGGAAAGATCAATCAAAGTTAAAACAAGTTGATTTCTTTTTGAAGTCATTAATTAAAAAGATTAATAAATTTTAAAACATCATTAATTAATTGATTGATTAAATTTAATCCATCATTTTCAAAAGATTAATTAGCCTTAAACATCATTAAATAAAATGATTAATTAAATTTAAAACATCATCAACTAAGTAATTGGTTAAATTTAAAACACATCATTAATAAGTAAATTAGTTAACTTTAACCCTCATTAATTAAATAATTATTTAAACTAAATAATCATTATTAAAATTATTAATTATTTTTGAAAACATCAGTAATCAAAATCTTTCTTAACTTGTAAAACAATTCTAAGCACGTAGATGAAGCCAAATGGTTTGATAAGAAGTGATTTTCGAAAGTGCCGATATAGCGACTATCGTTATATGGGCAGTTCGGCAAACAAGTTTATAATATATCAACACAACCAAACATCACATAGCAATGGTTTAGGCATACATACAACAAGTATTCATAGGCAATAATTATGAACATGATCACAGCTTTAAATCTTTGATTTTTTGGGAGTAAAATTTTACTTACTAACTAGTTTGCTAACTAGCATTTACTTAACATGTTTGCATCCATCACACATATACATTTCCAAACCAAACATGAACAAAATACAAACATATCCAAACCAATAAAGCAATATATATCACAATATAACTAAAGAAAAATATTTCCCAAAGAAAAGTTAAGAGTTTTACTCACTGAAAGCTACCCAAACTCTCGCTAACTTAGGATATGACCTAACACTTCCATTTCTAAGCAAAAGATGGAGTCTTGGTCCCTTGATTCACTAGGTAGGCTCGGCCTTAAAATAATAAGGAAGTGAAACTTGTTTTGGTAAAGTGGTATGACTTTTGGAAAATCATCAAACTCCGAAAAATAAAGCCGAAAATAGGTCATTTTACAACTGATTTTCAGACTATTTACTCTCGGATTTTTTAAAATTAGTCAAGAGAAAAGTTTGAGGAAATTCTTTTCTCTACAATTTATAAAAAAAAAATTACTAAATTATAGTTAGTTTTGAAGAAGATATGGTCAAAAGAGGAAGGACCATTTTTGGACTTGAAATTTTGGGTCTGAAAATGCTCTGTAAAGAATTGAGCTTTGGACATGGTTAAGCTCAAAATTAGAAGTAGTAGTACAAATAAAAGTGGTATCCATTGGAATTTTCAATGGTTTGAAGAAAAGAAATTCTCCATTTGATTAACTCTTGAGAATGATATGACAGAAGTAAAAGAGGTGAAATTGAAGAAGTGAAAGGGGTATTTATATGCAAGTGAAAGTGTAAATTACCTAAACATCCAATGTTCTTTACCCTCCACTACACTCTCGCCACCTCATCTAGCCTCCTAAACCTCATGTCCTTCATCTACCTTCTTGTCTCTCTCCCCTCTTTTCATGAGAAAACATGTTTAACCATGTTTTGTACTTAGATGCCAAAATGTCGAATCATGTCTCTTAAGGCATCTTTTAGTATGTACACGTATATACTTAAGTCTACACACAATATATATACCAATATGTCATAATTAATTATCATTTTTAACCATTTAATTGTTGTTTCAAATATAAACAAGACGTACAACATTTTAAACAACTTCTATACGATGAAACATCGAAAATTCAAAAATCAGTTTTTGGTCACATTTTTTATTTTTATTCGAAATAAATGTTTTTGTAAACTGATTTTAAAAACTATTTTATCTTCAATATTATTTATTTAAAAGATTTTTTATTTTAATTATAAAACCTATTATTTGAATATTTAAAATTAGTTAAATATTCAAAAATTAATGTGGTGAAATTCCGGATCGTTACACTCTCCCCCTTAAAAGAATTTCATCCCCGAAATTTACCATAATCCTATCTCAGAAACTGGACTATTCAAGGAATACCTAACAAATTAATCAGATGTAACTTATCTAGCAAAAAATAGTATGATATAAATCTATATGCAACCAAATTCAAAGAATACCCAAAAATAAAATATTTTCGATCACATCAAAAGGTAAATTTAGAACTAAATGTCCGGCTCTTATATTCAAAAATTTATTTTCAATTTCTTCAAAAAGAATTATATTAAAACTAAAACAAAAATTAACTAGGAGGGGGTCCTCCTAGCAAAACATGTAAAACCTTAGAATCAAAACAACATGGAGCATCCAATGATATTCCAGTTCCTCCAAATACAATACTAGAGTGAACAATTACTATCTCTTTCCCAAATAAAAAATTTCCAATTTCACATTTTCAAAAGTATCGGGATTTAAGTTCGAATGAATAATAATTCAAAAACCTTGGTTTACCAAAAAAATTAACTTTCTAAACTATGGTATATCAGACCTCATAATCAATGAATCAAATTCAATTAAATCAAATCAACTGAATTCCGTAAAGGAATAAACTAACACTACCAACCATTTGAATTCCATAAGGGAAAAGTCTAACACTCAACATTATTTAATGTGTTAAAAGATTAACATTAATCTTCTAACTTTGGTCCAAAAACTTTCTTGATTGCCCAAAATATAGATAATCATATAAGCGCACCATTCTTTGCTTGTTAGCCTATGGTTATTGCTTAGAAGATTATCCAAAATTATTTAAACAAAACTGAAAGTTATAATTTAAAATTATTGGTTTTTTGACTACACAAATCTTTCTAAATCATATAAATTTTGCATTTAATATTTTATTCAATACAAAAAAAATTTATGAATTATTTCATAAATTTTCATCTAAGTTTAAAAATAGTTTATAAAGTCATCTCTTTATAAAACGTCAAATAATAACTTATTCCACTTTATTTACTTGTATAATCCCTTCCAAATCTGAAGAGTATATACAAAACACAAAGTTTATTTTGCTTTTCACAGTTTAGGTGAAGATCAAATCAAAATTTGGGTCTTTTGAAATTGAGTCAACCTCTTGACCTTTTTAACTTAGATTGTTAAGATGAACAATGTTTATGGATTGACTAATCATAACAAATAGTTTATACCACTTACATGTTTTAAACAAAAGCTAAGGTTTTGAAACGATGTTTATTAAACCTACCTTTTCACATTAAGGTGTTATAATGAATCATGTCTATAGCACCAATTAGTTTACACTGCTTGAATAATATCTATGGTTTTGATAAAGCAACGTTATCAAAACCTTCATATCCGATCTAACATATTTAAATCGGTGTTAAATTACCTTGTATATTATTTAAGGGTATAATTTATTGATCAAAACAATCTCTTATCAAAAATACTTTTTATTTTGGAAATCAAATCCCTTTTAAGGAACTTAAAGATTAAATACCCAGTTATAAATTTCAAAACTCATCTTTGAAAGCAGACTGCGTATATTTTTTATGAAATAACTTCAAACAATTTGTTTATAAAACTCACTTTGGGTTCGTTCGAATTTGAATTCATTTCAATTGTACAACGATAAAGAGAATAATTTACTAAGTACTCCACAACATTTTCTTGAGCAGCATCTGATCGTCACTTAGAAGATTATTCAGATTACCACAAAACTAACCGAAGTGTTTTCCGCAAAATTAATCAAAGAAAATGCATTCTACTTAAATTTCTTTTCCAGAACATTTTACTTTAGAAATATTTTCAAATAATACCGATATTACTTTTCTCAAAATCTTTTGAAATTATTTTAAATAATTTTGGAGTTTAAATTTTCCAAAAACTCTTTAAATGTTATTTGAAAAGACAATTTATAATGCTAATTGTATTAAAACGAGGGTCAAAAAATGTCATTTTAAACATCGTTTACTAAAATCCCAAAACAATTTATACTTAGCTTTATTTATAAAAAATTATATTTGAAAGTTCTCATTTAAAAACCATCATTTATTAATTTAAAACAATATTTATTATCCCAAAGGATAATAAAACAATTTAAATACCTTTTATAAATTCCAAATAATACTAATAGTCTTAGGGGATGATTTATAATATTATTTTTAAAACCTTAAAACCATATAAATCTCCCAAAGAAAATAAATCAAATTTAAATTCTTTTATTAAATTTAAAATAACATTAATTATCCTGAAAGATAATAAATCACATTTATAACCTCTTTTATAAACCTAAAATAATATCAACTATCCCAAAAGATAATTAACCAAATTTACAATTTCCTTTACTGAACAAATCAATCATCTTTAATAAAATAGTTAATTACTTCCAAAATACATTCATCAAATCAATTAATTTATTTTAAACTCACTTACTGAATCAATTAACCAACTTAAGATGCTATTTATCAAATGATTTATTATATTCAAATTATTGTTCATTAAAATGAATAATTACTTTTAAATATCATTAATTGAAATGATTACTAATTTTCAAATATCATTATTCAAAATAATTAATTAAATCCAAATATCATTACTTAGAATGATTAATTAAATCCAATATTCATTAATCCAAAAAGATTAATTAATTTTAAACGTCATTAGTTAAAATGATTAATTAATTTAAAATATCATTAATCAAAATGATTAATGAATTTTAAACATCTACTTTTGGGAAAACGAATACTCAAGTTCAAACACACACAAGGGTTTAAGGGTTGATATTTAATAAATGACGGTATAGCTGAAATTGCTATAGCGACACTTAAATAGTTTAAATGGAATATCAAGATTAATTTCAGTTAATCAATCACTCAAATCTAACTATCACCTAAGAAATCAAAAATAGTTTATAGCATTATAGATGTGGTATAACAAATTTGGAAGTGAGATTTAAATGATTATCCTTTATTACAATTAAATTTTCTCAAATATTTATCCTCTAAATTTTTATTTATTTATTTATTTATTTAATTTTAATATTCTTATTATTAAAAGAATTTATGCTACAATTTAGATTATATTAAACAACTGTTTATTATAAGTTTACTTTTAGGTTAACATTATTAAAAGTTGACTTTTAAATTAACCCTTTCGCTGAACACCTTATAATCAAACTGTAAAACTTAATTCACAAGGGATTCATTCCAAGATTCCCTAATTCCATTTACTTGACCTATATCTTAATAAGGAAAATTCCTTATGAACCATTCTACAATAGTTAATGGTCAAACTGGACAAGCATAAATAATCAAATCCTAAATGATAACCATAAAATATTATTATTTCTAAATAATCAACTCAACTATACAATTATATTATTTTTGAAAATTATTCTAATATATATAAAATATATTCATAGGTAAAATTACTTCATTTATCATTTTAAAACAATGCTGTATTGGTAGATCTGTTTAGGTGTTTAGGAATGACCATCGATAACGCGGATCAGACGCATCGACCATAATTCATATACCACCCAATGGATCAAACAACACAATATAAAACATTTTTATGAGACTAACAAATATGCACTCAATATATATTTATACTCTCAGACTTATCTTAGGATATTACTAATCTTATCCTTAGGGTGTTTACCCCACTATGTCTTAGGGTTCGCAAAACCTAAGCTCTGATACCATCTGTGACGACCCACCTTTTCGATCCCTAAGAACGACACTTAATACATCCTTAGTATTCATGTGTTGTTGTCTAAGCATTCGAAAGATAAGTTGTCTTGGGTTAAAATAAAGAATAGAACAAGACAGAATATATACTTCTAACATTAGAATGGTTACATATAATATCAAATGACATAGTACAAAAGGTTACTCCTTATAAGGAGCTTTCAGAGTTATATAAAAAGTACCACATCAACCAAATTTTCACCTATACATTCTGACTTTTCATTTTTATATATAAAACACACATACATAACTATGTAGCGGAAATATATAACTCGATAACTAAGGAGCCGCCTACTTGATCACCATCTTCAAAGAGGTCCAAAGAAAACCTGCTATTCTTGGACTACCGAAATATAATTGAGTACCGAAATATAACATGCACGACCATGCTGCTAACATAAAATGGTTTTTCTCCCACATAAACAACAAAACATAAAAAATGGGAAATGAATAATACGGAAAAAAAATACAAACATAGATGATGGTTACAATTAGTATAACATTCATACTTGAATAATGGAAATCATCTTAATGAAAATCCAAACTGGACAGAATGGATAAAACAAGACAACAGTCCAAACTCGATAGAATGAACTAAACAAGATAACTGTCCAAACTTGATAGAATGGACAAAATCAATAATTGAACACCGCGAGGAGCGATTGACTCCTCCCATTGTAATTAAAAAAATAGATTGAAAGCTTCTAATCAAATATGGAAAGGAAATTTTCCAACAAATGACTAGGAGGTTTAACCCCGCTTACTGAAAGTATACCTCTAGAAGTATACTTGAGAACTCTGATGGCTCTCGGAAACCTCCAAGCCAGACCCCGCCAACTCTTACTGAGAATCCGAGTATTTGTAATGACCTGCAAATCCGTACCCCTTGACTCGACTCTATTCTCCATCAATCAACTCAAGATGAACGAAAATTTGAACCATTATGGTTAAAGAAGAATGAGGTAGAAGAAGAATTAGAAACAACAACAGAATCTTACCAGCGCAGCGGAATAAAATATAATATATAATAACAGATCTTTACACAAAAGAAAACTATATCTATTTTATGCATACATCATCAGAGTTCAACAACATCAATAACATACCACTGGACAGTCATATAAACCCGTCCTCAAAACTGAATATACATCGGAATAATAATCAAGTACAGAAGTACGTATCGCCATCCAGCTCATCTCCTGAGCTCCTCAGCATCATATCCTGTATTCTATAATACTCGGTCTGACCTGAGCATTACAGTTAAATAACACCCGAGTCAGTCTGGAATACCAGCATGAGAAATCACACACAAATTGATTATTAAAGTTTCAAAAAAAATTTGAAAACAAAAGCATCTCGTAAGACCACGCCACAAATAAACATGTCGGATTTTTACCTTACGATAGCTAAAACACTTTTTATTATAATCCTCTGATATTATAATAGTGTCTATATACAAATACTTATTCAAATAGTCGAAATTTTTACATTCATTAAATTCCAGCTACTAGCCACAATCGTGGGTCATGCAAACAAAACTCGTAAAAGGCTCGTAGGGAGAATGGATTTCCAACTAATGTCTAGGCACTGGGATACCACCTGTTACACTACGTGGCCTAGATCACCGTACCGAGGATTACTCCCAACCCCTGCAACATAAGACCGGGTCTACCCCTTACTGGATAATCTTGAGTAAGATAACCCACGGTTGGGATCAGCAACCGCACCACTAAGCCGAAATAAAGGGACATCCAGACAGGGTTGACCTCACCCTAATGGGCGCTACCCATCCAGCCTTGCTGCATAACTCCTGATTTTTAATCATTTTCGGTTGATGAGACTTGAGGGTAAGCGTTACATTTTTAGGTCGTTTCACTTAGAATGCCCATCGTCCACCTGACGATGTTCTGAAAGCATTCATCCATACAAGTCCATCCCAGGTCCGAACGGAACCGAAGGCACTACTCCTAATACATCCATTTTGGAATCTCCTCAGGTTTAGTAGCGACTAGACCTTGCACTTCACTTCTCCATCTTCGAATCCAAACTCGTCTTCCTCACGAAAACGTTCAAACCGGATCGAAGTGGTTTTCGAGAAATAAATCCTGATCCCGGTCTCTTCGAAACGATCAACGCGTTGGCCAATATTGATAGTCGGTTATATAACTATCAATTAATCATTCACAATCAACCATCCAATATAAATAATTTCACCAAATTATTTATTAATCTCAAAATATCTTCACACGATATATTTCCATTTTCAACCCTTTTGAAAACAGTTTCAAACCCCGCTTTTCTCATGAAATAAATTTCCAAATATTTATTTCCACTGAAAACACCAAGCACAATACTTAGATTTTTTTAAAATAATTTAAAACACTTTATTATAAAATATACTTTAAAACAATTAAATTGAGAACTACTTCAATACTTTATTAAAAATATATATTTTAGGAATATTTAAAATGAGGTTACTTTATAAAATATAAAACTAGATTTTCACTTTTAAAACAAAATACCAAGCCACCTTTAAATAATTACTACGATAATAGATTTGAAAAATACTTACTTTAGAATTTTAAATATTTAGAAATAATAAATTTTCTAAAACATGCTTTTTAAAACAACATTAAAGCCTTTAACTTATATTTAAAAATTTACTTTGAAAACGTACTTGACTATCCAGGGAAATATACTTCTCTTCACATCCTTTAAAAATAAATCATTATTTATTTTTAAACAAATTTTCCCGTTCCTTTAATGAATTCCCACCGTGAATTTATTTTTCAAATATCCACTGATATATTGCTATACTTTTATAAACCCAGTTTATAAATTTCTTCTTTATCTTTTCAAATAAATCTAAACCTTGGATTTAAAGTAAATTATTTTATTCCTTTAAATAATATCACTTAAGTTTTACAATTCATTATTTTTTTGTTTATTCAAAATCTATTTTTCTCCATACTCGGAATTATTTATTAGAATTTTAAAATCGCTTTTATTCTTATCCAGTTCATTCTTAAATTTATTCAAATTCTCTACAATTATTTTACTTAAAATTTCACTCTTTTATTTTCTTTTCAAAAATCCAATTCTATATATTTTGATAACTCAATGTACCGAAATATATCCAAGCAAACTATAGCATTCAATATTCCAATATAATTCATCACAGAATATCAAATAATCATAATAGAGAATATCAAATAAACTAAATAAATGATGAGGAATTCAATTATGTAACGACCCAGAATTTCTATTAATAAAAATTCTTATATTTAATTAATTTTAAATATTAATAAGTGAAATTTATAAGTCAAATAATTTTTATATCGAATATCTGGATTTAATTAAATAAGTAAATCGATAATTTAATAGTTGAAATTACAGAAATAAGCGGAAATTGGGTTAAAAATGATAGAAAATGATTTGTAAAACTTTACTTAACCATATTGGAGTTAGAACAATGTTTGTGAAATTTTAAAATTGAATTACAAGTTAATTTGTGAAAATTGAATATTTTAATATTTAAGTGATGAGCTAAAATAGCCATTTGTCCAACAGTCTCGGATTTCAACGGAACCAGTTTCATCGGATCCGTAATGTTATATTATTGTATGGTTTTAAATTTCGTGTCAATCGGATTTACCGTTTGTCCGGGGCAACCTAAAAGGCATAGAAATTTAGTTAACCGATTTAATTTTAAATCGATCGTTTATTGCTGTAACTCGCACAGATGATCGAATTAGCTTCCGAAACCTATTTCATTGTGTCCGGAACACGGGGTAAACCCTAGAAACGCTAGTCACCGCGCGAGATTTGGAGTTCGAAAATTTGGAGTGAATAGTGTTTTTCGTCGTTTTTCTATAAAAATGACCCTTATCTTCATTCTTGCTCCAAAACCCTAAGGGCTTTAATGTAGCTGCCAGCTAAAAAAATTATTGACTGAAAATTACTAATCTTCTTCCATCGATTTCTTCAAATCCACTCACCGATTCAACAAACTTCCAACTACAAAAATGAAGAGCATCACGAGATTTAGGTATTCAACGGCTGTGATCGAGTATGGAGGTGGAGTTTGTAGGCAAATCGAGCTGGAAGTACTACCGTTCGCATGCAAATTTAGGGTGCTAGGAAGGCCGAGCTGGAGGAGGTTGCGGCCGTAGGTCGAGCTCATGAAGGCGAGTTGAACTATGGTGCTTGATCGACGTGACGTCGCCGATTGGAGGCGCGGCCTCGAAATTTTGAACGTGATATATGGGTTCACGTACACAGCAATTACTGGGAAATAACATGGGGAAGAAGAGGTGATTCAAGGTATTGATTTCATTTCTATTTGAACGGCCCAGATTTGTTGGTTTAAAAATTAAAATTAAATTGTTAATTTATGTGTATAATAAATCGTGTAATATTTAAAATGTTGTATCTTTGTCATACGAGGTCCGTTTTGGACGAAACGAATTGCACCGGGTTCGTTTTGTCGAGCACTACGCTATGTAACTAGATTGGAGTCGTTTGGAGCTAGTGAGAATTTAGGGTAAAATTAAACGCACGTTTAATTTTATTCGAAATAAAACGCGGAAACTGAATTGAAATCGAGGTGAGAACTTCTCACTCAATCAAATTGTTTCGATTTAAATTTTAAATAGTTAGATTTAAAATTGTTGATTGTTTGATTGGATGACAAATTATTATCTATTGATTGTTAAAATAGACATTATATGCCATTAGTAAGCGTATGTTATTTATTAAAAACATATACCGCGATAATTCCAACCTTTATGGAACTGGTATTATATATGTACTTGGAGTTGATTTTCCGCACTATATAGCGGATGAGACCCTATTGTGCCGCATAATAGCGGATAGTATTTTATATATTTCATATACCGCGATATTTCGTCTTGAAGCGAAATTGGTATTGTGCTAATATCTTTGGATGTAGGAAACAGGTTGGAGGGATCCAACTGGATTCCTCAAACATTTGAACCGGTTTCAATGTTGTGTGTTGATCTATTTGTTGATCTATTTATAATCTGCGTGATTATCTTTGTGATTGAGATTGTTAAAGGCTAAATTTTAGCCAAATATATTTTGGTATCGTTAGATGCCGAAAATAAATAAAATTGGATTTTTGAAAATTTAAGTTGAAAAGTCATAATAAAATCTAATTTTGGATTTTATTCATTTTAAATAAATAAACGTTATAATTTTTATTATTATAAAAATGATATTTTTTGGAAAATAATACTTAAGTATGATTTTGGAGTTATATAAGCTTTAATAACGGTTTGTAAATTATTAAAAGGATTGGTTTATTTAAATTGGGATTTTTGAATTATTATAAATGATTTATATAAAATATCCATAAAATTGATATTTATAAATTAAAAATATTGAAATTATAAAACAAGTTTTTATAAGTGTTAAAATGGAATATAAATGGATTTCATAAGTGAATGAAATTCACAGTTTTATAAATTGTGAAGTTATAAAATGAATAGATTCTATAAAATAAAAGATGTATAAGTAATTAACTTATAAATTGGATTTTTGCGTGTAAATGGAATATGGATAGAATTTGTTAATAAAGTGATTTTTATAAGTTGAAGTGCCCATAAAATATAAATGGAATTTATAAACATTGTTTTATAAATCAGAAAATGACTTATTTTGATAAGTTAATTATTATAGCTTATTAAAGGAAATATATCCACGATTTTGGACAGTGGATAATCCTTTAAATAAAATATGTAGAAATGTTGAATTTGGATAAGGAAATATATTCACGATTTTGAACAGTGAATAATATATTAACGAAATATTTTGGAAAAGTGATGTTTTAAGTAGAATTAAAATGATTTAAAGATGTTTTAAAATGGATTAACTATCGAAACCATAGATCTCAACATTTATTGTTGAAATAGACGTTTTCGAGGAATAGAAGGAAATGGTGAACTATAGCACTGTTGTTATAGTAAATGATTTTCGAAAGGAAATGTTTTATATTGTATGGGGATTTATATATCTATTTTAAGTTCGAATCCCTATACTAGTGACTTTGGGTTGTCGTAACGATGTTTTACGTAACATCCGTTTTGACCAAATAAATCTGTCTAAGAGAATGATTTCTTAAAGAATGAAATATATACTTGACTGTGATTTAAGTATATTTAATATTTTCATAATGTTGAAAATAAAATAGATTTGTGAAATACTTATTATCAAATAAGTATGGAAATGTTTTTCGAATATGAAGTGAATGTTTGAGATTTGAATACTAGAAATCGATTTGAAAATCGTATACCAGTAGATATTTTGGAAATATAAATTCACTATGGAGTTTATAAAGAAAAGGGGAAATTTGTTTAAAATTAAACATTGATTTATTTTGAAGTGTGGAGATTAATTAACGGATTTGGAACGAAAATTTAATAAATCAGTAAGGATTTATTTAATTGGTTTAAATGAACCATTTTGAAATGAAAGTCGTAAGGGTGTAAATTGATTTGAAATTGGTTTTCAAATGGTTGAAGTGTGGGATATATATCTTATAAAGATATTTTTGAAAATAAATAATTTGGGAAATTATTTGAAATTGGGTGATGTTGGGCATACCTATTGATAGTTAAATAACCGACTATCAATATTGACCTTTAAATAGGTATTTGTTGTGAATTGGTTGAAATCAAAATGCTACAATTATTTTTAAATTATTGCGCTCGTTATTCGGATTACCCATTCCGAATAGTGATACGACGTAATGGATAGCATTTGAAGACCGGTGCTGAAGACCGGGTATTTGTGAAAACGATAGGATGACCTATCGATTGTCTCTGCACCGTTAGCTATGGTATGTTGATTTCCTTTGTGATGGGAAATTCGATCGGGATTGTGAATACCCGGATTGCAAGGGCTTCCTTTGAAGTGCCTTCGGTTCTGTTCGAACCCGGAACAGACTTGTATGGTTACGTGTCTAACATTACATTTTGAGATATAAAGAAGATTTCTTTCAAATACATTTCTGTTGGTGGCGGAGAATTTATTCTCTAGCTTAACACCCTTCTTTGAGACGTACGCGCTTAGAGGTTATGTAGTTGAAGGTTATCAGCGATATATTCCCAATTTGGTAATGTGGCATGCTGAGTGTTGCTGTGTGATGATCAATTATTGATCAAAGCATGGCTTTGTGCCTAGCTTTGTGGACGAGACTTCGTCAGACCTCACTCCCCGAAAATGGTCAAAAGAAGAATATGCGGCAAGGTTATGAGGGTCGCGCCCTTTAGGGTATGTCATTTTCTTCTGGAAAGGGTGGTATCATGGTATGGAGCCCAAATACTTACTCATGTTGACACACTATATTTATTACTGTGTGATGTTGGTTATCAAGCGCTCGGATAAAGGTCCAAAGGGACCGGGGGATGGCATATTCGTGTAGTAGTTACCTAGTGACAAAGGTAAGCCGGCCTTGTGTTGGCAGAGAGATGGTTAAGTTCTCGGGACGTCCCGCCAGAGGCGATCCCATGTGGCAGTAGGAAGTTCCTTTGCCTGACCATTTATTGGAAATCCAAATAAAACAATACGCACCTTGTACGGTTTTAGTTGTAGAACCTGCCATTCACTTATGGTGGCGCCCCACTGTTTGGATGGTAGCTATAGCAGGCGTACGATAATGGTCGTATGTTGGCTAATATTTATATCTTTACTTTCGAAATGATTTTTCCTACACTATGCACTAGTAATAATATCAAATGTTTCTTTTAATGCGTATCAAGCATCTTTGACTATCATAAGAAGAAATCTCCTCCAATTCTACGTTTGCATTGTGTGTGTGGTAGGAGGTCTTATGGTAGTCTCATTTTCCAAAAGCATTGCGAATTGACTTTAAAATTATCCTTGTTGTTGTTGTTTTAAAGATAAACTGTTTTAGTTCTCACACCAGTCCCATGACTGACTCGGAGTTTATTGTTCTCTTCCTAAACTCTGGGTGCCCATAATTTTCCACACGGGCAGTCTAGAGTTAGGTTATCAGGATATTCTGGAATTCAGGAGTTGCTGGAGGCAAGCTGGAGAGCATGGCGTATTATTGTATATGATATTATCTTTCCGCTGTAGAATTCACTTGTAAGGACATGTTTGTATAGTTGTCTATTGCTTTGTTGTGTTGTATTTTGTTGTTGTATACTCTGATGATAATGTAATGTAATAACTGATATAGTTCTTCGGTTTAAAGATTGTTCATTTATCTATTATATGGTGTTCCGCTACGATCTGTGAGATTCTGATATTGTTTCTGTTCTTTTTTCTTACTTCTTCTATCATTTTCTTCTACCTCTTCTTTTTAACCATAATGGTACGGTTTTCCAGCCTTCGATTATGCGGCATTCGATACAGGGGACGTAAGAATGCCGACCTTCGAGCTTTGAAAAATCGTAATGTTACAGCTGGTATCAAAGCATTTGGTTAAGTGACAATCATGGCTCTGTTGGGTATTACTCATTAGAGATAGTCAGTAGTACTCTAGAATGAGTTTGAGTGTAATAATAGATATGAGCGCGTATTTGTTAGTGAATATAAAATTATTTTATATTGTGATGATTGGTTTGTTGAGTGGTATATGGATTCTGGTCGGTATAGTCTTTACAACACTATCGATAGGGATCTCTAAACACTTGTACAGAACAAATGCGACACGATATTGTTTTAAATTTAGTAAATGAAATAATTTTACCTCGATTATATTTTTATATAAAGGGAATAATTTTTCAGAAATTATTAAAGAATATATAAATTGATTGTTTGATTGTTGAAAATGTAAAAATGTATAAGTCAAATAAAGATTGTTTGAATAAGTTAAATAAAAACAACAATTGTAAAAGAATGAATTGTACGAGCAAATGAATTATAAGTATGGAACTATAATTAAAATGATTTACAATTGTGAAATAATCTTATATAAAAATAATGAAATTTTATAAGGAAAGATTTATAAATGTGATTTATAAGATAAAAGGAAAAATTTGAAAGAATTTAAAAGCACTGAATTCACTATTGTCACTAGGAAATAATAAGGGTGATGACTGCAGCATCATCAGTATCATCGAGTTTCTGTGTGATGGATTTGCTGCCATAGTATATTGAAATTGAAGTTTTGTTGTGATGAACAAATTTGAAAATTTGAAAATCCAAGTTGAAATTGATGAATATAAGTGAAATGAATTTAGAACTTATAGTATAAGATAATAAATTTAGCTTTGGATAAGTAAACGGATTTGGAAGTTTAAATATATAAGTTGTATAACTTAGAAAATGAGAAAATGTAAGTGAAACCAATAGTTAAAATGGTTAAACAATTTTGTTAAGCAAAACAAAATCTGAATTTGAATGTTGATATGAATTTGACTTAAGTAAAAGTTAAATGAAATAGAATTTGAAATAAATTAGAAGTGAACTTAAGTTGTATAATGGAAGTAAAATGTAAATGAAGTTGAAATGGAATATAACTTAAGTAATGTTGAAAGAAGTTGATTTTGGTGTCAAAGTAAATTAAAAAGTGAATTAATAAAATGAAGTCATTAAGGATATGAACTTGAGTTATATAAATGAAATTCAACTTGAAATGTAAAATGAATTAGCAATTGAATTAATAAACGAATTGAATATTAATCAATCTAATATGAATGAATTGAATGTAAATCAATTGAATTTTAATAGAATTGATATAGAATAATGGATGAAGTGTTAATTCATTAGAAGCTAATGAAGTTGAGAAGTTGAATAATTGAATGAAAATTAATTTAATGTCAACCAATTGGAAGTAAAAGTGTTAAACCAAATTGAAATGTAAATTGAATAAATTTGGTTATATTGGATATACATTGGTTGTCATATGGATGTTAGTTGATTGTATATAAATTCATTAAGTGTTATTGAAATTGAATTGACAAACTGAAAGCTAAAGTAATTGAATCCAAATTGAAAGTAAATGAATATGAACTGAATTTGATTCAATTTGGAAGTGAACTAATGTGAATGTAAATTAGTGAATATGAACTAATTGAAAAAAAAATGAATGAATGGATATTTATAAAATCCAATGTCAAAAAATCAAATGTGATTTAAATGAAAAACCATCATTGAATATTAATGAGAAAATGAAAGAATATTGATTTGGTCATGGATTTGTTGGATGTTTATTGGATGATAGTTGTTTGATGGTTGCATTTGTTGCTTTCGAATACATTGCTATGTTGGCACATGTAGTTGTTATGTTGCTATATGTTGTATATTGGTATTATTTTCATATATACATGTTCTCATTTGTTTGATTGAGCGTATAGTAGGTGCGGATGGCTTATGCTTCGCATTGGGAGCTCGCTTTTGCGCTATATTAGCTGTATACGCTCGCTAACAATAAGTAAGCTACATATCTCGGATTACTTACCGTACTTTTACACTTTTTTCCCTGCGGGATGCCTCATCACTTGATGAGATGTATATTTGTGATATATACACTATCATTTTTTTTCAGATCGAGCCGCGCAAAGGAGACTATGGCGATTTTTTTCGAAAATTTAAGGCGTTAGAATTTTTTTGGGAATTTTGGAATATTTTGAAAACTATAACTAAGTATGATTTGAAAACTTAGTAAATTTATTGTATGAATTTTAACTATGAATTTTGGGAAAGTTAAACACTTAAGAGATTTGTAAATCAAACTTGAACGGGTTGTTTGGAAAAGTTAATGGATCTCGAAACTTTTTCTTACTTGATAATTTCGAGGACGAAATTCTTTTAAGGGGGGAAGTTTGTAACGACCCAGAATTTCTATTAATTAAAATTCGTATATTTAATTAATTTTAAATATTAATAAGTGAAATTTATAAGTCAAATAATTTTTATATCGAATATCTGGATTTAATTGAATAATTAAATCGATAATTTAATAGTTGAAATTACAGAAATAATCGGAAATTGGGTTAAAAATGATAGAAAATGATTTGTAAAATTTTGTTTAATCATATTGGAGTTAGAACAATGTTTGTGAACTTTTAAAATTGAATTAAAAGTTAATTTGTGAAAATTGAATATTTTAATATTTAATTGACGAGCTAAAATAGCCATTTTTCAAACAGTCTCGGATTTCGACAAAACCAGTTTCATCGGATCCGTAATCTGATATTATTGTATGGTTTCAAATTTCGTGTCAATCGGATTTACAATTTGTCAGGGGCAAACTAAAACGCACAGAAATTTAATTAACCGATTTAATTTTAAATCGATCGTTTATTGCTGTAACTCGCACAGATGATCGAATTAGCTTCCGAAACCTATTCCATTTTGTCCGGAACGCGGGGTAAACCCTAGAAACGTCGGTCACCGCGCGAGATTTGGAGTTCGGAAATTTAGAGTGAATAGTGTTTTTCGTCGTTTTTCTATAAAAAGGACCCTTATCTTCATTATTGCTCCAAAACCCTAAGGGCTTTAACGTAACCGCCAGTTAAACAAATTAATGGCCGAAAATTACTAATCATCTTCCTTCGATTTCTACAAATCCACTCACCGATTCAACAAACTTTCAACTACAAAAATGAAGAGCATCACGAGATTTAGGTATTCAACGGTTGTGATCGAGTATAGAGGTGGAGTTTGTCGGCAAATCGAGCTGGAAGTACTACTGTTCGCACGCAAATTTAGGGTGCTAGGGGGGCCGAGCTCGAGGAGGTTGCGGCCGTAGGTCGAGCTCATGAAGGCGAGTTGAACTATGGTGCTTGATCGACGTCACGTCGCCGATTGGAGGCGCGGCCTCGAAATTTTGAATGTGGTATATGGGTTCACGTACATGGCAATTATTGGGAAATAACGTGGGGAATAAGAGGTGATTCACTGCCTTGATTTCATTTCTATTTGAACGGCCCAGATTTGTTGGTTTAAAAATTAAAATTAAATTGTTAATTTATGTGTGTAATAAATCGTGTAATATTTAAAATGTTGTATCTTTGTCATACGAGGTCCGTTTTGGACGAAATGAATTGCGCCGGGTTCGTTTTGTCGAGCACTACGCTATGGAACTAGATTGGAGTCATTTGGAGCTAGTGAGAATTTCAGGTAAAATTAAATGCGAGTTTAATTTTATTCGAAATAAAACGCGGAAATTGAATTGAAATCGAGGTGAGAACTTCTCACTCAATCGAATTGTTTCGATTTAAATTTTAAATAGTTAGATTTAAAATTGTTGATTGTTTGATTGGATGATAAATTATTATCTATTGATTATTAAAATAGACATTATACGCCGTTAGTAAGCGGATGTTATTTATTAAAACATATACCGCGATAATTCCAACCTGTATGGAATTGGTATTATATATGTACTTGGAGTTCATTTCCCGCACTATATAGCGGATGAGACCCTATTGCGGCGCATAATAGCGGATAGTATTTTATAAATCTCATATACCACGATATTTCGTCTTGAAGCGAAATTGGTATTGTGGTAACATCTTTGGATGCAGGAAACAGGTTGGAGGGATCCAACTGGATTCCTCAAACATTTGAATTGGTTTCAATGTTGTGTATTGACCTATTTGATCTATTTATAATCTGCGTGATTATCTTTGTGATTGGGATTGTTAAAGGCTAAATTTTAGCCGAATATATTTTGGTATCGTTAGATGCCGAAAATAAATAAAATTGGATTTTTGAAAATTTAAGTTGAAAAGTCGTAATAAAATCTAATTTTGGATTTTATTCATTTTAAATAAATAAACGTTATAATTTTTATTATTATAAAAACGATATTTTTTGGAAAGTAATAGTTAAGTATGATTTTGGAGTTATATAAGATTTAATAACGATTTGTAAATTATTAAAAGGATTGGTTTATTTAAATTGGGATTTTTGAATTATTATAAATGATTTATATAAAATATCTATAAAATTGATATTTATAGATTAAAAATATTGAAATTATAAAACAAGTTTTTATAAGTGTTAAAATGGAATATAAATAGATTTCATAAGTGAATGAAATTCACAGTTTTATAAATTGTGAAGTTATAAAATGAATAGATTTTATAAAATAAAGATTTATAAGTAATTAACTTATAAATTGGATTTTTGCGTGTAAATGGAATATGGATAGAATTTGTTAATAAAGTGATTTTTGTAAGTTGAAGTGGCCATAAAATATAAATGGAATTTATAAACATGGTTTTATAAATCCGAAAACGACTTATTTTGATAAGTTAATTATTATAGCTTATTAAAGGAAATATATCCACGATTTTGGATAGTGGATAATCATTTAAATAAAATATGTAGAAATGTTGAATTTGGATAAGGAAATATATTCACGATTTTGGACAGTGAATAATATATTAAAGAAATATTTTGGAAAAGTGATGTTTTAAATAGAATTAAAACGATTTAAAGATGTTTTAAAATGGATTAACTATCGAAACCATAGATCTCAACAATTATTGTTGAAATAGACGTTTTCGAGGAATAGAAGGAAATGGTGGACTATAACACTGTTGTTATAGTAAATGATTTCCGAAAGGAAATGTTTTATATTGTATTGGGATTTATACATCTATTTTAAGTTCGAATCCCTATACTAGTGATTTTGGGTTGTCGTAACGATGTTTTACGTAACATCCGTTTTGACCCAAATAAATGTGTCTAAGAGAATAATTTCTTAAAGAATGAAATATATACTTGACTATGATTTAAGTATATTTAATATTTTCAAAATGTTGAAAATAAATAGATTTGTGAAATACTTATTATCATATAGGTATGGAAATGTTTTTCCAATATGAAGTGAATGTTTGAGATTTTATCTTTTAAAAATAAATTGAAAATGAATACTAGAAATCGATTTGAAAATCATATACCAGTAGATATTTTGGAAATATAAATTCACTATGGAATTTATAAAGAAAAGGGGAAATTTGTTTAAAAATAAACATTGATTTATTTTGAAGTGTGGAGATTAATTTACGGATTTGGAACGTAAATTTAATAAATCGGTAAGGATTTATTTAATTGGTTTAAATGAACCATTTTGAAATGAACGTTGTAAGGGTGTAAATTGATTTGAAATTGGTTTTCAAATGGTTGAAGTGTGGGATATATATCTTATAAAGATATTTTTGAAAATAAATAATTTGGGAAATTGTTTGAAATCGGGTGATATTGTGCGTACCTATTGATAGTTAAATAACGGACTATCAATATTGACCTTTAAATAGGTATTTATTGTAAATTGGTTGAAATTGAAATGCTACACTTATTTTTAAATTATTGCGCTAGTTATTCGGATTACCCATTCTGAATAGTGATATGACGTAATGGATAGAATTTGAAGACCGGTGTTGAAGACCGGGTATTTGTGAAAACGATAGGATGACCTATCGATTGTCTCTGCACCGTTAGCTACGGTATGGAGATTTCCTTTGTGATGGGAAATTCGATCGGGATTGTGAATACCCGGATTGCAAGGGCTTCCTTCGAAGTGCCTTCGGTTCTGTTCGAACCCGGAACAGACTTGTATGGTTACGTGTCTGACATTACATTTTGAGATAAAAAGCAGATTTCTTTCAAATACATTTCTGTTGGTGGCGGAGAATTTATTCTCTAGCTAAACAGCCTTCTCTGAGACGTACGCGCTTAGAGGTTATGTAGTTGAAGGTTATCAACGATATATTCCCAATTTGGTAATGTGGCATGCTGATTGTTGCTGTGTGATGATTAATTATTGATCATTTGTTGATCAAAGCATGGCTTTGTGCCTAGCTTTATGGACGAGACTTCGTCAGACCTCACTTCCCGGAAATGGTCAAAACAGGAAGATGCGGCAAGGTTATGAGGGTCGCGCCCTTTAGGGTATGTCATTTCCTTCTGGAAAAGGTGGTATCATGGTATGGAGCCTAGATACTTACTCATGTTGACACACTATATTTACTACTGTGTGATGTTGGTTATCGAGCGCTCGGATAAAGGTCCAAAGGGACCGGGGGATGACATATTCGTGTAGTAGTTACCTAGTGACAAAGGTAACCCGGCCTTGTGTTGGCAGAGAGGTGGTTAGGTTCTCGGGACGTCCCGCCATAGGCTATCCCATGTGGAAGTAGGAAATTCCTTAGCCTGACCATTTGCTGGAAATCCAAATAAAACAATACGCACCTTGTACGGTTTTAGTTGTAGAACCTGCCATTCACTTATGGTGGCGCCCCACTGTTTGGATGGTAGCTATAGTAGGCATACGATAATGGTCGTATGTTGGCTAAGATTTATATCTTTTCTTTCGAAATGATTTTTCCTACACTATGCACTAGTAATAATATCGAATGTTTCTTTTAATGCGTATCAAGTATCTTTGACTATCATAAGAAGAAATCTCCTCCAATTCTGCGTTTGCATTGTGTGTGTGGCGGGAGGTCTTATGGTAGTCTCATTTTCCAAAAGCATTGCGAATTGACTTTAAAATTATCCTTGTTGTTGTTGTTTTAAAGATAAACTGTTTTAGTTCTCACACCAGTCCCATGACTAACTCGGAATTTATTGTTCTCTTCCTATACTCTGGGTGCCCATAATTTTCCACACGGGCAGTCTAGAGTTAGGTTATCAGGATATTCTGGAATTCAGGAGTTGCTGGAGGCAATCTGGAGAGCATGGCATATTACTTGTATATGATATTACCTTTCCGCTGTAGAATTCACTTGTAAGGACATGTTTGTATAGTTGTCCATTGTTTTGTTGTGTTGTATATTGTTGTTGTATACTCTGATGATAATGTAATGTAATAACTGATATAGTTCTCCGTTTTAAAGATTATTCATATTTCTATTATATGTTGTTCCGCTGCGATATGTGAGATTATGATATTGTTTCTGTTCTGTTTTCTTACTTCTTCTATCTTTTTCTTCTACCTCTTCTTTTTAACCATAACGGTACGGTTTTCCGGCCTTCGATTATGTGGCATTTGATACAGGGGACGTAAGAATGCCGACCTTCGAGCGTCGAAAAATCGTAATGTCACAAATTGGATCCCTCCAACCTGTTTCCCTGCTTCCACAGATGTTAGCACAATACGAATTTCACTTCGAGGTGGAATATCGCGGTATATGAGATTAATATAAGATCATCCGCTATTATGCGGTACATAAAGTCACATCCGCTATATAATGTGGGAAAATCAATCACCCAATATATACTATATACTACTATATATAATATAGAACATCAATCAATTTAACCAATTATTTAAATTTAATCATTTAAGTTTAAATAGCAACCAAATGAGTAAGATTAGCTCACCTTTGATTTTTGTTTGAAATCCGATCCAATCTTGACTTGGCTTCACGGGTTTTCGACCTTGTATAAACAATTAGAAGATTTATTATCGTTTGAACTAATCGAACAATTTATTACCATTTAAGTTAATTAACTCAAGATTTAATTTAACAAATAATAATAATTATTATTATTTTAAGCTAAATTCCCTTTAAAAACATTTTAGTAACTAAAATAATTCAAATAGGTCAATTACCACATTACTTAATCATAAAATAACTAGTAATTGAAAATGGGCATATACATATCTATAATTATTTTATTTTCTTTGAAGCAAAATATAGGTCCTACATAACTTTTAAAAATCTACCTTCTTTCTCTCTTTTTCTGCAAATAATAACAGGATTTTTCTCTCTCTTTCTTTTTACTATGTATTTATAAATTGTATATAAATCTTTAAATTGAGGAATGAATCGTTTTATAAACTTAAAAAGATAAACAGTTTTATAAATTCCACTGTAACAATAATACATATTTTTGTTTTTTTACTATAAATCTAAATCCTAATATACACACATATATATAAATTCATTCAGTTTAAAATAAATAAATAGAAAATAAAAACTATAATACCTTACAACAATAATCTTTGTCGAACACGACATGAGCCTCCACTGCACCTATCACTCTCACGAACGCAGACCAACCTTGTCGACCTTGCCTGATTCAGACAACCAAAGCCCTTGACGAGCTCGAGAAATCGCGATACCCATCTCCATTTGCCCTTACGAGTTCGCCAAACAAAAGCGGTCGAAACCCTTGAAGGACGGCTCCCCTTTTGCGATTCACTCGATTCGAATGATTTGTCGTGCCACGCAGCTTCACGAAATCGTGATTTTGAGTTCGACTTCTTAACCTTCGATCGCGAGCCGCTCGCGATTACTAATTTGAAATCAGATTCGATTTCGTTGGGCTTTAACCCTTGAAAAAAATCGAACGATTTTTTGATCGAATAGAAAGAAAAAGCGACCATGAATTCAATTTAAAATGATCTGAAATTGAATTGAAAATTATAAGAAGAGTGGTCATTCATTTTTTTTTTCTTCATAGGATTTGATTTGGTATCGAACTGGTTAAGGGCTTGATTTGCTCTGTTGTGTGGATCTTAAAGAGGGAGTAAGGGAAAGATAGAAAAGAAGGGATGCGTGTAAGGGAAGGTTAGCTACAGTATTCAGATGTGAAAAGTAAAAGTTCTGAGGTGAAATGTATTTGACTGGTCAAGTTGTACAATATGTATATATAATATTTTAAATTTAAATTGTCTAGAAAATGCAGCTTATAATCTTGACATGGTATCGAGACATTCCGCTAGGCGTTTATAATGTCATATCCCTGTTACGAACACGGTGGAAAAGGTTTCGAGTCCTAACTCGATCGTATGGAGAAGATAGCTTTTGAACCCAGTTATAAATTGAATTTTCGATTTAATTTCAACGCATTTATTTACCGTATGCTCACACAAATACCCCAATCACTACGAAAATTGACATCCAATAATAATACTATATTACGGATCCAATGGAACTGATTTCGTCGAAATCCGAGACCGTGCCTCGGAAGGCTATTTTCAAATATCGATTTAACTATATTTTTTAAAACTGAACAAATTACCTTTTCCTCAATTTTATCACTTCTATTACCTCCGGTATTATTAACAAAATTTTTATAAGCCATTAAATTATTTTTAACAAGCATGAAATCCCAGATTCCATACTTTAACCAACTTCAAATTATTTAATTCAATAATTTAATTATCAAATAAATAGTGATATTTGGAATTCAAGTTAAAATTAACTTCTAGATATTTAAAAATCAATTAAATATTCCAATTTCAAACATCCCAAAATTTCGGGTCGTCACATTCCTCCCCCCTTAAAAGAATTTCGTCCCCGAAATCACTAGTTAAGAAGAATGGTCCAATACCCATTTACTTTCCCCAAAAACAAACAATTCCAAACAATTCTCAAAACAAATTTTTTTATTAAAGACACACTAACCCTTTTCTAACTTTCTAAACTTATACATAAGTCCCAAACAATACTACTCACTCAACAATTCAAATTATAATTTAAACTCAAATTTTAAATTATCAAAATTTTCTCAAAATTTTTCAAACTCCTTAAGTTTTCGAAAAATTTCGCCCGCGTCTCCTTTGTGCGACTAGCTCGGTACAACTACACAATGCCTCAACGGGCTCCCAAATTCCAAAAGAAAACAAAAGGCCAAGTGGCTAGAACAAAAACCCAATCAAATTTCATATAGAAATTTAAACACATACCTTTTTGTCGAGCAATTCAAATTTATCTTCTGAAATCAAAACCAATTTTCCTTTTCTTTTATAATACCCGCATATCCTACATAGCAGTAATATCCAATCACAACATTCAAAATCATTTTATCGACTTCCTTACATAAGTTTTCAATATTTATTCCATTTAAGCCCGTACGATGTACATATATCATCCGTACGCAATATCAAATCCAATCACACAATTTCACTTTCGAACTAGTATCGTCCGCCCGAATTTCTAGTGTGGACTCAGATCTGGTCTCTTGATCAGAAACCGTCATTCTCCTTGCATAGTTATAACTATGATAGAGAATTTCCAGAACCAATCAAATCCATATCCAGGGTTCGCCGTCGAAAATCGAGTGAAAAATCCTAACTCGGATCGATATAACTATCTCGAAATTCTGTGCTTGAATCTGTGTCAAATTGCTACGCGAATAAAATAATATACGTACATCCTACGTATTTATCTCAATTGATTATCAACTATATCAATTTTCTTTTTATTCACATTCATTTTGATTTCTATTCACTAATCAATGCTTATCATTTCACATATTTTTATTAAATCTTCACTTAAATGCTTATTCAATATATTTTCCCGACACCCATATTACTTAAGAATTCTACCATTTCTTCTTAAGTTCAATATAAATATTTTATACACTTCTTATATTTATTTTCACTTCACCACTTTACTTTATATCTACTTCTATTCAAATTGGTTCTCCCATTTCCATATGAATTAAATTTATCTTCAACTCTGAATATTGAATTTTATCTTCCATTTATAACTAATTCATATCATTATTTTAAATTAGTTTCATTCACTAATTTATTTCAATTTCCAATTTGATATCGTTTGTCGCTGACAAAAATTTTCCCAAAAATTTTCAAAAAAATTTCTAACTCTCAAAATTTCCGAATTTTTTTGGCAGAGTCTCCTTTGTACGGAGGAGCTTTTGCAATTTGACAAGAGATATAAATATATATACATCGACCCACATGGTCGGAAAAACAAAAACAGTTCATATTTCCTATTTTATATTGCGTACGTGTATCTCTATTTTGCATTTTTAAGCAAGCGGCTTATTATTTTAGCATTTTGCGCGATCAAATCCAGCCAAATGGATTCCCGGTACCTATACTTACTCAATTCAAAAATATAAGTACTAAATATATGCAATTTATTAACATTTTACTTACTTCAAATTGCTAACACATAAATTTCACATATAATGCACGTTATATAATTTCTATATGCACATATAAGGTTCCGACTATTATTACAATTGCTTACAACCAATTCTCAAGCCATTCCATTCAGTTTAAGTGATTTACAACTTACTCGCTTATATTTAATTCATTCTAAGCAAAACAAACTCATATTCATTCCAATTGATTTCAAAATCATCCTATTTCACTTCTAATAACTCATAGAATTTTATTTAACCCCGTTTACATCGAACGACCCATTTTCGTATGCAATTCGACAATATTAATGTGAATAAATAATTACTTAGGCTTTACAACCATTTAAATTGATTCCAACTCAATTTACACTTGATCCCATCCCATTTTAATTTATTCACAATCTTTTCATTGCATTTTCTTTCATATCCAGAAAGTTTGATTCCAAACCATTTTATTAAACTCGACAACCAATATATTAAATAAACATCTCACAATTTACATAAGTTATTTATTTTCTTCAAACTATTACACCCAATAACTTAAGTTTATTTTATTCAACCAACTTCCATTTAAATCTTTGATTTGATTTTCCTTTGATCAAATCCCAACCATTTTACTAATTTACTCGATTAGTTTATTCTTTTATCCATTTTTAAATTTTAATTCACATTAACAATTCATTATTGAATTTATTAATAATAAGGTCATTCAATTTATGCTCGAATTGGATTTGTTTACAACTCACAGCAAATCTATTTTAATCCAATTCAATTTCATTCGACCACACTTTCAATTTATAATCCCATGCTTGATTTTTTTTTCCATTTATCTTCAAAACCATTTTATTTAAAAAAATTTGAGTTTAATCTTACTGTATATCCCAAGTTAGGATTCTTTTTCCAAAATACCAATACTTTTATTCCAGCTTATTTATTCCCTTTTTAAATATTTTATAAGCTACTCACTTATTAATATTCATACTTCTCCATCTATTTACAGTCTTTATTTATTTAAGTAAGAATTTTATTCCATTCAATTTAAGTTCAACATTCAGTTTCAATTCCCTTTTGCTTACATGTTTAAACTCATTACTAAAATGTTCAAAATTCAATTTTGAAAACATATATATCTAAATCAAACAATTCCTTTGCATTTTCAAAATCAAACCAAATTTCACAAACAAACATTAATCCAAAACATCCAGGTAGCAACCCCCCTCTTGGAAACTCGAAAATGAACACCGATGATGTCGCCATCATTATCAGAATTATTTTCCAGCGACCGAAAAGAGTTCAATGCTTTCATCTCTTTTAAAACCCTTCAAATGTTTTTAAATTCCAAATTTATCTAGATTTCAAATCCGATTCAAAAATATTTCTCAAATATATATTGTTTTTCCTAACTTTTTGAGAACAATTTTCAAATTCAAAGGAATTTAAATTTCCAAATTTCAAATCCTTTAAATTTATATTCAAACATTACTTTGGAATTTTATCTTATTTTAATTATAAATCACGCTATAATTCACATTTATAGTTTACATTTACAAATCTCATTTGTATATGAATTTGTTTCTTAGTTTTCGATTATGATTTCAATTCCTTATTCAATTATAAATCATATTTACAAATCCCATTTATTTTATTAATTTATTCCTTATCTTTGCTTACTATCTTCAATTACTTATTCAATTCTCATACAATAATGATAATACTTTAACATTATCACTTTCTAACAACCAAGCATCCATATATAACTATAATAATATACGAAAAATCATTTCCTTTATACACAAAAATAATTTTGGTTAAAATTATTTCATTTACCCAATTTAAAACAATACTGTGTCGGTTTATCTTGTTTAAGAGTTTAGAAACCCCTATCGATTACATGGCGTCCAACACATCGATTAGAATCCATAAACACTCAACCGATAAGTCAACACAATATAAAAACAATTTTATATTCACTAACAAATACACGCTCATATTTATTATTCCACTCAAACTCGTTTTAGAGTACTACAGACTCTATTCTATGAGTAATTCCCACCAGAGCTAAAGTTATCACCAACCTAAGCTCTGATACCAACTGTGACGACCCGCAAATCCGTGCCCCTTGAGTCGACTCTATTCTCCATAAATCAACTCAAGATGAACGGAAATACGAACCATTAGGGTTAAAGAAAAGAGGTAGAAGAAGAAATTAGAAACAACAACAGAATTGTACCATCGCAGCGGAATAAAATATAATATATAATAGCATATCTTTACACAAAAGAAAACTATATCTGTTTTATGCATACATCATCAGAATACATCATCAGAGTTCAACAACATCAATAACATACCACTGGACAGTCATATAAACCTGTCCTCAAAACTGAATATACATCGGAATAATAATCAAGTACGGAAGTACATATCGCCATCCAGCTCGGCTCCTGAGCTCCTCAGCATCATATCCTGTACTCTATAATACTCAGTCTGACCCAAGCATTACAGTTAAATAACACACTAGTCACTCTAGAATACCTACATGAGAAATCACACTCAAATTGATTATTAAAGTTTCAAAATTCATTTGAAAACAAAAGCATCTCGTAAGACCACGCCACAAATAAACATGTCGGATTTTTACCTTACGATAGCCAAAACACTTTTTATTAAAACCCTCCGATATTATAATAATGTCTATATACAAATACTTATTCAAATAGCCAAAATTGTTACATTCATTAAATTCTAACTACTAGCCACAATCGTGGGTAACACAAACAAAACCCGTAAAAGGCTCGTAGGGAGAATAGATTTCCAACTAATGACTAGGCAATGGGGTACCACCTGTCACAGTATGTGGCCTAGATCATCGTACCGAGGATTACTCCCAATCACCTGCAACACAAGACCGGGACTACCCTTTACTGGATAATCCCGAGTAAGATCACCCCATGGTTGGGATCAGCAACCGCACCACTAAGCCGAAATAAAGGGACATCTAGATAGGGATGACATCACCGTAATGGGCGGTACCTACCTAGCCTTGCTGCATAACCCCTGATTTTTAGTCATTTTCGGTCGATGAGGCTTGAGGCTAAGCGTTACCTTTTTAGATCATTTCACTTGGAATGCCCATCGTCCACCTGACGATGTTCTGAAAGCATTCATCCATACAATTCCGTCCCGGGTCTGAATGGAACCGAAGGCAATACTCCTACTACAATCATTTTGGAATCTCCTCAGGATTAGTAACGACTAGCCCTTGCACTTTACTGCTCCATCTTTGAATCCAAACTCGTCTTCCTTACGAAAACGTTCAAACCAGATCGAAGTGGTTTTCGAGAAATAAATCCCGATTCCGATCTCTTCGAAACGATCAGCGCATTGGCCAATATTGATAGTCGGTTATTGTTGCGACTTTTCTATTGATTAGAAAAGCACAAATTTTAATAAATTCTGCAAGCGCACAGGCGTGTAGTATGCAGGTCTAACACAGGGAATTGTATTTTAAAACAATTAAAATCCATAGTTAAATCTTAGGCGTGTTAAACGAATTCGACGGTGAATTTTGAACAGAAAAAAAAACAATAATATACTCCGAATCGATTTCGAAACTAATCGAAATTGCAACCAAAATATAAAATTGTAAAAAAAATCAGAATAGAAATTGAAATTGCGGAAAAGAAGATAACGGAGCAAACAAATGAAATAATTATTAACTAACTGAAAAGAGTGCAGAAAATAACTAAGAACAAGAATAAATAAATTGCTAAATCTAATCAACAATCCTACGTATTCTGTTCGAAAATAAAAACAGTGCTGAATTTAAATCTAAACTTGAAGAAAAGTGATGAGGTAAGAGATGATCTGAAGGTGCTGTATAATGTTGTATATATAGGCCTCATCCCCTAAAATCAGTCCATCTTTTTAGCAATAGGACTGGTTCTATTCTTAGTATTTGCCAAGATAATTGTACTGACTGGGTCCATTCCTTGAATTGGTGAGGAGTCAAGTTGCCACGTCATTGCTTGAAATACTTTTATATGTGAATTGGTCCAAATTCATACGTAAGCTACTTTTGAATGTGTCCCATTTTGCTTCATATCATGGCTATTTATTATGCTACTTTTTAGGAGGAACTGGTCCTTTGCTTGAATTGGTGAAAGAGAACATATATACGTCCACATCATTGCTTGAATTGGTCCATATTGCTTTGAGTTGATGTTTTCTACCTTGAGAATATGCAGCCAATATTTACTAAATCAAAGTATGTGCATGCTTGCCACGTCATTGATTGAGGTTGGTCCCCACTTGCTTGAATTAATTAAATTTGTTCCTTGCTTTGAGTTTGAGCACGTGACTTGAGATATAAATATGATTTGTTTCCCATGTTGCTTGCACCCATAGAAGTGAAAATGTGAACTAACTCATTTCGCATAAATTGAAGTGTGGCATTGCTTTGATTTATTTGGTGCTCAAACTGTTGCACTCATGCCGCTTGTCTTTTGAACCAAAGGACGCCACAACCGATTAATTTCAATGTTGCACTTCGGAATCTATAATCTGCAAAACCACAACAAATACCCGTATAATACCGCTTTATTAAAATAAAAATATATGAAACAAACGGTTTAAAATGCAGAAAAATACGTTCATCAGTTATTTAACTATCATTTAATCATTCACAATCAACCATCCAATATAAATAATTTCACCAAATTATTTATTAATCTCAAAATATCTTCACACGATATATTTCCATTTTCAACCCTTTTGAAAACAGTTTCAAACCCCACTTTTCTCATGAAATAAATTTCCAAATATTTATTTCCACTGAAAACACCAAGCACAATACTTATTTTTTTTTTAGTATAACTTAAAACACTTTATTATAAAATATCCTTTAAAACAATTAAATTGAGAACTACTTCAATACTTTATTAAAAAAAATATACTTTAGGAATATTTAAAATGAGGTTACTTTATAAAATATAAAACTAGATTTTCCCTTTTAAAAAAAATACCAAGTCACCTTTAAATAATTACTACGATAATAGATTTGAAAAATACTTTCCTTAGAATTTTAAACATTTAAAAATAGTAAATTTTCTAAAACACGCTTTTTAAAACAACATTAAAGCCTTTAACTTATATTTAAAAAATTTCTTTGAAAACATACTTGGCTATCCAGGGAAATATACTTCTCTTCACATCCTTCAAAAATAAATCACTATTTATTTTTAAACAAATTTTCCCATTCCTTTAATAAATTCTCACCGTGAATTTATTTTTCAAATATCCACTGATATATTGCTTCACTTTTATAAACCCAGTTTATAAATTTCTTCTTTATCTTTTCAAATAGATCTAAACCTTGGATTTAAAGTAAATTCTTTTATTCCTTTAAATAATATCACTTAAGTTTTACAATTCATTATTTTTCTGTTTATTCAAAATCTCTTTTTTTCCATGCTCGTAATTATTTATTAGAATTTTAAAATCGCTTTTATTCTTATCCATTTCATTCTTAAATTTATTCAAATTCTCTACAATTATTTTACTTAAAATTTCACTCTTTTATTCTCTTTTCATAAACCCAATTCTATATATTTTGATAACTCAGTGTACCGAAATATATTCAAGCAAACTATAGCATTCAATATTCCAATATAATTCATCACAGAATATCAAATAATCATAACAGAGAATATTAAATAATCTAATAAATATTGAGGAATCCAGTTGGATCCATCCAACCTGTTTCCTGCATCCACATATGTTAGCACAATACCAATTCCACTTCGAGGTGGAATATCACGTTATATGAGATTAATATAATATCATCCGCTATTATGCGGCACATAGAGTCTCATCCGCTATATAATGTGGGAAAATCAATCAACCAATATATACTATATACTACTATATATAATATAGAACATCAATCATTTCAACCAATTATTCAAATTTAATCATTTAAGTTTAAATAGCAACCAAATGAGTGAGATTAACTCACCTTTTATTTTTGTTTGAAATCTGATCCAATCTTGGCTTGGCTTCACGGTTTTTCGACCTTGTATAAACAATTACAAGATTTATTATCGTTTGAACTAATCGAACAATTTATTACCATTTAAGTTAATTAACTCAAGATTTAATTTAACAAATAATAATAATAATTATTATTTTAAGTTAACTTCCCTTTAAAAACTTTTTAGTAACTAAAATAATTCAAATAGGTCAATTACCACATTACTTAATCTTAAAATACTAGTAATTGAAAATGGGCATATACATATCTATATTTATTTTATTTTCTTTGAAGCTAAATATAGGTCCTACATAACTTTTAAAAAGCTACCTTCTTTCTTTCTTTTTTGCAAATAATAATAGGTTTTTTTTCTCTTTCTTCTTACTGTATATTTATAAATTGTAAATAAATCCTTAAATTGAGGAATGAATCGTTTTATAAACTTAAAAAGATAAACTGTTTTATAAATTCCACTGTAACAATAATACATTTTTTTTACTGTAAATCTAAATCCTAATATACACACATATATATAAATTCATTCAGTTTAAAATAAATAAATAGAAAATAAAAACTATAATACCTTACAACAATAATCTTTGTCGAACACGACTTGAGCCTCCACTGCACCTATCACTCTCACGAACGCAGACCAAGCTTGTCGACCTTGCTTGATTCAGACAACCGAAGCCCTTGACGAGCTCGAGAAATCACGATACCCATCTCCATCTGCCCTCACGAGTTCGCCAACCAAAAGCGATCGAAACCCTTGATGCACGGCTCCCCTTTTGCGATTCACTCGATTCGAATGATTTGTCGTGCCACACAGCTTCACAAAATCGTGATTTTGAGTTCGACTTCTTAACCTTCGATCGCGAGCCGCTCACGATTTCTAATTCGAAATCAGATTCGATTTCGTTCGGCTTTAACCCCTTAAAAAAATCGAGCGATTTTCTGATCGAATAGAAAGAAAAGAGCGGCCATGATTTCGATTTAAAATGATCTGAAATTGAATTGAAAATTATAAGAAGAGCGGTCATTCATTTTTTTTTCCTTCAGGGGATTTGATTTGGTATCGAACTGGTTAAGGGCTTGATTTACTCTATTGCGTGGATCTTAAAGAGGAAGTAAGGGAAAGATAGAAGAGAAGGATACATGTAAGGGAAGGCTAGCTACGGTGTTCAAATGTGAAAAGTAAAGTTCTGAGGTGAAATGTATTTGACTAGTCAACCTGTATAATATGTATATATATAATATTATTAAATTTAAATTGTCTCGAAAACGTAGCTTAAAATCTTAACATCGTATTGAGGCATGCCGCTAGGCGTTTATAATGTTATTTCCCTATTACGAACACGATGGAAAAGGTTTCGAGTCCTAACTCGATCATATGGAGAAGATGGCTTTTGAACCCAGTTATAAAATTGAATTTTCGATTTAATTTCAATGCGTTTATTTACCGTACGCTCACACAACTACTCCAATCACTACGAAAATTGAAATCCGAATACAATATTACGGACCCAATGGAACCAGTTTAATCCAAGACCGTGCTTAGGAAGGCTATTTTCAAATATTGATTTAACTATATTTTTTTTTAAACTGAACAAATTACCTTTACCTTAATTTTATCACTTCTATTACCTCCAGTATTATTAATACAAATTTTATAAGCCATTAAATTACTTTTAACAAGCATGAAATCCTATATTCCATACTTTACGCCACTTCAAATTATTTAATTCAATAATTTAATTATCAAATAAATAGTGATATTTGGAATTCAAGTTAAAATTAGCTTTTAAATATTTAAAAATTAATTAAATATTCCGATTTCAAACATCCCGAAATTCCGGGTCATCACAGTATTTCACATCTCAATGTGCAACACCGAAAACCAATCCAGAGTGGATGTGAAAATATCTTATTGAGGGCTACTCCGCATAGCTTGGCCCCCACTCGCTCTTTGGTTTTAGTCATCTCCGACAAAGGATATCAAAGCTTGATAGAGCAGCACATCTTCTTAAAATGATGGTAATAAAGAAGATGAAATAACTGATAGCTGAGAAACCAACTATCGAGGATATAAAACGATTGTATATGGAAACTAAGTCTACTTATCACCATTCGTCGTATTCCAACTTGTACTATTTCTTGATTAACAATAATATGGGAATAGTCAAGGTTGTGTTACCTCAAAGTCACGTCTCGCTATTATTCTTAACTTTCGAAATAGCGACAACTCTACTTCTTCGGCATTTAGTGCTTAGTATACAAATAAATCGTTCCCATATAAGTGAATCGCTTTACGAAAATTAATTCATTTCCATAAACGAATCAAACATTTTCTTTTAAAAACTCGAATCCATGCTTGGCCTCACATTGCAAGTATTAGCTTTAAAACACTTTGTTAATAGAGTTTACTAACTTCAATACATCAATTTAAAATGGATTTAATAACTTAAAACATCGTTATTGCAATGATTAATTAAATTTGAACTTCATTACATAATTTGATTTTTGAACTTCAAATATCTTTAAATAATAAAAGTGTAAACCATTTTTAAACCTTATTAATTCAACTAATTAGTAAAATATACTTAATTAAATTAGTGGTTGATTAATTATCATTTTCTAAATGAATAACAAAGTCAAAACATCTTTGTTGCTTTGATAAATTTACTTTGAAACAACATAAATTAAGCTGGTTAATTAACTCCAATGACCCTTAATTAAAAAGGGTAAATCACCTTTAAAACATCATTAATTCAATTAATTAGTAAATTTAAATTAAATTAATAAAATTAAATTAAATTAATTAATAATTAAATATCATTAGTTTAAAATAATTAAGCAATTTAAACCATCATTAAGGAAAGATTAGTTGAAGTTAAAATAAGTTGATTTCCTTTTAAAATTCATTAATTAAAAAGGTTAATTAATTTTAAAACATCATTAATTAATTAATTGATTAAATTTAATCCATTCTTTTCAAAAGATTAATTAGCCTTAAACATCATTGCAAAAAATGATTAATTAAATTTAAAACATCATTAAATAAGTAATTAGTTAAATTTAAAACACATCATTAATAAGATAACTAGTTAGCCTTAATCTTTATTGATTAAATAATTAATTAAATTAAATAATCACTATTAAAATAATTAATTATTTTTGAAAACGTCATTCAAAATGTTGCTTAACTTGCAAAACAATTCCAAGCATTAAGATGAAACCAAATAGTTTGATAAGAAGTGATTTCCGAAAGTGCTGATATAGCAACTATTGTTATATGGGCAGTTCGGCAAACAAGTTTATAATATTATCAACACAACCAAATATCACATCGCAGTGGTTTAGGCATACATACAACAAGCATTCATAGGCAATAATTATGAACATGAATATAGTTTTAAAGCTTTGGTTTTCTCAGAGTAAAATTTTACTAACTAGTATGCTAACCAACATTTGTTTAACATGTTTGCATCATCACACAAATACATTCTCAAAACAAACATGAACAACTTCACACCATATCCAAACTAAGCAAGCAATATATATATCAAATATAACTAAGAAAAATGTTTCCCAAAAATATTTAAGTGTTTTACTCAACGAAAGCTATCCAAACTCTCGCTAACTTAGGATATAACCTAGCACTTCTACTCCTAAGCAAAAGATGGAGTCTTGGACCCTTAATGTAGTAGGTAGGCTCGGCCTTAAAAGGAGAAGTAAGTGAAACTTGTTTTGGTAAGGTGGAGTGACTTTGGATAATCATCAAACTCTCAAAACTAAAAACCGAAAATAGGTCATTTTACAACTGATTTGAGACTATTTACACTCGGATTTTGTAAAAGTAGTCAAAAAACAAGTTTTATTAAATTCTTTTCTCTATAATTTAAATAAAAGAATTACTCAATTACAGTTAGTTTTGAAGAAGATATGGTCAAAAGAGGAAGCACCATTTTCGGACTTGAAATTCTAGGTCCGAAAATGCTCTATAAAGAAATGAGCTTTGGACATGGTTAAGCTCAAAATTAGAAGTGGTATAAATAAAAATTATAGCCACTAGAATTTTCAATGGTTTGAAAAAAAGAAATTCTCCTTTTGACAAATTTTTGAGAAAGATATGGCAGAAGTAAAAGAGGTGAAATCGAAGATGTTAAAGGGGTATTTATAAGCAAGTGAAAGTGTCTATTGCCTAAACACCCAATGTGATTTACCCTCCACTACTCCCTTGCCACCTCACCTTGCCTCCTAACCTCATGTCCTTCAACCACCTTCTTGTCCCTCTTCCTTTTTCATGAGAAAACAAGTTTTAAATTGTTTTGTACTTAGTTGCCAAAATGTCAAATCTTGTCTCTTAAGGCATGTTTTAGTACATACATGTATATACTTAAGTATACACACTATGTATATACCAATATGTCATAAATAATTTATATTTTTAACCATTTAAATGTTATTTCAAATATAAACAAAGCTCACAACATTTCAAACAACTTTTATATGATGAAATATCGAAAATTCGAAAATCAATTTACGGTCACATTTTCGATTTTTCTTCGAACTAAAATTTTGTAAAACTAATTTTAAAAACTATTCTATCTTCAATATTTATCATTTAAAAGATTATTTATTTAATTATAAAACCTATAATTTCAATATTTGAAATTAATTAAATATTTAAAAATTGATATGATGAAATTCTGGGTCGTTACAATAGTTTAAAGTAGAAATGAAAGGATTTTAGTGATTTAAATTTATTTAATAAACTCGAATAAAGGTTTTTTTGAAACTAAATGTGTTGTTTTATATATGGATTTGGAATTAAAGGAGAGAATTAACATTTATTATTTTAAAGACAAGGAAATAATTAAAAGAGGTGTTTAGCTGCTAAGTTGAATTAAAGTGTTACATAGAAGGGAAAATTTAAGTGAAATGTATTTAAATAAAACGTTTTATGTTATTAATTAATAATTAAATAATATTTTGATATGTGGATGGATGATTGATGATTGGATTGCTACGAACGAGATGAAGTTAAATTACTCATTGTGTAGAACTACGAAGTAATGAAACTGAAGAACAATCAATTGAAGTAAAAATTAAGTGAGAGTGACTTAATAAGTGAAGTGGAAATTTATTCAATGTTGATTAATTACGAGTGATGTGTGGATAATTGTATTTCATCGAACAGTATGGGACGTCCAAGTAGAGTATATTTATTTACTCGACACTGGTATAATGTCGAGTAAATCATCGAAGATCGAGTTTGTAATACTTGGATATCGGTGAATTGCTCTATATTATAAACAAGTATTAATCGATATTACTTGGATTTATGACTTGATGTGCACGATGTATTTTATTATTCCTTTATTTTATTTTAAAGTGGAAATATGATTGTCTTCACTTTTGTGTAGATTGAGGTGTACGATATGAAATTTCATACATAGATGTGATGGCCAGAATTTTTCTAGCCCAATCTTAGCTCGACCAACCATGAGATCACTCACCAATGGTTGTGGCGATTTGTTTCCATCTTAAGATGGTCACAGTTTGCAGCGTGGGTCAACGGGATGAGAAGTGTAGAACGAAGCAAGGTGGTTGACAGCAGGAAGTGAGGTACAAGGAAGTACGGAAACTAATGTGCATTCATGGTGCAGTTAAATACTTGTAAGGACGCTCGCAAACAATTTACGAGTCAGATTTCTAAAAAGTGGTGTGGCTTAGCTATACGCTCAGCTTTTGGCGATAGCACTAATGAAGATGAAACTAAAGAATAAAATGAATAAATAAAATATAGTTAAATAAATACAACTGAACCGATGTATGCTATGGATGTGTGATGCGTGCGATGTGCGATGTGAGCGATATGCCATGTGCATGATATGTGCGATGTGTGTGATGTGTAATGTGCATGATGTGCGAGATATGTGCGATGTGTGAGGTGTGCAATGTGTGTGATGAATGTTTGATATGTGATGCGTGATTTGTGTGATGATGTTCAATGTCTTATGAATGTTCTAATGTTTGATGTGTTAAGGATGTTATTTGATGTATTATAGGTATTTTATTATTCCATAGGTTGGATTTCTTTATGATGTTTGTTGACACCAAAATGATCAAACACCCAAAAATGAGTTGTAGGGAACCTATTAGACGTACATTTAGCCTATAATTGTCGAAATCAAAGGAAAATACCAAGGAGATAAAGGAGTTTTGTAGTGCGAGAAGGCATTTCGTAGCGATGAAAAAACGCTACCAAAACTTTTAGTAGCGTTTTGGAAAATGTTGCGACACGACATGTAACTAAAAGCTTAAAAAAATTTGTTGTGTTGTAGTAAACACTACCAGAAAACAAACATATGGTAGTGTTTTGAAACCCTATCAAAGTTTTTTTGCAGCATTTTATTTGTCCTGCCATATATTTTTGTTGCATTGTTTCTCTACTTCACTATGTTTTTTGTGTAATTCATATGTACTCTCATAGCACTTTTAAAATGGTAGTAAAATTTATTGATTGTGTTTAGCATATTTTAAGCGCTGCTATTTACTATTAATAGTTTGTATCATTTTCGATAATCGTTTATATATAATAGTCATATTAAAACCAAAAATCAATCACATAATTATCATATTCAAGCCAACAATCAATCACATATTTATCATTTTCAAACCAACATCAATAATTCATATAATCATCATACTCAAATAATTGAAAAAACTCGTTAATAACATAATCAAGAATAATATTCATAACCATTTCGGTATAGTATTTCGACAAAATGAGCAAACTCACATACCGCAATCGTTCACAAACAAGTTTGCACAGCAGTACGAACAAAATATTATAATATATATAACATTCATTGCTTAAATACCGACAATTCTTTGTTACAGCTGTTTGTCACTAAACTTCACTTCAAAAGTCCAATGTCTGCACTAGTGAAAACACTACATATAGTCAAACAATTATGTTAATTTGTAGGACTTCAAATATGATAGTCAAACAATTATATTAATTTTCACAAAAACTTAGTTGATTTTTATTAACTTGGTTAACTTAGTTAATTTATTATGGTTATCATTATTATTATTAAAACTCAGATAAAAAAAATATTATTATTATTAACTTAGTTAATATTTTATAAAGTTAATTAATTTTTATAAACTGGGTTAATCTTATAAAACTTGTTTAATTTTTACAAAACGTAGTTAATTTTCTTAACTTGGATAGCTTAGTTAATTTATTTTTAGTATTATTATTAAAGCTCGGTTAAATTAATTATATTATTATTATCATCTAAACTTAGTTGATTCATCATCATCATTATTATTTATAAAACTTTGTTAAATTAGTTATATTATTATCATTTATAAAATTTAGTTAACTTAAACTTATTTAATTTTATAAAACTTGTTTAATTTTAACAATACTTACTATGTATGTTTTGGAAGAAAATAACCATCCTATGTATGTTTCTGACTTCATACTTCATTCGTAAATTTTAAGCTGAAATCTTGGTCATGACCTTTGTTAAAGTAATATGTTGGCAGAGAAACTTCTAAGGCTTCTAAAGTAATTTTGTTGTTTGATTTGTTGTTTGATTTGTTGTTATGAATTGTGCATAAAGTGCAAATTATCTTAAAAAATTATAATTTCGAACAAAAAACTTATTGAAAGTTTGGTGCATTAACTTTAGACTTATCGTTTATTTTTTTTGGGTTTAATGTATGAGGTTTAAGGATTATTATATGAAGTTTACTGGAACATCACTACTTTGACATTATAATGTATCTCTTCATCTCGTTATATGTATCTCATGTATAACTTATATAAAACTAACTCGTGTATTTTTTTTTACAACAGCAGGCAATAATGGAAGGATGTGTTAATGTCTTTCTTTTCAGAATATTTATTGTGAAGCATTTCAAATTTGTTTACTATAGAAGCAAAAGAAGTGGGATATATTTACTTATAAAGCATTAGACCAAAATTTTAGAATGAGGAAAGGAGCTTCCATTCGTGAGTACATCCTGCATTGTTATTTTGTGAGAAAAGATTAAGCGTAGCATCAAAACATTCATAATGTGTGTGTGAAATTTACCCACACTATGGACATTATGAGAAAAGAAACCGACTATAATTTTTAGGCTTGTAATATAGCTCAACATTCATCCGTTTCAAGATAACAAGTGTAAAATAACTGTAGGTAGAGTTTAGGACAATGCACAAATATATTACCGTTAAAATATAGAAACACTACAATCAAAATATTATGTTAAAATTTCATCTTTGTTTGCCTTATGCAAACTCTTTTAAGCTTAAGTTAAGCCTCCTAATGAACTAAACAACTCAATTTATATAGTTTAAGTCAAAAATTTACACCAGTTCCTTCTCTGTTAAATCTCTCTTGAGCACTCATAAACTCAACTCTAACGAACTAGCGTCTTGCGCACATGGAATAAAGTGCAGTACTTGGTTGGTTAGAGAATAATAAGGAAATGGATCCAAGATATGCTATGAGTGTTAATCAACCAAATACAGCCCATTGCTAAGACTGAAAGATGGTTGCAGTCTGAAACCATAGTCGAACAGGAATGGACTGCCTCCTGTTATAAAATAAATGTTTGGACTTCATTCTATTTCTATATATCATGTTAACTGCAATAGCGTAGCGTACAAATATGTGAAAAATCGGACAATTTGCTATGCAGATATGATTTAATGTTAAAAAATTTTTAATAGAAGAACTAAATTTGTTATGCACATATGTAACAGATATTTCATTGTGGCTACTTATAACTTCATCTTCAAATTATTTCGAAAATCCATAATCATGTCATACATTTCATTGCCTTAGACATTGATTAAACATTAATATAGTTGAATATCTTCTTGATAACTAGTTGGATATAATTTCAATGAAAATAGTTCATAGTCTGCATATGGAAATTTCCTTATATAATCCTATGCATAAAAATAAAATTACATATCAATTTTCACCATTAAAATGTACAATGGAGCACTTGTTATGATATGTATGAAACCATTTAACATTCGCTACCAACCACATTTTGTCCTATCAAGCATTAAGTTCTCCTGACTCTGACATGTCTCAAGCTCAAAAACACTGCACAACACTTGGTGATTTCTAAATTCTAATTACACCCTCTACTAGATTCCTGTCGTAGCTAGTTTGTTCTTTTTATTAGTATTCGGTGCATTCATCAAGCTGTAAAGTTACCCGAATAAGTCAGTACTAGATTGTGTGATTTTGTAATTTGCGTATATATAGAGAGTTGTGAAAAAGATGAATAGTTAATTATGAGTTTTAAACACTACATAATAACAGTACATTCATTCATCATAAAAACATGATAATATAATACATTATCTTGTAAATTACCACAATGAATCATCCCTGTTAGAAAATTCATAATTTATCCCAAATACTTATTCGATGATGTTCTTTTTTGCATCCCAAATACAATTATTAAGGCACTAGTAGAAGAACAATGTCCACAGTATATGTGAAATTTGCTTATGGTAAAAGTGTAATAGGCCATACTTCAATCTTATTAATTGAAATCAACAAAAAGTATGGACATATTTGCAAAACTGGAAGACATTTTATCATCATTGTGGTTCTTACAATATTTTTTTGATTGATTATCATGTCTACTTGCTTTCTCTTTTTCTTTTTCTTAATTCAACCCTCATGTAAGTGTAAATAAGGTTCTTTGTTTTCTCAATGAATGATTAGCTTAATGACTATGATATTTCCAAGACAGTATTAGAGCAAGACAATCTAATTCAAAAATTGAGCAAGTTCTGCTTACAAATATTTATTATATCATAGTAGCATACGCATAACATACCGGAACATATTATTGGTGTAACTAGATATGTATTAAGAATGAACGTACCTGATATTATACATTTATCTTTTAGTTTAAGTTATAATATAAAGATAACAAAATATTATAACAATGAAATATAACATGATTCTCCTTCCATATGCATATTAGTAATTTCATGAAAAATAGTTTACACATATTTTCCTCTATACATATCCAACCGAACGTGCTTACGTACTGGTTGTTATTAATTATAACACTTAGTTGAATTAATTAATTAATTATTATTTTTATTATAAATTTAGTTAATTTTAATCAAACACTAGTTTATTATTATTGTTATTTTTTTTTGTTGTTGTTATAAACTTAATTTATTTTTTATCAAATTTAGTTTATCATCATCATCATTATTACTACCACTATTACAAACTTGTTAATTTTTATAAAACTTAGTTTTTTTATTCTAACTATTGTTTATTATTATTATTTATCATAAACATAGCTAATTTTTATAAATAAGAAAAAAATCAACACTCGGACTCTTAAAATTGGATAGTACTTTAATTTGCAACTTCAAAATTGCATGATACAAGGTGATTCAAATAATTAGATTCGGTGGAAATATCTAACCTTAATTGAAATTGCACCAAGAAAAAGATATTAGGCGATTCACACAACTTGATTTCAGGTAAGCCCCCAAACATTTTCTCAGGTATTGTTTAGTGCGTTGTCGCTTCCGAGTGGTTTTCCAAATGCATTATCTGCGCCTGCCATTTCAAATACGATTGTCACTACACCCTCTACAATGACTCCTGTACCTAGAGAAGCAGGTCTCAGCATTACCTTTGCTACTCCATATTTTCCATCAGCTCTGTTTAATATATTATATCAAAAACATATTAAATTTACTCCATTAATGACATAGTCGCAGTGTTAAGATATATTCAAAAGTACTTGCTGCTCAAACAGGACTACACTTTAAACTACTTCAACAACTATATGAACCGTTTATTTTACTTTTTCCTTGAAAGGCCATTTCCTATGCCAAACATGCATATAATATATCATTTCTAACTACATTCACCAACATCATTGAGTCCATAATCCATATCAATGCGTCTCCTAATCATTAACACTTCTATTAAACACAAGTTGCATCTCGAATTCACAACTTCCAATCAATCACCTAGTACAAAATATTATGCAAAAATTATGAGTATTGAGAACAAAATTCACTGTATGCACAACCGATAGCATACCTTCTAACATCAATAGCCTAAACCTACGAGCTACAATCACTATTGGTTAATCGTGTGTGACTTTCGATGTAACAATAAGCCATGAATAAAGTGAACAAACATAAACAATCGCGTAAAATAAAACTTTTGAAACTGTCTATGAAACATTGTTGAAAGATTTAATTTTGTTATTAATATCTAGTATTATGATTTTATCAAGTAATAACCCTGGCTGTTCTTATTTTTTGTTATTAGAACAGTATAATAATATATTCTCTTTATATGTTTCTTTTATTCTTATGTACTATAATAATATCAACTAACCGTGTATGGAGAATTGATAAAATTGACATTTTAATCATGTTTGGAGTTGTATGAATCAGAGCCACGACCCTGGCGGTAACTGTTACGGGCTCCTAATCTCCAAACTAAATCCACAGTACCCCCTCCAAATAAAATCTTTTATATTATTCCCAAAGAATTATCTTAAGTAAATTTTTTATCTGCCAAATTCCCATAAATCCTCGAGCAATTCAGCATAAAAATCTTTCCCTATATTATACAACACGATAGCTAATATTGATTAATATGATGTAGCAATTTTGTTGATTAAGAAACATTGTGTTTATGTTCAAAGATGTTAATAATAAAATTCAAATATCTTTGTTCATCGACCAATAGAGGAAAAAATAGTTTATTTTGATAGTAAAATTTGTATTAACAAAATCATAATTATGCAAATGATTACAAAATCATTTGGAAAGTTGTTTCCATCTGTTGCAGGCTTGCAGCTGTCATTGTTGATACTCTTAAAGTTTCTACTGTGGACAATTAAAAATTTTAACCAGGAACTTTACTACTTAAACTTGGAAGCATTAGTTTTTTATATATTGGCGATACAATCCTGAGTTATAATTCATCATGTTTTATCCATTCATTTATTACCTTTAACGTTGTAATATTATATTCTGTTGTTTATGTAGTACGTTATGAGTGTTATTCATCTCCCAACAATTTTGCACTTGTAATTGTACTTTAAATTAAATTATGGGTAAGTTCAAGGATTTCATGGAAAGTTTTACATGAATATAAATTTTGACAGTAAAATAAAGGCACTACTGCTACTGCGTAAACTGAGTAAGCGGTGACTAATGAGGTGCAGCCTACTACCAGTATTAAAGGGGTGTAACCTACTGCCAACACTAATTAGATGTAACTTACTAGAAAAGATGAGGAAAAATCTAAACAATGTACACTTCCTTTGCATAATCAGATTTACTCAATTAGCAAAGGCAGTGTAATTTGTAAAGTTGTCATATGTAATCATGTTTACTCAAACATAGAGAAGTAATATAACTAGCTTAATTTCAATTCTTCTACAGATGTTATTTTCTTTCTTTTCTCTCAATTAGTTATGACTTAATTTTGATCTACTCTTCTCATACAAAGCACAAGCCATGGCTTTAAGCTAAACAAAGAAGCAGTTGTGTGACACCTACTAGAATTTTGCATTTTACACCGTACAATAAGAGAGCTTCTATGGAACAAATATATCAAACTGTTCCTTTATTCTAATTTTGTGAGAATCCATTTGTCGTAACTAAATGATAATATCATAACAACAAACTATAACCATAGGTATTTTGGTTTACAGAAGATGGTCTTAAGCTGAGAACTAAGACTGCTGGCCAGAGTACTCAATTCATGTAACAGACAATTAATTTGGTACAATTTTGTTATGAACCAGTGCAACCTAAAAAATAGGGAAATGATTAGATATGCAGCTTAAAAGAGTTGTATCTGGTGTTAGGATTTACTAATGGGGAGTTCAAATATGCCAAAATGGTAAGTATTACTTAATTAGAAAGAATTATCATCTAAACCAAAATTTGAAGAACACAAAAATGACCACACTAATATTTATAATCAGCATACTGTTTCAAGGCTGTAGACAAAATGTCTAATATTGATGTTGCATAAATCACAAAAATCAAAATTATGCACCACTACGTTGTTCCATCTAGTATTACTACAAACAAAAACACTATATAAAGAGGATAATTCATTGTCATGTAACATGGAGATGTAGTGATTATATAGATTAAGAAAATGGTAAATTGGAATCTAGTGTTTGAGATAATCACTACTCATTAGCACACTAACAACAAACAATAAAAAAAAGCAATTTAAAATCAATGTGTTAGAATAAAATTTGCACATTAACATGATACATGAAAAGAAATCAAAAATTGAACAGGTTATGGAAAATCAATCAATCATATAACTAATTGGCATTAAAAAATAGAAAGGTCGGGTATCTAATAAAAACAATACTTTAGAGAATTCCATAGAGCATGGAATGGTGAGAAAAATTCTTTAGATCTGAAGAGAGAATTTTATGGAGCTAAGTTATCTTGTTCACCTACCCTGTATCACAAGCTTTCCCTTCTGGATCAGGAGAGATCGACGCTGAGTTAATCATCTCTCTATGGAACTAAAGCTATAGAGGCAAGGTCTAATTTGCTTACCCTAGAACATAGAGAACAATACATCTCCAGACCTTGAAGACTTCACTGCGAATCGATGGAATTGAAATTACAGATGTTAGGATTTTGATTGGGAAAGTTTGGATTTTACTCTCTTTGAATGAAATTTAATAATAAAAATGGTGTGAACGAAAATGAATTTCGGACAAAAATAAGACGCCTAAATGTTTCATGCCTGCCAAATATTTTACATATTATCAGCAATTCATTTTTCATCGACACATCATTAATAAATGATAGTTACATGTAAACTTGAAACCTTACTATATGGTGCTACCAATACAAGTTTTTCTTGTAGTGGTGGATCAGTAATCTTCATCCTTCGTCCACTTTATTGATTTATTAATTATGGATTTGGGATAGTTTATATGAGATTATAGAGAAATAGAGTCACAAGCACTAGAAGTTGACAAGTTCTTAGGCCTAGAATTTCCAAGAGTTGTTGGCTTGGTGACTATATTGAGGGAGGAAGATGGCAAAGAGTAATAGAGTCCTATATCTAGAGTAAAGAAGAAAGATCAAGGAGAGATCCTCTTTTGGTCGCACAATGGTTTAAATTTATAGGGAAACAGGAGTGTTGGGTGCGTAGCCTGCTTACAGTAGAGTCCATAAGTTAGCCCAATGTTATACAAGAGATCGTGAGGTCCACCGAGTTAAAATAATAACTCCATACCGAGTCATTTGACTTGGTGTCGAGTTATTTCCTTAAGTGGAAATGAAGGAGAGACATGCTCATTTTGTTAACTATTGATCTATTCTTCTATCTTCAAGTTAATGTGTTCCATGCTCGTTTCGTTAACTATTGGTTGATTCTAGTGATCATTCCATCATCACTTGAGTCATATGGTTTTCTTAGCTTTCTTCTTTTCAACTCATGGAATTGGTCATCCAAGGTGTAGGAATACACTTGTTCATGAATAGAATGGGTAGAAAATGAGTGGCATGAAGTTTGAGAAGTGACATGAGGAAGTAAAATGACTCCGCACCAAGCTAAATGACTCGATACCAAGTTATATACTTAGCCCAATTCTTGGTGAAACTCCTCTAAGTTGTTTCCTTCTTCCATCTAAGCGTGCTTTAGAGATTTTGAGTCGTTTCATCTTTATTTTGACATTCTAACTTCCATTGACTTCTGCTTGGTTAAAAAACCTAGTTAATACTTGTCTCCCAGCGTATGCTTCCATTGAAGACAAAGCATGCTCTGGATTGAGACAATTCTTGGATTGCTATCCTGTGAATTCTAGTTGACTGTTCAAGTGCCTTCTTACGACGTTGCTTTTACTTAGTAGATTTTTCTTTTGAACCATTTGGCTTACCTGTAGTTGGAATCCCATTCCATTGCATTGGTGAGGAATCCACACTTTTGGATATTACTTCTTGCTTTGGATTAGCACGAACATTCTCAACAATGCTTTTGGGAAGATATAGGGAAAGGAAAACAACTCGGTGCTGAGTTGTTTGACTCAGTGCCTAGTTGTTTGACTCGGTGCTAAGTCATTTGGTTTTCCCCCTGACACTATATATTTCTGTACTTAGAAAATTTTTAGTTTACGTTTCATTCGTTATTCACTTTGCATCCAAGCCATTTGGACTTCCACCTGATCCAACCTACTTCCTCTGATCTGATTCAACCCAAATCCACCTCCAACCTGAGTCGTCGACCCACCAATCTGCCTTAACGCTGCCGCCTACCGTCGTTTTGCTGTTGTTACTAGGAAACATTCGCCGGTACTCATCCACCATGCAAATAGCTCGGATCCAAGCAATTGTAAATCCTAGCTTTGATTTGATTTAAGGTTTGTGGTTGACGATGATGATGGTCGGCATGGTGATAACGGAGATGGCGATGGGGTTTGCTTGATTGCAACTGAAGGAGGATGGTTGAATTTTGGGTTATGTTTGATTGGTGAAGGAAATAAGTTTTTCCCTGGTCGAGTACGTGCAGTTCCATAGACAACTCCTATTTTTTGGAATCAGTTGCCTCTTTTTAAGAATTTAGCTAATTCTCTATCGCCCTTTGAATTCTAGTGCAATGATTTACCCTAAGATCGGTTGTACTGGATGACCAATCGTATCGCTCTTCCCTTTCCTGCACTTCCAATGATTTTGAACAGGAACGCTTTCTGCGTGCTTCGGACGACAGTTCTGATATCGATTACACATTGATAATGGGCCAGTTCCAAAATATAATTTCATAGTACGACAGGCTCATTTCTCTATCAAAAGCAAGCTACCTACATAGAATGGTCCGTTCATGATGTATAGGACACTGGGCTCACATTGCATAGATTAACACACTGCACTTCGCCAGGTCAATGCTTAGAATCTGATTGGTTAACACAAGTCGACGTTCTTTAGATTCCGAGCGTTGGTCACATGGGTTTATTATTCAATATAAGACATACCTGACCGGGTTGAACGCCAAGTTTTATTGTTTAGAATGACTCGCCATCACCCTATCTTAAAAATGGCAAATAAACATCCACTCATCCTAAAGTCAGATCTTCTATAGCCCCAGCTTTTCCATCCATCCTTGTTAGGCCATGCTAGACTGAAACTCTCGAATCCTAAGTCAAATAGTTCCAATGAGCTGATAATGGGTCAATTACCTCCGAGATTGAGAATCTTAAACAACTCGCCAAAGCAGGAACCTTCAATCCTATTTTCTAGGTCGCATTGAAAAATATGTCCCCAACACAACATCCCCGAGGGATGATGTCCATCTGCAGAGAATGGCTGAATTCGCTCACAATCCCCCGTCAGACTTTACAACATGAAATCGATATATGTGCCTGGGTGGTGCCATCCTACCACTCAATCCTTTTCTAATGATAGTGCTGCCAGAACCTGGACTAGCACCATTTCAACTCCACCCAAATGGCTATTCTCTTCTAAGTTAGTTGTATGTCCTCTTCATGAATAGATTTAACTGGCCCCCGAGATTTAATAAGCCGACTCATCTTCTGTAATTTAAAAAAAGGCGGGAATCCCCATCCTATCTAATAATAGAAGCCTAGAAGGGATGTAAAGTGATCGAAAATTTCTACAACATGCATTGTACCTTTTAAGAACTAAAATTTCTTCATGCGATGCCCGTATGGTTTTAATCGGCTTTGGCTTTCTAGATGTGCATCTCTTTTCCCATGCTCCTTCTGTGACAAAATTTCTAAGTTTCCAACTTGATATATGTTTCCTCGTAGGCATCCTAGTTCTTAACGATAGTGATGAACATGAGAGAACACTTAATACTCGGAGGGCAGTTAGACCTAATTAACACACCAATGCTTTCCTTCTAACGAATGAAAATCTACAGTGGTGTGTTCTGCTTCACCATGACATATTTGTTGTTGCTGAGTCTTCAGTGCAAAACATCTCTAGATCTCATTCTCGTTCTTCTACACCCGCTTGTAACTCTGACTAGAATGTTCAAGGGGAAGTTACGGGTCCTTCCAATACAGTACATGTAGAGGAGCCTGTGATGAGAGAACCGGCAGGGTTTGTCAAAGCCAACATTCTAAGCGGTAGAGATGAAGGTGTGAGAATGTCTCCAATTACAGAGGAAGATGAGGGATTCACAAGGAGAGAAGGAAAAGAAGTGGGTGTGGAAGAAGAGGGTGTCAGTGATAGTAATAGCAGCTATCACGCCAGTGAAGGAAGGGACGAATCATTCGGCGAATCGCCTGGGATGAGTCTTGATCTCCCTAGCTTGCCCCATCAGGAAAAAAATGTCGTAGAAACTTTTGAAATGGATAGAGACCAAATCAATGTTGCCTTTGGTAGATATTTCACCTTGATCCCACCCCTTTGGCCAAATATTTGTCGATTTAAGTGACATTGGTGAGATCAACTTCATCGTTAACGACATTACTGGGGGATGTCAGCTCAAACTTCACTCTTTCATTGTGGGTCTTTGTAAGCAAAGTTAGAGAAATGCCACTTTACTTCCGTTCCAATATGGTTCGTCATCATCGCGCACTTTATTAGGTTTATGGACACACATTCTCGTGTTGAATCTTACTTCGTACTTCCAACATTAATACTATTCTCTTCCTTGTTTTAGGTTCCATGGGCGGCGGTTATTATAAGTTGTTCCCTCACCACGCTAGTGCATACAGAGGCCAAACTCTCGATCCTCATCCGCGAAGCTGCACAAGTCTGAGGAAGAGAGGAAAGGAGGAAAGACTGCAAGTACGATGAAGCTCATAAGATTGATAGGGAGAAAGATAGGGAAAGGAAGAAGGAGAGAAGAAAGAGAGAAGGTGATATTAAGTTACTTCGCAACACTGCTAAGTGCCCAAGATATTCCTCAGAGTGCCATGGGATTATTTCTGCTGATTTACTACCTTATACACAGGCTTAGACCTTTTCAACTCAGCAAATTCCGACCTATCAAACTATGCTTACAACAGTCTCGCCTACTTCCAAAAGAGTCTCTGCTCATTCATTTACTCTTTCGCTTGGTCCTCCACGCTGGCAAGCCACATTCCCACACCTCATTTTTCACGATGTCAAGTTTGACCAAGACATCTTAGGCATGCCAAAAGTGGTGGTGATGCAAAGTCTAAAGAACGTCGAGTAGGGTGTCGACGAATACTCGACGTAGGGTAAAAGTAGACGAAACTTTGTACTTCTCTTTCCAAAGTAAACTGATCAACTACAACAATGTTCAATCCTTCGAATCTGAGAGAGCTGCCTATAAGTGAATGATGGATGAGAGGGAGGATGATTTGATTAAAGTTACTAGAGAGAGGGACCTCGCTCTGAAGTAGAAGGAGTGCATGGACAAGATGATGGATGAGTTAAAGCTTGCCCAAGACCATGCCAAAATCGTGATGAGGAACGAGCTGAGAGTTGCTCATGCTAAGAGTTTAGAGTTTCACAAAAAAAATCAAGGGGTAGGCAGAGGTGCTTAGCCAAAAAGATGATATTATCCGGGCTAGTGATTATTCTATGTTGGAATAGGTAGTTGAACTTGCTAGACTTCATGAGGAGGTTAAAGAACTCACCAAAGAGAAAGAGCAGCTGTCCACCGATAAAAATGCCATCGGTCTTGAACTTGCAATTTCTGAGAGCTAGCATAAAGAGCTTCAAGACGAGAAGTCCAAGATCCTGGCCGAGCTTGAAACCAACATACTATATTTCTATACAAACATAGTCATGTTTAAGAATCTAAAATGGCTGGGAAATGACTATCCCGAAGCGCTCACTAGTGCTTGGGAGGAAGAATTACACTAGATTAGTCAAGCCGGTGACAATCACTTTGAAGAAGAACTGATAGTCGCTTATCTCGATGCTGAAGATACTGAATCTCTTTCTATTGGAATGGCTATCCTAGCTAAAGATGTTGCTGAAGCTTTTATTCCTGATGCTACCAAAGCTCTTGCTGGCCCGAGCTTTTCGTGTTTGGGATTTCGAAATCTCAAAATCTAGCAGCGATTATTCCTCCATCTTCAAGAGCTAGCTTCCCAGCCACTCGCATTCTTCCAGCTTCATTAACAGGTTCCCTCCACGAACCATACACCCCTCCCATCATGGTCCAATCCAGGGAACTTGGGACCGAAGAAGGAATATTCATCATATCCTAAAGGGATCGTGCTACAAGTATATCATTTATTTCTCTAGTTTTCGAAAAGCTTTAGTTCTTGGAAGAATCCATCATTAAACTTCATCACTCTGTTTGCCAACTTGTAGTCCAACCTCAATTGCCTCCTCGTCTCCAACTATGCAACGGTCGAGGACTGTTGATATCTTCACCACATCCACTTCTATCTCCACAAGACTTATTGATCTGGTCTTGCCTTTCAGTTTTGAGCCTAGCACTGAAGCACAAAAGATTGGTGCATTGGAAGGGCTAGAGAAAATGTCTACATCCTAGGAAGAAGATATTCAAATTACCGGTGTTTCAGACCCTATTCGCCCAGTTACCATGGCGAAGAGACTCAAGGCTGAAGCTATAAAGTTTAAGATTATGAAGAAGAATCCCACCGCCACCAAGCCTGCATCTTCAAAACCAACAAGTCCTCAATAGAAAGTTTGGACGCTGAAGATTTGACCGCCAAAGACTAAGCCCACTAAGACTTTAGAAGGCCAGTTCGTAGATGCTACCAAAGCTCTTGCTGGCCCGAGCTCTTCATGTCCAGGATTTCGAAATCTCAAAATCTAGCAGCGATTATTCCTGCATCTTCAAGAGCAAGCTTCTCAGCCACTCGCATTCTTCCAGCTTCATTAACAGGTTCCCTTCACGAACTATACATCCCTCCCATCATGGTCCAACCCGGGGAACTCTGGGACCGAAGAAGGCAAATTCATCATATCCCAAAGGGATCCTACTACAAGTATATCACTTCTTTAGTTTTTGAAAAGCTTTAGTTCTTGCAAGAATCCATCATTAAACTTCATCATCTATTTGCCAACTTGTAGGCTAAACTCTATTGCCTCCTCATCTCCAACTATGCAAGGGTCGGGGACTACTGATATCTCCACCATATCCACTTCTAACTCCACAGGACTTATTGCCCTGGTCTTGCCTTTCGATTCTGAGCCTAGTTCTGAAGCTCAAAAGATTGGTGCAGTAGAAGGACTAGAGAAAATGTATGTATCCTAGGAAGAAGATATTAAAATTACCAGTGTTTCAGACCCTATTCGCCCTGTTACCATGGCGAAGAGACTCAAGACTGAAGCTATAAAGTTCAAGACTATGAAGAAGAATCCCACCGCCACCAAGCTTACATCTTTAAGACCAACAAGTCCTCAACAGAAAGTTCTGACACTGAAGATTTGATCGCCAAAGACGAAGCCCACTAAGACTTTAGAATGCCAGTCCACAGACCTGCATAGTGCTATAGATGGGGAATCTACTCATACAGAAGGCGAGACCCCTCCCAGCAAGGAGAAAAGGAAGGAGAAGCTTGAGACCCGTCCGGGCAATATTGGTAAAGGAAAATGGAGTGACAAGAAGGGAAAGACTTAATAGTGTGCATGCTATTTGAATGTTTTTTTTATAGTTACAATGGCTGAGTCTATACGTTTTCTCTTTTTTGCTTTAAACAGGCTGAGATGTGGGCACGCCCCCACTTTTTGTCTATAGATAAAAAGATTATAGATAATGAAAGATCAGCTTTGCCTTAATAATCTCTCTTTTGTATACTCTTTTGCATTTATGTACTATGCATGTTTATGTTTAACTGACTGTGTATATAATATGATTGCTTCTAGTGAAATTTCCTATATTATATACTTCTGTTTCCATGCAATATGATTATTTACCACAACTATTTGCTTGCAAATAATATTCATGCAATTACTTTAGTATATTATGTTGCTTAGCTCTATTTCTTACTACCAGAGTACTCTATTTGGCATAACAGTTCTTGCAATTTTAGCCAATTCTATGGCTAATCCTGTTTGGGCTCGGTCGAGTTCTTTTCGACCAAGTATCGGTAGATATGCCTATGTCTATAGGGTTGAATGTTAAAATCCAAGCATATGAGAGTTTAGATGTCATGATCAATTCGTTCCCTAATCTAGTTTGCATGGTGGTTCCTATTTCCAGGAACTAGTAACTTTTTCTACTTGATTCCTAGCATTATATTTTTTTATGCCACAATTCCTTGGATGCATTTGAATACCTCCAAGTTGATATCACTAGACAATGTCATTCTTGATGTATGTATCAAAAAGATGTATCATCATCATCTTTCATTATACCAGATTCTTTCATTTTTAGTATTGAGATCTCATTGTGCACCAGTTTCAATTTCCAAAAACTTATATACGAATGGCTCAACGCCATGGGATTTTCCTTAATGTTGCCTATGTTTAAGTTTCGGGCAATTCCTTTTGTCATCGCTATCTTTAAGCGACGTCAAGTTCCAAGTGGCTTGAGTCGATTTTCCTATTGACTTGGTAGTTTGGAACTTCCTGATATTGCCGGGGTAGCGCCTATCATCAAAATGTAGAAGTCGATTTGACGTCGATGGGGTGGTTTTGGGACTTCTTGACATTGTCGAAGCAACGTCGGTTCTCAAAAGGTAAAGAACGATTTTCCCATCAATCCAGTGGTTTGATTCAATTTTCTCCATTCACTCGAAGGTTTGGGCCTTCCCGACGTTGCCAAAGAAATGCCAGTTCTTGGAAGGTAAGGGTCTATTTTCACCTTGGCCCAGGGGTCTGAGTCGATTTTCCCTGTCAATTCGACGGCATTGGACCTTCCGGGCATTGCCATAGCGAGCCGGTTCTCGAAAAACAAGGATCGACTTTCCCTGTCAATCTGGAAGTTACGGGCTTTTCCAACATTGTCGGAGTAACGTCGGTTCTCAAAAGGTGGGGTGTCAATGTGACCGTCGCTTAGTGGTTAAGACCTTTCTGACATTGCTAGTCTAGGGACAACACCGGTTCTTACAAAATTGGGGATTGATATGACCCATTGATGTGGCATTTTAAAACATTCTAACGTTGCTGTCTCGGGACAACTTCGATTCTCAAAAGGTTGAGGATCGATATGACCCGTTGATCCAGAGTTTAGACCTTCTTGACGTTGCTAGTCTTAGGAAATAGTCAGTTTTGAGAAGGATGAGGGTCGATACGGCCCATCGATCCAGCAGTTTAAACCTTCTCGACGTTGCCAGTATTGAGACAACATTAGTTCTTAGAAGGTTGAGATTGATATGGTCCGTCAATCCAGCGATTTAAACCTTTATGACTTTTCCAATCTTGGGACAAAGTCGGTTCTTAGAAGGTTAAGGATTGATACGACCCATCGATTTGGTGGTTTTGACCCTCTTAGCATTGCCATTCTTGGGAAAACATCGGTTCTTAGAAGGTTTAGGATCGATACAACCGATCAATCTGGTGGTTAGTGAGTCTACACTCCCCTCCTTCATTCAAGGGCAGAGGAGTGTTTTCTCGATTGTGCTACCGGTTACACGATACGGGAGTTTTTTTTCAAGTACACGATTCCATTAGTTGAAGAAGCAGATTTTATTAATAAGTAATACAAATGGAAAGTCCTGCCTATTTAGAATGCCCCCAATGTCCCTAGGAGGCCATATGAAAGGAAATTAAATAAGGTTGAATGAAACAGTATTTTTTAGGTTGCTGCTTCATTCCTAAGCAACTGGCTAGATTGAAGGTTATTTGATAACCAGTTTTTCATCAGCTCGCCTACGCCCCTATCCGCTGGGTATAGGTAGTTTTTCTTAAGCAGGTAGACTTTGGGGTGTTATAGTTTCTCCACCATTCTGCAGTTTCCTAACAAACTACTGGAGCTTGTTAGTCCTTATCATCTCCTTAATCAGATTCCTCAATTGTCGGCATTAGTTGGTGTAATGCCCACGCGTTCGATGGAAGCGACGGTACTTCCCAAAATGTTTCTCTTACTTTATCGCTTCCCTCTCAAGTAGCTTCTTTTATCACTTAGTTTGCTAAGTAGCAAGATATATATTCCGTGGCATATCACTCAAGGGCGTGTAATCTTCCAATTTGAAGTTCATTGTACGTTTCCCTTTTGCGCTACTCATGTTACCATACTTTTGACTTTTTATTCCAATTACCAGAGTTTCCAGCATTTACTACAATTTTTATTTGGATTAATTCCTTCGATTGCTCACTGACCACTCTTTCGACCAGTCCTGCTTCTTTCAACCATACGAATTGACTCGTCTATCGCTGAAATTGTTTCATGTAGTGTGTTAATTCATCTTTAACCATCTACCGAAATCTATACCCAGGAGAATGGCCTAGACCAAGGCGATAAATACAAGATCCTCCTTTGGATTGCAAACTTCTACAACAATGGTGTTGAATCGGTTTATGAAAGCTTTCAAAGACTCCTTAGGCCTTTGAGACAAGCAAGATAGGGACATCACGCCCTTCGGTCGGAAAGCATGGAGCCTGAACTACTCCAATAATTTCTCAAGTAATTCGTCCAAAATAGAAATAAAATTCGTTGTGCGCCTAGTAAGCCATATGGAAGTGACTCCTTCCAAGAAGATAGGGAAACATCTATAGCGAATAGCATCCATAGCTCGTGCTCCATCTATATGCCATTCTTACTTGAGTAGGTGCTATCAAGGATCCATGGTTCTGTTGTAGGATGATATGGTTGGCATATTGAACTTTCTAGGGTATACCTCTCTCAAGGTATTTTCCATGAATGATGTTTTACTTAGTACAGAACCCCAATTGTCGTTCTTCCTACCTCTGCACTTTTCAACCAACCGCTTGGCCATATTAACTATGTATTCCTCGCTAGCATGGTATTCCATATGGCGACTACCGGGGACAGCACCGAGTGTTTGACTGTACAAACGGTCTCGGTTAGCCGGTTGGAATCTAGGTTCTCTAGGGAGAACCATTCCTATAGTACATGCTGTTGTGGGTTGGTTCAGCTGCGGCTGCTTAAATTCCGATGGCATTTCCTCCAACTTTTAGTTCAAAATCATCATCATCCATCATTAGATCATCATCAATGTTAGAAATCACCATTGCATCTTCCTCATGCACATTTTTCTCCTCAAGACTTGAATCGTTACCGAAAGGAAACCAATCGATACTGGTTGGTTTCTTTATGAAAGGAAGACTCCTACTTCCTTCTACAACAATTCCTAAAACTTAAGCAGTTACCTCCTGTTGTCTTTCCAACCCTTCTGTTTTGGCTAGAAACTGAAGGGTTCTCTTATTATATAATAGGTGAATTTTATCTTTTAACTCTCCTTGCCGCTTGTGGCTGCAAGATTAGCAATGTGTCCATCTTATCCATCAGAGCTTTATGGTTATCCACCATCTTCTGGTTAAGTTCATGAATCATCATGTAAACTCTCCTCTGGTAACAACTTCCTATTGAGTAGAGGATTCTGCTATTGCATTTTCATTATTAACTTTTGTTTGGTGAGTGTTTCCTTCATCGCCATTAGCCACCGCTCCTAGAGATTTTTCAAATGCTGATTTTCCATTTCTAGGCGCTATTGATCTCTTATAGAAAGTTCTCAAACTTCTTTAATCAAATTTTCTAGATGTAACTATTGGGCCTCTCCAAATCCACAATAGCAAGATAGATCTAAGTCTGGATTCAGTATTTCTTAGTGAAAGCATCAAAACGTTGCCAAAAGTAGGTCATAAGAATTAGTTGGAGGGAAGCTATGAGGCCTAGATCAAACAGATAATAGTAGAAATCAAAGAAAAATAATAAGAAGACATAACGTTTTATAGTGGTTCGGCAGTCCCTGGCCTACATCCACTTGATAGCTTTAATGATTATGCATTTGAGAGAGTTTATATGAGATTACAAAGAATTAGAGTCAGAAGTATAAGAAATTGATAGGTTCTTAGGCGTAGAACTGCCAAGAGTTAGCTATCTTGATAACTGTTATACGGAAGGAATATGGTGAAGAGTAATCGATTCCCGGATCCAAAGTGAAGAAGAAAGATCAGGGAGAAGATCCTCTTTTGGTTGCATATAGGTTAGTATTTATGGGGAAATAGCAGTGTTGGGTTAGATGACTGCTTGTAGCAAAGTCCAGGAGTTAGCCTAATGTTACACAAGAGATTGTAGGGTCCCACGAGTTAAAATAATAACTCTTTATCGAGTCATTTGACTCGGTGCCAAGTTATATCCTTAAGTGGAAATTTGTTTAACTCCTTTGCACTGCCCTTTTATCTTCAAGTTAATGTGTCCCATGCTCTTTTAATTAGGTATTAGTTGATTCTAGTGATGCTCCACCATCATTTGAGTCGTCTAAATTTCTTAAATTTCTTTCATTCAACTATTGGAATTGGTAATCCAAGCTCTGGGAAAACACTTGGTCATGAGTAGAAGAGGAGAAAATGAGTTGTATGAAGTTAGAGGAGTGAAATAGGAAGGAAAATGACTCGATAACAAGCCAAATGATTAGATACCGAGTTATTTACTTAACATCATTCTTGGTAAAACTCTTCTAAGACGTTTCCTTGCTCCATTTAAGCATGCTTCTGAGATTTCGGGTAATTTCGTCTTCGTCGTGACGTTCTAACTTCCATTGACTTCTTCTTGATTAAAAAACCTGCATAATAATGTTGTGTAATTGTTATCCCCTTGACATGTCGTTTTTGTACTCATCTTTAAATATAGACATAATCTGACCCATTTGTTATTTATATAATACTCGGGTTAGTTCGAGACATTTCAGATTCAGGGACAAGGAGGCCAGTTTGTGATTTTTAGGCTTAGTTGGTGGCCAGTTATTAGCAATATTGGGTATTGTCATATGGACTCGTGTATTTATATGTTATTGGATTATATGTATTGGATTTATATTGTATGCGTATATATATTTGAGAATTCGTGGGAATTTGACTTATTCTTGAATCCCACTCATACCTATGTGATGTATTATACCTATATCGCTGCGTTGATAACTATATATTCTCTATTATCTTATATTGTGTATTGTTTGATCCTTATGAACCACACATGTTTATTGCTTTGTACCAAGATTATTTACGTCGAGGTAAGTGATTTCTATATTATGAGACATACTAAGTGTTTGTCTAGGTTATATTCATGTGTGCATCACCCACATCACCTTATTCTCCATGTTACTTAAGAGTATTACTCGGTAATACTCTTGGGTAATATGGGTATAGAAGTAGGGTGTTATAAATATACTCAAACCCAAAGGATTGATTGTTTTCTCGTAAGTGCTCAGCCATGTCTGTGTTGCTGATAGGGATCTATTCCAACATATGGTTTCCCATCTAGACTAGAGAAGTCCCTGCATAGCTTTAGGAAATCTATAGGTCATGGAGGCGGCTAAAGGTGAACCACTTCCTTAGCAACATGTGCAGGTATTAGGGGTTGACACTGGTCAAGCTTGTTGCCTGCAAATATCATTTGAGCCATATAGTTATGTTCACTCTAGGGATATCTACCGCATCAACCCTGGTGCTATTTCCACTCATGTTCTCTTTGCCTCCAGTATGCTCTCTATTTTAGTCATAGCTAGATTACTCTTTTTTGTCATTGATAAATGAGATTCATTGGCGATTCCCTAATAGATAGTAAGTAAAACTGGAACAATAAAAGATGTGTGTGCGTATACTCGAGTCAGATGAAAGTAGATTTTTCCTAAACTCCTTAACCCTCGAGCTTACTCCAGCCATGATCTCGACCTTCCACCCTTCACCGACCGCCAACAAGCACCCAAAACATGGTTCCCGTTCAACTCGCATGTTCTCTCAATTCACAAGCTTAAAAATCTTAATTTTACTTTTAAAAATCATAGTTTTAAATACGAATCTGGTGATATAAAAAAAACCAAGATTTAAACAAAAAATTTCTAACTAAATTTGATTTTTACTGTTCTTCTTCCTTCCAGTAAAATATACTTTCTAATTATGTTAAAAATATATTTAAAATTGATATTTGGTTAATACATATATTTTTCTTTAAAAAATCCTAACCTAAAAGAGACTTGGAGATGAGAATTTAAACTTTTGACTTAATTTAACCTGTTGAAGCAGAACATAGACATATATATATATATACATATATATATATATATATATATATATATATATATATATATATCTGGCACAGACGTGCACACAGTCAATTTCATATTTATATACATGCAAGCATATTCTACATTCATGCAACAATAAACAAGTTATTACTATCATCCATCATCATATGAATAAGTAAATAAAGAAGTTTTAGCATTTAAAAGATTTGTTTACTCACTGTTTTTTTGTTCGAACAAAGTATCCCCTTGAAAAAATCTAGAATTTGTTTGAAAATTTGAAATTTGATTCTAGATTTTGATCTTCTACAGATCTGCCTGTTTTTGATGTGTTGAACTTGGATCTTGAATTACTTAGCTTCAGTTTGAAATTTGCAAGAGTTTGATTTAGTTGTTTTCTTATCCTTGGTTCAATTTGGTTTTTAAAAGGTGAAGGAAAAATGAAAAGAGAAGGGGTAGAGATGTATGTATGTATGTATATAAGAATGTATAGCCCTTTATTTATTATTTTTTTTAAAAAGAAGAAAATTAATAAATTAGACACTTGTAATTTGCATGTTATTCCTAGCTGACACTTGTTAAATGCATGTATTTTATGTTTTAATATGTTTTTATATTATATTTTCCATAATTTTTATATTTATTTATGTTTTATGTTTTTATATTTATACTTTTACTAATTATATTTATCTTATTTATAACTTAAAGAAAGTATATTAAACCTTTATTAAATATTATTTTAAGCTTAAGCTATTATACTTTTAATTAATAAATATTTGTCTTTAGTATTTTAAAAATATTCAATTTAACTTCGAATATCCTTTGAGAATTATTATATTGAATTCAAACCATAGGTGCCTATTCACAATATATATATATATATATATATATTATAATTAGAAAACATATTTTTTTTATTTGTTTTAAAAAGATAAATTTGCCAAATTAAATAATTATATTAGAAGATCATTAAATTAATATTGCCAAAAATTCCGGGTCATCGCATTCCTCCCCCTTAAAAGAATATCATGCCCGAAATTTAAAAGCGAAAGAAAACCAAAAGATCTTATTTCAAAAAGTCAAGCATACATGTCAGCTATATACTAACAACCAAGCAAACAATTTATTGAAACAAACATTCCTAACTATCTTGACACAAATCCGGATAGGCTTTCCTAATGCTATCTAGAGTTCCCCAAGTACAATCTCTGGGATCCTCGCTTTACTGAATCTTGACCAGCTTCACCACTTTATTCCTGAGCTGCCTCTCATCACGATCAATTATCTGGACTGGATGACTGACCACAATTAAGTCTGGTTCGACCTCTAAATCTTCCTATACTTCCGGTTCTACAACTAGTGATGGGTCGTACATGTACTTCCTCAGATGAGATATGTGAAATACGTTGTGAATTCCAGCCATTCAGTCTTGTAATTCAATCCCATAGACCAATGCACCAATTCTCTCGAGAACACGAAAAGGTCCGATATATCTTGGGGCAAGCTTTCCCGTCTTACCAAATTTGATTGCTCCTTTTATCGGGGAAACCTTGGCAAAAACCAAATCTCCGACTTCAAATTCCAATTGCCTTCATCTCTTATCCGCATAACTCTTTTAACGATCGTGGGCTGCTTCATTCTCTTCTTGATCATCTCAACCTTCGCGTATGCCTCTCGAATCAAATCTGGACCAAGAACAAGACAATCTTTGGATTCTACCCAACAGGACGGTGATCTATAAGGTCTTCCATACAAAGCTTCATAAGATGCCATTTTAATACTTGCTTGATAACTATTGTTGTACGAGAATTCTACCAATTGCAGATGGTCCTCCCAAGACCCACCGAAATCCAGAATAGAAGCCCTTAACATATCCTTAAGAATATGATTCAGCCTTTCTATCTGACCGTCGGTTTGTGGATGATAAGTGGTACTTAAACTCAACCTTGTTCCAAGAGCTATCTGTAGAGCTTCCTAAAATTTACTCGTAAAGATTGGGTCACGGTCGCTTATTATGCTGACGGGAACTCCATGCAACCCGACGATCTCCTTCAAGAAAATCTCTGCTAAAGGCGCTACTGTTCTGGTTGCCTTAACTGGGTAAAGTGGGCGCTCTTGGTCAGCCTGTCTACGATTACCTACACTCCCTCATTCCCTTTTCTAGTCCTTGGCAACCCATCGATGAAATCCATCGATATCATTTCCCATTTCCATTTAGGGACTTCCAAAGGTTGTAACAATCCCGTAGACTTCTGCTGATCATCCTTCACTTGTTGAAAGATCGCGCATCCATTCACAAAGGTAGCAATATCCTTCTTCATTCCTTTCCGCCAGAAAAATCTTTTCATATCCTTGTACATCTTTGAGATCCCTAGATGGATACTCAGCCCGGAGCGATGACTCTCTGACAAAACTTCTTGCTTCAGATCATTGATATTTGGAACAAAAATTCTCCCATTGATCCTCAAAGTTCCTTGGTCATCGATCTTGAAACTAGTGCACTTTCCATTCTTAACTTTCCTATTGATTGCGCTCAAACTTTTATCCGTTCCTTGCTTGCTCGCAATCCTTTCTAGTAGAGATGGAGTAACTTCAAAAACTGCCAACACTACATTTCTACTCAAAGCATCTGCTACTACATTCGCTTTCCCTGGAGTGTAGAGAATGTCCAGATCGTATGATGCCAAAAATTCCACCCATCTCTGCTGCCTCAAATTCAGATCTTTCTAGAAGAAATTATACTTTAAAGGTTTACGATCGGTGAAAAGCTCGAACTTCTCGCCCAAAAGATGATGCCTCTATATGTTCAGAGTAAGATAGCTAGTAATTCCAAATCATGCGTAGCGTAGTTCTTTTTATGCGGCTTCAACTGCCTACTCGTGTACGCAATCACTCTTCCATTCTGCATCAGAACAACATCCAGCCTTATTCCAAAAGCATCGGTGTAGACTTCAAACATAATCCTTCCATTTTGAATAGCCAAAACAAGTTCACTAGTCAACCTCGCCTTCAAATCCAGAAATGCTTCTTCGCACTTAGGAGTCCATTTAAACTTCACTCCTTTCCTAGTCAGTTTGGTCAAGTGAGAAGAAATCTTATAGTAGTCTCGGATGAATTTTCTATACTAACCCATCAAACCAAGAAAATTACAAACTTCCATAGAAGTCTACAATTGCTTCTACTCTTGAACAGCTGCTACCTTGGCCGGATCTAAAGAAATGCCTTCTCCAGATACGACATGTCTTAAAAATCTTACTTCCGACTTCCAGAAATGGCACTTCGAAAACTCAGCCTTTAGGACATGCCTCCTCAATGTCTCAAATACTATTTCCAAATGACGCTTATGCTCCTTCTATGATTTGGAGTATACGAGAATGTCTTCAATGAACAAGAGCATAAACTTGTTTAGCATATCCCGAAAGACACGGTTCATCAGATTCGCAAAATAAGCTGGAGCACTGGTTAGCCCAAAAGGCATAACCAGCCATTCATAAAAACAGTTGAGTCCTCTGAAGGCAGTCAAGGGTATACTGTCTTCGGCTACCCTTAGCTAGTGAAAACCCGAAGCTAGATCCAATTGAGAGAAAACAGAAGGTCCATGAAGGTGATCGAAAAGATCGTCTATACGAGGCAAGGGGTACTTATTCCCTATAGTCACCTAATTCAATTCCTAATAGTCTACACAAAATCTTAATGACCTGTCTGATTTGGTCACAAATACTACAGCAGAACTCCAGCTAGAACGACTATGTCGGATCAATCCTCTCTCTAAGAGATCCTGAGTCTGCTTCACCAATTCTTCTCTCTCTCCAGGAGCCATCCTTCTACTAGGTTGAAACATCAGTATCGCTCCTGGAACTAAGTCGATACGGAACTCAAACCCCCGATGGAGGGCAAACCTTTGACTTCTTCGAATATGTCTGGAAAATCTTTGAAAATTCGATGGATCCTACCTCTTCTTGAGATGCCTCGATTCCATGCAAAAGACTACTCAAGTGGATTCTTGAACTATCGCAAGTCACTTTTACAATCCTTCCCAGTTCAGTTTCCAATGACACGGTTCTCTCTTCACAAATCAAAACAGCCTTATGCTTGTCTAACTAATCCATTCCCAAAATAAGGTCAAATCCTTTAAAATCCAAACAAATGGGTCGCACAAGAAACTATGGGATAGATACGAAATTCTTAGACCATTACAGATCATATCCAACTTGGTCACTCCCCTTATAGGATTAGACACAAAAATAGGGCGGTCAATGACAGTAGAGGTAAGATGAAATTTCTCTATCGTTTCCAAGGATATAAAACTAAGGGAAGCACCAGAATCAAACAAAACTCTAACACAACTGCCATCAAAAAGCAAAGTACCTTCAAGAACGCCTTTTCCTTTTCCATCCGTAGAAGTTGACGATCCACCTTGAATTGCGAACATTTTATTTTGTTGAGCTCTCTAGAGAAGTGGGCAAGCTTTCACTACATGCCCTGGTTGTTGATAGCCGAAACACAAAGACTTCTGAACCATCGCGGAAATGGGTCCGCTTTGCTACTTCTGAGCTCTACCTCTATGACACAACTTAGCCAAATGACCTTCCCCTTGCACACATAACACTTTCGAGCTGCATTGTTGCCTTCAGGTTTCCCTTTACCATGCCTCTTCCAATTCAGGTTGAATTTCCTTTTATTCGGATTGATAGAATTCCCACTCGGTGCTGCCACAATTACCAAGGGTTTCTTTTCTATAAGCTCTTCATATCTCAATGCCATATATATCAATTCCACGAATGATCATTTGAGATATGGAGTCATCTTCTCATGAAACTTGGGCCTCATTCCAAGCACAAAAATCTCGTTCTTCTTAAGAGGTGTGTCAATATGTCTAAGTCCATAGCGGGACAATTCGCTGAACTTGGTTTCATACTCCTATATAGAAAACTTTCTTGCTTAAGATCCAAAAAATTTCTATACAGTAGAGTCTTCCCTACGGTAGGCATAAACTGTTCTTCTAACACTTCCTTGAATTTACTCCAAGAGATAATAACCTCGGAAATATTCATTATAATTGCATCCCATCATCTAGATGCTCCTTCTTGAAGTTGCCATGATGCCATGACTTGCTCATCTGACAGATCCAAACTCTTAAAAATCCGCTCACACGACCACAACCAAGCTTGAACTTCAATGATCGACTCTATATCCTTAATAGGCTTTCCTCCAAGATTGGTAAAGTCCTTACACAACGCTGCAAAGCTTACTCTTGGCGGTATTGGGTTTACAGCCTCGCCAGCTACTCTTCCACCATTAGCATTGGGGCCTCTTCCATATATGGTCATCGTGCTACTCACACCTCCGCCTCCTCTTTCTCTAGAACTCATGTTGGAAACCATGACAGGTGACCCAACAATCAGATAGTTATATATAGATATATAAAAATTACAAGTACGCTCTCTCATGATAAGGATTAGCCCAAAAGCCTAGGTACTATCTCAACCTAGCACTCTGATACCAACTGTGACGACCTGCCTTTCATTCCATAGAAAGACGTATCGTGATTTAGAAAGAAGCAGGTAGAAAAGAAAATAGATAGAATGAAAGAACTAAACAATATCAAAATCTCATAGTGGAATGGAAAAATATATTACATCACATAGTTATTACATAATATTCATCATACATCAAAGTCATTCAGTTACACAACATCACATTAGAGAGTTGTGAAGACCTGTCTATACATTACAACCCAAAATGCAAAACAAATGATACCAACATAGCGGAATATATATATATATATATATATATATATATATATATATATATATATGCAAAGTCTCCTGCTCCAAGTCCTTTCCAAAATTCGTCAAGCCAACCTGATCACTTGGCTACTCATAAAAATTTCAGTACTCAAGAGTTTAAGAAAAACAGAAATAAAATCTGGGTCAGACATTGGTCTACTGTGAGTAAACGGTTAAGATTTTTAACTTGAAAAACATTTGAAATAAAAGGTATCTCATAAGACTCTCCGCAAATAAACACGGACAAGTTTTTCTCTTATGATAACCAAAACATTTGATAGGAAATCCAGTTATATTATATTAGTGTCTAGGGTTTTCAAATAAATTATTCATATAGCCAAAATTGTTACATTCATTAAATTCCAGCATAATAGGTATACAATCAAGTCCAAGGTCACTTATTGGAGATTGAATTCCATACAATGGAAGGGCTACTGAGGTACCGCTCGTCATAGTACCTAGTCTAGATCAGAGTATCGAGGATCCACCCTGATCCCCTATGTAACGACCCGCAAATCCGTACCTCTTGATTCAACACTGTTCTACTAAAATCAACTCAGGTTGTACAGAAATACGAACCATTTGGGTTAAAGAAGAAGAGGTAGAAGAAGAAAATAGAAAACAACATCAGAATCTAACCATCGCAGTGGAACAAAATATAATAGATAATAAATAAATAATCTTTACTCAAAATCAAATATATCTGTTTATATATTACATCATCAGAGTACGTCAATCACAGCTCATCATTAATATCATACAAATGAATACACAACAACTCAACACAGCGAAATATATATATACACATATATATATATAGACACACACACACACACACATGTACGAGAGTACATATCGTCATCCAGCTCGCCTCCTGAGCTCCACATCATCGTATCATGTATCCTATAATACTCGGTCTGACCCGAGCATTACAGTTAAATAATACCCGAGTCAGTCTGGAATACCAGCGTGAGAAAATCACACCAAATTGATTATTAAAGTTTCAAAAATCCTTTGAAAACAAAAGCATCTCGTAAGACCACGCCACAAATAAACATGTCGGGTTTTACCTTACGATAGCTAAAACATTTTCTATAGAAATCCTCTGATATTATAATAGGGTCTATTTACAAATACTTATAAAATAGCCGAAATTGTTACATCTATTAAATTCCAGCTACAAGCCACAAAGTGGGTAATACAAACAAAACTCGTACAAGGCTCGTAGGGAGAATGGATTTCCAACCAATGACTAGGCACTGGGGTACCACCTGTCACAGTACGGGGCCTAGATCGCCGTACCGAGGAGTACACCCGCTCCCCTGCAACACAAGGCCGGGACTACCCCTTATTGGATAATCCCGAGTGAGATCACTCCGCGGTTGGGATCAGCAACCACCCACTAAGCCGAAATAAAAAGGGACATCTAGACTGAAATGACCTCACCCTGCTTGGGTGCTACCCACCTAGCCTTGCTGCATAACCCCTGATTTTCAGTCATTCCCATTTGATGAGGCTTGAGGCTAAGCGTTACCATTTTAGAACAATATCCCTTAGAATGCCCATCGTCCACCTGACGATGTTTCGCAAGCATTCATCCATACAAGTCCGTCCCGGGTTCGAACGGAACCGAAGGCACTATTCCTACTACATCCATTTTGGAAATATCCTCAGGATTAGTAGTGATTAGCCCTTGCACTTCACCGCTCCATCTTCGAATCCAAAATCGTTTCCACGAATCGTACAAACCGGATCGAAGTGGTTTTCGAGAAATAAATCTCGATCCCGGTCTCTTCGAAACGATCAACGTATTTGGCCAATATTGATAGTCGGTGATTTAACTATCAATTAATATTTACAAGCATCCATCAAACAATAAATAATTTCCCAAATTATTTATTTACCTCAAATTATCTTCACAAGATATATTTTTATTTTCAACCCTTCGAAAATAGTTTTCAAACCATTCTTTCTTTTCAGAATAAACTTTTCCAAATAATTTCTATCTCCTCTAAAATCACCATGCAAAAAACTAGATTTTTAAAATAATTTAAAACACTTTACTTTGAAAATGTACTTTTAAACATTTAAGTTAAATTACTTCAATATTTTGTAAAAATACATACTATATAAGTATTTGAAAATAAAGTTACTTAATAGAATATAAAACTAGATTTTCACCTTTGAAAACAAAATACTAGGTCACTTTTTAAGTAATTACTACTATAATAGATTTGAAAGAAACACTTACTTTTGAATTTAAATATTAGAAATAATAAATTTTCTAAAACTTGCTTTTTACAACAATTTTAAAACCTTTAAATTTATTTAAGAATTTACTTTAAACATGTACTTGGTTATCCAGAGTAAAATCCTAACTTCAATCACTTAAATCAATTTCCCAAATTGATTTCCAATTTATTCCCTTTAAATTCAGAATTCTATTAATTTCAGATCTCATTTCTTGATTCCACTTTTTAGATTTCTCAATTACTTCTTCATTCCTTTAAAATAAATTTAAACTTTAAATTTTAAAATGATTCTTTATTTTTTTTATTGATATAACTTAAGTTTACAATTCATCAATTTCATTTTATTCAAAAATTCCATTTCTCTTCATACTCGAAGTTATTTAGCATTATTTTCATATTGCTTCTATTTCTTTTCAATTCATTCTTAATTTATTCAAACTTTCTATAATTATTTCGCTTACAAATTTACTTCTTTTTAATTTCTTTTCAACAATCCAATTCATATATTTTTTTTCTAGAAATTCATTATACCCAATTAACCATAGCATTCAATATTTCAACATAATCCATCATAAAATATCAAATCATCATAACCGGGGAATTTAAATAATTTAAATAAATGTTTTATAATAACACCAAAATTTAAAATTCATTAATCTTCTGATTATTCAAATTTCCCTTACTAACTTAAGATTTATTTATTAGAATTTTAAAGGGCACTTTATTTCTTTTCCAATAAATTGAATCTTAAATTTACTCAAATTTCTATAATTATTTTACTTACAAATTTTCTTCGTTTTATTTCCAAAATCCAATTCTATATATCTCTTGAATACTTAGTGCACCGGAATATATTCAGGTAAACCATAACATCCAATATTCCAATTATCAACAATATTCATCACAGAATATAAAATAATCACATCAGAGCGTATTAATAATTTAAATAAATGTTGAGGGACCCAGTTGGATCCCTCCAACCTGTTTTCCCTGCATCCACAGACATTAGCACAATATAATTATCAATCCCAAATTATACCAAACTACAGCACATTAATCAATTCAACCACTCAAACAATTATTTAAATTTAATCATTTAAATTTAAATTTAAGTTCACTGAGTGAGATTAACTCACCTTTAACGCTTGCAATCCGACCCAATTCGTCTTGCTTCCTTCAAATTTTTACCTTGTATAAACATTAGATGATTTTATTAACATTTGGACCACTTGAATATTCAATTACAATTCAATAAATTTAATTCACTAATTATTTTGTTAATATCCGAATAAATCGAACAAATAATTTCCATTTGTTAAATTGAATTAAATTAACAAATGATTTTTATTTAGGCTAATTGAATAATTACTTGTCATAAATAATTAACTAAACGAGTAAATTACAAAGTTATTTCCCTTTTGAAAACATATTTAATTGAATTCTTAAGAAAATAAAAATCCTATTTCAGCCTATATATATATATACATACTTATAAAAATCATAATAATTGATATCACCATTTTTAAAAGTTCTCTACTACCTAAACCCTACCTAAAATATATTTTTTTAGATCCATCGATTAGTGAGTTGAATATTTATATATGAATTAATTTGAATTAAAATAAACTTTAAAATTATACCTTACTGCCATCGGCAAACCCCGAACCAAGCTTCCAACCCTAATTCGACGATGCCGAGAATTCCAGGTCGCCACCATAACAACACGCGCCCCCTTCCCTAAAGCGTGCGCCACCTTCCCGAGCCTTTCATTCCGCAACCCTAACAACGCAGCCAATCAATTTGAGGCGCACGAACGCGAGCTCTAACCTATCGACTTTGTCTCCTCGCGTGCGCACAACACAGCCGCCGCATTCCCCCCTCCGCGAACACGAAATAGAGCGCGAGCTCTCTTCTTTCAGATTGAGATGGTTTGCCCCGAAATCGAATTTGAATTCGATTCACCCATACATCTGCCCTTTTTTTATTAAAACCTCGAACGAATTCAGTTTTGAAAAGGAAAGGGTTTCGACCCTTATCCTTTTTTTTAAAGCGGTAGGGCTTAAACAGAAGAGAGAGGAACACGTTTTAAAATCTTTGTTCATTAGCTTACGAACAAAGCTAACCTTTATTTTATTATTATTATTATTATTATTATATATATTTTTTTATTCGAACATTTCGGTTGAAAAGAAAAGAAGGCGACGTGATTTGAAATAAAGAAAGGAAACGTACACAAGAAGGCTCGACTATCTAAATTAAATTTCACCAGATTATTTATCAATTAAATTTCCAGCATGTTTATATTTCGTACACTCACACACTAACTCCGATCAAAACGAAATTTGAAATCCGATAATAACACACTATTTCGGATCCAATGGAACCGGTTTCGTCAAATTCTGAAACTGTGCCTCGGAAGGCTATTTTTTTATTCAATTTAAACAATATAAAATTTCAAAACCGAACAAACCACTGCTAATTTCAATTTTACAACCTCTATTATTCTCTGTATTATCAATGTAAATTTTACAAGCCTTCAAATTATTTTCAAGAGGCTTAAAATTCTAGATTCAACAATTTACCCAACTTTACTTATTTAATTTAATAATTCAATTATCAATTAAATTGTGATATTCGTAATTCAAGTTAAAATTACTCTATTGAATATTTAAAATCAATTAAATATTCCGATTTTAAATGCTTGAAAATTCTGGGTCGTCACATTCCTTCCCCCTTAAAAGAATTTCGTCCCCGAAATTACTAACTTGGAAGAATGGCCCAAAACCCGTTACTTTTCCCAAACCAAACAGTTTGACATCCAACCACTATCTTTTACAAAAGACCATCATCATTCTTATTAACTTTCCAAACCTTTCTCTAGTTTGTAAACAATCCTATTTCCGAAAATTTTTGCCAGCGTCTCCTTTGCGCAGCTAGCTCGGTACAACTACAAAATGGCTCTACGGCCTCCCAAATACAAAAAGAAAACAAAAAGCCAAGTGGCTCAATCCAAATCCAAATCCAAATCCAAATCAAATTCCATACCAAATTTAAATACGTACCTTTTGTCGGGCAATACAAATTTATCTCTTAAAATCCAATCCAATTTCCTTTTCCCTCTTATAATACCTGCATATCCTGCTTAGCACTAATATCCAATCACAATATTCCCAAAACATTATATCAACTTTCTCACAAAATGCCAATATCTATTCATCCAAATATTAACTTGGAATATATTTATAGTATCAATTTCCAATTAAGAATTAACTATTCCTCTCTTAAGTTTGGTATAAGTATTTAATATGCTTTTTATATTCATTATCACCTTACCACCTCAGTTTATATCATTTCTATTCAAATTGATTCTTTCATTTCCATAAGAATTTTAATTTATCTTAAATTCTAAATATTTAAATTTTATTTTTCATTTATACTAATTCATGTCCTTATTTTAATTAGTTTCATTTACTAACTTATTTCAATTTCCAATTTGAAATTCTTTTGTCGTTAACAAAATTTTCCAAATTTTCCAAAAAAAATTTCCAAAAAATTTCTAACTCCAAAAATTTCTGAAAATTTTTGGCAGAGTCCCCTTTGTACGGAGGAGCTTTTGCAATTTGACAAAAGATATAAATATATATACATCGACCCACACAGTCGGAAAAACCAAAAACAGTTCATATTTCCTATTTTTATTGCGTAGGTGTACCTTATTTAGCATTTTAAACAAGCAGCTTATTATTTTTAGCAAATAGCATGCCAAATCCAGCCACACGGCTTCCAGGTACCTGTACTTACTCAATTTAAACATGTAAGTGCCGAATATAAGAAGTTTAACACATTTCACTTACTTGCAATAGTTAAAACATATGAATTCTAAAAGAAATTCACACCAAACATTTTTCCATAAGCAACTTCTACAATTTCCATGTTAATTCAACTGTTCCAATTTATTTATAACCATTTACATTCAATTCGAATGGTTTTCAATCCATTCGTATACATCTTCATCAATTTAAATGGTCTAAAACTCAATCGCTTACATTTAATTTATTCTTAAGCAAGCTGAACTCATATTTAATTCAATTGCTTTCAAAATCAATTTATTTTACTCCTATCAATCCATAGAATTTTAATTACTTCCATTTACATCCAACAACAATTCATTCCATGCAATTCGACGAGATTTATGTGAATAAATAAGTATTTATGTTTATAACCAATTTAAATTGATTTCAACTCAATCTATACTTAATTCTATTCCATTTTCAATTTATTCACAATCCATATACTCTCATTTTCCTTGCATTTTAAATTTGAATACCATTCACTTTGCGTATTTTTTTTATCCAACTAGTTCATTCAAAACCATTTACAACCTAGGTTCATCTTGATTTCCAATTAAATTTCCTTTTTTATTTTAATTTATTCACAACCATTTATTTGCATTTCATTCCATATTTGTTTATTCCAAACTATTATATTTAGCTCGAAGACAATCCAAGCTATTGCATTCCATAATCATTTTCCTACTTATTTAAACCACTCTTCATTTGATACTTATTTATTCCATCATTTAGTTATTCAATATAATTAGTTTATCCACATTCTCTCAAACCATTCTAATAAACTCGACACATTCTATTTTCCTTATTGTCTCAAGTTATTTCAATCCCTTAATGATTTTCAATGGTTGACAATTATTTTTTCTAGAATTTCATTCCATTAATATTATTTATAACTCACCGAATTTTATTTCGATTAAAAATTTATTTTCACTTGATTTAAATCCAATTCATTATCATTAAACTTAATTTTAGGTTTAATTCAATTCAACTTCTTTTCATTCTTTAGCTTAAGTTTATTCGCTCCATAAGCTCATGTTTTTTTTTTCAAGTAAACCTTTCTCTTCCATTCAACTTAATTCTATTGCAGTTAAATCTCATTTTAAAATTTACAATTTCATTTGATTGGTTATTATAGAATTGAACTTCCCAGATTCAACTCATTCAATTTATCATAAAGCCATTTCCAACTTATTTCCACTGATTTAGATTTTATTTGCAATTCATACCATTACTATTTTAAATCTATTTCTTTTTTTTCATTCCAATTTTATCTAATTTATTAAACATTCCAAGTTAAATTTTAATTAATAACTCAAGTTCTGATTTCACCATTCACTCTTTAATTTACCATCCAATTTTATTAACTTACATTGCAATTTCATTCACAAATCAATTAATTAATTGCAAGGTCACTTTCAATTATATTTCCTTCATTGACAATGTAAGTCGAATTTAATTATAACTTGAGTTTTATTTCCAAACCTCATCATAAACTCACAATTCAATTTCATTAACTAATTTATTAACAAACTTGTTCTTCCTTTATTTATAATCCAATACTTGAATTTTAACTCCATTTGGTTCTTATTTATCACATCCATTCATTTATTCAATTGAATTCTCATTCCAATTCAATTTTACTTTAACTCAAATTTATTCAACTCAATTCAATTTCAACTTGATTCGAATACAAGCGGATATTATTCCAGCTTATTCAATTTATTCCAATCCAGTTAAATTTTTATTTCCCATTCAAGTTAATTTCATTTGTAACATTTCTCTTTAAATTTAAATTCCAACATCCAAAGCTTATATTCCCTGCCTGATTTAAAACTCACCTTAATTTATAAGCTTGCAATTTAAAAGCTTACAACTATCTCATCAGGATTTTTATAACACCCGACTTTGGTTTCAAATTTATTTTGAAATCTTCAAACTTCTGAAATCACATTTCTCAAAAGTCAAACCAATCATGGTTTTATTCCCAACAAATTTCCTTTGAAATTTTAAAAACAAACAGGTTTTCCCGTACAAATCAATTTGGTAGCAATTCATCACTTAGAAATTTGAAAATGAACATCGATGATGCTGCAGTCATCACCGAAGTTATTTTCCAGTAACTGAAGTGAATTCAATGCTAAATCTCTTCCCAAAATTTATTTGAAACAATTTCCTTTCAGAAATACTCCAACACAAAAATGCCACAATTTATCTTCAAAATACTTTCAAAATTTTCAGGGTTTTAAAGTTTCAAATTCTATTTTAAATTCAAATTTAACTATAATGCATTTGTATAGTTTATGCTTATATAAATTTCCATTTGATTGTATTTCAATTCATAAATTACATTTATAATTCATATTTATAAATTTCATTTTATAATGAATTTATTCCCCTAAATTTTAGCTATATTTCAATTTCTATTTAAATTTTTACTTAACAATGATAATACTTTAATATTATCATTTCTAACATCCAAGCAACCATATATTAGCTAAATAGTTTTCAAAAACTGTTCTTTATATCAAAATATGTTTTTGGGTAAAATTATTTCATTTACCCACATTTAAAACAATATCGTGTCGATTGTTCTATTCAAGTGTTTAGAAACCCCTTCAATACGGTTGCGCAGACTGTGTCGATGAAGGTTCATATGCCACTCAATAAATCAATCAACACAATATTAAAACAATTTATATTCACTAATAAATACGTGCTCATATTTATTAATACGCTCAACTCATTATAGAGTGCTACATACTCTAATTTAAACGAGTAATTCCCACCAGAGCCAAGGTTATCTACAACCTATGCTCTGATACCAACTGTAACGACCCGCAAATCCATACCACTTGAGTCAACACTATTATACTAAAATCAACTCAGGTTGTACAGAAATACGAACCATTTGGGTTAAAGAAGAAGAGGCAGAAGAATAAAATAGAAAACAACATCAGAATCTAACCATCGCAGCGGAACAAAATATAATAGATAATAAATAAATAATCTTTACTCAAAATCAAATATATCTGTTTATATATTACATCATCAGAGTACATCAATCACAGCTCATCATCAATATCATACAAATGAATACACAACAACTCAACACAGCGGAATATATATATACATATATATATATATATACATATATATATATACACACATGTACGAGAGTACGTATCGTCATCCAGCTCGCCTCCTGAGCTCCACAGCATCGTATCCTGTATCCTATAATACTCGGTCTGACCCGAGCATTACAGTTAAATAATACCCGAGTCAGTCTGGAATACCAGCGTGAGAAAATCACACCCAATTGATTATTAAAGTTTCAAAAAGCCTTTGAAAACAAAAGCATCTCGTAAGACCACGCCACAAATAAACATGTCGGGTTTTTACCTTACGATAGCTAAAACAATTTTTATAGAAATCCTCTGATATTATAATAGGGTCTATTTACAAATACTTATAAAATAGCCGAAATTGTTACATCTATTAAATTCCAGCTACTAGCCACAAAGTGGGTAATACAAACAAAACTCGTACAAGGCTCGTAGGGAGAATGGATTTCCAGCCAATGACTAGGCACTGGGGTACCACTTGTCACAGTACGGGGCCTAGATCACCGTACCGAGGAGTACGCCCGCTCCCCTACAACACAAGGCCGGGACTACCCCTTACTGGATAATCCCGAGTGAGATCACTCCACGGTTGGGATCAGCAACCGCCCACTAAGACGAAATAAAAAGGGACATCTAGACTGGAATGACCTCACCCTACTTAGGTGCTACCCACCTAGCCTTGCTGCATAAACCCTGATTTTCAGTCATTCCCATTTGATGAGGCTTGAGGCTAAGCGTTACCTTTTTAGAACAATATCCCTTAGAATGCCCATCGTCCACCTGACGATGTTTCGCAAGCATTCATTCATACAAGTCCGTCCCGGGTTCGAACGGAACCGAAGGCACTATTCCTACTACATCCATTTTGGAAATATCCTCAGGATTAGTAGCGATTAGCCCTTGCACTTCACCGCTCCATCTTCGAATCCAAAATCGTTTCCATGAATCATGCAAACCGGATCGAAGTGGTTTTCGAGAAATAAATCTCGATCCCAGTCTCTTCGAAACGATCAACGTATTTGGCCAATATTGATAGTCGGTGATTTAACTATCAATTAATATTTACAAGCATTCATCAAACAATATATAATTTCCCAAATTATTTATTTACCTCAAATTATCTTCACAAGATATATTTTTATTTTCAACCCTTTGAAAATAGTTTTCGAACCATTCTTTCTTTTCAGAATAAACTTTTCCAAATATTTTCTATCTCCTCTAAAATCACCAAGCACAAAACTAGATTTTTAAAATAATTTAAAACACTTTACTTTGAAAATATACTTTTAAACATTTAAGTTAAATTAATTCAATATTTTGTCAAAATACATACTATATAAGTATTTGAAAATAAAGTTACTTAATAGAATATAAAACTAGATTTTCACCTTTGAAAACAAAATACTAGGTCACTTTTTAAGTAATTACTACTATAATAGATTTGAAAGAAACACTTACTTTTGAATTTAAATATTAGAAATAATAAATTTTCTAAAACTTGCTTTTTACAACAATTTTAAAACCTTTAAATTTATTTAAGAATTTACTTTAAACATGTACTTGGTTATCCAGAGTAAAATCCTAACTTCAATCACTTAAATCAATTTCCCAAATTGATTTCCAATTTATTCCCTTTAAATTCAGAATTCTATTAATTTCAGATCTCATTTCTTGATTCCACTTTTTGGATTTCTCAGTTACTTCTTCATTCCTTTAAAATAAATTTAAACTTTAAATTTTAAAATGATTCTTTATTTTTTTTATTGATATAACTTAAGTTTACAATTCATCAATTTCATTTTATTCAAAAATTCCATTTCTCTTCATACTCGAAGTTATTTAGCATTATTTTCATATTGCTTCTATTTCTTTTCAATTCATTCTTAATTTATTCAAACTTTCTATAATTATTTCGCTTACAAATTTACTTCTTTTTAATTTTTTTTCAACAATCCAATTCATATATTTTTTTCTAGAAATTCATTATACCCAATTAACCATAGCATTCAATATTTCAACATAATCCATCATAAAATATCAAATCATCGTAACCGGGGAATTTAAATAATTTAAATAAATGTTTTATAATAACACTAAAATTTAAAATTCATTAATCTTCTGATTATTCAAATTTCCCTTACTAACTTAAGATTTATTTATTAGAATTTTAAAGGGCACTTTATTTCTTTTCCAATAAATTGAATCTTAAATTTACTCAAATTTCTATAATTATTTTACTTACAAATTTTCTTCGTTTTATTTCCAAAATCCAATTCTATATATCTCTTGAAAACGTAGTGCACCGGAATATATTCAGGTAAACCATAACATCCAATATTCCAATTATCAACAATATTCATCACAGAATATAAAATAATCACATCAGAGCGTATTAATAATTTAAATAAATGTTGAGGGACCCAGTTGGATCCCTCCAACCTGTTTTCCCTGCATCCACAGACATTAGCATAATATAATTATCAATCCCAAATTATACCAAACTACAGCACATTAATCAATTCAACCACTCAAACAATTATTTAAATTTAATCATTTAAATTTAAATTTAAGTTCACTGAGTGAGATTAACTCACCTTTAACGTTTGCAATCCGACCCAATTCGTCTTGCTTCCTTCAAATTTTTACCTTGTATAAACATTAGACGATTTTATTAACATTTGTACCACTTGAATATTCAATTACCATTCAATAAATTTAACTCACTAATTATTTTGTTAATATCCGAATAAATCGAACAAATAATTTCCATTTGTTAAATTGAATTAAATTAACAAATGATTTTTATTTAGGCTAATTGAATAATCACTTATCATAAATAATTAACTAAACGAGTAAATTACAAAGTTATTTCCCTTTTAAAAACATATTTAATTGAATTCTTAAGAAAAATAAAAATCCTATTTCAGCCTATATATATACTTATAAAAATCATAATAATTGATATTACCATTTTTAAAAGTTCTCTACTACCTAAACCTTACCTAATTTTTTTATTTAGATCCATCGATTACTGAGTTGAATATTTATATATGAATTAATTTGAATTAAAACAAACTTTAAAATTATACCTTACTGCCATCGGCAAACCCCCAACCAAGCTTCCAACCCTAATTCGACGATGCCGAGAATTCCAGGTCGCCACCATAACAACACGCGCCGCCTTCCCTAAAGCGTGCGCCACCTTCCCGAGCCTTTCATGCCACAACCCTAACAACGCAGCCAATCGATTTGAGGCGCAAGAACGCGAGCTCTAATCTATCGACTCTGTCTCCTCGCGTGCGCACAACACAGCCGCCGCATTCCCCCCCTCCGCGAACACGAAATAGAGCGCGAGCTCTCTTCTTCCAGATCGAGATGGTTTGCCTCGAAATCAAATTTGAATTCGATTCACCCATACATCTGCCATTTTTTTAATTATTAAAACCTCGAACAAATTCAGTTTTGAAAAGGAAAGGGTTTCGACCCTTATCCTTTTTTTTAAAGCGGTAGGGCTTAAAAAGAAGAGAGAGGAACACGTTTTAAAATCTTTGTTCATTAGCTTACGAACAAAGCTAACCTTTATTTTATTATTATTATTATTATTATTATTATTATTATATATTTTTTATTATTATTTTATTCGAACATTTCGGCTGAAATGAAAAGAAGGCGACGTGATTTGAAATAAAGAAAGGAAATGTATACAAGAAGGCTCGACTATTTAAATTAAATTTCACCAGATTATTTATCAATTAAATTTCCAGCACGTTTATATTTCGTACACTCACACACTAACTCCGATCAAAACGAAATTTGAAATCCGATAATAACACACTATTTCGGATCCAATGGAACCGGTTTCGTCAAATTCCGAAACTGTGCCTCGGAAGGTTATTTTTTTTATTCAATTTAAACAATATAAAATTTCAAAACCGAACAAACCAGTGCTAATTTCAATTTTACAACCTCTATTATTCTCTGTATTATCAATGTAAATTTACAAACCTTCAAATTATTTTCAAGAGGCTTAAAATTCTAGATTCAACAATTTACCCAACTTTACTTATTTAATTTAATAATTCAATTTTCAATTAAATTGTGATATTCGTAATTCAAGTTAAAATTACTCTATTGAATATTTAAAATCAATTAAATATTCCGATTTTAAATGCTTGAAAATTCCGGGTCGTCACACCCTACAACACAAGACCGGCGCTACACCTTATTGGATAGTCTGAATAAGACAGCCCCGTGGTTGTACTAGCAACCGCCCACACGGCCGAATAAAGGGGACCTTTAGACAGGGGAAAATCTTATCCTACTTGGGTGCTACCCACTTTGCCTTGCTGCACCTTCCTTGTTTTAGCCATTCCCGGTTGGTGAGGCTTGAGGCTATGGTTACATTTTTAAAACACGAATCTTGGAATGTTTATCGTCCTCCATTGACACAATGGTCCGATAGCATTCATCCATACAAGTCCATTCCGGGTTAGAACAAAACCGAAGGCACTATCTCTGTTACACTCGTTTTGGAATCACCCTCAGAGTTAACGACAAATAGTCCTTGCATTCTGAATCTTCATTCTTGATCTTCACTTGAGATTTCATGACCTATCGCTTAATTTTGATTAATGTGGTTTTCGGATAACAATTTGATATCCGATCCCGGTCTCATCGAAATCCAAACGCCGTCTCTTTTAAGACCAATTTGTTTCAGTAAAACAATTTAATTCAATTCAGAATATTATATTCACACAACAATTCATCACAGATAAATAACACACATTTATCACAGTTCAATTCAAAGCATTTCATATCACAGAACATCACAAAATTATCGGACTTGAAATATTAATCAATCCAAACATTCAATATAATTAATCATCCATAAGCAAGATAATCAATCACATAATTTATAATTAATTTAATTAACATAAAATAAATTAATTATTTATGAATTAACTACTTTTAACCCTGCATAAATATCATTGATTAATTACAAGCCATTTATTTTATTTTAATTAATTATTGGAATTAATTAATTATCATTTATAATTACTTAAGGCCTTAATTAATTAAAAGTTAAACCATTTATATTAATCATTTATATAATTATCATTTAAGTTTTATTTAGTAACCTTTGGAATTAATTTATTATTAGCTTATAAAATAATTAAGATCTTTAAGTTAAAAACATTTTACTTTCTATAACCATTTACTTAACAACTCTATTTAATTTCATTTTGAATAACTTAAGAATTAAATAAAGTAATGGTCATATAATAAAATTCTTTAAACTTAATTAATTTAAGTTAAAATATATTATTATACAACTTTTAACTAACTTAAAATTTAATGAAAACATTAATCATTTAAAAGAAAATTGGTTAAGAAAAATTATATAAAACTTGTTTTATTTTTACTTTCTAAAAAAAACTTTGTTAATACCCTATAGTACCGACCCGAGTCAAACACAATGCAAACCCATATTTCTCCCAAGTCAAAACCCTTCTTCTTATTTTCCTTCTTTTCTTTTTAAAACTTGTTTTGTTTAACTTTTAAAAACCCATTACAACTGGTAAACGCTCGTGTACAACTCGATCCATGCGCGATGCCTCCCCGAGTTCTCGCCCAAGCTCTCTCTCTCACTTAAATTCCTACAGTAATCTATCCTAAACACTGATACACTACTGGCACTCGTGCACATGCATAGATGAAGGCCATTGCTCCGATCATTGTTGCCATCGCTGGCAAGTCGACTACGACCCTCTCCCTCGATTCTGACCACTAGAGCTTCGAAGAGAACATGAGATCGAAAACAAGTCACATGAAGCCCCACTGGAACAAACCTGATCACCAACAACCACCTTGTGTTTCCACCTTCAGTCACTAGAAACTTCGACACCCCATCCAAAGCTTCAACGTAGACCCACACTCCTATCCCCCTTGCTTCGATTGAGAACGATGCATAGAGGACGCACTGGCCTGGAATTCGACATCGACCAAATTAGGGTCTAAAACCCAACTTCAACGTCGTTCGACCTCCACGGTGAACTAAAAATTCCAGCCACCATTTTTCCCAAACACCTTAACCCTCGAGCTTGCCCCAGCCATTATCTTGACCTTCCACCCTTCGCCGATGGCCAGCAATCACCCAAAACATGCTTCCCTTTCCACTCCCAAGTTCTCTCGATTTACAAGCTTAAAAATCTTGATTTTACTTTTAAAAATCATAGTTTTTACTTACGAATCTGGTGATATAAACAAAAAATGAGATTTAAATAACAAATTTTATGACTAAATTTGATTTTTACTGTTCTTCTTCCTTACAGTAAAATCTACTTTCTAATTATACTTAAAAATATTTTTAAAATTAATATTTAGTTAATACAAACATTTTTATTTAAAAGATCCTAACCTAAAAGAGATTAGGGGATGATAATTTAAATTTTTGACTTATTTTAGCCTGTTGAAACAGAACAGAGACATATATATTTGGTATAGACATGCACACAGTCAATTTCGTATTTATATACATGCAAGCATATTCTACATTCATGCAACAATAAACAAGTTATTACTATCATCCATCATCACATGCATAAGTAAATAAAGAGGTTTTAGCATTTAAAAGATTGTTTACGCACTGTATTTTGGTTTAAACAGAGAAACCTTTTGAAAAAAATCTAGAAATTGTTTGAAAACTGGAAACTTGATTCTTGATTTTGATCTTCTACAGATCTTCTTATTTTAGTTGTGTTGAACTTGGATCTTGAATTACTTAGCTTAAGTTTGAAATTTCAAGAGTTTGATTTAGTTATTTTCTTATTCTTGGTTTAGTTTGGTTTTTAAAAGATGAAAGAAAAATGAAAAGAGAAGGAGTGGAGATGTATATATATAAGAATGTACAGCCCTTTATTTATTATTTTTAAAAAATGAAGAAAATTAATAAATTAGACACTTGTAATTTTCATGTTATACTTAGCTTACACTTGTTAAATGCATATATTTTATGTTTTAATATGTTTTTATATTATATTTTCTAAGTTTTATATTGATTTATGTTTTATGTTTTTATAATTATACTTTTACTAATTACATTTATTTTATGCATAATTTAAAGAAAGTATATTAAACTTTTATTAAATCTTATTTTAAGCTTAAGCTAATTTACTTTTAAATAATAAATATTTATCTTTAGTATTTTAAAAATATTCAATTTAACTTCAAATATCCTTTGAGAATTATTATATTGAATTCAAATCATAGCTTCCTATTCACAATATATATATGTATATATATATATATATGTATATATATATATATATATTGTAATTAGAAAACATATTTTTTTATTTACTTTGAAAAGATAAATTTGCTTATTTAAATAATTATATTAGAAGACCATCAAATTAATATTGCCAAAAATTCCAGGCCATCACAATATTCGACCCAAAAATTACCTTAACACTTGTCTCCCACCAACATGCAGGCGACTTACAAGGCCTACCATACAACGCTTCAAATGGTGTATGCTAATTCTAGCTTGAAAGCTATTGTTATTTACGAACTCAAAAAGAGGCAAGTGATCCTCCCATGTTTCTCCAAAGTATACAAGCTCTCAAAAAGTCCTCCAAAACAAGGTTCACTCTCTCGGTTTAGCCATCAATTTGGGGATGATATGCCATACCAAAGTTTAATTCTGTTTCTAATTCTTGTTCCAAGCTCTTCCAAAAATCACTCATGAATAGTAAATCTCAATCACTCACAATACTAAATGGTACACCATGAAACCACGCTACCTTATGCATATACATTGCAAAAGATGGAGCTGTCGAAGAAACCTTCGCTACAATGAAATGAGCACTTTTCCTCAGGTAGTCTACAATGACCCATATGCTCTCATTTCCTCGTCAACTCTGCATCAAACCATCTAAAAAGTTCATGGAGATATGTTCCCACTTCTAAAGTTGAACCTCCAAAGGTAATAATAAACCATCAGGCCATTTTTCGAATTTAACTCATTGACAAGTCATGCACTTCTCTATGAACTCCAAAATATGTTGCTTATTGTGCCTCCCGATAATAAATGTTATCGTGTAATCATACATACTGTTGCCAACATGATGAATAGTCATCCTAGAATGATGACACTTTGAAAGTAATTCATCAATCAAAACTTCCATTTCAGAAACATAAAACCTATTGCCATTAAAAATCCAATCCTTCACTTAATAAAATATTTCTCTATATGAATAGACTTCTCTTCCTTCCCAATGCACTCCAAGGTCACTACTAAGCTTGCACCAAGCTTCCATAGGCGTGCATTTCACTTCCAATGTTTCTAACAAATTGGGAAACACATCATAACAAGTTCAAAAATCAAACTGCGCAATATATTCCACACCTTTCAATTCAACAAACATAGAATCCAATATAGAATGCTTTCTAATGAATGCTTTCGCTATACCATTTCCATTCTTACATCGCAATAACCTTATTCGGATCAACATAAATTCTATTCTCGGATATGGCGTGGCATAGGAATCGTATTTCTCTTCTCCAAAACTAACACTTAGAAAACTTTGGTTTTAAGAAAGTCTACCTTAACACATCTACAATTCTTTCAAAGTGTGATTTATGCTCTTCATCATTTTAAGAGAAGATTAAAATATCATCTTTACATCCAACAAAAATTTATTGAGTTGGTCCCAAAAGACACGACTCATAGGTTCAACAAAATAAGCCGGTGCATTCATAAGACTGAATGGCATTACTAACAAATCATAAGATGCATCGGGAGTTCTAAAGGTAGTTTTCTAAATACAGCCACAAACAACCCTTAGTTGAGGAAAACCATGGAAAGATCAAGCCGAGAGGAAATCTTTTCTCCTCCCATTTGGTCAAAAAAATCATCAATATAAGGAAGATGATATTTCTTCTTTCTTGTCAATTATTTAACCCTCATCAGCTAGTAAATAATCTAAAGGATCCATCCACTTTAGTGGAAAACATGATGGTGCTCCGCACTCTAACGTATGAATGAGACCCTTCTTAAAATGCTCAAAAATTTGAATTTCTAATTCTCTTCTTTCTAGCGGAGCCATGCGTCTAATAGGTAAGACGATCGGCTCTGCACCTTGCTCTATATCGATACAAAATTCAATTTCTTAATCAGAAGGTAAATTCAAAACATCTTCAAACACATCCACGAAATTTCGAACAATAGGAAATTGCATAAATTCAACATGTGAAAGATCGAAGAGCATAAATAACTCAACATCATAGAACTCTCAGACTCACAATGAAAGTTATGTCCCTTACCACCACTATCCATCATACGAACTTCATGGCCATCATGAACAATACTAATCCCATGCTTCATCGTCTAATCTAACTCTAGAATAAGTCCATAACCCAAAAACCAAGTAGAAAGCATTATAAAAAAAATTGGACAAATGCTGAGATAATTTAGTGTCTTTACATATCATAGAAGATGTTTCGATCTCCAACTGGATTCAATACGATAAGAATTCATCGGAGATGCAAAATACAAAAAGAAAACGAGCAATAAAAGAATGTGAAGCTCCTGTATCAAGTAAAACACATATAGGAAATCCATAAATTGAAAGAACACCTTCCATGACAATGCTCTTCCCCTTGTCGAGTTTTGTCGGAGCACTTGAACTCATAATAGCTTCGAGAGCGTAGGCTTTGACTACTTCTCCACCCTTTAGAAGACATGGACAATCCTACTTGTAATGTCTTGTTTAATCACAATTGACACATTTCTTCACTTGGAGGTTGACTCGATAGTCCTTATCAAGGTTCCCCTTCATGTAACACTGATTGCAAGTCATCCCTCCATTCTTTCCTTGGCCTTGATCATTATTGTTCCACTTGCCTTTTCTCTTACCTTGGAACTTGGAATTGGCTTCAATTTTAGCTTCTTCTGCGTTAGAAGACTCACTAGAAATAGAACTTAATAAAGCCACTTTAATAAGATTTTCAAAGGTAGCATCAATAGAATATGGATAAGAGAAAGATCTTTAAAAGGTTGATTGATCCCATTACAAACTTATTGTCCTTCACAGTGGGAGCGTCAATCATATTCATCTCGGAAATGAGCCAAAAGTGTGAACTCATTGATGTACTCCTTTTTGGTCTTCTCGACTTGTTGGAGCCTCAAAACTCCTTCGAAGCTCTTCCTAGATCATAGCATGCTCTCCATTTCTCTAGTTACAACACTCCACAAACATAATGCTTCCTCCCAAAGTTGCCTAGATGCAATTCATTTCCTAATCAAAGTCTCAAGCGCTATGTCAACAAAGATCCACTCACCTTTACATAGCCATGCTTGAGTCTTAACGAACGACCCTATCCCTATATAATGTTTACTTACCATATGAATGTAATCTCAAACAGTTCGAGGAAAATCAAGAATGAGCAATGGAGGCGGTAGAGCAATATGCATCACTCACACTAATGTCGGAATAGTGGGGACTCCTACTAGAAGTGGATACCTGTGTTGTAGCCTACAAGTACAACTGAATCCTTAATGATAAGCGGTGATCCAGAGATTCAACATTGTCTCTAGCGGTCATTGCTCTACTGGCATGACTCATAACGGGAATTATTAGTAACTTTCCCAAAAGATATTATATGATACTTGAAACAAAATTGTTTGTCCCTAACTGCTACATGAATAAGTATTACAAAAATATAAATACACTATCTCAACCAAGATTGTAAAAATCACTAGACGAATGCTAGACGGTTAGTACGGATTATGAATTAATCATTTAAAAGGATATTAATCAAGGATTGATTAAAGCTAGGATTTTTCATGACTTATGGATTTTAGACAAAATTTTAGTGTTTTGTTTTTTCTTGATTAATGTAAATAGGAACTTTAGGATTGTGAATGTGCTTAGGAGTAGCAAAGGAGGAAAGGTCATCTAAAACTAGCATATTGTTGCTTATATAGGGCATCAAACCTTAAACAACGCCTAATTTGTTTCTAAATGCATGTTTTTATTCTTACATGATGCGATAAACCTTATCTATGCGAGCCTAGGTAATTCATTAGGCAATAAACCTAGCCTAGCGGTTGGCGCGGACTAGATGGAGGCCTAGAAGGATTTTTGTAACTGTGCTATAGACTTATCCTAATTTATGATGATCTGGTAACCTAAGCTTTAATACTAAATGTAATGTCGCACCTACCATAACACCCAAAATCCAAGCATACAAGCAACTAGATTCCTAATAGTTTCATGGATGATGTTCCATTAAGGGTAGAATATACAGTAGCAACAAATGCAGAGAATATGTATCCCAACTATCAACATTATAAACCTCATAGAAAAAGGAATAAAACATAATATCAACATAAATATGTCAAAGACTAAATAAATATAATATCAAGAGACATAAGATTCGTAATCATAATACAACATGAAATTGGTACATCAAATATCATACACAACATGTCTAAAAATGAATATATAGTCTACATGTTAATATCCTAAAATACTGGATAGATAATCATAGTGGTAAAATAGCTATGGCTCAATAGACCGCCTCCAACTAGGATAAATATCCATCTCTAGTCAATCTACTCAAAATTATATATAATAAAAGAAATAAAAAATAAAGCATTAGGCATAAAATCTAGTGAAATGGAGATATCACTAATCTTCATGATTGCCAATACATTACTATACCATCAACAATACCAAATGGTAAATTTTTTGCTAATGAAACCATACGTCGACTTGCATCTTCACTTGCATACAACAATTTAGTACATTTTTACAATAGTGCTACTCTATACGTGATAGTTCTATTGTATACAAATCATCACGACACTGATCGTTACTCAATGATCACACACTAGGCTAGTGGGGATTAGGTCTTTTGGTAAGGCCAAGGCCCGCTAACTATAGTTACTAATGTAAGACTAATGCAATTGTGCTTGAATACATCGTACACCACCTACAATCGTATCAAACTAGAATTAATATACACATGCCTAGACACTGTCATTTGTTTAAACAGGAGGAAGTAGGATAAGTAGGTAATGGCCAATCACCATTTACTATGAAGTAGCCTGAGGTCAATCACTCTTATTACCGAGAAAGAATGTCTCTTAACCTCGAATAGGTGTCACCAAACGTGCACAACCATAGCAACCACACCTAGTTCTACAATAACAAATCTCAAAGCCGTACATAACGGATATGGACTTACACACTATCTGTAACATTTCATGGAATCATAAGTCACAATACCCTAGTCATCAGATCTTAAAATACATGGAATGACTCTACAATATCACCATACGGTCAAATCGCATCTCAAAACATTACCAAAGTATCTACCTTGTTTGACACCAACTGCCATGTCTCTCGAGATAAGGTGTACCATCCTCGAACTTATCATCTTGCTTGTAATCACTTTGGATTTCACGAGCATCATCCAGTTCCTTGAAACGAACCCAAACTTTGAAAATGTCGAAAGCCAAAACCCAAAATAATTTGCCTTGTATCACAACAGTTCAGATGTCTGAATAGGGTATTTAGATGTCTAACCTCTATTTTCAACATTTGAATCCTAATTTCAAATGCTAAAAAACATCCAAAATGCACTATAACTTGCTTAATGTATTTTCTGAAATCAAGACGTCATATTTTTTATTTTAGATGTTTGGATAACTTATGCCGTCTAAACTTGAACTTAGATAAGGAATTTCCCTAAGTGGAAATTCTCCCCATCATTTCTTATTCCCTTTCCTCTTTCCATTTTTTGATGTATGGCTTCGTGTCGCCGAGACATGTTGCACTACTGTTGTTTGACATGAATTCATGCCCTTGTTGTAAATACCTTAACATTTAAAACGAGCACGGCTTCACACTGGACGAAAATTTTGTGGCAATGAACCAGTTTCGCAATCATTCGAGATCAACTAGTTGATTTACCATTTCCACTTTACATTTCATTCATAATGACAACTACAAGTGTCATGGAGCAACTCTAACTATTCTATCAATTCACAAACCAACAATCAATCCAATAATCAAACCGAACACAATACAGTTCATATCAAAATATTAATGATTTCATTCTATAATTAATTTACTCTTAAAACATTCATTAAATAGCATTCTCATCTCTCAAACTAGAATTAAAGCTCGTTACTCAAACCTTAACCAACATTACGTATTTTATATAATTTCTTGACATAGTTAATAACCATACATTATAGAACATAAATCCCACACACCCAGTATCAAGAAATCCAAGCTACAATGAGAACCAGTTTCAAGCTATCCTTTGATTTTCAAAATATGTCTCCAAACTTATCCAAAATGTGAATACAAAGTTTGAATTTGTAGAGAATGTTCATCTTGAATTTAGAGATTTATTTTGGAATTTTTTGTCGAAATTTATGAGAACTACAAAAGAAAAAATAATTGCACACTTAGGAAAAATTGTGAAGAAGAAGAGAATGAAGAATGAATGAGACAACTTCTCATTTCAAAATCATAAACGCAATTCTGACCATAGGACCATTTTGCCTCTTTCTGTTTTCTTCTAATTTAGCAATCTTATGTGATTTTAACAAACTTTATAGGTATTTTATAAACAATATTAGAAATACAATGGAATAGTTCTCAAGTTCTAATTTATTTATCATTAAAAATTCTTCTTTTAAGGCCAATAATTCGCTTATTTCAATTAAAATGGTTTATCAATTTAATTACTACATATTAAAAATATGGGTCATTACAATATAATTTACTCTAATATAAATTATATGACCTATCACCAGTTAAAATATATGAGTTTCCATAAGTTAAAGTGCATTTAACTGCCGCAAGTTAGGGTATTTGATTGTCGTTGGTTTATGGGTTAACGTTATTCGTTATAGGTGTTGAAAATTCAATGAAATTATCACCATATGATATGCAGCAATGTTTTTACTGATTCATAATTATTATGTAGCTTTGATCGAAAGATTAAATTATGGAGATTTAATGAATTTAATATTTTCACCAAGGTGTTATGTGGCATCACAGAAATGGCCCAAGTCATCAGTTTTGTATGTTATATTATTATTGTTCCACCACATCATTCCTGATTGAGTTAGGGGTATAACTACAAGAAAACCTTGATTTTACAATGGCCAAATTCGTTGCTAAGCCATTGCTAAAATGAAGTTAGCGACGAATTTAAGACGAATGTCATAAACCGATAAAATTCAATTCGGTAATCTAGTGTAAATTATGCAATGGAATTTAACATAACTTCACCGATAATTTTTCATCATCTTTTAAATGATAGAAAAAAATAAAAAAAATTATCAATGTTTTTCCGACGTCTACATATTTTTTAATATATATTCGACGATAGACCTTAGCTATTTTGTATGGGATTAACGACGGATAATTTTAATATATGTGCTTTTAGTATTAAATAGCTGTCGGTAATTAGTTAGTAATTTTGTCGCTATTAGTGAAGGTTTAGGTCAAGCTATTTCTTGTTTGCGTTGCTAATCACACGCCGATTTACAATAGTATAACTTTCCGTTCGTCTTTTTAAGTGACGTATTAGCAGCGGTTTGATTGGAATATTCCGCTAGTATTATCTTTCTATTGCATCGATAACTTTAACTTATTTTTTATTTTTATTTTTTTACAGTTTTCCCTATACATTAACTGTTAATAATTCATCGGTCAACAATAAAACCGTCTATAGAAACATATACATGCATATTTATACAAAATGAATAGCTTAAACGAAAATGAAAATGCAACTACAAATCCATTGTCCACATACACACAAAGTTAAATTCTAAGCAACAAAAGTTTTCAACTGCTGTTGATATTCCATAAAAAACAATGTCATTTGTTGATCCATATACACACTAAATTGAATTTTGAATAACAAAATTATTCAATTAGTGCTAGTATCCGAAATAAATGACAATACCTTCCTTAGCCGTAAATAATGCCCATCCAAAAAACCACATAATTGTTGAGACTTGCTTTTGATTCATGATACAAAGCTATCACTACGACATATAGATTTGACGATTGCTACCAAAAAAGAGAATATATACTACAAGGAGACAAGACTCCAAAACCGGTGCATCAATTATATTATTTTAGTTTTGAGTCTTATGTTAATTTTGTTAAAATCTCCCCTCGTTTACATATATATTAGATTATATATTTAATCATCTTATTCCTAAATATTTTATACATGTATAAGCATATAAAATATATAAAACTGTTTAAAGTTTTATATATTACAATACCTCTAAAAACTGTGCAAATTGCACGTATTTTACAAGGTCCATCGACTGACCTAGAGCTTCAGTTGACTAACCCTGGAAATCATGTACAACATGCACAGGTGCACAGATATATAATTACATATTTAAAAATTCATTTGAATATTCAGTCGACTGACCCAGAAGCTCAGTTGACTGAATTTCTACAATGGCTACTTTTTGGAAAGACATGACTATTTGTGAAGAGTTACGAATCTCTATGAAAAGATTTGGATGCAACACTTCAATCGAAACTATTTATCAACAGTCGCTACTCTTTAACCTCTTTAAATACATACTCTAACTTGATTCCAAAACACCGAATTATCACCAAATTTTCTTATCTTTCGAATCTAACTCTCTTGAATCTATTTGCTATAGTACTTTCAATTATTCTGCTTTAGAGCAATATTATACCTTTCTATTCTTCATAAACTTCAAATATATATATTTATACTTAAGAAGCATATTATAGGAATGGTGTATTACAAGTGACAAATCATTGTTATTAGAACACACAAAGTCAAAACAATATTTTGTATTTGTTGAAGTCTTGTTCTGGTGCTCAGGCATGTGAAGTACTCTTCGGCTGCTGAGGCAAAATCTTATGCTGATGGTCGGGTCCCTGTTCGGCTACACAGGGGTTGTATAGACCTGTTCCACCAGTTTAACTGAGGATTTGTAAAGACCCACAAATCCGTACCCTTGAATAGACACTAATCTCCAGTGATTAACTCAAGATGAACAGAAATACGAACCCTTAGGGTTTTTAAGAAAGAGAAAAGAGGGAGAAGAAGAGATGAGAATAGAGGAAAAAGAAGATAGAAAATAGAACAGAAAGGAAATAGAACGGAATAGAAAGAAAACAACAGAACAACAACATAATCTCACAATTCGCAGCGGAACCACATATAATAAATAAATGAATAATCTTTAAACAAAGAACTATATCAGTTATTACATTACATCACATTTCATTACATCATATCATCAGAGTGTACAACATCATATAACATCAAACAGCGGAAAAAGAAATACTATATAACTAGTAATACGCCATGCCATCCAGCTTGCCTCCAGCAACTCCAGAATATCCTGATAAACCTTAACTCTTGACTGTCCGTGTGGAAATTGGTGGGCACCCAGAGTTTAGGAATGAAAACAATAAACTCCGAGTCAGTCATGTGACTGGTGTGGGAACTCAAAACAGTTTATTTATCTTTAAAATCAAAATAGAGGAATATTTTTAAAGTCAATTCGCAATGCTTTTAAAAATGAGACTATCATAAGACCTCCCGCCGCACACACAATGCAAACGCAGACTTGGAGGAGATTTCTCCTTATGATAGTCAAAGATGCTTGATACGCATTTAAAAAGAAACATTTGATATTATTATTAGCGCATAGTGTAGGAAAAATTTATTTCGAAAGTAGAATATAAATCTTAGCCAGCATAGGTACCATTATAGTATGCTTACTATAGCTACCATATTAAATGGCAGGTTCTACAACTAAAACCGTACAAGTCTCGTATTGTTTCTCTGGATTTCCAACGAATGATCAGGCCAAGGAACTTCCCATTGCCACATGAGAATGCCTCTGGATGGACATCCCCGAGAACCAAACCGGATCTCTACCAACACAAGGCCGGGTTACCCCTAACTGAGTAACAACTGACCGAATATGCCATCCCCCGGTCCTTTGGGACCTTTCACCGAGCGCTCGCAATCAATTCACACAATCATAAAGTGTTTTCAACATGAGTAAGTATCTGGGCTCCATACCATGATACCACCCTTTTCCAGAAGGAAATGCACACATCCTAAAGGGCGCTACCCCTCATAACCTTGCTGCTTCTTTCCTGTTTTGACCATTCGTGTGAGGCTCGACGAAGTCACGTCCACAAAAACATACTTTATACAAAAGCCATGCTTTGGGTCAACAAATGATCATAGAAATGATCACCAAGATAGACGATCAAATAAACGATCCTATCACAAATAATCAACACAATGATCATTTCACAGCAACACTCAGCATGTCGCATTACCAAATTGGGAATATATCGCTGATAACATTCAACTACATAACCTCTGAGCTCGTACGTCTTAGAGAAGGGTGTTAAGCTAAAAGAATAAATTCTCCGCCACCAACAGAAATATATTTGAAAGAAATCTGCTTTATATCTCAATTTGTAATGTCAGACATACAATCCATACAAGTCTGTTCCGGGCTCGAACAAAACCGAAGGCACTTCTTACGAAGCCCTTGCAATCCGGGTATTCACAATCCCGATCGAATTTCCCATCACTTAGTAAATCTCTATACCAGGAGCTACCCAGTGCAGAGACAATCGGTAGGTCATCCTATCGCTTTCGCAAATACTCGGTCTTCAACACCGGTCATCAAATGCAATTCATAACGACGTATCACATATTCGGAATGGGTTATATGACCCCATGGTCCTTTCCCGGTTAACCCAAATAGTGAGCGCTTATTCAAAAATAAGTGTGGCATTCAAATTCAAACAAATCACATCAAATACCCATTCAAAGGGAAATATTGATAGTCGGTTATTGAACTATCAATGGATATGCACACATCACCAGATTCCAAATAATTTTCCAAATTATTTATTTTCAAAAATATCTTTACAAGGTATATTATTTTCAATACTTCAAAAATAAATCAATATTTATTTTTAAACAAATTCTCCTTTTCATTTATAAATTCCATAGTGAATTTATATTTCACAATATCTGCGGATATACGATTTCAATTATTCATTTCAATTTATCTTCAAAAAGATAAATTCTCAAAATATTCACTTTATATTGGAAAACATTTCCATACTTATTTAATAAGTAATTCACAAATCTTTTATTTTCAACTCTTGGAAAATATTCAATATACTTAAATCGAGATTTAGTACATATTTCATTCTTTAAGGAAATCATTCTCTTAAACATATTTATTTGGCCAAAACGAATGTTACGTAAAACATCGTTACGACAACCCAAAATCACTAGTATAGGGATTCGAAATTAGAATAGATATATAAATCCCAATACTATCCAAAACATTTCCTTTCGGAAATCATTTACTATAACAACAGTGTTATAGTCCACCATTTCCTTCTATTTCTCGAAAACGTCTATTTCAACAATAAATGTTGAAATCTATGGTTTCGAATCTCAACACATTTTAAAAACATCGTTAGATCGTTTTAATTCTATTTAAAACATCAAATCTAAACATTTTCTTTAACATATTATTCACTATTCAAAAACGTGAATATACTACGTTAACAATTTCATCATTTCTATACCTTTTATTTTTAAAGGATTATTCACAGTCAAAAATGTGAATATAACTCCATTAATAGGTTTCAACAATTTACTTCTCAAAATAAGTCGTTTACGAATTTATAAAACAATGTTTATAAATTCCTTTATTAACCTATATTCAATTAATAACCCAATTATAAACCAAAAGTTCACGTTATAAGTTAAATACTTATAATTTATTTGTTTGCAAAAATCGTTCCTTTGAACTTCATAATTATAAATTTTATAACTTATAAGATTCAATTATTTATCCAAACCTATTCTTTTAACAACTTTATAAATTTTATAAACCTACTGCTTATAAAATTCCATTTATAACTTCACCGTTTATAATTTTATAAATTTCATTCATTTATGGAATTCATTTACAATTCATTCTAACACTTATAAAAACTCGTTTTATAATTCAAATATTTTTAATTTACAAATATCCATTTTATAAATCTTTTATACAAATCAGTTTGTATTATTATACTAAAACATCTTTAATCTCCTTTATAATTTCATCCTTTTGATTTATAAAATAATTAAATTTTATAAATCCTACATTTAAACTTTTCACAATAGATTCAAAAATCTCGATTAAACTATTTTATAAAATCATTAACCCATATTTCTCAAAAATCAATCTTTAACCGTATTTCTCAAAATCATAATTTTTATAACATTAAAATTATAACGTTTAAAATAAATCAATTCCAAAAATATTTTATAAATGTATACTTTCAAAAATCACTTTAAAATCATTTTGAAATCCCAAAATTTGGTCCAATGATGCTACACACCAAATAGTCAATCACGACAACAACGATATCATATATCGATATGATAATCCACCAAATATTTAAAATATCTAAAATCAAATAAATACTGTTGAGGAATCCAGTTGGATCCCTCCAACCTGTTTTCCTGCATCCACAAACATTAGTACAATACCAATTCCGCTCCAGTACGGAATTATCGCGGTATATGGGATTTAAAATATTATCCGCTTAATAACGGCGCAATAGGGTCTCATCCGCTAAACAAAAAAATGCGGGAAATCAATAACTCCAATATATACATATGCCAATATATATATATTGCTATTATATATAATACCAATTTCACTATTTATGAAATATTCGCGGTATATGTTTTTAATAAATAACATCCGCTTACTAACGGCGCATAATGTCTATTTTAATAATCAATAGATATCAATCATCATTCAAACATGCATTCAAATATTTTAAATCTAACTATTTAAAATAAAATCGAAACTGATTCGATTGAGTGAGAAGTTCTCACCTTGATTTCAATTTCGTTTTAGCGATTTATTTCGAATAAAATTAAACGGACGTTTAATTTTACCCAAAATTTTCACTAACTCCAAACGATGCCAATCCAACTCCATCGCGTAGTGCTCGTCCATACGATTCCAACGCAACTGGTTTCGCGCGTTTTCGACCTTGTATGAAAAAGATATGAATATTTGAATTTTACACGATTTATACTTAAATTAATTTACAATTTCTTTTCTAATATTAAACCTTAACAGATCTTGGCCCTTGATTTTCCACTATCTTCCATCAGGCCGCACGTCCCCAAGCTTCTCTCCCACACACGAAAACAACTCCCCAGGCCGTTCGAACCCATAACATAAATTTAGGGTTTTAAAATCTGGCCACCACATCAACTTTCATCTCGATCAAGCACCATAGCATCGAAGCCCGACCCAACCACCATGCTCGGCCTCAAAGGCTCTGAGCTCGGCCACCTCTACGTGCTTCGAAATGCGTGCACAACTGTAGGCGTCGGCCCCCCATATCTTCTTCTACGTTGCTCCAAACGCGATCAACTCCGTATAGATTTCAAGATCTCATTTAGCTCTTCGATTGACTAGTTGGAGATTTCTGCTATAAGTGGATGGATTGGGAGTAATTAAGGGAGGAATGTTTGAAGATTCTGGCCATTGATTTATAATGTGGCGGCTGCATATTTTAGATTAGGGTTTGGCTAATGAAGATGATGGGGGTTCCTTTTATAAGTTTTCAAACGAAAACACTATTCATCTTCAATTTTCAAACTCCGATTTACGCGCCGAAACTGACGTTCCTAGGGTTTACCCCGCGTTCCGGACACAATGGAACAGTTTTCAGAAGCTAATTCGATCATCTGCGCGAGTTATGGCTATAAACGTTCAATTTAATTTAAACCGATTTAAACGATTTTCTAGGCGTTTTAATTTGTACCGGACAAACGGTAAATCCAATTGACACGAAATTTGAAACCTTACAATAATATCACATTACGGATCCGATGAAACTAGTTTCGTCGAAATCCGAGACTTTTTGAAAAATGGCTATTTTAACTCGCCAAATTAATATTAAAAACAATTCGATGTGTTTCGAGCTGCTACGATCAAACGATAACTCCGATTGACACGAAAATTGAAATCCGGTAATAACTAACTATTACGGACCCAATGGAACTGGTTTCGTCCAATTCTGAGACTGTTCAAAAATTGACAATTTTCACTAGTCGATTTTAATATTAAAATATTCAATTTTCACAAATTAACTTTTAATTCGATTTTAAAAGTTCTAAAATATCATTCTAACTTCAATATGATAAAATAAAATTTTACAAATCATTTTCAATCGTATTTAACTCAATTTTCAATTATTTCCATAATTTCACATATTAAATTATCGATTTAATTATCCAATTAAATCCAATTATTCAAATAAAAATTTATTTGACTTATAAATTTCACTTCTTAATATCTAAAATTAATTAAATATTTAAATTTTAATTACTAAAAATTCTGGGTCGTTACAATCTTCCCCCCTTAAAAGAATTTCGTCCTCGAAATTATCAAGTAAGAAAGGTTACAGAATCTTTTAATTTTCCATAAATCCATAGTTAAACTTCTTACAATACTTTACTAAGTTTTCAAATAATACTTAGTTATCTTTTCAAAAACAACTACTATTGTTTAACTTTCAATTCCAATCAAAGTCTAAGTTTTCAAAATTTTCCAATTTTTCCCAAATTTTTTCTAACGCCTTAAATTTTCGGAAAAATTTGCCATAGTCTCCTTTGCGCGGCTCGATCCGAAAAAAAAATGACAGTATATATATCACAAATATACATCTCATCAAGTAATGAGGCATCCCGCAAGGAAAAAGTATAAAAGTACGGTATTTAATCCGAGATATGTACCTTATATTTTATTAGCAAGCATATACGGCTAATATAGCGCGAAAGCGAGCTCCAAATGCGAAGCAAACGCGATCCGCACCTACTAATCACTCAACAAACAACATGAGAATCATGTATATAGACAATAGTATCAATATACAACATATAGCAACATGATAACTATATATGTCAACATAGCAATTGAAACAAAAGCAATATATCCAACCATCAACCAACTAACATTCATAACCAAATCAATATTCATTTATATTCTCATTAATATTTAATGAAATAGGTTTTCAATTTAATCACATTTGATTCATATACAGTGGATGTTCTTACTAACATTCATTTTCAATTTTAATTAGTTTGCATTCACTAATTCATATTCAAGTTGGTTTACTTCCAAATCAAATTCAATTCTATTCAAGATTCACTTAACTTTCAATTGAATTTCAATTACTTTAGCTTCCAATTTCATTAATTCAATTTCATTAACACTTAATGAATTATATACAATCAACTAACAACCATATAACAACCAATGTATATCAATTACAACCAAATTCCTTTGCTTATATTCATTAAATTTGGTTTAACACCTTTTCTTTCAATTGGTTTAATTAAATTGATTTTCATTCAACTTTTAATAACATTAGATTTTAATGAATTAACACTTATATTCATTATTCCATATCAACTAAATTTACATTCCATTGATTAACATTCAATTCATTAATTCAATTCAATTACTAAAGTTGAATTTCATTTCATAAATATATTCATATAGTTTCACTTCTTATATATATAAGTTTATTTCACAATTGTAAATCACATTAATTATAATTCAATTCTTATAATTCTTTTGCTTATACAATTCTTCTTTTACCTAGATTATTCAAACAACTTATTCAACAACCAAACAATCTACTTATATACACTTTAATAATTCTGAAAAATTATTCCTTTATATATAAAATATAATCAAGGTAAATTATTTCATTTACCCAATCTAAAACAATACTGTGTCGATTTATCTTGTTTAAGAGTTTAGAAACCCCTTTCTACGATAGTTAGCTAGACTACATCGACCGAAATCTATAAACAATCAATCGATAAGTCAACACAATACAAAACAATTATATATTCACTAACAAATACGCTCTCATAGCTATTATTACACTCAAACTCAATCTAGAGCACTACTGACTCTATCTCTAATGAGTAATACCCAACAGAACCATGGTTGTCGCTTAACCATAAGCTCTGATACCAGATGTAAAGACCCGTAAATCTGTACCCTTGAATAGACACTAATCTCCAGTGATTAACTCAAGATGAACAGAAATACGAACCCTTAGGGTTTTTAAGAAAGAGAAAAGAAGGAGAAGAAGAGATGAGAATAGAGGAAAAAGAAGATAGAAAATAGAACAGAAAGGAAATAGAACGGAATAGAAAGAAAACAACAGAACAACAACATAATCTCACAATTCGCAGCGGAACAACATATAATAAATAAATGAATAATCTTTAAACAAAGAACTATATCAGTTATTACATTACATTACATTTCATTACATTATATCATCAGAGTGTACAACATCATACAACATCAAACAGCGGAAAAAGAAATACTATATAACTAGTAATACGCCATGCCATCCAGCTTGCCTCCAGCAACTCCAGAATATCCTGATAAACCTTAACTCTTGACTGCCCGTGTGGAAATTGGTGGGCACCCAGAGTTTAGGAATGAAAACAATAAACTCTGAGTCAGTCATGTGACCGGTGTGGGAACTCAAAATAGTTTATTTATCTTTAAAATCAAAATAGAGGAATATTTTTAAAGTCAATTCGCAATGCTTTTAAAAATGAGACTACCATAAGACCTCCCGCCACACACACAATGCAAACGCAGACTTGGAGGAGATTTCTCCTTATGATAGTCAAAGATGCTTGATACGCATTTAAAAAGAAACATTTGATATTATTATTAGCGCATAGTGTAGGAAAAATTTATTTCGAAAGTAGAATATAAATCTTAGCCAGCATAGGTACCATTATAGTATGCTTACTATAGCTACCATATTAAATGGCAGGTTCTACAACTAAAACCATACAAGTCTCGTCTTGTTTCTTTGGATTTCCAACGAATGATCAGGCCAAGGAACTTCCCATTGCCACATGAGAATGCCTCTGGATGGACATCCCCGAGAACCAAACCGGATCTCTACCAACACAAGGCCGGGTTACCCCTAACTGAGTAACAACTGACCGAATATGCCATCCCCCGGTCCTTTGGGACCTTTCACCGAGCGCTCGCAATCAATTCACACAATCATAAAGTGTTTTCAACATGAGTAAGTATCTGGGCTCCATACCATGATACAACCCTTTTCCAGAAGGAAATGCACACATCCTAAAGGGCGCTACCCCTCATAACCTTGCTGCTTCTTTCCTGTTTTGACCATTCACGGGGTGTGAGGCTCGACGAAGTCACGTCCACAAAAACATACTTTATACAAAAGCCATGCTTTGGGTCAACAAATGATCATAGAAATGATCACCAAGATAGACGATCAAATAAACGATCCTATCACAAATAATCAACACAATGATCATTTCACAGCAACACTCAGCATGTCACATTACCAAATTGGGAATATATCGCTGATAACATTCAACTACATAACCTCTGAGCTCGTACGTCTCAGAGAAGGGTGTTAAGCTAAAAGAATAAATTCTCCGCCACCAACAGAAATATATTTGAAAGAAATCTGCTTTATATCTCAATTTGTAATGTCAGACATACAATCCATACAAGTCTGTTCCGGGCTCGAACAAAACCGAAGGCACTTCTTACGAAGCCCTTGCAATCCGGGTATTCACAATCCCGATCGAATTTCCCATCACTTAGTAAATCTCTATACCAGGAGCTACCCAGTGCAGAGACAATCGATAGGTCATCCTATCGCTTTCGCAAATACTCGGTCTTCAACACCGGTCATCAAATGCAATTCATAACGACGTATCACATATTCGGAATGGGTTATACGACCCCATGGTCCTTTCCCGGTTAACCCGAATAGTGAGCGCTTATTCAAAAATAAGTGTGGCATTCAAATTCAAACAAATCACATCAAATACCCATTCAAAGGGAAATATTGATAGTCGGTTATTGAACTATCAATGGATATGCACATATCACCAGATTCCAAATAATTTTCCAAATTATTTATTTTCCAAAAATATCTTTACAAGGTATATTATTTTCAATACTTCAAAAATAAATCAATATTTATTTTTAAACAAATTCTCCTTTTCATTTATAAATTCCATAGTGAATTTATATTTCACAATATCTACGGATATACGATTTCAATTATTCATTTCAATTTATCTTCAAAAAGATAAATTCTCAAAATATTCACTTTATATTGGAAAACATTTCCATACTTATTTAATAAGTAATTCACAAATCTTTTATTTTCAACTCTTGGAAAATATTCAATATACTTAAATCGAGATTTAGTACATATTTCATTCTTTAAGGAAATCATTCTCTTAAACATATTTATTTGGCCAAAACGAATGTTACGTAAAACATCGTTACGACAACCCAAAATCACTAGTATAGGGATTCGAAATTAGAATAGATATATAAATCCCAATACTATCCAAAACATTTCCTTTCGGAAATCATTTACTATAACAACAGTGTTATAGTCCACCATTTCCTTCTATTTCTCGAAAACGTCTATTTCAACAATAAATGTTGAAATCTATGGTTTCGAATCTCAACACATTTTAAAAACATCGTTAGATCGTTTTAATTCTATTTAAAACATCAAATCTAAACATTTTCTTTAACATATTATTCACTATTCAAAAACGTGAATATACTACGTTAACAATTTCATCATTTCTATACCTTTTATTTTTAAAGGATTATTCACAGTCAAAAATGTGAATATAACTCCATTAATAGGTTTCAACAATTTACTTCTCAATATAAGTCGTTTACGAATTTATAAAACAATGTTTATAAATTCCTTTATTAACCTATATTCAATTCATAACCCAATTATAAACCAAAAGTTCACGTTATAAGTTAAATACTTATAATTTATTTGTTTGCAAAAATCGTTCCTTTGAACTTCATAATTATAAATCTTATAACTTATAAGATTCAATTATTTATCCAAACCTATTCTTTTAACAACTTTATAAATTTTATAAACCTACTGCTTATAAAATTCCATTTATAACTTCACCGTTTATAATTTTATAAATTTCATTCATTTATGGAATTCATTTACAATTCATTCTAACACTTATAAAAACTCGTTTTATAATTCAAATATTTTAATTTACAAATATCCATTTTATAAATCTTTTATACAAATCAGTTTGTATTATTATACTAAAACATCTTTAATCTCCTTTATAATTTCATCCTTTTGATTTATAAAACAATTAAATTTTATAAATCCTACATTTAAACTTTTCACAATAGATTTAAAAATCTCGATTAAACTATTTTATAAAATCATTAACCCATATTTCTCAAAAATCAATCTTTAACCGTATTTCTCAAAATCATAATTTTTATAACATTAAAATTATAACGTTTAAAATAAATCAATTCCAAAAATATTTTATAAACGTATACTTTCAAAAATCACTTTAAAATCATTTTAAAATCCCAAAATTTGGTCCAATGATGCTACACACCAAATAGTCAATCACGACAACAATGATATCATATATCGATATGATAATCCACCAAATATTTAAAATATCTGAAATCAAATAAATACTGTTGAGGAATCCAGTTGGATCCCTTCAACCTGTTTTCCTGCATCCACAAACATTAGCACAATACCAATTCCGCTCCAGTACGGAATTATCGCGGTATATGGGATTTAAAATATTATCCGCTTAATAACGGCGCAATAGGGTCTCATCCGCTAAACAAAAAAATGCGGGAAATCAATAACTCCAATATATACATATGCCAATATATATATTGCTATTATATATAATACCAATTTCACTGTTTATGAAATATTCGCGGTATATGTTTTTAATAAATAACATCCGCTTACTAACGGCGCATAATGTCTATTTTAACAATCAATAGTTATCAATCATCATTCAAACATGCATTTAAATATTTTAAATCTAACTATTTAAAATAAAATCGAAACTGATTCGATTGAGTGAGAAGTTCTCACCTTGATTTCAATTTCGTTTTAGCGATTTATTTCGAATAAAATTAAACGGACGTTTAATTTTACCCAAAATTTTCACTAACTCCAAACGACTTCAATCCAACTCCATTGCGTAGTGCTCGTCCATACAATTCCAACGCAACTGGTTTCGCGCGTTTTCGACCTCGTATGAAAAAGATATGAATATTTGAAGTTTACACGATTTATACTTGAATTAATTTACAATTTCTTTTCTAATATTAAACCTTAACAGATCTTGGCCCTTGATTTTCCACTATCTTCCATCAGGCCGCACGTCCCCAAGCTTCTCTCCCACGCACGAAAACAACTCCCCAGGCCGTTCGAACCCATAACATAAATTTAGGGTTTTAAAATCTGGCCACCACATCTACTTTCATCTCGATCAAGCACCATAGCATCGAAGCCCGACCCAACCACCATGCTCGGCCTCAAAGGCTCTGAGCTCAGCCACCTCTACATGCTTCGAAATGCATGCACAACTGTAGGCGTCGGCCCCCCATATCTTCTTCTACGTTGCTCCAAACGCGATCAACTCCGTATAGATTTCAAGATCTCATTTAGCTCTTCGATTTACTAGTTGGAGATTTCTGCTATAAGTGGATGGATTGGGAGTAATTAAGGGAGGAATGTTTGAAGATTCTGGCCATTGATTTATAATGTGGCGGCTGCATATTTTAGATTAGGGTTTGGCTAATGAAGATGATGGGGGTTCCTTTTATAAGTTTTCAAACGAAAACACTATTCATCTTCAATTTTCAAACTCCGATTTACGCGCCGAAACTGACGTTCCTAGGGTTTACCCCGCGTTTCGGACACAATGAAACAGGTTTCGGAAGCTAATTCGATCATCTGTGCGAGTTACGGCTATAAACGTTCAATTTAATTTAAACCGATTTAAACGATTTTCTAGGCGTTTCAATTTGTACCGGACAAACGGTAAATCCAATTGACACGAAATTTGAAACCTTACAATAATATCACATTACGGATCCGATGAAACTAGTTTCGTCAAAATCCGAGAATTTTTGAAAAATGGCTATTTTAACTCGCCAAATTAATATTAAAAACAATTCGATGCGTTTCGAGCTGCTACGATCAAACGATAACTCCGATTGACACGAAAATTGAAATCCGATAATAACTAACTATTACGGACCCAATGGAACTAGTTTCATCCAATTCTGAGACCGTTCAAAAATTGACTATTTTCACTAGTCGATTTTAATATTAAAATATTCATTTTTCACAAATTAACTTTTAATTCGATTTTAAAAGTTCTAAAATACCATTCTAACTTCAATATGATAAAATAAAATTTTACAAATCATTTTCAATCATATTTAACTCAATTTTCAATTATTTCCATAATTTCACATATTAAATTATCGATTTAATTATCCAATTAAATCCAATTATTCAAATAAAAATTTATTTGACTTATAAATTTCACTTCTTAATATCTAAAATTAATTAAATATTTAAATTTTAATTACTAAAAATTCTGGGTCGTTACAGGATTGTTGTTTTAGTGAAATTCCAAAAGGAGTCTTGGACTTGTAGGACGGTGCTCCGAACCAGTAAAAAAAACAATGGTGTCATTTTTATTATATTGCTTTTATATTCCACACTATTTAATGTACTAATATCGTCACTATACTCTGTGTTATCATATATCCATATTATACGGTCTATATCACACTTTCTTTTGGTATCAGAGCAAGGTCATCATATTACTGTAACACAATTATCTGATAATCTATTAATATGGACATTAACACTAGCTTCGTTGAAAGACAACCCACTACATGTCCACCACTATTTAATGGCATGAAGTATAACTATTGGGCCACACAAATGAAAATATATATGCAAGCAAATGGTTTTGATTCATGGAATATAACTCAGACAGAATATATTATTCCTACTGAAGAGTATTCTACTTGGTCAAATACATAGAAACTAGATGCCACAGCTAATGCAAAAGCCATGAATATGTTGTTTTATGCCTTAGATAAAAATAAGGTTAACCGTGTTAGCATGTGCAATACTGCATATGAAATATGGCGTACACTCAAAGTTACACAGGAAGGAACCAACTAGGTCAAACAAAGCAAAATATCCATGCTCAAAAGTCAGTTTCGAAACTTTAGAATGAAAGAAAATGAATCTACAAATGATATATACTCAAGATTTCAGGATATCTATCATTCATCAGTAGGACTAGGAGAAAAATATTCAGACTTTGATATTGTATCCAAAATCCTTAATTCTTTAATGGAAGAATGGGAAAGAAAAGTTCTCGCTATTGAAGAAGCGAATGATACTTCCAAAATAACTTCGGTAGAGTTAAGAGGAAATCAAATGTCCTATAAAGTAAATTTGCAGGCTAAATGAGTTCAAGCACAAGATAAAAAGAATATAGCATTCAATGCAGAACAAGAAGAATCAGATTCAGACAATGACGACCTAGCCTTTATTGCCAAAAATTTCAAGAAATTCTTAAAGTGTAGAAAAGGAAACAGAAATAATGGCAAGAGGAGCTCAAACAGTAATAAACCACCGTCTTCATTAGTTATGGAGTGCTTTGACTGTCACACAAAGGGGCATATACAGAAGGACAGTCCAGATCAAAAGAAAGAATATCGAAATAAAAGGAAGGATAAATTCAGAAGAAAAGCCTTTTCAGTTACATGGGATGTTTCAGATTCCTCCTCTTCTTCTGGAAGTGAGAGTGACAATAATAATGAACAAGCTAGTATATGCTTTATGGCCAAAGATAATGAGGTTAGTGATTTAACTTTTGATGATATGATAGAGATAAATTCTGAATAATTAGATACTTTGAAAACTCTCAAAGGAAAACATAAAGAGGCTGTACAGAACCAGAACAAGGCAGAATTCGAAAGAGATATGCTTAAAGACGAGAAGAAAATATTGGAAGAGGAACTTAAGAAAAATCAAGAACCCTTTTCAAATGTTAATTCTCAACTTACACTATTGAGTCAAGAAATTGAAAATCAAAAAGAAAAGAATGATGCTCTTGTTTCTGAAAATCAAGTTTTAAAAACTAATATTAAAATGGTAGAACTGGAAAATTCAAATCTAAAGACCAAACTAAAAGGAATCGCTAAAAACGTTTCAAATTTTAATAAAAGAAGAGAAAATTTGTCTAGAACTGTTGAGAATTCACAACCTATTAACAATAAAAATGGTTTAGGTTATAAGAAGATAGTCAAGAATTCACAATCTACAAATTCAAAAATTAAGTCTAATATAACATCCACATCTTCAACACTAGTTTGTAAAACTATAAATATATAGGTACATAAAACTAATAACAAATTAATAAGGAAAAAGTATATTAGTTCATTCATAGAAAATATTCATAATAATAAAAATTATATTTATAAAAGGGATACTAAACCCATATGGGTTTGGTTTTCCAAGACCTAACTCTTACGACCCTATTAAAAAAGGTGGGTACCAAAGTTATCTCATATTTTTTTACAAGTCCTACTCAAGAAAAGGGAAAAATGGATAATCGACAGTGGTTGCTCAAAACACAAGACAGGAGACAAAGATATGCTGATAAATATTACATATTCAAATGGAGGTTCTATCACTTTTGGAGATAATTCGAAGGGCTATATCATCGACAAAGGCCATGTGAGCAATTACAGGCATCTAATTTACCTCTTATTACAAAAGTTTTATTAGTTAAAAATCTAAAACATAATCTATTAAGTATAAGTCAATTATGCAATAAAGGTTTTAAAATATCCTTCTCTGAAAATAAATGTAGTATCTCTGATCAAAATCAAAATCTTATTTTTGAAGGAAATAGAGATAAAAACATCTACGTTTTGAATATGAAATACAATCATGACTCAGATATGTTGTTTAATAGCCAAAGAAAATGATCCCTAGATATGGCACAAACGATTCTATCATATCAATTTCAAAAATATAAATAAAATTTCTAAAAATAATCTTGTAAAATTATTACCAAAGATGAATTTTAAAGTTAATAATTTATGTGACTCCTATCAATTAGGTAAATTAACTAAATCCTTGTTTAAATCTAAGAAAGTTATTTCGACATTGCAACCACTTGAATTACTTCATATGGATTTATTTGGCCTACTCAAATTCAATCCATAAATCACAATAAATATGTATTTGTAATAGTTGATGATTTTTCTAGATATACATGGACTAATTTTTATAAAAAATAAAAGTAGTACTTTTGAAAATTTCAAAACATTTGTTAAACAAATTCAAAATTTAAAAGGTACTAGAATTAAAAATATTAGAAGTGATCACGGAGGTAAATTTAAAAACATACAATTTGATAACTATTGTAAAAAGAAAGGAATATTTCATAATTTTTTGTTTCTTAGAACTCCACAACAAAATGGAGTTGTAGAACGAAAGAATCGAACTCTATAAGAATGTGCAAGAAGGTTACTACATGAAAGCACGTCACCAAAACATTTTTGAGCAGAAGTTGTTGCAACTGCCTGTTATGTTTTAAATCGTGTTTCTATTAGACCTCTCACTAAGAATACACCTTACGCATTTTTTTTACTGTAGAAAACCAAACATATCTTATTTTAAAATATTTGGTTCAAAATGTTTTGTATTAAATACCAACGATCAGATTGGCAAATTCGATTCAAAATGCGACGAAGGTATATTTCTAGGATATCGAATTTTCCGTAAACGTACTAATACTATTGAAGAGACACTCTATGTATGTTTTGATGAGAACTCTAAACTTATTTCAAAAACAAATAATAATGATGATTTAACTAATAATAAAACAAATATAATAATAAACAATTCAAGAGATGATGAAGATATTGTTTATAATTCCAGAGAAGATGAAAACATTGTTAATAATTTTGAAAATAGAAATATTACTAATACGATAAAATCTCCTCGAAGAATCTTACAAAATCATCCTACAAAAAATATAATTGGATAAATAAATTCAAATGTTCGAACTAGAAATCAACTAAATATAATGGGTAATGTAGCTTTTCTCTCTACGATAGAACTTAAAAATACTAAGGAAGCATCATCCAATGAAAATTGGATTATTGCGGTTCAAGAAGAACTAAATCAGTTTGAACGAAATGAAGTTTGGGGACTAGTACCCAGACCGACCGATCAGACTATTACATGAACTAAATGGGTTTATAAAAATAAAGCAGATGAATTCCGAAATATAACCAGAAACAAAGCGAGACTAGTAGCACAAGGATATAATCAGGAAGAAGGAACAGACTACGAAGAAACGTTTGCTCCAGTCGTTAGACTAGAAGCAATACGAATCTTATTGGCGCACACATGTTTTAATAATTTTAAACTCTTTCAAATGGATGTTAAAAGTGAATTTTTGAATAGATATATCAAAGAAAACGTTTATGTTGAACAACCTCCTTTATTTATTAATGAAAAATACCCAGATCATGTCTATAAACTTAAGAAAGCTATATATGGTTTAAAATAAGCACCACATGCTTGGTATGATAGTCCTAAAAGCTATCTAATTGACTCAGGATTCGAAAAAGGAAAAGTAGATCAAACTTTATTTATAAAACATTCTAAAAATGATATTTTGATAGTTCAAATATATGTCGACGACATTATATTTGGTTGAACAAATAATGAATTATGTAATGAAATTTCTAAAATAATGACTAGAGAATTTGAAATGTCTCATATGGGAGAATTATCGTATTTTTTAGCTCTTCAAATTAAACAAGTTTCAAATGAAATATTTATTAATCAAGAAAATACTGTAATAATCTTATCAAACGTTTTGGAATAGAAAACACTTCTACCAAACCAACACCTATGAGCACAATAGCACATCTTGATAAAGATGAAAATGGCAAGAGTATAGACTAAAAACTATATCGTAGTATGATAGGATCACTACTTTATCTAATAGCAAATAGACCAGATATTATGATGATTGTGTGTCTATATGCAGATTTCAAGCCAACCCGAAAGAATCACATTTACGAGCCATAAAACGAATACTACATTATCTCAGTAAAACTACAAATTTCGAACTTTTCTATCCAAAAGAGTGCTCATTTGAGTTAGTATATACAACGATGCTGATTTCGAAGGATCACGAACAGATAGAGAAAAAGTACAAGTGGCACGTGTCACTTCATTGGTAAATCATTAATATCATGGTTTAGCAAGAAACAAAACTATATCTCACTATCAACTTGTGAGGCAGAATATATTTCTATGGCACTAGCTTGCGCACAAGTAATTTATATGCAACAGACACTTAAAGATTTCGGAGTCAATCTATCAAAATCAACAATTTACTATGATAATTCTAGTGCAATAAATCTTTCCAAACATATAGTAAATCGCTCAAGAACAAACACATAGATATTTGTCATCATTTTCCACGCGATAATATAGAAAAAGAAATGATAAATATAGACTACTTTCCATCAGAAAATCAATTAGCTGATATATTTACTAAACCATTATTAGAAAATACTTTTATAAAATTAAGTTGTGAACTTGGCATAATTTCAATTAAAGATATAAATAATAAAATATGAATTTTTGACTAAAAACTCAAAAATAATTTTTCTTACAAAAATTCATAATTTTGACCATGCTAAGACTTGAACCTACGACATGCTATGAATAGCCCAAGTGTCTTAACCACCTAAGCTATTGATTATTTCCGTTATAGTCTAGGACTGGGACTCTATTATATGGTAATAACAATATACTAAACTATGTATATCACTTATCTTTATAAATATGCTTTACTTTTTTTTATGCATATTACATTACATAAGGTAAATTAAATAACAGAAAAACAAACGAAATAGCACAATTTTCTAACTAAAAGCCCTTTTATTTGGCTAAATTCAAGATAAGCTATTCAATTCAATCTTATTTTACTCAACCTTAGGCTGTAAACAGGTATACCATTTCTATGTTTTTCATACAGTCGAACTGAAATACAAACTAAACAGAATACCAACTATCTTTCAATATGTCAACTTCTTCGTCCAATGACTCCATTGAAATTATAGCCTTTACCGATTCACCAAAAACTCTTGTTCATCGTACTTCACCGTCTTCCACTTATCATACTAGATATACTCATGATAAATAGAAAGAGAAAAAAGATGATTGACATATGTCCAAACACTAAGCAAAAAATAGATGATTTGCATCACTATCAACCAGAATCACTGATGCTTCAACGTGAAATGTACTACGAGCAAAAGATCAACTCCAAACGATTAGGGATTATCGAGCATGCTGTTATGAAATTTTGCGAGGCCACTTCACATCAAATAGACGAACATGATGTTTTTCCTATTAGACGACCTTCGACATCATCCCTACCGCGACCATCGATCTCACCAAATTCATTGGATCGGAATGAAGCATTGAATGCTCGTCGCAAACAACTAAAGGGCTACAAAACGCCTAGTCCTTCAAAATAAACATAGTTATTATTATTTTTTGTTTTATTTTCGAATAATTCTACAAAAGTATGTACGCTTTGTTTTTGGAATAATTAATTTCTTTTTCATATCATTAACTTGTTTTCTAGTTACAATACTCAAAAATAAACTTGCAATATTAATATGTATGATAATCTATAAATTTTACTCAATAAAAGATGGGCTATAAGAATTCATCCAGGTCAGTCGACCGAACCAAGGGGTCAGTCGATTGACATAGAAGCAAATTTTTTTTTTAGAATATGGTCAGTTGACTGTCTCAGTGACTCAATCAACTAGACCAAAAGGATGAAAATTTTCGATTTTCAGATTCAGTTGACTGAACCACTGATTCAGCCAACTGGGAACTTTCACTTTCCCCATCTCTCCCCATTCTCATCTCAGATTTCAAAGTTTTCCAAAACCCTAGCTTTCAAAAAACTCAATTTTTATTCCTCCAAGCATTCAAATTATTGGCACCTAAGAGAAGAGGACATGCTTCTTCATCCTCTCATCCTCCTTCAAATGAGCATATCCAATAATGGCTATTTGATGATACCGCAATTAGGTGATGGAGAAGAATGCAAGATTCTTGCATCTTTGAAGGTTCATTTGTAAAGTTTTCTGATTTCTCTCCATACCATATACATGAATTGGCTCGAAGGAGCAATTTGGAATCTTCATTCAATATTGACGATAATAAGCACAAAATTAATCAAATAATGATCAAACTATTCTATGCAAATCTTAATTTGGGTCACCAAACCGTTCAAAATCAACAAGATTGTGTATGGAGTCTAGTTTGTAGGAAACCTATCTTTTTCTCCTTAGATCGAATGGCACACATTTTGAGATCCCAAAATGATGGTATAGAATTGAACAATGTTGATTGTGATGTGGTCTTCGTAAACATATAAGTCATTTATTTTTAGAAGATGACATGCACAAACTCAAGTCCATGTCCTTACGACCAAAAGCAAGAATTATACATCGTGCGTTGATGAATAACTCCACGAACCGGGAGTTATGAAATTGTTTATGGACCTAACTTTAAAGCCTTGTATGCTGTCTTCGGAAACATTAAAGTCAATTGGCTACGATTAATTCTTGATGAATTCTTAAGCTTCAACAACGGACGAATGAATGTCATCTACTATGGTGAGTATATTATGCGACTGCTAAAGGCTTGTGAGATTCCGAAACCTAACTCGCCGGTTTCTACCGTTGGATATTTCAATTCTCGCACTTTAACATTAATGAAGCTACCGGTTGCTCGATCACATCCTATCACTTCTTTCGAAGAATGGACTCAACGACAATTATCTCAAGCTCAACCACAACAACATGGCGAAGCATCTCAAGGTCCATCCCTCCAAAGATCAACACGTCGTCAATAGTATGAAATTTTGATTCCTAATCCGGGCCTACCTCCACATGATTCGATTTCTATGATATGTCGTAACCAATAAATTCTTCAATTCCATATCACTAAAGTTGACAAAAAACTTGATAAGGTTAAAGGATTTTTTACGAAGCTAAGGCAAGCTATCTCACGTTCATCCAGCATTTCCACGGCTACAGTAGGCGATCGGGGTAAGCAACCCATCTTCACTTGGTCATCCTCTTCCGATGATCAAGCAGGTAGCAGCGACGATGATGGAGATGAAGGCATTAGTGGTGGTCAAACATCGCATGACGATAGGGGTAAACAAAGGATGGCATGAGCTGTTATTTTATATTATGCAAACATTAGTCTTTATTTTATAGCTTGTGTTAAAACAGTCACTACTCGTATTTCAAGACTCTTGTTTATGGTTGTTTAATGTATGAATGGTTGTTTACTTTCAATTCCTTGTTCCTTTTTGTCGATGACAAAGGAGGAGAAATATTTATTACTAACGTTGAGAATGCAGGATATAGAGTTCCAAAGATTCAAGGGGAATAAGTATTTATATTATATATACAGTCGAAATCTATATCTATTTACAGGTTGTCATCAATCAAAAAGGGGAAGAATGTTGAGACTTGGTTTTGATTCATGACACAAAGCTATCACTATGACATACAGATTTGGAGACTGCTACGACAAAAAAGAGAATATATACTACAAGGAGACAAGACTTCAAAATCGGTGCATAATTATATTATTTTAGTTTTGAGTCTTAGGTCAATTTTATTAAAATCTCTCCTCATTTACATATATGTTAGCTTATATATTTAGTCATCTTATTCCCAAATATTTTATACATATATAAGCATATAAAATATAAAAAAGTGTTTAAAGTTGTATACATTACTATACCTGTAAAAACTATGCAAATTGCACAGATTTTACAAGGTCGGTCGACTGGCCCAGAGGTTCGGTTGTGTGATAACAGGGATTTCTTTGGCATCAGATAATTATATAATTATCTGACTTAAACTATCGAAAAATACAGATTTATAGATTTAACAAATAAATTTGATATTATTCATATATATATATATATATATATATTTGTGTTGATTTTAAATTTGATTTTTTTATGAAATTGAATTTAAATTGGAAACTCAAAAGATAAATATTTTAAGTTATTTTGAAAAATATATTTTATGATTTTATTTCTTTTATATGATTGGTTTTGCATTATTTTCTTTAAAAAAAATTTATAAAAATTAAGATAATGTATTTACTTATAGAAATATATATGAGTTTTATAAAAATCATTTAAGGATTCATTAATTCATGGGATTACAAATGTAAGTTAAATGTTTACATAATTACAAATGGAAGCATAAAAATGTATCTAATTATTGAAAGTAACTATTGTGTGGCTAGTTATTGTTGAATATGCGCTTTGCGCTTATATAATTTTGTTTGATGATAATAAACATATATATATATATATATTCATTTAAATGTATTTGTTAATGTACTATTTTATTTTTCATAGATTAAATAAATATTTGTTGAATAAAATAAATTACACAGAATTTGAATTCAAACAGAAATTTTATTCAAACAAATATTTATTACATTTATGAATAGTGCAAATTCAAGCTCTCACTATACATATACAATTTTGTTTACAGTACATCACAATTCAGTTTACATTTCATATTTACAGTTAACCTCACTACATATCACTCACACTCGTAGTTTATCTTCAATTTCATTCCAGGCATAATCCAGCATCTAAGAAATCTATAAAAAATATTCACTAACGCAGTAAAATTGAAAGAGAAATATTTTTGCAATAAAAAAATGAAATATGATTTTTGAAAATATGATTTGCCTCAGTTATTTGGGTTGTTCGTCATCATTTACATTTGAATTCATCACACACGAACAATGTGACATGCACAGTGTATCACTGTACATGCCACAAGGCCGTGCACATCGATATACACTTGTTAATGCTACAGGGACAGGTGAGCACAGGTCAAACCCAAATGAAAAGCCGGGTTCAACTCACGTGCAATATATTTAAAATCACATCACGAGCACAAGGTCAAACCCGAGTATTGAAATTGGATTCAACTCAAGTGAAATTTCAAAAATCAACAACTCAAGCAATGACCAGAATATATGAAACAAAGAGCTCGAGCACAAGATATGGAAACTCAACAATACAAAAAATGCAACAAACCCAAGTAAATGAGATAGCAGTATGCAAATGCAGACCAACCAGAAGTACAAGTGCAGTTTAAATGGCTGGGCAAGTGCACAACCAAAACAAACAAACATCAAAATAACAAACAGTGAATCAAGACAGGGCCGAGCAACTGCTATATGGTGATGCAGTTAACAACTACTCAAAGCAACAGTGACAATAAAGTTAATGCAACTACAGGAACTCAACAAGGAAGATTACAGCATCAAGTTGAGTCAAACCAACCAGAATAGATGCAAAGACCACAATGCAATATACATGAATACAACTACAGGTACAAGGTCAGAAGTTCAAGTGAACAGAAGATAATTGAACAACTACAAGGTTAGGAAATCATACAAACATACCAGATGAAAATCGAGCTAAAGTATGGTGAAACACTGCAATTCAAAGAGCATCATCAATGCAACACAATGGCAACCACAAGATGCAGACATAAGCAACACAAATCAAGTTACAAACATCAAGTGTCGACCAGGTAGCAAGCAAGACATGATTATTCACAAGAAACAAGTCAGTGCAGCAATGTAACGAACATCAGAGACAAAGTATGTACACAAGTATACAACTACAGGTCTCAATGTCAAAGAAACAACTCAGCATTGAATTGAATACATGAAGACAAGACCAAATACACAAGTTCACATGTATGCAGTGATACAGCAGTTTTGAACAAGAAGTCCAGTGATGCAAGAATGATATAAAGCAGAAATGAATGCAACAAGCATCATGTGCTGAACAACATGAAGAATGCCAACAGTATGGATATATAGTGATGCATGGAACAAGACTCAAGTATGTATACAGAGAGTATACATCATAACAATCCAGACAACAAACAAGAACTAAAACAGAGATGGCCAGAGACGAAGCTCACAGGGATGAACACATAGATGGCTGAAGCATGGCAAATCAAGGTGTAAAGTTCGAAGTCAATGCAGACGCAAACAAGTTAATACAAACAGATGGAAACAAAACTCGAAGTCAAGTGATAAAATTCGTGTTTAAAAAATTCAAGTGAGTATTTTTGAAAAAGTCAAAAATCAAAAGAGGAAAGTTTTTTCCATATCAACCAAGTGAAAATCGAACGCTACAGAATTTAATCCGTGTGAATCAAGTAAGTCGCAAATATCAAGCAACCGAGAGTTAGGAAAGTGACAAATCAGACGAACGTATTATAGGAAATCGAAATCCATATATAAACCCACAAACATCATTGGCAAAGTTCATCGAGTTCGAGTACGAAAATCAAAAAAGCACAAACAAGGAATTTACATACCGAAGCAAACAGTGAACTCGATCAAATAGAAGCGGCCGGCATCATCACAAAACGATCAAAGGAGCAGCTACGAACGAGCGCAAGCAAAGCAACCAGAGAATCGATCATCAGAGAAGCAGTGAGCAAGGCAACACGCAAACCACTGTATCGATCAACAAAAAGGCGAAGCTTCAAAAGCCTAATTTTGGAAGCAAGGAATAAAAGAGTCGAAGCCCTAATTAGTTGCAAAGAGGAATGGCCGCCATTATTCTCACAAGCCAAAAGAAAAAGAACGGGGCAAAGCAGAAAAAAAGAGGATCGGGTGAAAGAAAATTGGGCCGGCCTTGTTAACAAGGGCTTTAGTTTAATATTAGGGTTTAATTTTATTAAGGTTTTTTTTTGTTTATTAGTTTTATTTTTATTTGTTCTTTTCAAATTAAATCTTGGTAAATCACTACCTAGGTTGTAGGTAGTGTCAGATTGCCTAGTTAGATTTAGTTCAATGAGCAGGGTGTGCGAGTTTGCAAAACTCTACAGGCGGGAGCAGGGTTTGCGAGTTTGCAAAACTCTATAGGCGTGAGCAGGGGTTGCGAGTCTATTAGAGTGTTTGTAAGCGGGAGCAGGGTTTGCGAGTCTGTTAGAGTGTTTGTAAGCGGGAGACTGTTTAATTCTAATAGAAATCTGGGAATGCAACAGTAGGCAGGGGTTGCCGAAGCTGGGTGAATTTTGTGTGTGATTTACTTTTCAGCATATTTATTTCTCTGCAGTTTGTTTTTGTGTTTAATTTGAGAAAATTTGCTATAACCCTATTCACCCCCCCTCTAGGGTTAATCTAGATCCTACAAGTGGTATCAGAGCATGGTATTTTTCTTTAACTCTAGAGTCGTGAATCCATCAGATAATGCTTTTTCTGAGGGGCAATCTATTGTTAGCCACCCATGTTTAATGGGAATGATTATGCTTATTGGAAAGTTAGGATGGGCACTTATCTTAGTTCTGTTGATTATGATGTTTGGGACATTATTGAAACTGGCTATAAAACTCCCACTATAACCTTTGGTGATACTAAGATTCCTAAACCTAAGGATAGGTCGGATGCTAACGATAAGAGATTCAAAACTACAAATGCTAAAGCCATGAATGCTTTAATCTGTGCTCTTGATAAGTCTAACTTTAATAGAATTTCTCATTGTAAAATTGCACAGGAAATTTGGCATACCTTAGAGGTGACACATGAAGGAACTTCTCAAGTCAAGGAGTCTCATCTTGCCCTATTCAGCAATGAATGCGAGAACTTTGTGATGGACAAAGGCTAGAGCATAAAGGACATGTTTGGACGCTTTTCAACTTTGGTGTACAACGCTAGAGCGCTTGGGAAGGTATTCACTGAGGTAGAGCTTGTGAGGAAGGTGCTACGAGTTTTACCAATGAACTTTGAGGCAAAAGTCACGGCAATACAAGAATCGAAAGATCTGAGTAAACTAAGCGTGGAGGAGTTGATCGGCAACTTGATGACATATGAGCTTGAGCTAAAAGAAAAGGAGGAACGCCACAACTTCGAATCAAAGAAGAAGACGGTTGCCTTAAAGAGCAAAGAAGAGAGCGATGAAGAAGAAGAAGATCCAATAGAAGAGCTTGCAATGGCTGTCAATAATCTTAGAAAATGGTCAAGATTCAAGCCACGCAAGAAGAAAACAAATGGTAATAGGTCAAAAGATTCTGACAATTCCAATAATGAACTGACGTGCTTTAACTGCAACAAGCCTGGCCACTTCAAACAAGAATGCCTACTTCTCAAAAACAACCAAGGAAAGAAAAAGAAGAAGAAGGCCTTTGCAGCAACTTGGGATGATGAAGAAGGAGAGGAAGTTTCGAATAATAGCTCAGAGGAGGCTAACTTGTGTCTTGTGGCAAAATCAGATTCAAAAGCAAGCTCAGAGGAATCTAGTGAGGTATGTGACTATTCTTATAAAGAACTTGTTTTTATGTGTCTTGATCTTACTAAAGTAGTTGATACTCTTGAATCTAAAATTGAAAAACTAAAATCTGATAGGAGAGAACTTGCTTGGGAAAATTTTAGGTTAGAAACCGAACTTGAAAATATTCAAAACCTAGAATGTAGGAAATGTAAAATTTTAGATTCAGAATTATCTAGACTTAAGAATAACTCTGAGAATCTTGAAAAAGAAAACTTGAGTCTTAAGGAAATCATTGACACTCGGAAAAAGGATTTTATACATAGATGCACCTCACTTATAACTGAAAATACAACACTAAAAACCAAAGTCCAAAATCTTGAGAAATCTTTGAATAACTTTTCAAGAGGAGAAAAATCATTCAACATGTTATTGAGAAATCAAATTTTTGCTAACAACAGAAAAGGACTAGGTTTTGGGAAAACACAAGTTGATGGTAATGCAAAAAATAAGAGTGTCATTGCTAGATGTGAAATAATTGGACATCGTGTTGAAAATTGTAGTCATAGGAACAAGAACACAAAATTTATACAAGTTTGGTTCCTAAGAATCTACAAACAAATTTCATGTCTATTGGAACAAGAATAAAAGGTCTAAACAAGTTTGGGTTCCAAAGGGTTCGTTTATTCACAATGTTTCAGCCACTAACAATCGTGGACCTATAAAAACAAATAGGTCACAAAAATCTTTCATCGTGTAGGTATGGTGGCAGGCTAAGGAACAACAACAGTGTTTGCTGGATTTTGGCTGTTCCAGAAACACAGCGGGAAACCAAGCAAAGTTCCTTAGCCTAGTACAAAGGTGACAGAATCACAATGGGCGACCACGAAAAATTATCGTAAAGGTAAAATAGGTGAAGGTATATTTATTTGATCGATATATTAAATGTGATAATCTGCACCGTATTCTGAATGAAATCAGCCAATATTGAGATGTTGTAAAGAAGATGATTTTTGATTCTGACTTGTTCAACATAGTTGGCCAATTATATTTATGCCAAAAACACTATTCTTTGAATTACTTCGTACATATACATTAGGATTAAACATAGTGTTTCGTTGGATATTTATACATTTGGTTATAACTTGGCTAACTCTATATTCACGTTTTTTTTTAATTATTTACTCGGCTTCAATTCAAATTCAAGAAAGCTGTAAAAATTTGTGAGTTTGAGTTTTCATGCACACTTCATGATCTGGTCTATCAAATTTAGTTAGTGATATTTTGGAGTGAAAGAGAAAGTCAGATGCAAATCATACTGGTAATCTAGTTGACAGAAAACTTACTAGTTGAACGTGATTTATGGTGAGACATTTAGTAACTGCATCGTTTTTCAAAGAAAATATCTGCATATTTTTCATTACAAATAATTTTTCAAATAGCAGAAATTTTTCTCATATAACCCCTTCGAGAAAATCATTGTTGACCATACTTTCGTATTAGTCATTTTTATTGGATTTTAAATGACAAATTTTGACTAATCCGACTCCCTACTAATTATCAAAAAGATAAGTAGTGATTGAAAAGATGACAAGTGTTGATATTTAACATACATTACTCAAGAAAGTATATTTGAAAAATTTCTTTAGGAATTCAAAGAAGAGTTACAAAACTTTTTGTTGGGTAAAGATTCCATGACCATTTCTATATCTATCATATTTCTATCGACCATTGTTTATCAAATCTTAAATATAGTTTGTCGATATGTGGTACTATAATTAGGGATCATTTGTTTTTCATTTCACATTTTTTTGTAAAAATAAATAAATATCCAAAGTATTCACTCTCATTTAAAAGTCCTCACGGTTATGCATGGGTGAATTACTTGGATTTTTGATTATGTGCTTTCATGTTCATTTATAAGTCTTCACGGTTATGCATGTATGGAACGCATATCAAAATTAATTGATTAAATTGACAAGTTGATTCAAATCCCATTTAAAAGTCCTCACGGTTATGCGTGGTTAGAAGATACTTGAATTCATTTTTAAAATTAAATTGGAATACTACTAATCTCATTTAAAAGTCCTAACGGTTATGCATGATTAGTAGATATTCAAATTCCTGATATAAATGTACCACAAGTAGATACAACTATATGATTTTATATGAGAACATCATTTCCATCGTTCTAAAAGTGGAATATGCGCCTAACAAGGGTAGTTATGATTTTTGTTTGATTTTTATTGAAGTTTAATATTTATATTCAATTTGAGTTTTAATGTTGGATTAATATCGATCACTTTAATCTCTATTTTCTCTAACACTATTATTCTTTTGCTGATAACAAAAGGGGGAGAGAAAAGTTAAGATTTTGTCAAATGAAATCAAGCAAAGGTCAAATAATTTTCCATTTGCATCTAGGCTCATTTGTATATTTCTATTTGTATGCATATATGTAGGGGGAGCATCGTGTAGAGATGAAGCATTTAAATAGGGGGAGCAATTAAGACATATCTATAGAGCAAATACATTTAACACATTCAAATTCTTAAATATATGTTTGTTATCAACAAAAGGGGGAGATTGTTGAATATGCGCTTTGCGCTTATATGATTTTGTTTGATGATAATAAACATATATATATATATTCATTTAAATGTATTTGTTAATGTACTATTTTATTTTTCATAGATTAAATAAATATTTGTTGAATAAAATAAATTACACAGAATTTGAATTCAAACAGAAATTTTATTCAAACAAATATTTATTACATTTATGAATAGTACAAATTCAAGCTCTCACTATGCATATACAATTTTGTTTACAATACATCACAATTCAGTTTACATTTCATATTTACAGTTGACATCACTACATATCACTCATACTCGTAGTTTATCTTCAATTTCATTCCAGTCATAATCCAGCATCTGAGAATTTGCAAAAAATATTCACTAACGCGGTAAAATTGAAAGAGAAATTTTTTTTGCAATAAAAAATGAAATATGATTTTTGAAAATATGATTTGCCTCAGTAATTTGGGTTGTTCGTCATCATTTACATTTGAATTCATCACATGCGAACAATGTGACATGCACAGTGTATCACTGTACATGCCACAAGGCCGTGCACATCCATATACACTTGTTAATGCTACAGGGACAGGTGAGCACAGGTCAAACCCAAATGAAAAGCCGGGTTCAACTCACGTGCAATGTATTTAAAATCACGTCACGAGCACAAGGTCAAACCCGAGTTTTGAAAATGGATTCAACTCAAGTGAAATTTCAGAAATCAATAACTCAAGAAATGACCATAATATATGAAACAAAGAGCTCGAGCACAAGATATGGAAACTCAACAATACAAAAACTGCAACAAACATAAGTAAATGAGACAGCAGTATGCAAATGCAGACCAACCAGAAGTACAAGTGCAGTTTAAATGGCCGGGCAATTGCACAACCAAAAAAAATAAACATCAGAATAATAAACAGTGAATCAAGACAGGGCCAAGCAACTGCTATATGGTGATGCAGTTAACAACTACTCAAAGCAACAGTGACAATGAAGTGAATGCAACTACGGGAACTCAACAAGGAAGATTACAGCATCAAGTCGAGTCAGACCAACCAGAATAAATGCGAAGACCATAATGCAATGTACATGAATACAACTACAGGTACAAGGCCAGAAGTTCAAGTGAACGGAAGACAATTGAACAACTATAAGGTCAGGCAAGCATACAAACATACCAGATCAAAATCGAACTAAAGTATGGTGAAACACTGCAATTCAAAGGGCATCATCAATGCAATACAGTGGCAACCACAAGATGCAAACATAAACAACACAAATCAAGTTACAAACATCAAGTGTCGACCAGGTAACAAGCAAGACATGATTATTCACAAGAAACAAGTCAGTGCAGCAATGTAGCGAACATCAGAGACAAAGTATGTACACAAGTACATAACTACAGGTCTCAATGTCAAAGAAACAACTCAGCATTGAATTGAATACATGAAGACAAGACCAAATACACAAGTTCACATGTATGCAGTGATACAACAGTTTTGAACAAGAAGTCCAGTGATGCAAGAATGATACAAAGCAGAAATGAATGCAACAAGAATCATGTGCTGAACAACATGAAGAATGCCAACAGTATGGATATATAGTGATGCATGGAACAAGACTCAAGTATGTATACAGAGAGTATACATCATAACAATCCATACAACAAACAAGCACTAAAACAAAGATGGCCAGAGACGAAGCTCACAGGGATGAACACATAGATGGCCGAAGCCGTGGCAAATCAAGGAGTAAAGTTTGAAGTCAATTCAGACCCGAACAAGTTAAGTTAAACAGATGGAACAAAACTCGAAGTCAAGTGATAAAATTCGTGTTTAAAAAATTCAAGTGAGTATTTCTGAAAAAGTCAAAAATCAAAAGAAGAAAGTTTTTGCCGTATCAACCAAAGGAAAATCGAACGCTACAGAATTTAATCCGTATGAATCAAGTAAGTCGCAAATATCAAGCAACCAAGAGTTAGGAAAGTGACAAATCAGACGAACGTATTATAGGAAATCGAAATACATATATAAACCCACAATCATCATTGGCAAAGTTCATTGAGTTCGAGTACGAAAATCAGAAAAGCACAATCAAGGAATATACATACCGAAGAAAACAATGAACTCGATCAAATAGGAGCGGCCGACGTCATCACAAAACGATCAAAGGAGCAGCTGCGAACGAGCGCAAGCAAAGCAACCAGAGAATCGATCATCAGAGAAGCAGCGAGCAAGGCAACACGCAAACCACTGTATCGATCAACAAAAAGATGAAGCTTCAAAAGCCTAATTTTGGAAGCAAGGAATAAAAGAGCCAAAACCCTAATTTAGTTGCAAAGAGGAACGGCCGCCATTATTCTCACAAGCCAAAAGAAAAGTAACGGGGCAAAGCAGAAAAAAAAGAGGATCGGGTGAAAGAAAATTGGGCCGGCCTTGTTAACAAGGGCTTTAGTTTAATATTAGGGTTTAATTTTATTAAGGGGTTTTTTTTGTTTATTAGTTTTATTTTTATTTGTTCTTTTCGAATTAAATCTTGGTAAATCAGCACCTAGGTTGTAGGTAGTGTCAGAATGTCTAGTTAGAATTAGTTCAGTGAACAGGGTGTGCGAGTTTGCAAAACTCTACAGGCGGGAGCAGGGTTTGCGAGTTTGCAAAACTCTATAGGCGTGAGCAGGGGTTGCGAGTCTATTAGAGTGTTTGTAAGCGGGAGCAGGGTTTGTGAGTCTGTTAGAGTGTTTGTAAGCATGAGACTGTTTAATTCTAATAGAAATATGGGAATACAGTAGTAGGCAGGGGTTGCCGAAGCTGGGTAAATTTTGTGTGTGATTTACTTTTTAGCGTATTTATTTCTCTGCGGTTTGTTTTTGTGTTTAATTCGAGAAAATTTTCTATAACCCTATTCACCCCCCTCTAGGGTTAATCTAGATCCTACAGTTATCACTTAGGATCATGTAATAACTACTTTGTGGCTAGTTATCACTTAGGGTCGTGTAATATGGTATGTACTATAAACAAAATATGGAAACATATAATAATAATAAAGTAAATAAGAATAAGCACACCAGGAGTTTTTATACTGGTTCGAACTTCCTGTTCCGCGTCCAGTCCCAGACTTCCCTCTGGAATTTCTCACAATAACCCTCTCTTAAACCGGAGGAATAGGTATACAACACCTGAACAACCAAAGAGGATTTGTCCATCTCTAACAACCGAAAGAGGACTTTACCCGCCAGAACAACCGAACAAGACTTCAACTGTTTCAATAGAATTGCTTTGACACTATGTGTTCTTAATAACGCTGATATGTCTTTGATGTACTACCTTCCTATAATCTTTTCCTCAAGTATAATGTGTATAGTCGTATGTATATGAAGATTAGGAAGTTTCAAATTTCTTTAGAAATATAGAATTGTGATTGTAAGCAATGAACGTATGAATTCAAGAAAGTAGTTAATTCAGAAAATATAATTCAAGTATAAGCAAGTAATTGTGTTATTTGATCTTGAAATTTATGCATATATATATATATAGTAGATAAGGGGTTGCAACTGCTGGTGAAGAGATCTCTACGAATAATAATGGTTGCAACACTTGGGGAGGAAGAAGGCTATTCAAAAAAGAAAGAGTCTTTTCACAAAAAATGACTGATGCAGAATTCAGTCAACTGGGAAAAATTGGTCAGTCGACCGAATATTCAAATATAGTAAAAAAACAGTGCAAATCTATGTACAATAGGCTGTTTTATAGATATACAGTCGACTGGTCAATTTGTTCAGTCGACTGAATTCTATTGATAACTAAAAATAACCACAACTCATTTAGTTAGAGCACTTGCCTTCTAAACTAGTGACCCGGGTTTGAGACCCGCTTCATGCATTTTTTGAAAACTTGGTTTTGATTAAAATATGCATGCAAGTTTATTTGAATGTGAATGATGATTCTTGAGGAAAGATTTTAACAAAGCACTAAACTAGACTCTATATACATATTTGATGACTCTTGTTAAAATATATATAACTATACAAACCATATATTAAGCCGATGAGTCTGGATGTTATCGTAGTCATAGATTCGTGGATTGTTGTGTCTTGTCAGCAATCAAAACCTATGATCCAACATTCTCCCCCTTTTTGATGATGACAACTTCATTTGCTACGAACGAATCTTTGACGAGCTTTGTTGATCTTATCTTTCTCAATGAATATATTCCTATAATTGTGCTATAGATTTCTCCCCCTGAATCTATGCTATATAAAGCTGTAAACAATTAATCTTTTCTCCCCCTTAATCCGTGCTTGCATGGTTTATTCCTGCAAATAGTGTTAGAGAGCAATATTTTTCTCTCCCTTTGTCATCGACAAAAAGGAGAGTTTATATGATGATATAAATTATATTTTACATAAGTGTTAACATAGAAAAATATAAAACAAAATAACTACTACTTATAATGCAAGGTATCAAAAAAAAATTAACATTTAAAGCATGCGATACCCAAGGTTCTTATAATTTCCTAATTTTAAGGAACCATACCCATTTGGGTGTGGTTGAACCTTTATAAATATAATTTTCATTATTAACTACCATATCAAAATAATCATCAATATATTTTTCTCTATTTTTCCAATTAACAGGAACCCAAATACTTAGATAATATTTATTCATATTTCCTGTTAATGATTTTGTATTTCTAGATAAATTATCAAAATTATAGGTCATAGTAGTATTTGAATTTTTATAAGAATTAGATTTAGGCTTTACTCAAAATTTAGTACTAGCACTATCATTTTTACTATACATAAAAGCATATCTAATGCTATTTCTATGATCAATTTTATTATACCCTAAATCACTTTTATCATTATGAGCTTTTGAATAACCTAATCCCTTCTTATTTGAAGCAGGTTGAGAATTTTAAATAATCCTTGATAAATTTTCTCTCCCTTTATTAAAATTGGAAATATTTTTAGTAATGTCATCGAGCTTAGTTTTGAGACTAGTGTTATCTAACTCAACAATTTTAATTTTTGTTTTTAGCTCATGATTCTTAGAAGCTAGAGAATTATTCTTTTCTTTTTGAGCTTCTATTTCTTGACTTAATAGAGCGAGTTGAGAATTGTCAGAGAGTGAATCTTGAATTTTCTCAATTTCTTCTTCTAATATTTTCTTCTCGTCTTTAAGCATATCTCTTTCGAATTCCGCTTTCTTCTGTTTTTTTAGAGCTTCCTTATATTTTCTTTTGGGACTTTTTAAAGTATCTAGAAGTTCTGAATTTATTACTATCATATCATCAAAGGTTAGATCACTAACCTCATTATCTTTTGCCCTGAAGCATCTATTTGTTTGCTTGTTTGATTTTTCTTTACTCCCTCTTCTTATTGCCTTGACTAGATCTTTTTGTAGCCATTTATTCTAGGATGTTGTTACGATCTCTAGAATACTAGGTCCGATACCAAATAAAAGTAACTACTGTGTGGCTAGTTATCACTTAGGATTGTGTAATACGGTATGTATTATAAACAAAATGTGGAAACAGATAATAATAATAAAGTAAATAAGAATAAGCACACCTGGAGTTTTTATACTGGTTCGAACTTCCTGTTCTGCGTCCAGTCCCAGACTTCCCTCTTGAATTTCTCACAATAACCCTCTCTTAACCCGTAGGAATAGGTATACAACACCTGAACAACCGAAAATGATTTTTCCACCTCTAACAACCGAAAGAGGACTTTACCCGCCTGAACAACTGAACATGAATTCAACAGTTTCAATAGAATTGCTTTGACACTATGTGTTCTTAATAACACTGATATGTCTTTGATGTACAACCTTCCTATAATCTTTTCCTCAAGTATAATGTGTATAGTCGTATGTATATGAAGATTAGGAAGTTTCAAATTGCTTTAGAAATATAGAATTGTGATTGTAAGTAATGAACGTATGAATTCAAGAGAGTAGTTAATTCAGAAAATATAATTCAAGTATAAGCAAGTAATTGTGTTATTTGATCTTGAAATTTATGCATATATATATAGTAGTTAAGGGGTTGCAACTGCTGGTGAAGAGATCTCTGCGAATAACAATGGTTGCAACACTTGGGGAGGAAGAAGGCTATTCAAAAAAGAAAGAGTCTTTTCACAAAAAATGACTATTGCAGAATTCAGTCAACTGGGAAAAAATGGTCAGTCGACCGAATATTCAAATATAGTAAAAACAGTGCATATCTATGTACAATAGGCTGTTTTATAGATATACAGTCGACTGGTCAATTTTGTTTAGTCGACTGAATTCTATTGATAACTAAAAATAACCACAGCTCATTTGGTTAGAGCACTTGCCTTCTAAACTAGTGACCTGGGTTTGAGACCCGCTTCATGCATTTTTTGAAAACTTGGTTTTGATTAAAATATGCATGCAAGTTTATTTGAATGTGAATGATGATTCTTGAGAAAAGATTTTAACAAAGCACTAAACTAGACTCTATATACATATTTGATGACTCTTGTTAAAATATATATAACTATACAAATCATATATTGAGCCGATGAGTCTGGATGTTATCTTAGTCGTAGATTTGTGGATTGATGTGTCTTGTCATCAATCAAAACCTATGATCCAACAATTATAAGTGTAAAAAAAATATAAACATATTACATAACTAATATAAAATTATAAGAAATTCATAAATGAGGAGGTAAAACATAAAATACATTGCCTGTAAACATTTGTAAAAAAAAATACACTTGTAAAGCTTTGAACACATATAAACAACATTTGTAAGACAAGCATCCTATAAACTAACAAGTGGCAAAATAATCCTCAATTAGAAACTAAATTAAAAAAAGGGTTTTGAGAAAATAATCTGTGTATTCTTTCAGCCAAAGATATTTCTCATCTTCTAAAAAAACAATGCAAACCAGAAAAACATTCCTCAAACCAAACTGAACCTGAAATCATTTTTCAAGAATCAATGGCCAGACCTATAATCTTTTCAAGCCAGTAACCAAGATTTCAGTTCTGTTCAAACTTAAACCTTCTCAAACAACAACTACTTCAGATCATCAAGCTTTTCAGTTTATATATCATCAACATCTAAGTAATCAAAGTTTCTAGAAAAGCAATATAGGCTTCAGGAATCCAAAACTGTTGCAAAGTTTCAGGGATTCCAGTTTTTCCACTCTCTGCATTTACAAATTGTGAGTAACACTTTTCTTTAAAATGCTTAAATATTTAAATAGTCTGGTTGCATGCTAAGTTATGGAGTGTATATGTTTTATATGAATATATATGGATAAGTTCTGTACACACACACACACATATACATATATATATATATATATATATATATATATATATATATATATATATATGAATGTATTGATGGGTGTGCATGCTGTGTCTCCATGTTTTTTTATTTTAGTTTCCAGGAAATTGATTAAAAAAAATTCAGTACCTCTTGATCCATTTGCTGTTAGAATTTAGGCTTTAAACAAGATTTGATTGTTTGATTGTAGATTAAGTTTTAAAAATTTATTTAAGTTAAATTAAAATTGAAATCTCGCTGGAAACTTAAAAGAACAGAGAAAGTTTAAGATAGGTGAAAGCTCAAATATCTTAATTTATAAATTCAGATTCATAAACTGAATACCTATACAAAAACTCGATTTTTGAAGTGAAATCATTATTTTTAGATTGGTAACTTCTAAGATAATGGGATTGGGGGTTTTGGGGTTTATTGCCAATTCATGGCGAACGGCGAGATAACTTGAGTCAAGTTTATGGTCGGAGTTAGCTTGTGGCAGGATGGTTGCAGGAAAAATAATGGTGAATTTTCTGATGGCCGTAATTGTCAGGGGATGGAGATTTAGGGTTTTGAGAGGCCTTTTTGGTCGATGTGGTTGAGAGCTTAGTGCGACGATGATCGATCACCGGAAGCAATCGCGCTAGGGGAAAATGTTGTTGGAAGTCGAGACGGCTTTATGGAGTGATCGGCGAGGTTACTCAGGGACTAGACCATCGGCAGTGAGTGTTTTTCTGATGATGGTTGTTCCAACACTGGGATGTTGGGTTCAATTTTTTTGACTCGAGGCTGGAACCATTATTCTGAGTGGACGGTCGTGTAAGCGAGGTTGGTTGTGGTTTGTCTATGGTCGAAGAAATGACCGTAGGTGGTCGAAGCACCGTGCATGTGCACGGTGCACTTCTGGTGTTAGGCCTTGTTTATTTGGGGATGATGTTTGAACTCGGGTTTGATTTGAGTTATTTTCGAGTTTGTCTCGTGTAGTCTGGGTATATACTCAAAGCAATTATACGAGTATGACTCGTATAAGGGAGTGTTTTGATTCCAGTTTTAAGTTTTAAAATTATGTAAAAAAAGGGTTTCTCGAGGCCAGACTTGAGTATAGATCGGGTTAAACCCGAAGCTAGTTTCAAACTTGTTTTTTTTAAAAAAAATTTTAAAAGCAAAGGATTTTGAAATTTTTAAATTTGATTTAAAACTCTTATATAAATCTTTTATAAAACATGAGTGTTTCATTAACATTAATTTAAGAGGTTGGTAAAATTATTTTAATTTTTATAAATATTTTAAAACAAAATTTTGAAATAAATTTAAAACTAAGTTTTAAAGTGTAATGTTTTAAATGAACTTGTTAATGACAATCTTGTCATTAATAAGGAAAAATATTTTATCTTAAGTAAATTGAGATTTAATGGTTTAAGGTAAATTGAATTAATAAGTTAAATAAAGAGTCATTAATTAATTTAATAAATTAATGATTAGTGATAAATAAATTAGTAATTATGAATTAATTAATTCATATTGAGAGATATTGATTAATAATTAAGGTTATTGATCAATAGTTAATGGATAATTAATCAGTTAATTAAAGGGTTACTTTGTAGTGAAGGAGATTAATTGATAATTAACGTTTATTAATTAATAGTTAAAGAATAATTAATCTATATTTAAAGATTAATTAATTGATATATTGGGTAATTAAGGGATGAATTATCCAGTTGTACTTAATGAGAGTAATGTGGTTAATTAATTTGTTAATTAAAGATAGTCACTTGATAATTGACTAAGTATAATTTCTTAATGATATTGATAAGAGTAATTACTTAGTGAAGTTATTGATGGATAAACTACTGGATGTAATTAACATAAGGAATTTCTTAATGGAAAGTAATTAAATGTTAATTATTTAGGATAAGTAATTAAGGATTAATTACTTGATGTAATTAATTAAAGGATTAATATAATTAATTAAGGAGTTAATTAATTAAGAAAAGTAATTGCAGGATGGTTAATTACTATTTATGATTGATTAAGATTGATTAATGGAAGTAATTAATTGAGGATCATTAAGTAATGTAATTAATTAATGTAATTAATGAAAATAATTAAGGATTAATTACTGAAAATGGTTAAGGGTAATTACTTTATGTAATTAAAGATAATTAATCAAGGATGATTAATTAAGATGGATAATTTAAAAGATGATTAATCAATTGATTTGTAATTAATTTATGATTAAATAAAGGTAATCTAAATGATTAAAAGATTAGTAATTAATTTAATTAAAGATAAATTAGAATAATTTTGGAAATGATCCATCTTGCTTATGAAGGATTGAATGATGATTAATACCTTGAATTGATTGATATCTCTGCTACAAATTTTTTTTTTTGATATGATATGTTTGAGTGGATATGATAATGTTGTTATCTATCAATGATATATTGCTGTGTGATGTGATAGGGTGGCGTCTTTTATTTTAAGTTGAATTGAATTTCACTTGAATAACATAGATTAAGATGGTATTGAAATCGAAGAGACCGGAGTCGGGTATTAGTAAATACCCGAAACCACTTCGAATCTTTAGAAATTGATATGTGGAATCAATAGGCTGAAATGGAATGATTTAAGTGAATTGAACCATTTAATCTAAGTTTAGGAACTTATAAATTAATGTGTGATGTAAGTGATGTTTATAACGACTTATGGTGTTGCAAATTGATATAAGTTACCTGGGATATAGAAGTTGTATACTTTTGTGTTCCATGTTAGATGGATTTACTCACGTTGGTTTCCAGCCTGACCCGGTGTTGCTTCGATGTAATGCTCGGGTCAGACCGAGTACTACAGATTTTCAGGTAGGGACGTTCTAGAGCTCAGGAGGCGAGCTGGATGACAGGAACGTATGGGGTGTATACAGCTGTGACATATTACTATTTATCTTGGACATGTTTGTTTAAACTGTCCAATCTTGTGTATTGGTTATTAACTCTGATGTATAAAAATGTAATTGACTGATACAGTTTTGTTTTGTAAACTGTTATTATAAATGATATTATATTTTGATCCACTACGAAATGTGAGATGTTGGTGTTTATGTTCTTCTTCTTCTTCTATCTCTTTCTTCTTTTACTTAACTATCTAGAATTTTCGGGGTCGAAAATTTTGGGTCATTATAAGTCGACTGACACTGGAAATTCTATGCAACATGCACAGTGCAAAGATTTACATATACATATATATATATATTTAAAAATTCATTTGAATATTCAGTCAACTGACCCAGAAACTCAGTTGACTGAATTTCTATAACGGCTACTTTTTGAAAAGATATGACTATTTGTGAAGAGTTACGAATCTCTATGAAAAAATTTGGACGCAACACTTCAATCGAAACTCTTCATCAACAGTCGCTGCTCTTTAACCTCTACAAATACATACTCTACTTCATTCAAATTAGCGAATTATTATGGAATTTTCTTATCTTTCTAATCTAACTCTCTTGAATCTGTTTGCTATAATACTTTCAATTATTCTGCATTAAAGCAATATTATACCTTTCTATTCTTCATAAACTTCAAATATTTATATTTATATTCAAGGAGAAGATTATAGGAAGGGTGTACTACAAGTGAAAAATTCGTATTATGAGAGCACAGAAAGTCAAAACAATCTTTTGTATTTGTTGAAGTCATGTTCTGCTGCTCAGGCAAGTAAAGCCCTCTTCAGCTGCTGAGGCAAAATCCTATTCAGCTGCTCGGGTCCCTATTAGGCTGCTCAGGGGTTGTATAGACCTGTTCCTCCAGGTTAAGTGAGGATTGTTTTTTAGTAAAATTCCACAAGGAGTCTGGGACTGGACATAGGACGATGCTCCGAACCAGTAAATAAATCTCTGGTGTCATTTTTATTATACTGCTTTTATATTCCGTACTATTTACTGTATTAATATCATCACTATACTCTGTGTTATCATATATCCATATTATAAGATCCTTAGCACACTTTCAATAATGTCTCGTTTATAACTGTTGCTACCATAATAGAAGTGCTTACAAAGATGACGACAGCCAAAAGGTCTTTATAATTAAATCATCGTGCCTCTGAAGTATTGTCATCAGTTTTTTCGTTTGTGCCTGAAATTTATCTCTGCCTGCCTTTTACTGCTATGCAAGCCTTGTTTTCTCTTCCACGAGTCATTGGCTCTTAGCTCGCTCGCACTCTCTCTCTCTCCTCCTCAATCTAATGCCTCTCTACTCTCTCATTCTTGAGCTCTAAGCGCATATCCACATTTTTTTTTTGCAGTTCATGAACATCATCTTCATTACCAACATAATGACATTTTGAATATTGAAAAGATGAGGGAAACCATAAAGTAAAAAGTCAAATTATAAATCTTAACAACAATGGAAATAAAACTTGTAATAAGGGAACATCTGCTTGTATTTAATTAACATAGTCAACCATAAAGTTAGACCATGATACTTGATAGTCCATCTCATGAAACATATATGCTTCGGCCAATATCCACATATTGGTTCGTCTAGGTTCATCCCATTACACCTAATAGGCTATATGATATTCATGATTTTATTGGATCTTAAATAAAGAGTTCCTAATAGAATGAAAGTAATTAGTTTGTATTAGTTCAAATCTTTGTGATAAGAGGGAACTGACTATAAGAAACATGCGTCATACTAGATATAATAGGTTTATATAATACATATTAAATTTGAAATGTTATTATCAATTATAAGAGACATGTTATAACACCCTATATTTTGGAGGGTCCATAATATGGAAAATTAAATTTAATTAATAACAATAAAATATGATATATTAAAGTAATAAAATAATTTAATTGCAAGAACTGCCTAAGAGGAATATAATTAATTAAGTGTTAGACACTTTAATAAGTTAATTGGATGGACCAAGGGCGATTAGAGAAATTTTGATTGGCCATGATTAATGAAAATAGAAAACTTAAATTTTAATGGGGAGGATTTAACTAAGGGGAGCAAGTTGGTATGGCCCAAAACCACTAGCCATATTCCTAAGCCACATCCCCTCTTTCCATCCCACTTCATTTTCATTTCATGCCATACAAAAAACAAAGTTCCTAAGAACTATAGCAAGGCCGACCATAAATTCAAAGTAAAAGAAGAGATTTTCATGAGAAATCAAAGCTAAAAAGATCAAAATTTTCAACTTTAAAAAGTGAAGATTAAACTAAGTTTTTTATGGATTGAAGGTGAGTAATATCTTTCTCGAAAACCCTCCTAACATGTTTAAATTTTGAATTTGTAATAAATGAGTGCTTGAATGATGCTTAGATAGGTTGGATGATAAATTTAGATTTAATTATGGTTTAAAATTTATGTAAGGTGAATTAGTTTATGTTTTATGGTATAACATGGATAAATCACATTCAAATGCCATGAAATTTTTATATGATATGTTGAATGATGAAATAAATATAATTTTTTAATTTCATAATTTTGAAGTTAATATGAATATTTTATGAATTTTCTAAGTTGAGAAAATGGTTTATTTCAAGATTAAAAAATTATTGAAAATAGTAAATTTAGTTATTTTGATCTGAAATTTTATGTGAGGAAGAATACGATAAACGTGATTTTTTTTGGAATTTTCACCATCAATGTTTTATTTTATATGAATTGTCTAGTGAAGGAAACACTTATTAATTAAGGGGAAAATTAATTAATTAACTGATGTATTAATTAAGGTGGTTAAAAATTTCTAAAAAGAAACTGAAAAGATAAGGAAATTAGCTAATTAAGATGATTAACAATTTCTAAATAGACATTACTTAGAAAAGGAATAAATTAATTCTTAGTTTAATTACAAGATTGTCATTGAATCCTTGTTGATCAAGTAAAACCGCTATCCACGCGAAAGCAGCCAAGAAGAATAATGTGCAAATTAACTCACCATGAAAGGTTTAATTATTAATAAAGTACCCGAAGGCTCTTTATCCACGAACAAAGAACGAAAAAAGAAATGAAACGCAATAAAAGCCGTGGACCATTGGCAAGGTGACAACACGTGAAAGTAAATAAAAGTAGGGTACTCACGTAGGGAAAAGGTCAGCACACGAAACCAAAAGGAAATTGAAGCGAGTAGGGCATGTGGATTTTGCATGGTGCCTGAACTCCAACTAAGGCGACGGGGGGTATATAAATTCCAAACACTCGGAAAAAGTTTCAACAACACTAATTAAATATAAAGTCACATATACAACAGGCTCTAAATTTTTTGAAATATATGATACAAAAGGAATTATGGAATAGAGAAATACCTGACTCCTATCCATTGGACTAGAATCGAAGTTGATGCGGCGGAGCGATTGATAGTTTAGAATATGCGCGGCGTTGCAGAGGAAATACGAGTTTTTTATTATTCTCTCAAAATATTATGTGTGGAAGAAAGAATAGAGGCTGCATAGATAAATGAGAAAAGCTTTACGCTACCATGGATTAATGAGAGCTTATAAATTACTTAAATTGCTGTCGATGATTTGCACAATGAAGCTTGCTCAATATATAAGAGAGCCAAGCAGTTTCTAGGTTACAAGTAATGCACACTAAGCGGTAAAAAGCAAACCGCACTTACTTAAAACATACGACCATAATTATACAATGGTAATCAACTTAATAAAGCTGTCTGCCAAATATACTTGAATTGACATCCACTAAGAATATTGTCGTCCATTGTGCTGAGTGGGGAATAAATTAATCGAAGTGGGATTACAGCTGTTATTTTTGATAAGATAGAACATTCTGCTGGCCATACACGTAATTTGCCTTTATACTGGTCAATCAGTATCCGCCATCTGGTCATACATATGTTCTGGACTGTAGTTTTCTAAGGCTTCTCTGTTACTCACATCTGGACTGCTTTCAATATCTTCTTCTTTGGAAATTCTTTCACAAACTACTATGTCGTTATTTGGATCAAAAGAAATCATAGCTGGGGGAAGAGGAAGAAGGATTTTCATTTCCATTTCTCCCCATATCCGGTATCTAGCCATTTCTGCTTGTAAAGTAAGTTCCTTCCAATTTGGAGGGGGACTTAGAGTTACTGCACATTGGTGAAACTTCCAAGGCATATGGGCTCCAAACCATATCAGAGTTCCTTCATACATCTGAAAATAGCATTTTAAGCTTCTTGAAGCATACTTCCTGGTATAGCCTAAATGTTTGAAGATTGACATCCTATGCATAGCTGGTCTAATAGTGTAATGAGTATCAAAGTAATAACTAGGAGTAGTGGAACTTATACAGACTATAATACTAGGGAATTGCCGTAAATATTGCCTAGCTATTATAGCAAACCTGTTTCTGAATCTTTCTAAAACTTCATCTTCTACCTGGTTGTAGAGAGTAATTCGAGACAACATTTCATGGTCAAAAAGGTCTACTATTTCATCCATGTCATTAGGTAAATGTTGACTATCTACTCGGATTCTAAGCATGTTGCTGCGTCTGTCCTGGATAACTTTAAAACTGACCGTTTCAACTACTATCTGGTAGTAGGTTTTTAATTTTGTTTGTAACTCTGCCTGGTGTTCATTCCATCTATCAAAGGCTAGTTTGTCTATCTTCAGGATTATTTCTTTTCTTGCTAGGTTGTATAGCTGTAACGATCCTGACTCGACCTTCGAAAATCAGTAACAAATACGTCACTCGCATTCAAATGCCGCAGATTCAAACGTCGAATCTGGTTCGCCGGAGCTTATAACACATTAAGTACAACACAGAGGAAGAAAACGATGAAATAGTATCATTGATATACAACATTTGATACAATATTCAGATACAATGATGATACAATCAATATAAATCAGAGACATGATACAAGAAAATAGCAGCGGATAGAATATCTTCAATAGAGTACATCTCCAAACGAATCCAACTCCATAATGAAACTGCAACTCCATCTCCAAACTAAAGATAGCTCAAACCATCATCACGATGCAATAAGCAACCTAGATAACTCCAAAATGAAGCAAGTGTGATCGCCAAGATCCAAAGGCTTCAAAGATATCGAATCTACTCCTACTACTCGATTGAAAAACCAAACTCTTGACTGTCCGTGTGGAAATTTGTAGGCACCCAGAGTTTAGGAAAGCAACAATAAACTCCAGGTCAGTCATGGGACTGGTGTGAGCAAACAAAAACAGTTTATTTTTAAAACAAACAAAAGAATTTAAATTTGAAATCCGTAATGGTTTTTGGAAAATGAAATTGCCATATGGCCTCCCAGCACACACACCATGCAATCGCACACTTGGGGGAGATTTCTCCTTATGATAGTCAAACATGCTTACTACGCAAAAATCCTTTTGATATTATTACTTGTGCATAGTGGAAAAAATTTCAAAAGTATAATATTAATCTTAGCCAGCATTGGTACCATGATATTATGCCAGCAATAGCTACCACCTGAGGTGGCAGGTTATACAATTGCAATCGTAAAGGGCTCGTATTGGATGATTGCATTACCAACAAATGGTCAGGCCAAGGAACTTCCTATTGCCACATGGGAACACCTATGGAGGGACATCCTGAGAACCTACTCCGCTATCAGCCAACACAAGGCCGGTCTACCCCCTTCCCGGGGCTAAAACCTAAGATATGCCACCCTCGGTCGTTTGCGACCTTTATCCGAGGGCCCTCTATACCAACAACATCACACAGTAATAAATATACAATATCCACACGATTAAGTATCTGGGCTCCATACCATGATACCACCCTTTTCCAGAAGGATTGGACATACCCTAGGGGTGCGACCCTTGAAACCTTGCCGCATCTTTCCTGTTTCGACCATTATCGGGTTGTGAGGCTCGATGAGGTCTCGTCCACAAAGCTACACTTTTTCACAAAGTCATGCTTTGATCAACAAATGACCAGTAGCACTTCGTATGCCACATTATAAAATTGGGAATGTATCACTAGTAACCATCAACTACATAACCTCTGAGCTCGTACATCTCAGAGATGGGTGTTAAGCTAAGAGAATGAATTTCTGCCACTAAACAGAAATGTGTTTGATAGAAACCGGTTTTACATCTCAAAGTGTAATGTCAGACACACATCCATACAAGTCTGTTCCGGATTCAAACAGAACCGAAGGCACTTTAGAAGAAGCCCTTGCAAATCCAGGTATTCACAATCTCGATCGGACTTCCATCACTTAAGGAATCTCTATACCGGCGCGACGTAGTGCAGAGACAATCGAAAGGTTATCCTTTCATTCTTGAAAATACCCGGTCTTCACCATCGATCATCAAATGTTATCCATAACGACATATCATTATTCGAAATGGGCTATATGACACAAGGTCCTCTCCCGGCTAAATCGAATAATGAGCGCAATATTTAAAAAGACATATAGATATAGGATTTCAGTTAAGTCACCACTTATTATCCGAAACCTTTCTTTCAAATGGTTTAAGCAAATTACCACTTCAAATCTTTTAAACAAAAAGGTTCATTTCACAAAGTTCACCAATTTTCCACAAAGGTTCATTCACGGCTTTTCAAAACAATTTCATTTAAAATTGGATTAACTTATCCAATCTTTAAATTAAAGATTTAACTCATAACTTTCAAACCATTTCCAATTCAAATATTTTATATGAAAGATATACCATTTAAAACTCTCTTCATTTCAAAACAAGATTTAATAATCTTTCACATAAGTTAAAGCTGATTACATTTACATAAGTTAATGCCATTCAAGTATAAAACTTGGGTTTAAATTTAAATTCCAAAACAATTTTTTTTAAATGGTTAAAAACCCGTATACACACCTTTATAACTCGTATAATCTTTTTAAACCCATAATTCCTAAATCACTGAATTCAATTTCAAATCAAATTATTTAAATTTCAAAACTTTATCAAGTTATTCAAAATAACTTTTATCTTTAAAACTTCTTTTCAAAAGTTCTTCATATTAATTCCATTCCATTTTCAAAAATCATTTGAATTCAAAATTTAACTTTAAAATCATTTTAAAATATTTAATTCAAATATCTGTGACTTAACCGATTTCCAAGTGCAATCCATATTTGTGTGTGTAAGGTGTAGTCCAGGGGTATCACACAATTGTGCAACAACATCAATCATCATAGATTCAATCGTATCAATATCGATATGCGGTATATTCCAATAACGCTTATCTATATACACAGATTCACAGATAAATAAGCTACATCACGAATGAATAAATTACAATACAGATGAATAAATTACATTACATATGAATAAATGACATCGCAGTTTACAGCACGAATCAGAATAATTCGTATCACAAAGCATCACATATGAGGAATATCAAACCATTCAAACATTCAACATAATCCAAACATTCATAAGTAAAATTTATTAATCACTGATTAATTTAAATCAGATTAATTACTTATGAATAATTTACTAATCCTGGTTAATTAATATTAATTAATTACAAATAAATTTGATTAATTACTCTTTAATCATTTATTAATTAACCAATAATTTATAATTAATCCTTTGATTAATCATCCTTAATTAATTACAATAATAATTAATCCTTAATTAATAATCATTTCTTAATCACTTTCATTAATTAATTAACCTTTAATTAATTATCTTAATTAATAAATAAATTCATCTTTAATCATTACATAGTTAATCCCTAATTATATAATTATTCTTAATTAAAATACCCTTAATTAATTCATAAATTAATTAACTTTAAATTAATCACCACTTAATTAATTATAAAACAAATCATCCTCTAATTATTAATCATCAAGTAATCAATCCTTAATTATACTTAATTATTCTTTGATTACTTGATAAATCAAACTTAAATTATTAACAAATTTACCTTAATAACTATTATTAAGTAGTTAACTTCAAGTGATTAATTTCCTTTAACAAATAATTTAACTTAAACTTTAAAAAGTTAATTAACCATTATAACGTTCTTTATATTAATTAACTAACCTTTAATATTATTAAGTTTATTTGAAATAAACTTTTAAAATAAAAGTTTATGTATAATATAAATCATTTTAAAACTTGGTCAATTTTAAACAATTTTATTTAAGAAACAGTTTTAAATAATTTAAAACTGGGATAGCATCAAATATTAAAAGAAAAATGGTATTAACAAAAATTTATTTGTAATAACTTGATTTTCTTTAAAATCTGAAAACAGTTTTTGTTATTACATCAGATAACCCAAGCCAACACACGTTTTACCTGAGCCTATTACCTATTTACTTCGAGTTTCTACCAAGAATCACCCGTATGCTTTAAAGTCTTCCAAACTTAAATTTTCTTAAGTACTTACCCTGTGCACCAATAAATCTACTCGAGTTAAAAATCAAGCCAGCACACGTTTATCCCGAAGATCACTTCGAGTTCATACCCTTCTTCCCTAATTCTTTCCACTGACATAAACTACAAGCTGTGCACGTGTACGCCTCAGCTCACCACTTCTAATCATCACTCTGGACATCTACGAATCATCAACGACACCACGAAATAACCTAAACACCCAGAGACTTGAATAAAACTCGAGAATGAAATTGAGTCACTCAACCCAAAAGCTGGAACCACCCCCATATGAAAACCACCACGTGTCGACGATCTATGCCACCATCAACTTCGCCATTTCACCCAGGCCTTCGTCTCCAATCCACATCGAGTCTCCCCCAGGACCGATCGACCACAATGCTTCCACGTCAACGAATTTAGTTTGAAACTGATAGTAACTAAAACTCACTCTTAAACCCTAAATTACTACCGCGTCGTCGCCATCGCAATTTATAAATTCATCGGATGTTTTTCCTATAATCTACTCCACCTCATCCTCCTCCAGATTCAAACTGGAAGCTTGATTCTACTTTGATCGACGGGAATCCATTTTTTGCTAATTCCGTTCAACTCATAAATCCAAACAATTCTCGAATCTAAAAATCTCGAAACTATATTCTAAAATCATGATTTTCTATTACGAACCGTTTCTTTAAATCCAAACAAGAAATTGCAATCATCGATTCTTGTATTAAATTAGATTATCACTGTCATTTTCAATTTATAAATATTCCATAGATATTTACACCTGGAACTTATTTTTAAAGATAATGTTACAATCTTACAAATATTTTCCATTTTGAAATCAAAGTCTAAAATTTATTTTATACAGAGCAATAGAATTTCTTGCCTACATATAAGCCTGTCTGGGTTTTAACAGAGGTAAGTGTGCTTGTACACAAACATGCATATTCGAAAATCTTTATATGTTCAGGCATGCAATTAGATTCCAATATTCATACAAACCAGCATATTTTCAAACATTATCAAACACCCAGATATGATGGTAGATTAAAAAGAGTTTGCTCACCTAAGTATGGTTTAACAGAAAGAAACATAGACAGTGGAACAGATCTGGTTTTCCAAGCTGGTTCATTTGAACTGCTCATTGATTAATTTCCAAATTTTCTTTGTTTTGGTTATCATTTCCTCAGATTGAAAATACAAAAGTTAATTATGGTTTAATTGCATCAAAATTTAAATTTAAATTTTACTTATGGTTTTATTTAAGTTTATCTCAATTTTTTTCATAATATAATCTCAATATATTCATACATTTTCCTACGATTTATATTTATACAACTTTCAAGAAAACAATTTGAAGTCCAAATTATACATTACTAATAAATATTTATAAGTTAATAAATTCAATCCTTTTCTTTATTTTTAATACATATATTAAATATCAAAAAGTAAATATTTTATATTCATTCTTGTTTTAAATTTTAAATTCAAGTCGTTGTACAAATCATAACTTTTAAAGAAATAAATTTCAAATTTTAGTTGTATTTTAATAATAAACACATATATAGATTATATGTATATAAGTCTTTAGAATAAAGGTTTAACTTCAAACAACTTTTAAAAAACCATTTCATAAAATTAAATTCAAATATCTTTATTTTATTTTCTATTTATATTTCCTTTTATAACTATTTATGCATTCTTAAGAAAATGATTCTTATATTGATCTTAAATCCTATCTTCCAAATCACAATGTGCATATTTACATACATGTATATATAATAGAAATCAAATCTCTACTAGTTTATAAAATTCTTAAATCCAATTTATTTCTCAGAATCCTGAAATACAAATTCCAGATTCAATTTAAAAATCCATTTATATACATATATATAAATTTTAAAGCCTTTTATTAATTCCTATTTTCACAGTCTATTTATAAAACCCACAATTTAATTGTTTTTGGAGAAACTCAAATAAATTTTTCCAATTAACCTCACAATTTAATTCAAAATTTATATTAGTTACCAAATATTTCAAAGTTCAATTCCAAATATCAAATTAATTATTAAATTAATTTGGCCTTCAAATCAGGAACGTTACAGATTCCCCTTCTTAAGAAAATTTCATCCCCAAAATTTGCTAGGGAGACAATGAAGAATGGATAGATACACAGAGATAGAGAATCGACTCATAAATTTAGCTGATTATCTATTCTGTATTTGGCTCACCAAATCAGAATATCACTAATAGATACGCAATACTATACTAGATGTTCGTGTCATCAGATCTACGAAATATGCAGGGGCACTGGTTAGTTCGAAGGAATAACTAACCACTCGTAAAATATATCGAGACCCAAACGATAGATAAATGGACTTAATCTCTCATAACTCTCAAATACTAGATATGGATTCCAAATTTAAGTCGGAATACCCCAAATTATATATAACTTGTCCCTCTTCGGACTTTGATACCCACAAAAAAATACAATAGAATTTCGAGTTTGGTTATAATCGAAATCGTTTTATCGATACAATTTATTTAACTTTATATTTTAGTTAACCAATTTACTTCAATTTAAAATTTCAATTTTATCAAAGTTATAAACGAAAAGCTGATAGAAATTTAACGAAGAGAATATGAAATAGAAACTATCTATAAGGATTCTTAGGGCCACCATCACATCGAAGGTTCTTCCTCGAGCTGCCACTTAGACATCCAAGAAATTGGAAATACGAATCAAAGGAGATTGATAAAAAAGTTGTTTCCACTGTCACAGGGTATTGACCATTTGTAGTGGTACTCCCCTGTCCCCTATCTCGTCCTCTTCTTGCACTTATACTCACTATTAGTGTATAGTAAGAGAATCTATTGAGGCATTCAGATGGATATCTTAGCGATATACTCATTCTAGGGTATACTTTACCCTATCTCTAATGAGTTACTTAATGAGTTATACTCCTGAGCTAAAGTTTCAACCATCAGCTCTGATACCACTGTAACGATCCTGACTCGACCTTCGAAATCGGCACCAAATACGTCACTCGCATTCAAATGTCGCAGATCCAAACGTCGAATCTGGTTCGTCGGAGCTTATAACACATTAAGTACAACACAGCAGAAGAAAACGATGAAACAATATCATTGATATACAGCATTTGATAAAATATTCAGATACAATGATGATACAATCAATATACATCAGAGATATGATACAAGACAATAGCAGCGGAAAGAATATCTTCAATAGAATACAACTGCAAACGAATCCAACTCCATAAAGAAATTGCAACTCCATATCCAAACTAAAGATAGCTCGAACCATCATCACGATGCAATAAGCAACCTAGATAACTCTAGAATGAAGCAAGTGTGATCGCCAAGGTCCAAAGGCTCCAAAGATATCGAATCTACTCCTACTACTCGATTGTCTGCAAAACCAAACTCTAGACTGCCTGTATGGAAAATTGTGGGCACCCAGAGTTTAGGAAAGGAACAATAAACTCCAGGTCAGTCGTGGGACTAGTGTGGGCAAACAAAAACAGTTTATTTTTAAAACAAACAAAAGAATTTAAATTTGAAATCCGCAATGCTTTTTGGAATATGAAACTACCATAAGGCCTCCCGGCACACACACCATGCAATCGCACATTTGGGGGAGATTTCTCCTTATGATAGTCAAACATGCTTACTACGCAAAAATCCTTTTGATATTATTACTAGTGCATAGTGGAAAATATTTCGAAAGTATAATATTAATCTTAGCCAGCATAGGTACCATGATATTATGCCAGCTATAGCTACCACCTGAGGTGGCAAGTTATACAACTGCAATCATAAAGGGCTCATATTGGATGATTGGATTTCCAATAAATGGCAGGCCAAGGAACTTCCTATTGCCACATGGGAACGCCTTTGGAGGGACGCCTTGAGAACCTACCCGACTCTCTGCCAACACAAGGCCGGTCTACCCCCTTCCCAGGGGTAAAACCTAAGAAATGCCACCCCCGGTCGTTTGCAACCTTTATCCGAGGGCCCTCTATACCAACAACATCATACAATAATGAATATACAATGTCCACATGAGTAAGTATCTAGGCTCCATACCATGATACCACCCTTTTCCAGAAGGAATGGACATACCCTAGGGGTGCGACCCCTGAAACCTTGCCGCATCTTTCCTTTTTGGACCATTATCGGGTTGTGAGGCTCAATGAGGTCTCGTCCACAAAGCTACACTTTTTCACAAAGTCATGCTTTGATCAACAAATGATCAGCTGCACTTCGTATGCCACATTACCAAATTGGGAATGTATCACTAGTAACCATCAACTACATAACCTCTGAGCTCGTACGTCTCAGAGAACGGTGTTAAGCTAAACGAATGAATCTCCGTCACCAAACATAAATGTATTTGATAGAAACTGGTTTTACATCTCAAAGTGTAACATCAGACACACATCCATACAAGTCTGTTTCGGGTTCGAACAGAACCGAAGGCACTTCCGAAGAAGCCCTTGCAAATCCGGGTATTCACAATCCAGATCGGACTTCCCATCACTTAGGGAATCTCTATACCGGCACGACTCAATGAAGAGACAATCGACGGGTTATCCTTTCGTTCTTGAAAATACCCGGTCTTCACCACCGGACATCAAATGCTATCCATAACGACATATCATTATTCGAAATGGGCTATATGACACAAGGTCCTCTCCCGGGTAAACCGAATAATGAGCGCAATATTTAAAAAAACATATGGATATAGGATTTCAGTTAAGTCACCACTTATTATCCAAAATCTTTCTTCCAAATGGTTTAAACAAATTACCACTTCAAATCTTTTAAACAAAAAGGCTCATTTTACAAAGTTCACCAATTTTCCACCAAGGTTCATTTACAGCTTTTCAAAACAATTTCATTTCAAATTGGATTAACTTATCCAATCTTTAAATTAAAGATTTAATTCATAACTTTCAAACCATTTCCAATTCAAATCTTTTATATGAAAGATATACCATTTAAAAATCTCTTCGATTTCAAAATAAGATTTAATAATTTTCACGTAAGTTAAAGCTGATTGCATTTACATAAGTTAAATCCATTCAAGTATAAAACTTGGGTTTAAATTTAAATTCCAAAAAAATATTTATTTATTTTCAAATGGTTAAAAACCCATATAAACACCTTTTAACTTGTATAATCTTTTTAAACCCATAATTCCCTAATCATTGAATTCAATTTCAAATATTGAATTCAAATTCAAATCAAATTATTTAAATTTCAAAACTTTATTAAGTTATTCAAAATAACTTTTATCTTTAAAACTTCTTTTCAAAAGTTCTTCATATTAATTCCATTCCATTTCCAAAAATCATTTGAATTCAAAATTTAACTTTGAAATCATTTTAAAATATTTAATTCAAATATATGTGACTTAACCGATTTCCATGTGCGATCCATATTTCTGTGTGTAAGGTGTAGTCCAAGGGTTTCACACAATAGTGCAACAACATCAATCATCACAGATTCCATCATATCAATATCGATAAGTGGTATATTCCAGTAACGCTTATCTATATATACAGATTCATAGATAAATAAGCTACATCACGAATGAATAAATTACATTACAGATGAATAAATTACATCACATATGAATAAATTACATCACAGTTTACAGCACAAATCAGAATAATTCGTATCACAAAGCATCACATATGAGGAATATTAAACCATTTAAACATTCAATAGAATCCAAACATTTATAAGTAAAATTTATTAATCGCTGATTAATTTAAATCGGATTAATTACTTATGAATAATTTACTAATTCTGGTTAATTAATATTAATTAGTTACAAATAAATTTGTTTAATTACTCTTTAATCATTTATTAATTAACATTTAATTTACAATTAATCCTTTGATTAATTATCCTTAATTAATTACAATAATTAATTAATTCTGAATTAATAATCATTTCTTAATCACTTTCATTAATTAATTAACCTTTAATTAATCATCTTAATTAATAAATAAATTCATCTTTAATCATTACATAGTTAATCGCTAATTATATAATTATTCTTAATTAAACACCCTTAGTTAATTCATAAATTAATTAACTTTAAATTAATCACCACTTAATTAATTATAAAACAAATCATCCTCTAATTACTAATCATCAAGTAATCAATCCTTGATTATACTTAATTATTCTTTGATTACTTGATAAATCAAACTTAAATTATTAATAAATTTACCTTAATAACTTTTATTAAGTAATTAACTTCAAGTGATTAATATCCTTTAACAAATAATTTAACTTAAACTTTAAAAGTTAATTAACCATTATAAGGTTCTTTATATTAATTAATAAACTTTAATATTATTAAGTTTATTTGAAATAAACTTTTAAAATAAAAGTTTATGTATAATTTAAATCATTTTAAAACTTGGTTAATTTAAACAATTTTATTTAAGAAACCTTTTTAAACAATTTAAAACTGGGACAACATCAAATATTAAAAGAAAAATGGTATTAACAAAAATTTGTTTATAATAACTTGATTTTCTTTAAAATCTGAAAACAGTTTTTGTTATTACATCAGATAACCCGAGCCAACTCACGTTTTACCCGAGCCTATTGCCTATTTACTTCGAGTTTCTACCAAGAATCACCCGTATGCTTTAAAGTCTTCCAAACTTAAATTTTCTTAAGCACTTACCCTGTGCACCAATAAATCTACTCGAGTTAAAAATCAAGCAAGCACATGTTTATCCCGAAGATCACTTCGAGTTCATACCGTTCTTCCCCAATTCTTTCCACTGACATAAACTACAAGCTGTGCACGTGTACGCCTCAGCTCACCACTTCTGATCATCACTCTGGCCATCTCCGAATCATCAAGGACACCACGAACTAACCTAAACACCCAAAGACCTGAATAAAACTCAAGAATGAAATCGAGTCACTCAACCCAAAAGCTGGAACCATCCCCATCTAAAAACCACCACGTTCCGACGATCTATGCCACCATCAACTTTGCCATTTCACCCAAGCCTTTGTCTCCAACCCACACCGAGTCTCCCCCAGGACCGATCGACCACAATGCTTCCTCGTCAACGAATTTAGTTCGAAACTGACAGTAACTAAAACTCACTCTTAAACCCTAAATTACTACCAAGCCGTCGCCATCGCAATTTATAAATTCATCGAATATTTTTCCTACAATGTACTCCGCCTCATCCTCCTCCAGATTCAAAGTGGAAGCTTGATTCTTCTTTGATAGACGAGAATTCATCTTTTAGTTAATTCCATTCAACTCAGAAATCCAAACAATTCTCGAATCTAAAAGTCTCAAAACTATATTCTAAAATCATGATTTTCTATTACGAATCGTTTCCTGAAATCCAAACAAGAAATTGCAATCATCCATTTTTGTCTTCAATTAGATTATCACTGTCATTTTCAATTTATAAATATTCCATAGATATTTACACCTGGAACTTATTTTTAAAGATGATGTTACGATCTTACAAATATTTTCCATTTTGAAATCAAAGTCTAAAATTTATTCTATACAGAGCAATCAAATTTCATGCCTAAATATAAACCTGTATGTGTTTTAACAGGGGTAAGTGTGCTTGTAAACAGACATGCATATTCGAAAATCTTTATATGTTCACACATGCAATTAGATTCCTACATTCATACAAACCAGCATATTTTCAAACATTATCAAACACCAAGATATGATGGTAGATTAAAAAGAGTTTGCTCACCAGAGTTTTGTTTAACAGAAAGAAATAGAGACAGTGGAACAGTTCTGGTTTTCCAAGCTTGATTCATTTGAACTGCACCTTGATTAATTTCCAGATTTCCTTTGTTTTGGTTATCATTTCCTCAGATTGAAAATACTAAAGTTAATTATGGTTTTAATTGCTTCAAATTTTAAATTTAAATTTTACTTATGGGTTTGCTTGAATTTACCTGAGAGATGAAGCAGAGGCTGCTATTTTGAATTTGAAAAAACTGATCTGACTCTGGATCATTGCTTTATATTTGAGTTAGTTGCTTTGAATTCTTGATTTTTTTTGCTCTTGATACTTGTTTCAGGTTGAAGAATTTGAATTGTTTTGCTAGCTTTGCTTCAGATTTGAATTTCCAGTTTGAAAACGTTTTCAGGCCAGAAAGCTTTCTTTGATTTTTTGTTTTGGTTTGAGTTTCATTTTCTGGTTTCAGGTTGAAAATGAAAGAATTTTGAAGACATGCATTGGTCTGAATTTCCCACTTATGCATTATATTACATTTTAAATTTTTAAGTGAAAGAGAATTGCCACTTGTTTAATTTCTTATTGCATGGTTTACACTTGTAAATCAATATTGTTACTTACTTAACATTTGTCACATATGATAAAAATTGTGTTTAAACCCCTTCCTACAAATTTGTGTTTTAAACCTTATTTTATTTTAATTTATAAAACATGTTCTATCTATTTTATACTTATATATATATATATATATATATTGAATTTGTTCAGGAGGGAAACCGACTGGAGCCGTAAAACCCTCCCTAGTGCGCCTACCTGGTCCGCGGGCACCCGAAGGCTGATCTTAGCATACGCACATGGTAAGCCCTTGTAAATGGGCAACCTGGGAATCGAACCTGCGACCTGCTTATCAGGAGGCAAGTGTCTCAACCACTAGGCCACATCTGCGGACATATATATATATATATATATATATGTGTATATATATATATATATATATATGTATATATATATATATGTATGTATGTATATGTATATGTATGTTGTATCCTAAATCTTATACTTATATTTCCAATATTTATACATATATATACACTTTCAAATGCTCATATTTATTTATACAAACTTAGTTCAAGCAAATTCAAAAAAGAAAGTATATAAATTTTTCTTCTTAAATCTTATTTTATTGAAGTTTATCTCAATTTTTTTTTCATAATATAATCTCATTATATTCATACATTTTCCTACCACTTATATTTATACAACTTTCAAGAAAATGATTTGAAGTCCAAATTATACATTACTAATAAATATTTATAAGTTAATAAATTCAATCCTTTTCTTTATTTTCAATACATTTATTAAATTTCAAAAGGTAAATATTTTATATTCATTCTTGTTTTAAATTTTAAATTCAAGTCGTTGAACAAATCATAACTTTTTAAAGAAATAAATTTCAAAGTTTAGTTGTAGTTTAATAATAAACACATGTATAGATTATAGGTATATACGTCTTTAGAATAAAGTTTTAACTTCAGACAACTTTTAAAAATCCATTTCATAAAATTAAATTCAAATATCTTTATATTATTTTCTATTTATATTTCCTTTTATAACTATTTATACATTCTTAAGAAAATGATTCTTATATTGATCTTAAATCCTATCTTCCAAATCACAATGTGTATATTTACATACATGTATATATAATAGAAATAAAATCTCTATTAGTTTATAAAATTCTTAAATCCAATTTATTTCTCAGAATATTTATTTTTGAATTTCAAATTCCAGATTCAATTTAAAAATCCATTTATATACATATATATAAATTTTAAAGCCTTTTATTAATTCCTATTTTCATAATCTATTTATAAAACCTAAATTTTAATTGTTTTTGGGGAAACTCAAATAAAATTTACCAATTAACCTCATAATTTAATTCAAAATTTTATATTAATTACCAAATATTTCAAAGTTTACTTCTAAAGATCAAATTAATTATTAAATTAATTTGGCCTTAAAATTAGGAATGTTACAATAGCTTGTCTAGAATAGGCTCTGGTTTTATTTTGAGATGATTAGATAACTATTGGTAGGACAACTCCTTAGGTCGTTTAGGGACTTGTTTTAGGAGGTCTTCCTTTTCTTGGACTAGATGTTGAATTCTTTTTTGGAGGAGCTCGTTGGTTTGTTGGGTATAATGATTTTGCTCTTCTAATATTTGGTTATGTTGGAGGAGTGGTTGAAACTGTGACTGGGATTTTTGGTACAAATTCTGTAGATCGTTTAGTTGGGAAGCTTTGGTATTGAGGTGAAGAGGAAATTGTTTGGGCATAAGTTTGATTACAGTCTGGATCTACATAATAGTTAGGTCCAAAAAATTTCTTGCTTCTAATAAAGCCTCATTTAAATTATAAAAACCTTTAAAAAAGGGGTTTTGAAAATTGTTTATAGCCATTTGGACTTGACTATAATTTTTGAAAATACCTATAAAGTTTCCTCTAAACACAATATAACAAAAGAAGTTTTTTGAAAGTGGCTTCTGCTGAATTTTACAAAAGTAGTAAGCAAACCAGTTGCCAACTTTTTGTTTATTACGCCGTTCTTGCTTGACTATTTTAAGATTACACAGATGATCAAGAAGACACTATTGAGATTGGTCCTTTATGCGAACCAGGGGTTTAAACTGCCTAGGGTCATTGTTCTTGAAAAGAATAAGTGAAGTTTTTCCATCGTTTGATTATTTGCTGATTTTGAAGGAGATGGTATTGGAGAAGTATTCGGGGAATTACCCACCGTCGTTTGTTTGTTTGTTTTCTATTGATGGACTTGCATTTGAGCTTGTCCCTGGTGGTGGTGTTTCCTTTTTGATAAAGGGAAGTAGAGATTCCTTTTTCGTTTCATGATTCATCTCTACCATTGGCTGTTTCTCTTTGCTTATTTCCTGATTCATAAAACAAATATCATCAGAAACTAGTGATAATAGTTTTCTGGATAACATATCGGCAAGATGATTATATTTTCCTTTAATATGCTCAAACTGAATACTATAACCATTACCTTGTATTAACTTTTGTAAATTTAGCCACCATGTTTTGTTAATCTTTTTAGAGTTCTCATTTGAAATGAATCTAACTATTGCTTCACAATCGGTTCTACCTATGAAGTCTTTGTTTAGATATATTTTATACTTATCTAAAGCGTTTATTAAAGCTTGAATTTCATAATCTAAACTGGTCCATGATGGGACTGAGTTAAAATTGCCACTAGAATAGGCCGCAATCTTTTCTGTAGATTTATCACTGTTTTTCGAAGGTTTGCATTTGAAGACTGCTCCTCAACCTTCTTTACATCCATCACATTCTATAATTATATAATCTGTTGCTAAAGGTAATTCTAAAGTTTGAATTTTCTTAACCTCTATTTTGATTTTTTTAAACTAGTTAATATCTTCTGAATTAAATCTACTTTCACCATTCTTTGAGATTTTACCATAAAGTGGTCCTACTAATTTTGCTAGATTTGGTATGAATTTTCTAGCATAATTTACCAGTCAAAGAATGCTTGTATTTTCTTTTTGTTGTCAAGTTTATCTGGAAAATCTATTATTTTTTGGGATATATGAGGCTATAATTCTATTTTTCTATTACCGATTTCTAATCCTAAAAATGCAATCTTTTGTTTCAAAAGTTCCATTTTTCGTTTTGAAATTACTAATCCATTATTTTCTATTTCTTTAAAGATTGTTTTTAGATGGCTTTCATGTTCTTTTATGTTATTACTTGCTACTAATATATCATCGATATAAACTAGGCAAAATCCGTATTTTTTAAAGATATTGTCCATAAATCATTGAAAAATTGAGGGTGCTGTTTTTAGACCAAAACTTAAAACATTTCATTCGAAATGTCCTTCTGAGCACATAAATGTTGTCCATGGTTTAAACTCTTCTTCTAATTTAAGTTGATTATATCCTGATTTTAAATCGAATTTACTAAAAATTCTTTTTCCCTATATAAGGTAAATTAATGTATATTTATTAGGTATATTATATCCAGCATCTTCTGTATTATCATTTAATTGTTTATAATTATAAACTATTCTGGGTTTACCTTTTTTTGTTCTGAATGATTTCGTACTAGAAATGCTGCAGTTCTATGTTTTGAATCTGATCTTCTAATCAAATTTTGTTGTAACATTTCATTTATTTGTTCTTTAAATTCTTTTATATCAGCTGGAGATTAATCTATATTTGCCGTCTTTGTTGTCATTTCTGGATTTATAATTTTGATTTTACATGTATAGGATACTCTATTTTTTGTTCCATCTTGACCTAATAATCCTATTTTTTCTAATCTAGAAATTATATGATATGAGACAAATTTTACTTCTTTTCCTTTTTCTAATTCTCGAGCTGTTTCTACCGCTAGAATTGTTAGCGCCGTTTTATGTTCTTTGGTTTTCGAAAGTTTTTGGGGTCTGTAGAAATCTAGTGCGGCCTGTCCACCACGCTTTTCTACTAACTGTGATTGATAATTATGCTAGTTTGTTGGTAGAGTATAGTTATATTTGCTGAAAGTAATACTGGTTTTTGAAATTGTAATACTTCCTCTATAATTTAAAATAAAATTTATTCCGAGAAGAAGTTCTGCACTTTTAATTTCTTTTGTTGTTAGAGTTGTTTGTCCTAATTCATATTTAGCACTGTAATTTCATGAAAAATCTTTGAATTGAATTGTTGAATTATCTGGTAGTTTATGGGACATTTTCATAAGACTTTGATTGGCTATTTTAGAAGTAATTGTATAAGTTAATGGTATTTGAAATTCTGTTGGTACAAATGAATGAGCAATTAAACTCTTTGTACTACCCGTATCAATTGTTGTTGTTGTTTCTATAAACTTATCATCATTGAACCATATTTTGGCAATTTATTGTTAGTAAAGAAGGATTATATTTATTTAAATTTGCTGAAATTAACTGTTTTAATTTGTTGTTTAAGTTATCTACTTGTTCTCTTTCTTTAGATGATTCCTTTATTTCATATAGGTTATTTTTTTGTTTAATAGCTTCTACATCTATTTTTAGAATATTTACCTCTAATTGTAATAGCCTAATTTGCGCTTTATGTTTATCAATTGTTTCTTGAATTATTGTTTTATCATTGCTAACTTGTTTTCTTAATATTAATTCTAAGTCAAAGATTTTTTTACCACATTTAAAACATATCTCTACAAAAAAACTATCGCATTGAAACCTTTTATTTATTTCCGGATATCTATTACATAGAATGCATGGAATATGATTCTTTCCTCTTCCTTGTATACATTGCTGATTACATTCTGCATTATTCATTAATTTATATGGGATATTGGTTTGGGAGTTTATTTCTTCATCTGAAACTATACTGTAGATTGACTCATTAGCGAAGTCATTTTCATCAACAGATTCTATATCATATTCGCCTAATTCATCTACTAAGTTTGATCTTTGTCTATTATTATTTCTATTAGGACATTTGTTAGCAAAATGATTTGGATTACTACAGATGAAACAATGACATATTCTATTTGATTTTGTGCGTTTAACATATCGTTCCTTTTTTCCTTTGTCAAATTTTTTGGATTTTCTTAGGTACTTTCGTGGTTTATAATATCCATAAGCTTGTGGATTATAAATAGCTGTTCTACAGAATGCCCAAGCTTTTCATTTTATTTGCTCTTGCAAAGTTGCTTCTCTACATCGTTTTTCTAATTCTTGGAATACAAATGTAATACGAGGTCCTATTCCTAATTTTGGAATTTTCCCATACTTTTCATTCCAGTCTTTTTCTAATTGTCTTCCTAGGTCTCCTAGAAGTTTTGCAAAATATCTACTACAAAGATTTTCGTCTGTAGCTCTACCAGTTTGTGCTAGTGTCATTGCAATGTCTTAGCTAAATTCTTTAATGTATTTAAAATCACTTATACTGATTTGTTCTAGGTTTCTTAATGTTGTTTCATGTATCAGCGTACCTCCCTTTCCTGGATCATTGCCTATTAAAAGTAGCCTAATAAAGCTTGTGAAATTATATGGGTTATTTCCTAATGCTTTTTGTTCTGAATTATTGTTGGATCGTCTGTCTTTCTACTTTGATATATTCCTAAGGCTACAGGTCCTAATGTGGTTTCTAATACTGACCACATATTTATTTCCGGTCTTTTATTGATTTCCCAGTTTCTAACAACATTTTGTTCCCAAATTAAGATTTCTTCGGGCCATAGCTGTGGAGATTGATTTTCTAAAAGTAGCACATCTCTACTATATAATTTTCCACAAGGTTTTCTAGCTCCTTTTCCTATATATGGGCTTTCTTTATAATTCCATTCCATTTGTGCCCATGGCTCTTGTTCTAGAGGGCCTTCCCTAAATTATTCACTTGGTTCGTTATCAAATCTACTTCGTTTATTTGATGGCATCATGGCTTGATACATAAAGTGGGTTTCAATAAAGAAATCGCTTAAAGGGATCTTTTGATTTAATATTTCATCAATTAAAGCCATGTTAAAATATTTTGACAATGTATTAAAAGATTCTTCATAATCCATATTTAATTCTCTCATACAATTAATTATCATATTATTTGTTTCTTCATGAATATTTTCTAGTGCTATTTTTTATTTATGATTTCTAGAAGTGTTTTTGACTTTCTGTTGTAAAAACTTCTTCTGTAACTTCTTCTTCGTTTTCATTATATTCATAATCTTTGTTTGGTAGATATCCTAATATATCTTCTTCAATTGTCATATTATTTTCTTCTAATGTTTCTGTGTCGGATTCATAATCATCATATATTGGACCATCTTCCCAATTCATACTATTATAATGCTCATCTAGAAATTCATTTAAATTGTTTCTTGCTAATTCTATTTCTGACTCAGTTTCCGTTTCTTCTTCATTTTGTTTAAGTTTATAGTTACCAAATCGTAAACTTGGTTCTCCGAATTGGTTTTCATAAATTACATGAGATTTTGGAATTAAAATGCTTTTATTATTAGTTACAAAATCTCTTAGTTGCCATTCTAGACCTGTTAAATCTTGTGGATTAATTCTTTGTGGTTCTATCATTTTAATTTCTTTACTCGCTATATTCTGAACTATTCCTTCTAAATTGATTTTAAACTTCATTCCTGATCTGTTACTAGCTTTTCCTATTATTCTTCTGCTAATTATCAGATTATTCCCTTCATAATCTTTGAATCTGTTTGCTTTAAATCCTAGCTTTAATTTTTTTAAATCTTTAATACTTTTTGATATATCTAGTACACAATATACTAAAGCCGATTTATCATTTAAATCTATCTCCATACCTAAAAGTAAAGCTTTTTCTATATCCGTAGTCCATGGCTGGTCTAAAACTAGAGTAAATAATTTGGTTTCGGTCCCTTTTCTAATTAGGGCTTTGATCCCAATTACAAATAATCCTAACTGAAAAAATCGTTTTCTTGTATTTTTAAGTTTTTGTATTGTTTCAGGAGATAAAATATTTAAAACTACGCTGCTACTAATGACGCTAATTTCTTCTTCCCTAGTACTTCTAGTTAAGGTTGTATTAATATTTGTAATTCCTGCCTGATACAAAATTCGTGGTTTAAAAGGTCTAGTTGATTATTATTATATAAATTTAGATTTCTATCTAGATCTATTTCTTCATCTAGTTGAACTCTCTATTTTTCTTTCTTTGATTTAACCTTAGAAAGGATACTGGATATTTCATCTTTGGATTTTCCTCTGGAACTAGATGGCTCTGTCAGAGTTCTACTGGGTCTTGAAAATGAATGTCTAGGGTTCATTATTTCTTTGGAAGCCAAAACTTATATAACTTTGGTTGTTTATTTGTTTTTTCAATTGGTTTTCCCAGGCTTAGATTAGCTAATTGTTCAATTACTTTATCTAACTCTGAATTTAAACCGTTTTGTTTTGTATGTTCCTTAGATAATTCTTCTAACTTCTCTAGAGTTTGCAGATTTAAGTCTATTAAAATGTTAAATAAACTAGGATATTCCTTGTCAGAAGGAAGATTTCCTATAAACTTAGTAATCTGGATGGCGAGACTATGTTATTTCCTAAATATTTCTCAGACTTCTTTTACTGCCTTTTCAAGATTTTGTCCTTCCACCAATTAGATATTTTACTTCATTTATTAAACTTTCTAACTTATTTATTTTTTCTTCAAATTCCAATGTTCTTTCCTGAACTTCTACTAAAGTCCATTTCGTTTCTATCTCTATTTGTTTAGGTTTATTATGTTCTAGCAGAAATTTTAATTCGTTTATAGTAGAAATTTCTGGTAAATTATTTTTAAGGTTTACCAATGTTTGTAGAATTCGTTCATGTTGATTTTTTAGAAAATCAAAATTTATTACTAACTGTTTTAAAGTTCTGTTTTTCACTCCTATAGAGTTGGCAACAATTTCTAGAGTTTTAGCAGTTGAAGTATTACACCATTCTAAATTAATTCCTAGATTAGTTAACAAATCTGTTATAAAATTCAGTTGTTTATTATCCTCGTGTAATAGATGCTTAATTTTTTTTATCAAAATGGCGAATAAACTTATAATTATCCAAACTGATTATGGTGCAATCTTTAAAATTATAATCAAGATTTAGAAAGTCTAGATGCTTTAAATTGTTTGATCAATTTTGAAACTTGGAGTTTTGTCTTATTTAGAAAATCATTCATTTGTTCAGCTTATTCTTTCATTTTATAAGATTTTCTTTTGAGAGAAGTTAAATAGTAAAATTTAATAATCTTACAAGAATTTAAATATCCCTAATTGGTTTAACTAATATACAGAATATGATTTTTCCCTGATTACTTTATAGTTTTACCATGTTTAGTAAATAATTAGGAATTACGCATATAGAAGCCACCCTGGTACTGACTCAGAGGGTTCGACTGTAACAGTAATACTAGCCAACGTATGTGATAACTAGGCATAGTCCACGATGGCTACAGATAAACAGTATTTGACAATTAAATACAACTTGTAATTACTTAGAAAGCTAAATTTTTCTAAGTAAGATAATGGATACTATTTGCAACTAAATTGATCACAAACATCCTAGAATAGTTTTTTTATAGAAAAGTAAGTGAAGAAGAACAAAACTAAACTGAGTAAATGAATTAACAAGTAACAAAGAATCAACTAAAATCAAAGACACAAAAATTTATAGTGGTTTGATGTTGTATGTCTACATCCCCTTTGAAGATTATCCTTTCTTAGTCACTTATAACTCTAATTATAGCAATGGAGGATAGTAATTGCTTGATTACAATGGAATCTAGAGTAATAAGCAGCATAAAGATCTTGAAAATGAACCAAATGGCCTGTATTTATAAGGAGAGATGATGAGATATTTTGCTAAGATTTCGACTGAAGGCTCTCTAGGTCCGTAGGGCCCCACCATAATGATCGGTGGCCCTAATTGATGTTTAACAATGATTGGCTCTAATTATACCGATCATTATTTTTGCCACCAAATGATATGTGACCATTTTTAGGTGGTCCCATGTGCCTCCTGAACTTGCCCTTAAAATAGAAGTCATTCTAGATTGTAGATCATGAGAAATGGATCAACCTTTGTTGAATTTGAGATGTTCACTGAGCTACACCAATCGTTATGAAGGATTAGTAAAACGATCGGCCTAAAATGATCAGCTATCTTCATATCTCAAGATTATGACCTACGATCATTTTTGTGGGCTCCACTCTACAATATATTGATGCCCTGAAAGTTTCAAGTGAATCGGCATATCGATTTTTAGATCTCGATTGATCTTCGTTAATTTTAGTTGTTTTACGGGTCGTTTCCGATCGATCCATATAAATCTTTGCTTTGTCTGTAATTTGAGCATATGAACTATAATCGTTTTGAGATTTGAATTATAACTTCACAGAAATATGTCAGTCACTTCATACTGATTGCACCTCGATTGGGATCTGGTCCGAATTTAACCGACCGTCGTCCACAGTGTCATATATAATCGATTCTTAGAGCTGATAAACATCCGTTCCTAGCCAATTGATGATATCATGGCATTTCTAAAAGGTAGGATAGCATTTGCCTCCCAAAGTACATCTTGCGAACATGACATGCTTTGAATTATCGCAAGCCAGAATTGTCGGAAAGAAATCCATCCGGTTTATCAAAAGGTCATTATCCTTCCATCAAATTATTTCTTGTCGAGGGTTGTAATTTTCTTATTCATGATGACGATTGGTCAATTTGTAATAGTATAAATATAGGATCATAACTTGTTAGCGATCATCTTGCTTTGTTTTTGGCAATTCCTAAGCTTCAACAACTTGGTTTGAATCTTTGTTCAGTCAATTTCAGGTAAACATTTTATTCTTGTTGGTTTCTAAGAATTGAATTTTGAATCATATGCCAGTAAGTATAAGCATTTTCACCTGACTCTCGATCATGGTTCCACGTTCACAGGTCGTTATCAAGTTTTGAAATTTTATAGACAATCTCTACCAATCGCTATTTCCATTTTTTATTAAAATGATCATCACCGATCGTTGTTATTTCTCTCCTCTTTTTTTATTATCCATCTTTAGGACATATAGTTTGGATTGCTCAGAGCTGTGGAACGATGGGTATAAAATCATTACTGTGAAACGATCTACATAATTTAAGGCCAAGAACGATAGGTATTCATCCTACCTATATAAACATCTGCACTTAGCCATTTTCCCTTCATTCTTCAGTTCATTTCATATTGTTCCAACTCGAGGTAGCAATACAAAAACAAGTCTCCCTTCTTTTTTTCACTTACCGGTCCAAAAAACGATCCAAACTTTAAAAATCAATTTCCTTTATTCACTAACCATATTACTTCTCTATATCTCACTTCGATTTTGAACTCGAATCTAGCTTCTTTTCTCATATCTCAAATTTAGGTAGGACGATTTAAACCTACTTTATGAAATGAGGACGAGACTTTGAGCTTCATTAATGTCATAGGCTTCTTCTTATATGATGGAATCGATCAGTCAAATGATTGAGAAAGGTTGATGGAGATGGAAACTGGAGGAAGCGGTGGCTTTTTGACCGATCGTTTGCTGAGCAGGACGAAGTAGTAGAGTTGGGGATGTTGTTCGTTCGATGCACTATGATCGTTCTTGGATGATCGAAAAAACCTTAAAATTGGACGAATCTAGAGTAGACGATCGTGACAATGAACCGATCGCTGTGGAGTGCATTGAAGCTCGAGTGCTTAACGATCGTCTACAAATGATCGACAATGTTTTGGAGTTGGAGGCTTTTGAGGTTGATAGGGTAAAATGGGACGATCGATTGATGGCATGGAGACAACGATCAACTTTAAAGGTTAAGGAGAACGCTCGGTGAACATGACCAACTATGAACAATCGGTAGTGTTGTCTAGGAGAACAATCGATAATGAGGCACTAAGGAGAACGATCGGTGTTCAGTGCATAGGCTTTAAAAATGAAACTTAAATAAATGAACTTGGACCCAATAATGAGCTTCTGCCTTGCATATTCGAATGAACACATATGACTTGTGCATGACTTGAACTATATATTCGGTAACATGTGACATTTGAACTTTGACTAGAATCAATGTCTTTGGCTATTCTATTGAAGCTCATCAGTGACTTAAACATAAAAATCGAAATTTTGCTTGCCGATGATCGATCGTGAAACTCAAACTGCATCTTTCATCGGACATAGAGAAATGGTGAGATGGTTAAGAATGATGGTCTCTCCGACCGAAAATCGAAGTCTCTTCCTCTTTTTCATCTTTAGTTTTATATAACTTATTATGGCATTACATAGCACTTTACCACACCACACAAGTACACACTATGCACTAGGGGCATAGGTTGCTTTATCTAATCATGAATTTTACTAAGTTTAATAGCAATGGGTTCTAGACGTTCTTGGCATCTTGCAGCTATGCTAGTTGGATCATCTTCTCAACAGGGTAATCCTGATGTGTAATCAAGTTCCACAACTAAGTTTGATAATCCATCCTCTAGTCATTATTCAAAGCAACCGGAAAGCCCATGCCCTCAATTTGATCATTCTGATGTAGTTCACATTCTTCCACTTGAAGTTGTTGATCCAGCTTTCGACACTCGAGGAATGCAGTTATTTAGGAAAACCCTGCTGATTCGGTAGCCTCTAAGATTAAGGAAGATGCTCTGCGTCGAATTTTTACAAGAAATGGAATTCCTTTTGATGACATGTTGGTTTCGTCATGGGATGATAGGGCTCATACACCCCTCGAAAGGATATACGGAATGCAACAAGTTCATATGTTGGGCTAGATGCATCCCACCGTTTAACACATATATTCAGGAAATTCTCCATTATTTAAGATAGCTCCAGTGCAGCTTCATCTAAACAGCTACACTCTTCTCAACTATACTTATGTGATATTTATTGAGTTCATGTGTCATCCTCCAACCATTAAGGACATTCGGTTCATATTCTCTTTCAAGCATTAAACAGCGAGTCATTCGTTTACCTTTCTTGAGTCGGCGAAGAGGTGCCAGATTCTAACTGGCGCATGGAACAAGTTAAGCACCTTTAAAAGCAAGCAGTTCTTCATTCGCTATCCACCCGGTTTCGCTCGACAGTGGTTGGAAAGTCATAAGTGTTATCCACTATCTTTATATTAGCATGAAAAACCAACATTCAGGTAATATTCCTGACTATGTAACTTCTTTTGTAGGTATCGTCACTGGCTTAGCAGCAATCATTATGAGGAGGCGGTCATAACTCTGGAAAATGCACCGCTCAAGGACATGAACATCTAATATATGCTTATGAACGAATGTCTCGTTACTTTTTGTTTAATAGAAGAGGGCCTCAGTGTAGGGCTAACTAAAGTTGCTACCTACAGAGACAAGACCATGGGCTGCAGTCAGTCAACGGGATAATCAAACCAATTCCGTCATGCCCCTAGTCATGAGTGCTTAGGAATTCACTAGTATCGATGCCAAAGGATATAAAGGCGATGTGCCATTTCACAACGATGATGAATTTGGTCTTGGAGTCGATGTTAGATCTTCATAGACCACACAACCCTCGGTACCCAATAGGAGAAAGAAGAAAACATTTGTTTATAAATTTCAAAAAATTCATCTTTCTAATCAATTCTAGTCGTCGATGGCTTTTAAGATTGTTCAAGATGAATTTCTTCCCAATTGTTAGAGCGTTTAAGTCTACCACTCGATTCTTTGTCTGGTTTACTAATTTTGCATAACCTTGACCCTTTTCATTTTGCTGATGTAAGCATCCATGGGTCAGAATCTCCTACCAGAGTTGGCATTGAGACTCCAAATTCTAGAGGAGAAGTTACTCCAATGAGCAAAGCTACCGCACCTGGTTTGTTGGGGGGTAACCAAGAATGCTTGCACATACTTGTACCCCTCAATAATGCATTATGCTCTACTTGTGCTTCTTAATGACTACAGTTGATAGATTTCTGTTTTCCTTTACAGAAATGAAGGTGAAGAAAAGGAACTTGTTTGATTCCTTCTGGGATATACACCACCAATCCTCTGGTTCATGCTCTAGCTCTTACCGTCAAGGTGGTAGTTGAGAGTATTATGATTCCAGTATCGCTCTGGTCAGGACAGGGGTCATCAAAATAGAGGTGATAGGGATAAGCCACCTCAAGACAAACATCGATCAAGATTGAAATCTCCCCTTCCAAAGGGTTCCGAGAAGCCAATTAATCGTCACGACCTACCTATTGATCCCTTTCATGGTCCACCTCTTGTTTCAGTTCCTCCATGGCCTTTGGTTCCTTCTCATTCTCAATAGTCCAATGATCGTCTTTGCTATAGCGAACATGTTGCTGCTCAAAGACACAACAAGGAAAGTACTGATGTTGAAACTACTACTGAAGATCCTATTGTCAATCCAGCTACTCGTATGGCACAACTTCGTGAAGAGTTTCCAAACTTATATTTTGGAGGTTTCTTCTTCCCTCCCGACCTGAAGAGGGTTCTAGACCATATTTCGAACATGACTATTGGTTGTGTCACTAACACCCAAATGTAGTGCCATGAATGGAGGAAGGCAGTAGAGAAAATTTTAAAAATATCTTTGGAGCGCGCGTCGAAAATTGAAAAGCTAAAATACTACGATGCTCAAGATAAAAGAATTATGGATTCTTTGACAAACGAGTTAGAGGTTTCTAAGACCTCCTTAGCAAAGGCCGAGGGAAAATCCAATGCTGCCGTCAAATCCATGAAGGAGATGAAATCCAGTCATCTTGATAAGGTTCAAGCATTGCACAATTGAAATCTAGTCATCTTGAAGGAGATAGCGGAACTTAAGGCTAAGTTCGAGTATGAAAATAAGTAGAAAGATAGTGCTCAAAAAATCACTCAAGATGCTCGTGATGAGCTGGTGAATGTCAGGCTTGAGAGAGACATGACCGTTGAAAGGGCCAAAAATGTTGATGCACTTATTCAGCATGAAGCAGAAGCTACCAAGGATAAGGTTAGGGAGGAGATAATGAACGAGCTTGGCCTACTTCTTATTCTTTATAACTCCAACATTCTCAAGCATAGAAATTCAACATAGCATGGTGACGATTATCCCTACCAGCTATGGCGTGCATGGGAATTTCTTGTTGCGGAAGAAAATAAATTTCTTAATATAGAGGATATCGACCTATCTAGGCTTGAAAGTGAAATGCAATTGGGTGACGAACCCAAAAAATTACATGATATCCAACTTATACTTCAAAAAGAATCTGCTACTGCTTCTTCACATGATGTGGGTGAAGGATCCAAGTCGGCATAACTCGATATTACAATTGAATTGCCCACAGCAACCCAAGTTATCCCTAGCCCCATAGAAGATTCTTCAACCGACCCTGGGTATTATCCAGACAAGCCTCAGCTTTCTCCAATTCTTAAACGCAGTTCTGAGAATATTTTGGCTCGACTTAGGGGCCACAATGAGAAAGGTATTCTGTCGACATTTCCCCTCTTTCAAAAAGTGGGATGTTATCAGTTGATATTTCTAATCTTTTCGTCTATTTTTCTCAGCTTTGAATCTATCAGGCGTCGTTCCTCTTTCCTCACAAGAGCCTCAACTGGGAACACAAGTAGTCGCGACAGAATCCGTTAAAGTTACAACTTCGGTCACTACTCGGGGTGCTCAAGAAGAAGCCTTTGTTATTCATGGTAAATTTATGGAGGAATTGTTCAAGGAAGGAAGTGACCACACCATAAAATACCCTTTGATGTGAATGTTGTGATCACGTGTTCTTTCAACCCCATTGATGAGCTCGGTATGAAAGAGCACGTTAAGAGGGAAGAATTATTAAAAAAGAAGGAAAAAACTGAGCCTGTTGATTTGGATTTCAGTGAATCAATTCCTATCCTGCCCCAAATGATCCCTCATTGTAGGACAGTTCCTTGGGATGAGGTCCCTCCTGTTTCAAAAGATGATGCTGCCTCAATCCAAACAAATGAAGATGTTTCTTCAAAGAGAAGCCGAGGCGGAAAAGGGTCGAAGAGAGGATCGAGTGGCAGTTCGGAAGGAGCCACTCCAAAGAAGCAAAGGAAAGACCAAAAGTCCAAGAAATAATCTTTGGATTGGTGTGATATGTAAATAGCTTGGATGGCTACTTTTGCTTTTCATTGATCATGTTTGTTTGGGTACGAACCCCACTTTTATTTCTTATTTTGGATCAACTTGTATTATGTACAGCGGGTTTAGTGTGAATTAGAATTCTTTTATTTTTGTGTATAATTCTTGTGTATACTTATTTAAGTGATCGAGCTACCATGTTTTTCATTTAATGTATTTGTGATTTGTTGCTTGTTAGATCAAATATCGATCCGATTTTTCCATCCCAACGCTTCCATGAGGTCGTGGCCTCGAGTAGTACCAAACATCGGGCTCGAGCCTTAGTGTTACGCTCTTCGAATTCAACGGTTGGAGTAATAATACTCCTACCCCTAGTCTCGAGTTAGCGAATTTAAGTGGTGGATGGTCGAACTCTATACTTAGGGAGTTTACACTCCTCCTGTCATTTTTGGACCAGATTTCAAGGAATACTGAGAAGTTGAAATGCACTTATCTATTTGTTTATACTCATGTCCATAATCTAAGGATAAGAGTTAGTCAAAGAGAAGTCGTGTTGCACCCTTTAATCTCGTTTATGCTCATATTTGCACTTTGAGGGCAGGAGTCATTTCACAGGTGGCCGGTCACACTTGTTTAGCATTTATACTCATATCCGCACTCTAAGGACGTGAATTATTTCATAGGTGGTTGGTCACACCCATTTAGCGTTTATACTCATATCCGCACTCTAGAACATGAGTTATCTGGAAAATTATCGAGCTCAGTTTTCTTTAGTCAGTCATTTTGTTCGTAAGTATAGGGTTAGATTTAGTAAGTGATAGGTTGAATCTCAATCAATTTGGAATTACAACAATCCCATAAGACGGTGAGATTCAGTTCGTCATATATCGCAACTAACATGTACTGCAATGATAGGTCTTAAACGTGATAGAAAATTCAAAGTTCTGTTGCTGAATAGAAAGTAGTGACATAACTTTTCTTATTACTTATTAGTAAATTCTAAAATTAAATATTTCTGAATGAGGAGGAAATAAACTAAGTGAAATAACATCGCAAGTGCTCGCATTCCATGCCCTTGGGAGTGTGATGCCATCAACAGTGGCCAGCTTAAAGGTTCCTTCTTCAAGCCTCTGCTCGATGACATACGGTCCTTCCCAGGTTGGATTGTTATGTGATAAGGCAGGAAAAACACGTTTAAGATGAGATCATCGATTTCAAAGGCTCTCCATCAGACTTTAGTGTTGTAGTATCGGGTGACTCATTATTGGTGTGTAGCTGCCCTCAAATCAGCTTCCTTATGTTTTTTTCATCTATGAAGTTTAGAATTCCCATAAGGATATTTTTTTTTCTAGGATCATAATAGGTTACTCGATGAGAAGAAACTTCGAGTTCAATAGGAATAACGTCCTAAGAAACTTCGAGTTCAACGGGAATAACAGCCTCGGAACTATAAGCAAGGGCGAATGGAATATGACCAATCATAGACTTATGGGTGGTCCTATAAGCACATAACGCCATCGAGAATTCATCCACCCACTTGCCTCTAGCCTTTTCCAAACGCTTCTTCAGAATAGACATTATGACTTTGTTCACAACTTCAACTTGTCTATTTTCTTGAGAGTGAGAAATTGCCACAAATCTCTTTTCAATGTGATGCTAATGGCAGAAGTCTCTAAATTCAGCACTATCGAATTGAGTCCCATTATCTATCACAATAGTTTACGGAAGACCAAAGCAACAGATGATGTTTCGAATAACGAAATTGATTACTTTCTTAGTTGTGATCGTGGATAAAGGTTCCTCTTTGGCCCATTTAGTGAAGTAATCAACAGTGTAATAATATACTTTGCACCACCTTTAGATATTGGTAAGGAACCAATAATATCTATGCCCCAAATAGAAAACGACCATGGGATGACCATTTGTGTAAGTTCGATCGGTGGAGCTCTCAGAACTTCTGCATATATATATGGAACTTGTTGTATCACCTTACATAATCAATACCATCTCGATTAACTGTCAGGCAATAATACCCATAACAAAGTTTTTTCTTTCATATACTTTGTACCTTAGTATGATTTCCACATTCCCCTTCGTAAACTTCTTTTAGGAGCTGTTTTATCTCATCATGAGTGATACACCAGAATGGTGGAACAGAAAAACCCTTTCTGTACATAATTCCTTCTTGCATGATATATTGTGAAGCTTTGCAAAGGATTTGTTGCTTTTCATTCCTTCATTCGAGAAGAACTCCCAGTAGAAAACAGTCTTTAAATGGAGTCATCCATGATTCCTTCTCAGGCTCTGTCCCTAGTACTTGGCCAATTTCCATCAGATTTATAATCGGGGCATTTAGTACCTCGACTAGAACCAGGCCCATCTGTTGTGCATCACCGATGCTAGTAAACTTTGCTAATGAGTCAACTTCTCTGTTTCGATCCTGTGGAATATGCAAAATGTCGTAATACTCAAATTCAGTCAATAAGTCATGGACTTAGGTTAGATATGGAGCAAGCTGTTGTCTTTTAGCTTGATAATCTTCCTTAACTTGGTATACTACCAACTGTGAATCACAAAAGATTTCGAGAGACCTTATTCTTAGTTCTCTAATGAGTTTAAGTCTAGGAATCATGGCCTCGTACTTAGCTTCGTTGTTTGTTCTAGGAAATCAAGCTTTAAAGCATAACAAATCGACCAATCTTTAGTAATTACAAGCACAATTCTAGCTCTAGAACAATGATCATTGGATGCTCCATCAGTATACAATTTCCACCGTATGGTAAGGATTTTGCTATTCTCCGAGGAATCATCTTATGCACTAAATTCTATTATAAAATCTGCCAATGCGTCACCCTGGATAGCCCTTCAAGGGATTTAAGTGATATCGAATTGACTAAGCTTGATATTCAACTTGAGTAATCTTCCAAACATCTCAGGTTGCTGTAAGACCTGTCGTAACGGCTGATCGGTGTAAACATTGATCAAGTGTGCCTAGAAGTATGGGTGGAGCTTTCGTGACGTGATAAAAAAGCAGTTGCTTGTTTTTCTATTTTCTGATAGTTCCTTTCATCTCCCATCAATCGCTTGCTGACATAGTAAACTGGTCTTTGAATTCGATTCTCCTTACGAAATAATGTGGCACTTATAGCCTGTACGGACACGGCCAAATAGATGTATAAAACTTCATGATCCACCAGCTTTGACAAGATGGGGGGTCTCTCCAAATGGTCTGCTAAAGCTTGAAATGCATATATTCAATCCTATGTCTATTCAAAGTTCCTTTTCCCTTTCCTAATCAAGTTAAAGGAAGGGATGCATTTGTCGGTAGCTCTGGAAATGAATCGGCCTAAGGCAACAACTTTCCCATTCAAACTTTGCACTTATTTGATGGTCTTTGGCTCTTGGATATCGTGGATAGCCTAAATCTTCTCAGGATTAGCTTTGATTCTATGGGAGTTAACATTAAAATATAGAAATTTCCGTGAAGCTATGCCAAAAGAGCGCTTTAAAGGATTAATTTTCATCTTCTAATGTCATAGGAAACTGAATACTTCTTCCAAATCTCCCATGTGGTCGCTTGATGTTTTTGACTTCACATGCATATCATCCATATATACTTCCGTTGTTTTCCAATCTGATCTCTAAATGTCTGGTTGACTAAGCACTGGTAAGTTGCTTATGCATTCTTTAGTCCAAACCACATCACCACATAGCAATATAATCTAACATCGGTAATAAAATTGGGGCGCTCTTGATCAGGAATGTGCATTGGGATTTGGTTAGATCCCGAGTATGCATCCATGAAAGATAGCAATTCGTGTCCCGCTGTTGAGTCTACCAGCTAGTTAATCCTCAGAAGGTGAAACTATCTTTTGGACATGCCTTGTTCAAGTCTAAATAATCAATGCATGTTCTCTATTTCCCGTTCGCCTTTTTTTATAGGATTATGTACCTATTTAGGGTTGAGGGAATCACGGATAAACTCGTTGTCATCGAGTCTATCCACCTCCTCTTTGAAAGCAGCAGATCTCTTCGGATCAATGCTGCATCTTTTTTGTTTCATCAGGGCATGCCTCAGGTCGATATTAAATGCATGGCTCACAAAAGAAAGCGAGATCCCACATATGTCAGAGTGAGTCCATGCAAACACGTCAAGGTTCGGTTGGAGAAATCCAGTAAGTTCATTCATCATTGGAAGGCATCGGCCATGATCTAATCTTTAGGACAAAGAGGGGTCATCTGGCTGACAACGATATCAATTATCAACCCAATTGGAGTAGCCTTGATCTCTTTAGGCACCTCCTCATCATCTCTCATATCTATATCTCTATAGAACCGACCGTGGCACCCGAGCTAAGGCTCAGGCACTAGTTGTCAATCTTTGGTAACTTGGATACGGCAGTCTTGTCCACACCCTTGTCTTTCTTTTTTCATTGAGCATCCCTCAACTCTGCTACATAACAGGAATTTCTTGTTGCCTGATCACCTTGAACAGCTCCAACACCAATATCCATCAGAAACTTCAAAGTTAAATATCGTGGGGCAAGAGCTATTCGAAATTTAGATAGGGCCGATCGACCAGAAAAACGTTGTAAGGAGAGTCAACATCCAAAACAACAAACGAAAATATTCGCACTCTCATATGGTCACCTTCTCCTAACTCTACAGGAAATTCTATATAACCAATAGCTTCAGTTGCAACACCATTAAAACCATGCATATGGGATTCAAATAGCTTTATATACTTTGCTTCCATCCTCATCTGATCATAAGCTTTCTTGAAAATTATATTTACAAAATTTCCACAGTCAAATAATATCCTTTTCATAAAAGTGGGGCCGATCATGGCCAAAATGACCATTGGGTCGATCGTTGGAGCCTTCACTTTTTCCGCCCCTCTATTTCAAAATATGGCATCGCCTATCATTGTACGTTGTTGTTTTGCCAGATCTCCATCCTTTGTGTTTGAACCGCATTCGAAAACCACATGCTAAATCACATTATCGTAGTGCTCTATCTCATGCCAACTTATCAACCGGATGTGGTCCTTCGACTATTGTTGGTCACTAATCTTCCTCCGATCCACATAGGTTCCTAAGCCCTATGCAGTACTTGTCCTCGGTTGGGGTCAGATGTCCCCTACCCTCCATCTTGTTGGGTTTTTATGAACTATTGTAACTTCCTTTCTTGAATCAGCTTTTAAATAACATCTTGGAGGTGCCTGCATTCATTGGTGTTATTCCCATAACATTCATGATACCAGCAATGTTTCTCGGTTTGTCTATGCTTCTCTGTTGATCCTTTCGGGGTCGTATTCAGTAGCGTGTGATTGTTGTACATTGGAATCCTAGGCTTTCCTCTTCTAGAATCCCTCTTCCATTCTCGGCTCCTGTCTCGCCTTTCTTTTGCTTATTCGGTTTACTTTGGACATTCACTCAAACCTTTCCAATGCTTTCATTAGATTGCTTTACTGTAATGTTACCTTGCATTCCCTTTCCACTTAGTCCTGTAACTATATTCTTACTGGAGGATCTGGCTTCCACCTTTCTCAAATACTGAGCCGCCTTTGCATAAAAGCATCCCAATGTTGCGGGTGGCTTGCGGCTAGCCAACAACCGAAGTCAAATTTTGGATCTGTCCCTCTTGTTATGGCCATCGATATCGCATGCTCATTTGGATTACTAATCTTCATAATAGCCATATGAAATCTCTCCAAATAATCTTTTAACGATTCTCTAGATCCTAGATCACGTTGGACAGGGACATTACATCCCTACGACGAGTTACATGTATTCGAAACCGCTCCACAAACTTTTTTTCCAAATCATCAAATCTAGATACTAATCGCAGGAGTAGCCTTGTGAACCACATTATTGGTATTCCAAAGAGAGTTTTGGGAAAAAATCTACACTTGGTTGCATCATCTGCTCATGTGGAATCCATTAGCCATTCATATCTTATGATGTGCTATTTGGGTTCGGTTTTTCCCTCATAGGTAGGCATCGACGACATGTTGAATCTCCTTGGATATGCTGCATGTAGAATATTATCAATGAATAGGGTATGCCTTCTTGAGGTTCCCCAGTCATCGTTAATCAAGTCCTAGTTCTCTCTCACTAATTATCTGACCATTGCCGATAAGTCCTGCATATGGATGGTTGGTGCTAAGCGGTGGTCGTGTTCCACCTCGCGTGAATGATCTAGTCGATTCTTATGAGCTGTCTCATGCCATCTTGGTTCACCGTCTTTCTGGTGTGTGTCTCGTATGTTCACTTCATCATCATTCCAGGGAAGCATTATTCAGCATTTAACCAAACACCATCATTCAAATAAGCCATAGCAGCTCTGGTTTGAATCCTAGTGTGTAGATGTAAGTTCCCTTCTCTGGTGGAGGGATCATCACTGATCATTCCTGGCAGACCACGATGGTCTGCCCGTTAACCCCAAATTTTCTGCATGATATTTGTCTGTTCTAAGATGCCTATGCCTATGATACCCATCCAATAAACGAGAACTCTTTGATGCCGAGCAAGGGTGTGGTCCATCCTAGATTTTCCCCGCTATTGCTGAGTGAGTTGGTTCATTAGGTCGATATTGGCCAAGATCTGCTGATTTAACTCTCAATGGCTATCCATTAGCTCTCCCATCAGATTTTTGGATTTCAAGTCTCATAATAGAGTCAGTTGGATTCTGGACATCAACTGTTTCTGCAATCACATTCGCTGGTTGACTGCTCGGGCCTCCTTGTTGGGTAGTAGCATTTTTGTTGCCTTCCACGTTCTGAGAAGTACATCAAGTATTCCTCACCATTATTAATAGCTTTGCTTATATTTCTACAAATCTGAGTAGTATAAGCAACTTCTTGAAGACAACTGTAGATCTCCTTTAGGGAATTTATCCAATCCAAAAGCAATAAAGGAATATTAATAAACCGAGAGCCAAGTTTCTTAGTGAAAGCCAAAAAATGTTTGCAACTAAATTAGTCACAAACATATAAGAATAGTTTTTGTAAAGAATTATGCGAAGAAAAACAAAATTAAACTGAGTAAAATGAATTAGCAAGAAAATAAAGAATCAACTATAATCTGAGACACATAAATTTATATTGGTCCGGTGTTGTATGCCTACGTCTACTTTAAAGATTATCCTTTATTAGTCACTTATAACTCTGATTACAACAGCAAAAGATAGCAAGTGCTTGATTACAATAGAGTCTAGAGTAACAAGCAGTGTAAAGATCCTGAAAATGAATCAATAGGCCTGTATCTATAAGGAGAGATGATGAAATATTTCGCTAAGATTTCAGTAGAAGGCTCTCTAGGTCTGTAGGGCCCCACAATAACGGTCGGTATCTCTAACTCAATGTTTAAGAACGATCGACCATAGTTATTCCGGTCATTATTTTTTCTTCCAAATGATGTGCAATCGTTTTGCGGGGGGGGGGGGGGTCCCATGTGCCTCCTGAAATTACCTCTAAAATACGAAGTCATTATGAGTTGTAGATCGCGAGATATATATCAACCCTTGTCACATTTGAGATGTTCACTGAGCTACACTAATTGTTATGAAGGAAAACAATCAGCCTAAAATGATTGGCTATCTTCATATCTAAAGATTTTGACCTACGATCATTTTTGTAGGCTCCACTCCTCAATATATTGATGCTCTGAATATTCAAGTGGATTGACATTGTGGATTTTGAGATATCGATTGATCTTCACTAATTTGAGCTATTTTATGTATCGTTCCCTATCGATCCACATAGATCCTTGCTTTTCTATAATTCAAGCGTATGAACTTTGATTGTCCTGAAATTTGAATTGTAACTTTATGGAACTATGCTAGTTACTCCATACTAATTGCCCTCGATTGGGATCCAGTCCAGGTTTTCCCCACCATCGTCCACAGTGTCGTATATAATTGATTCTTAGAGATGATAACCATCCGTTCCTAGCCAAATCGATGATACCACGGCCTTGCCAAAAGGCAGGATAAAAAATACTTAGGCACTTTGGAAGATAGTTTTCAAGTGTTATCAAACAATTTCATAAGGATAAAAGAAAGGAAGAATTTAATAAGTTAAAATGTGTTAACTTATTTAGAAAAGAAAGAACGTTAGAAAAGCTAACGAATGATAGGGTATCATTTAAAATCAAAGATAAAAATGTTTTATCTAAAGAATGTGTAGCATACATAGTTAATGAATAAAAAAAGGGTTGAACCATTATTGTAAATGTACACCAACTCATGGAGTTACTGGATGGCAGAGTGCTTTGACTGATAGTCTAAAATCCAATGATATATGGTAGCGAGCCATGATAAGGTTCAACCTAAGAACATTATAAAACTTTATAGAGGATTTTTAATGTAGGGTTTCATAGTAGAGTGCCAAAACATCATGGTGGTGTTATAAAATAAATGGGCAACATGAACGATAGCCATTTAGGTATTAAGAGGGGCTATTGATGTTTAATAAGGATGCTTGCTAGAATGTATTCTAGATGCTTACATTCAACCTCTTTGGAGAGTCAAGGGGCTCCCATGGGAAAATGAGTCAAAAATTCCACCAGGTGATGTTGTTCGAGCAAAAGATTGTATTAGTGATAGGAAGGCCTAGGGAGGTGATCATTAAAATAAGTTATGATAATCTGATGAAGAAAGCCTAAAAAAAGAGATTATGTTATGGATGAATGAATAATGAATGATTATGCGAAATGGTTGGACAATGACTATAAAGTATACCTAACTTGAATACACACACACACACACACACACACACACACACACACACACACACACACACATATATATGACATAATTCATAATTGGGTAAAAAATGTTGGGTACATTATTAATTGACTGTAGGCACATGGTTGCTGTAACGACCCGCCTTTGGACAGTTTAAACCGACGATCAAATACCCATGTCGATTCCAAACCATTAAAAGGGCAGATAGTTATTGGGGTAATTAAGAAAAGAAAAGGAAGGGAAATAAAGGAAATGAAACAACACAGAATCTCACAGCGGAAGGCTAAAGTATAATAATAAAATAACAGTTCATGAAGCTGTTAATTAAATGAATACATTTGAAATGAATACATTTGATTATTATTATACAACATTTATCAGAGTTACATACACAACAAATATCATACAACAATGCAGCGGAATGGAATGAATATAATAGTAGTAGATAATATACCAAATCTTCGTCTCCGTCCTCCAAGGAAATGATCTTCAACCTAAACTGAAAACTCAGGACTGACCCGAGCGTAATGAAAAGACAAAACACTCGAGTCAGGACTAAAATATCCTTATGAAAGTTAAATCAATCGTCAATAAATATGAGTGTGACGGCGTCAGAGATGTTTACGGGGTTTTACATCTCATATCCAGTGTCAACGTGCGTGCAATAACTTAAGAGATGTTACGGGATTTTCCATCTCTCAAGGATCCGTGAAACTATCTACTATGTAGTAATATACGCTAAGTAGATAATGTCTATCAGTAATATAAAATATCAAAATAGCGTTAAGGCGTTACCATAATCCCCCTTAACACATTTTATATTCCCAAAAGCATATACAAGACCGTAGTTTCCCCAAAACCGAAAGTCACCAGAGGGCAATCCATATACTCAAGGTACAAATCAAAACGTAGTGGTCGCGAATAGGATAATCAGTATGACAAGGTACATGAGGCAATACCAACTAGGATACTAGTAGTTGCGTGATCCGGACTGATGTTGGGCATAGCCAGCAGCTACCCCAACACCGCGAAACAACACTCCGAAATCAAGGGGTGCACCCAAATCGCATCACAAATGTAATAGATATGGTATCGAAGAAGTGTGTCCGCTAGAGGTGGCGAACCTCAATGGCCCGGCGCGGCTCCTGTTTTAGTCATGTCAGGGGTCATCCAATAATCGTTCTCTTTCTTCAGTCAACGCGTTCACCAAACCATCCACTTCATTCTGGATCAACACTCCGCGTATAATAGTTATTAAAGTGGTTTTCGGTATCGACAGAGAGTATGTCCATATCCGATCCCGGTCTCTTTAATAACTACGTATTATTACACCGTTGGCTCCTTTACATTTCGAATCGATTCATGATTGATATCAAATGTCATATTCACTTCAAAATCAAATCCATTTCAAATATCGACATAGCCATTCAAAGTATAAGGTTCCTTTTCAAAAATCATTTTGCGTCTCAATATCTTATTTCGGTTTCAAAATCATCCCGAATTTAAATTTTATGTTGCAACTTCATTTAACCCAATTCGTATTTAAATTCAAGATTTAAACATAAACATTCCACCTTATTAACCAGCTTGAAATTTTTAGAAAATAGTTTTAAGTAGTTTAAAAGTAGTTTAAATAATTAAAATAGTTAAAAATAATTAAAATCTTGCAATGGATTTAAAATAGATAAATTAGTTTAAAATAATTTAAATTGGGTTAAGTAGATTAAAAATAGATTAAAATAGTTTAAGTATTCAAAATGGTTTATATAACAGAGTAATTTGGAAAACAATTTAAAACAGCTTCAAAACCAATCCATTTCAATTACAACTTCCCAATTCCAATCAATTTCAATTTCCATTTTACCGATTCAATTTCGATTTCAATTCAAAACAATGTCAACTTTAACTTCAAATCAATTCAATTCTACATTCACCTTCAATTTATTCAATTTCAATTTTTTTTCGATTTGGAGCTTGATTTCAAAATATCCATTTATAACACTTAACAAATTTTCCATCAATATTCAAGTCTAAATTCCAATTTCAAATATGATTCAATTCCAAACTCGATGTCAAAATGTCATTTTTATATCACATTTACTTGGTAATCTTCAAGGCTCGAATTAAGGTTAAATCTTTAAACAAATCAATTTTCGAAATTCAATCAAATTCTAATTTTTAAATTTCAAAGTCTCGAATCATATTACTTAACAATTTCTTATAACCAAGATTTATTTCATCATTCCAAAACTCAATTTTTCAATAAATTCGATTTCTATAAATTGATTTCTATTTATAACCTTTAAATCAAAACATTTAAATAAACTTCAAATCGACGATTTTTTTAAAATTATTCATTTAGCCAATTCGGTGTCCGTATATAATTTTCTATCCTATGGCCAAGTAATTATTTATTTCAATTAAATGTCAGGGATGAATATATATTACTTAAATTAAATCACAGTATCATATGTATGCATAACAGGATATATATAAGCAAATAAACATCCAAACACTCAAATATCAACCAATAACATCCATCGAAATACATCGTCCAATAAGCAATACAATTCATGGCAATTTCATAGTTATCGATGTCAGGTAAGTAAATCGCAATTCAATTTCGATTTCAATTTAACTGTCAATTTGAGTTTTCAACGGTTAATTCAAATAACAAGCAATATGATAATTAAATTTATATCAAACAACGACAATAAAATTCATATCACTTTATAATGTCAATTTAACTAGCATACAAATATTTAGTACGGTGTGAGCGTTATAAAACACTCACCTTGATTTTCTCGATTTAAAATCAAATCGAACGACGTTCGATTTAACCCAAAATTTTCTCTAGCTCCAAAAGCTTCCAATCCAGCTCCATAGCGTAGTGCTCGTCAATACGGACCTGTCGCAATTTGTTTCGTCCAGTTTGGACCTCGTATCAAAAAGTTATAGCCGTTTGAATTTTATATACAAATTTATATAAACAAATTAACTTTTCTATTTCTCTTTATTATTATTATTAACCTTTAATCTCAGCCGTTGCTTCCAGGATACCAAATCCAGGCCGCCCCTTCCTTTCACCTTCTTCTTCGTTCACACGAGAAACAGCGAACCCAAGCACGCACGAAAACCCCAAAGGCCGAGCCTCCAACTTCCCACGAGACGACGATCAGGCGACGCTATGTCAAGCGCCTCCACGAGCTACACCCACGCCCCAACCCGCGGCCCACTCGGCCCTATATGCTGCACGCAAAACGAGATCGAACGGCCTACGTTCACGGCCCCACCGTGGCTCCAAACGACGACGATAAACAAAATCTACCGTTGGATGGAGAGATCTCTCCTAGCTCTACGATATTCGTGTTGGAGGTTTAGGCTAAAACGACATGGATGAGGAGAGATTGAGGGTGGAAGGTCGTAAGTTTTCGGCCATCGAATTCTAAAGGAGGCGGCCACGAATGAAAAGGGCTAGGGTTTCTGCTCAAACATGTTTATATAAGATTTTATATTATATTATTATTAATTCCAAAATTCACATGCTTTTTCAAACAATCTCCAAACGAAACGTGCCGGCTGGCGTTTCTAGGGTTTACCCCGCGTTCCGGACACAATGGAACAGGTTTCGGAAGCTAATTCGATCATATGCGACAGTTATAGCGATAAACGATCAATTTGAATTAAATCGATTTAAACGAATTTCTATACGTTTTGGCTCGCCCCGGACAAACGGTAAACCCGATTGACATGAAATTTGAAATATTACAATAATATCATATTACGGATCCGATGAAACTATTTTCGTCGAAATCCGAGACCGTTTGAAAAATGACTATTTTAACTCGTTAAATTAATATTAAAACAATTTCATTGCGTTTCGAGCTGCCACGGTCAAACGACAACTCCGATTTCTACGAAAATTGAGATCTGATAATAACTAACTATTACGGATCCAATGGAACTAGTTTCGTCCAATTCTGAGACTGTTCAAAATTTGGCTATTTTCCAGTCGATAATTAAATATTAAAATATTCAATTTTCACAAATTTACTTTTAATTCGATTTTAAAAGTTCTACAACATCATTCTAACTTTAGTATGATAAAATAAAATTTTACAAATCATTTTTAGTCATATTCAACCCGTTATTCAATTTATCCAATAAATTCCAAATTTAAAATCTTATTAACTCTATTATAATCCTGATATAACTTACATTCACTTTGGAAACCAAATTGAATCATATTAAATCAAATTTTAATTTTTCACTTTATTTTCATATATTAAATTCTAATATCAAATTAATCATATCAAATTCGGAATTTAATTATTCAAACATTTGTAATATTAAATTTAAACAATTTTATTATTCTTAAATCAGTATCTTTTGAAATATTCGAAACGAACTTATAAAATTTAACACATTCAAATTATAGAACAACCATTTTCATTAAAACAATTATTCAATTCCCTTTATTCAATTATTCAATAAATTCCAAATATTAAATTTTAAACAATTTAATTGTTCAATATTTGACGGATTTCAATATTGGATTTTTAAATAAAAATTTCATTATCAGTCGATTTACTATATTACATTAGATGAATTCCACGTTATTATTTAACTGCAGTTAGAGATAATGCACTCAACTAATATATATACTTTCATTTCAATTGCAATTGGTTCACAAATTCAATTCGACTAACTAAATGAATAGGTAACTTAAATAATTATCACTGTTGACTTTTAATTACTTATAAGTTTATTATTTACAAACAAGCGTCACAATTACCTATACAATACAAATTCATTCAATTACCTTCGACTACATCTTATTTCAATTGATTTGGGATTTCATTCAATTAATAAACACTTAACTTAGATAAATTTTGTTGCATTTCATTCTAGTTATTATTATTCCAAATGAATTACAATTTTTTTCTAACACTAAATCACGAAATCTTATTAAATTAGCTATTTTAATTATCGGAAATTTACGGGTCGTTACACTCTCCCCCACTCAAAACTTTTCGTCCCCGAAAAGGAAAAAGAAGGGAAAAGAACTAAGTATAGAATTCGCATTAGATATATTTCATTCAAAGTTATTAACTTATAAAACAATGAAATTCCATTTATAAAGTTATAACTACGCTTCCACTAAGTTATTCCAACGGCTTTCTAAATTTAAAGTTAGTTATCAAAACAAGTTATAAAAATTTTAAAACTTGAAAATTTTTCTAACACCCGGATTTACGAAAAATTTCGGCAGAGTCTCCTTTGCGCGGCTCGATCGGTACAACTACAAAACGCCTCTACGGGCCCCAAACAAACAAAAGAAAATCCAAAAGCCAAGTGGCTCATCAAAAATCACCAAATCCAATGATAAAATAAACATGTACCTTATATTTTTATTAGCGAGCATATACGAATAATATAGCGTGAAAGCGAGCTCCAAATGCGAAGCAAGCGCAATCCGCACCTACTAAACACTCAACAAACCACGAGAAACATGCATATATGAAAATAATATCAATATACACAATATAGCAACATAACAACTACATGTGCCAACATAGCAAATGCAACAAAACAACAAATGCAACCATCAATCAACTATCATCCAACAAATCCATAACCAATCAATATAAATTCACTTCTCATTAATATTTATTGACTTGGTTTCAATTTTAATCATAGTTGATTCATTAACGTTGGATTTTTCTAACATTCATCCTCAATTCAATTAGTTAACATTCACTAATTTATATTTACATTAGTTCACTTCCAATTTGAATCAAATTAAATTCATTTAACTTTCAATTTGATTTCAGTGATTTATAGCTTTCAATTTCATTAACACTTAATGAATTATATGCAATCCACTAACAATCATATAACAACCAAATCATACCCCACATAACCAAAATATTAATTTTACATTCAATTTGGTTTATCTCCTTCAATTCCAATTATACAATTTAAAAGAATCATTTTATATTTGGCATCTTATATTTCCAATATTAACTTTAATTAAATCCGTAAGCCGTACATATATCATCCGTGAGCAATATCAATCTAATCGCTTATTCGATCACACAATTTCACTTCCAAACTAGTATCGTTCACACGACTCTCTAGTGCGGACTCGGATTTGGTTTCTTGATTGGAAACTGTTACTCTCCTTGCATAGCCATATGCTATGATAGAGAATTCCAGAATCAATTAAAAATCCATATCTAGGGTTCGTCGTCAGAAATCGAGTGAAAAATCCTAAATTGGATCGATATAAATCATCTCGAAATTTTGTGCTCGAATTTGGATCAAATCGTTATGCGAATAAAATAATATACGTACAATCCCACGTATTACCTTCCAATAGATTTCTATCCAATTTATCTATACTAAATTATTTTATTAACTTTCATTTTATTTACCATTTATTATTCACAATCCATTATTTAGTTAATATATCCATTTCTTTACATAGCATATTCTTCAACATTATCTTTTCTTAACACCTTATCAAAGAATTCGCTTACTCAAGTTCATTTTCAAACATTCTATATAATTTAATTAAATTCAATTTCATTTTAAAATTGATTCTTAGCTATAAGAAATTCCTTTGTTTATACTTATTGCATTTTCATAATTCCAGTTAATAACGAATTCATTTGTGGAACATTTTTTTTTAATCATTACTTTAGTTTATTGTCATCTCATAAAAGTCTAACTTCTCATATATGACTTCTCTTAGTTTACAGATATCTTAAAGGTTACAAATTTAATTATTTTACAATCCCTTTGCAATTTATATTTTTTTTCTATAACCAATTTACAAAGATATAATACGATTCATTTCTTAAGTTCACTTACTTGTTCCATTTATCCATTCACCATTTCAGGTTATATTTAAGTATATAACATTTTTCCACAACCAAAATTTTCATTTACACATTTTAATTCATTTTGAGTTTTCCTTACTTGTATACTTCAATTACTTTCAGGTTCTGTTTATTTGTACAACATCTCATTACATATCCAAAACATCATTTAACTTCTTAATATTTGGTAAGTCTTGTTATGTGTTATCAGAATGCAAATTTTCGGTATTATACAAATTTATAGAATTTCATTTTACTAATTTAGAATGTTCACAATTTAATTTGTTTAAATCCCTTTTACCTTTCAACTTTAAAGTTTTCCTAAACAATAGCTTAGATATCTTAATCCTCTTATTTTTATAAATTTTGGTTATTCCCATTTCATTTAAATAATTTGAAAATTTCTAATTAACATAACTTAGAAATTTAAATGCTCGGTTCCTTTCAAATTGTTTGAAATAAACAAATACTTATATTATTATATTTTTTTTTTATATATCAAATCATACCTTTGGAGTTTAAACCAAAACTCATTTACCCAAAATAATTTTTAAAGAAAAGCAAAGCTTCTTAGAAGTCTCCCCCACTTTGAGACTCGAAAATGAACGTCGATGATGCTGCGCAGTCATCACCGAAATTATCTTCCAGCGACATAAGAGAGGAGTACTAAATTTATTCCTTCCTTTAAAAATCCTTTCAAAATATTTCCATAAACAATTTCCAACTAATATTAATATATATTTCTTAAAAGCTTGGAAAACCATTTTAAAACCTCCGGGACATAATTCAATATTTTCCAATTTAAATCTATTTTAATTCATAAGTCACCTTTATAAAATATTCTTATAAGATTTCACAAGTGTTTTATATTTTCTTCAAATTATAGGAATTTCTTTCTTAAAACATTCCACAAGTATTTTATTACTGTTCTTTTGTTATTCAACTTAGTTATCAAATTACAATATCCAATTAGTGATAATAACCAATATTTTTATTCCTAACAGCCAGGTAAGCTAGATAAGTCACACTAATTTCTGAAGAATTTTCTTTATATACAAAATATAATTAGGGCAAAATTATTTCATTTACCCAATTTCAAAACAATACTATGTCGAATTGTTCTGTTTAAGTGTTTAGAGATCCCTATCAATGACGTTAATTACTCGTACTGACCAGAATCCATAAGCCACTCAACAAAACAACCGACACAATATAAAACATTTTATATCACTAACAAGTACGCTCTCTCATATACACTCAACTCATTCATATAGTTTACCTCTATTTCAATGAGTTACTCCCCACTAGAGCCAAGGTTTATCGCTAAACCAAAGCTCTGATACCAACTGTAACGACCCGCCTTTGGACAGTTTAAACCGACGATCAAATACCCATGTCGATTCCAAACCATTAAAAGGGCAGATAGTTATTGGGGTAATTAAGAAAAGAAAAGGAAGGGAAATAAAGGAAATGAAACAACACAGAATCTCACAGCGGAAGGCTAAAGTATAATAATAAAATAACAGTTCATGAAGCTGTTAATTAAATGAATACATTTGAAATGAATACATTTGATTATTATTATACAACATTTATCAGAGTTACATACACAACAAATATCATACAACAATGCAGCGGAATGGAATGAATATAATAGTAGTAGATAATATACCAAATCTTCGTCTCCGTCCTCCAAGGAAATGATCTTCAACCTAAACTGAAAACTCAGGACTGACCCGAGCGTAATGAAAAGACAAAACACTCGAGTCAGGACTAAAATATCCTTATGAAAGTTAAATCAATCGTCAATAAATATGAGTGTGACGGCGTCAGAGATGTTTACGGGGTTTTACATCTCATATCCAGTGTCAACGTGCGTGCAATAACTTAAGAGATGTTACGGGATTTTCCATCTCTCAAGGATCCGTGAAACTATCTACTATGTAGTAATATACGCTAAGTAGATAATGTCTATCAGTAATATAAAATATCAAAATAGCGTTAAGGCGTTACCATAATCCCCCTTAACACATTTTATATTCCCAAAAGCATATACAAGACCGTAGTTTCCCCAAAACCGGAAGTCACCAGAGGGCAATCCATATACTCAAGGTACAAATCAAAACGTAGTGGTCGCGAATAGGATAATCAGTATGACAAGGTACATGAGGCAATACCAACTAGGATACTAGTAGTTGCGTGATCCGGACTGATGTTGGGCATAGCCAGCAGCTACCCCAACACCGCGAAACAACACTCCGAAATCAAGGGGTGCACCCAAATCGCATCACAAATGTAATAGATATGGTATCGAAGAAGTGTGTCCGCTAGAGGTGGCGAACCTCAATGGCCCGGCGCGGCTCCTGTTTTAGTCATGTCAGGGGTCATCCAATAATCGTTCTCTTTCTTCAGTCAACGCGTTCACCAAACCATCCACTTCATTCTGGATCAACACTCCGCGTATAATAGTTATTAAAGTGGTTTTCGGTATCGACAGAGAGTATGTCCATATCCGATCCCGGTCTCTTTAATAACTACGTATTATTACACCGTTGGCTCCTTTACATTTCGAATCGATTCATGATTGATATCAAATGTCATATTCACTTCAAAATCAAATCCATTTCAAATATCGACATAGCCATTCAAAGTATAAGGTTCCTTTTCAAAAATCATTTTGCGTCTCAATATCTTATTTCGGTTTCAAAATCATCCCGAATTTAAATTTTATGTTGCAACTTCATTTAACCCAATTCGTATTTAAATTCAAGATTTAAACATAAACATTCCACCTTATTAACCAGCTTGAAATTTTTAGAAAATAGTTTTAAGTAGTTTAAAAGTAGTTTAAATAATTAAAATAGTTAAAAATAATTAAAATCTTGCAATGGATTTAAAATAGATAAATTAGTTTAAAATAATTTAAATTGGGTTAAGTAGATTAAAAATAGATTAAAATAGTTTAAGTATTCAAAATGGTTTATATAACAGAGTAATTTGGAAAACAATTTAAAACAGCTTCAAAACCAATCCATTTCAATTACAACTTCCCAATTCCAATCAATTTCAATTTCCATTTTACCGATTCAATTTCGATTTCAATTCAAAACAATGTCAACTTTAACTTCAAATCAATTCAATTCTACATTCACCTTCAATTTATTCAATTTCAATTTTTTTTCGATTTGGAGCTTGATTTCAAAATATCCATTTATAACACTTAACAAATTTTCCATCAATATTCAAGTCTAAATTCCAATTTCAAATATGATTCAATTCCAAACTCGATGTCAAAATGTCATTTTTATATCACATTTACTTGGTAATCTTCAAGGCTCGAATTAAGGTTAAATCTTTAAACAAATCAATTTTCGAAATTCAATCAAATTCTAATTTTTAAATTTCAAAGTCTCGAATCATATTACTTAACAATTTCTTATAACCAAGATTTATTTCATCATTCCAAAACTCAATTTTTCAATAAATTCGATTTCTATAAATTGATTTCTATTTATAACCTTTAAATCAAAACATTTAAATAAACTTCAAATCGACGATTTTTTTAAAATTATTCATTTAGCCAATTCGGTGTCCGTATATAATTTTCTATCCTATGGCCAAGTAATTATTTATTTCAATTAAATGTCAGGGATGAATATATATTACTTAAATTAAATCACAGTATCATATGTATGCATAACAGGATATATATAAGCAAATAAACATCCAAACACTCAAATATCAACCAATAACATCCATCGAAATACATCGTCCAATAAGCAATACAATTCATGGCAATTTCATAGTTATCGATGTCAGGTAAGTAAATCGCAATTCAATTTCGATTTCAATTTAACTGTCAATTTGAGTTTTCAACGGTTAATTCAAATAACAAGCAATATGATAATTAAATTTATATCAAACAACGACAATAAAATTCATATCACTTTATAATGTCAATTTAACTAGCATACAAATATTTAGTACGGTGTGAGCGTTATAAAACACTCACCTTGATTTTCTCGATTTAAAATCAAATCGAACGACGTTCGATTTAACCCAAAATTTTCTCTAGCTCCAAAAGCTTCCAATCCAGCTCCATAGCGTAGTGCTCGTCAATACGGACCTGTCGCAATTTGTTTCGTCCAGTTTGGACCTCGTATCAAAAAGTTATAGCCGTTTGAATTTTATATACAAATTTATATAAACAAATTAACTTTTCTATTTCTCTTTATTATTATTATTAACCTTTAATCTCAGCCGTTGCTTCCAGGATACCAAATCCAGGCCGCCCCTTCCTTTCACCTTCTTCTTCGTTCACACGAGAAACAGCGAACCCAAGCACGCACGAAAACCCCAAAGGCCGAGCCTCCAACTTCCCACGAGACGACGATCAGGCGACGCTATGTCAAGCGCCTCCACGAGCTACACCCACGCCCCAACCCGCGGCCCACTCGGTCCTATATGCTGCACGCAAAACGAGATCGAACGGCCTACGTTCACGGCCCCACCGCGGCTCCAAACGACGACGATAAACAAAATCTACCGTTGGATGGAGAGATCTCTCCTAGCTCTACGATATTCGTGTTGGAGGTTTAGGCTAAAACGACATGGATGAGGAGAGATTGAGGGTGGAAGGTCGTAAGTTTTCGGCCATCGAATTCTAAAGGAGGCGGCCACGAATGAAAAGGGCTAGGGTTTCTGCTCAAACATGTTTATATAAGATTTTATATTATATTATTATTAATTCCAAAATTCACATGCTTTTTCAAACAATCTCCAAACGAAACGTGCCGGCTGGCGTTTCTAGGGTTTACCCCGCGTTCCGGACACAATGGAACAGGTTTCGGAAGCTAATTCGATCATATGCGACAGTTATAGCGATAAACGATCAATTTGAATTAAATCGATTTAAACGAATTTCTATACGTTTTGGCTCGCCCCGGACAAACGGTAAACCCGATTGACATGAAATTTGAAATATTACAATAATATCATATTACGGATCCGATGAAACTATTTTCGTCGAAATCCGAGACCGTTTGAAAAATGACTATTTTAACTCGTTAAATTAATATTAAAACAATTTCAATGCGTTTCGAGCTGCCACGGTCAAACGACAACTCCGATTTCTACGAAAATTGAGATCTGATAATAACTAACTATTACGGATCCAATGGAACTAGTTTCGTCCAATTCTGAGACTGTTCAAAATTTGGCTATTTTCCAGTCGATAATTAAATATTAAAATATTCAATTTTCACAAATTTACTTTTAATTCGATTTTAAAAGTTCTACAACATCATTCTAACTTTAGTATGATAAAATAAAATTTTACAAATCATTTTTAGTCATATTCAACCCGTTATTCAATTTATCCAATAAATTCCAAATTTAAAATCTTATTAACTCTATTATAATCCTGATATAACTTACATTCACTTTGGAAACCAAATTGAATCATATTAAATCAAATTTTAATTTTTCACTTTATTTTCATATATTAAATTCTAATATCAAATTAATCATATCAAATTCGGAATTTAATTATTCAAACATTTGTAATATTAAATTTAAACAATTTTATTATTCTTAAATCAGTATCTTTTGAAATATTCGAAACGAACTTATAAAATTTAACACATTCAAATTATAGAACAACCATTTTCATTAAAACAATTATTCAATTCCCTTTATTCAATTATTCAATAAATTCCAAATATTAAATTTTAAACAATTTAATTGTTCAATATTTGACGGATTTCAATATTGGATTTTTAAATAAAAATTTCATTATCAGTCGATTTACTATATTACATTAGATGAATTCCACGTTATTATTTAACTGCAGTTAGAGATAATGCACTCAACTAATATATATACTTTCATTTCAATTGCAATTGGTTCACAAATTCAATTCGACTAACTAAATGAATAGGTAACTTAAATAATTATCACTGTTGACTTTTAATTACTTATAAGTTTATTATTTACAAACAAGCGTCACAATTACCTATACAATACAAATTCATTCAATTACCTTCGACTACATCTTATTTCAATTGATTTGGGATTTCATTCAATTAATAAACACTTAACTTAGATAAATTTTGTTGCATTTCATTCTAGTTATTATTATTCCAAATGAATTACAATTTTTTTCTAACACTAAATCACGAAATCTTATTAAATTAGCTATTTTAATTATCGGAAATTTACGGGTCGTTACAGTTGCTTTGATCTAATGTTCATTTACATGATATGATATATTATGACATGATGATAAAGTGAGGGGAAATCTCATTCTGCATTAGCGGCATGGTCTCACTATGAATTCTTATGGTAAAGGTTATACTCATGCTAGAATTTTGTCTGACCTATGTTTTTACTATTTCCCATAAACTAACAGATACACATTCGAGTAAGCTGAGTTTATGATTTAGGCAGTTATTTCTTTTGGAAGGACAAATAAAGATTTCGAAGATGAACTAGGAGGCCTGCTATTTAAACAAATATATTTTAGTTTTTTGCTATGTAAAACCAAGACATATATAACTAGTTATGTTATATGTGTGGTGTCGGCATCTTCATATGTCGGGCACACACTACTCTATTCCCTATTGTATTTACTCGTGCAGTAGAATGATTTAGATTAAATAATGTAATGAATTACGTAAAACAAATTATTGTAATGAAAAAGATAAATAACTGCTCTACTTATTTAATGTTGTGAAAAAATACCGATCTCACTTTCTCGTTTGAAAATAATTCTGATGATGACTGCAACATCATTAGCATTCAATTTTTGGGTCTCAAAGTATAGGATGTTACACATGCTTCTTACCAGATATAACTTGTTCTTGTAACACTTATTCATATAATAATTTCTTCAGAAAGATCCCCATAAAATCAAGTCTACCGGTGAAACCATAATTTGGTATCGAAAATATGCTCCTGATTGTATAATATTTCAAGCCAAACAATATCATCATGCATAAATCATCAAGTACGGTCATGACAATATGTATACATTATACATATAACAACTAAAATATTGATTCATTCTGGATTATTTTTATCTTTAGTTTCTTTTTCTTCTTATATTCAATATCCATTCATTTACATTCACGTTAAATCCACATTCTTAAAAACTAACATGCTTAAATCATATTTTATTTCCCATTATAAATTAATTTTCATTTTAACATGAATGTGCATTGCATGTGCCAAGTTAGTACTGTGTGTGTATATAAAAGTTTATCGAAACAAAAATTATCTAACTCATACATGATGCACATTGTAACAAGAATTCAAAGTATTTCAATGTATATGCACAATAGTGAAAAAATTCAATGTTTTATCAAACTATTTAGGGATATTAAATTGTTCTTGTACATTGTACTTTTAAAATGGAAAATTCATCTACTTGTAATTTTTTGTGGTAAGCAATGAAAATATATTGGTCACAATTGAAGTGAAAATGAATTATAAATTGAAATTTTGTACAATTAAACAAAGTGGTGATATATGCATATATTATGCATGCCTATATGTTCTAAGTAAAAAGAGAATAGTAATTTCGTACCTCGAGATTCCCTATGGGGTAAAAAGGTTTTTTTGCATTTGGTACCACAAGTGATTCGAACATTATATCCACAGTATCCCGAGGAAACTCCACTGTTTCATCTCCGGCAGTCTCTTGAAGGGAAGCTCTTATAAAATTGCCCAATTAAGAAACAGTTTATTTTAATAGTAAAAATATAAACCCATTTGTAGTAATTACATGTTTGTTGGTTTAGGATGTTGACTTGATACATGTAAAGGTATGTTATATTTTAGCTTTATTAAATTTGTTTAGATGTAGTGTGCACTTGAAAAAATTTGTTGTTTCGAAATGTCTTAGAAGTTATTGACTACACATGTATTTGCAGTTAGTTAAAAAAATTATTATTTGCATAAAATTTCACAACTTAAGGATCTATCTAAGAAGTGAAGTGGAGTCATCCTTATTATGTGTCGTGACTTTGATATGAATATGCTCAAATGCGTCAAGCACACGAGCAGACCTACCATAGTTCTTTCCGTAAATATAAATTATTTCATCATACCGACAATCTAGGAAGTTAAAAATAACAACTAGAGTGATGAGAATAAAACATATTACCAATATTTTGACATGCACCTGTGTAGAAATAGATGCATAATTGTGCGAAGTCGGATTGGGGTTTCTATTTGTTGAAGCTTTCTTTGGTTCCTCTTTAACTTCTAGAAGATCCCAATATTGGAGCGACTTGTGCCAAATAGCTTGCCTTATAAAGATTGGTTTAACATTCATTCGCTTTATATCGTTCAACATATCTGAATATCTTTTACTAGCTTTTGTCTTCCAGTATTTTCTTATGGTCCCTATTAGATAAGCATCATAACCATATGCCCGACCCTGCGAATGTATGGTACATGTTACATAATAATGCATATTCAGATTATATTGTAAAAATATATTATGAAATAAGTTATGTGAAATAGCCCTGGTATTAGAAAATACTAATGATATTAAATTATAATAATTGTTATAATTTAATATGATGAATAGAATGCAATAGAGAAATAAATTTGGTTTAAGTTATGTATTTCAAATAAACAATAAGTATGGAGCTAAATATTGGGTTTAAAATTCATTGTTTGGTATTTTAGTTAAATAAAATAGAAAATATTGGAATTTAGGTAAATTTGAGTTAATAAATTTACCAAGTGATGTATTACAACATTTAATTATTGAAATAAATCCAAATTTATGGAAATACAGTTTTAAAAACTTTATTTTGAGGCATTGGAGTGAAATTAATCATTTACTATATTTTAATTAAGTCAATGTGATAATGTTGATAATTATTGTCAATATTAGCCTTTTATTGAATGTAAAAGGAAAAATATGAAGAAAACATGTCTTTTCACAAAATAAAAGATGAAATATTTTGTGAAAATATTATTTTGTTATTTTAAAAGGATTATAATGATTTATTACAACTTATTTGACTAAGAGAATAAATTTTGATCAAGTTATACTTTAAAAATAGCGCTTATACACTAAAATTGTGCAAAGTGTTAAATATTATTAAAAATGGGGTTTTATTGTAAAAGAATAACTTTTAATTGTTAAAAGAAATTATATTTTGTTACAATGGATATTTTATTCCAATACAGTAGGATGTATGCATTTTATATGACTTTAAATGTTGAAAAATGTGCGCATAGTGTTAATTTAAGTAACATATATACATAATTTTGATTTTCACTAAGTAATTTTTCTCTTGGTCTTAATTGGGTAGAAATGAGGATCCATTAGCCTACTATCTAGAATTTTCTATTGAGAAACTAGGCCGTACGTAGTTTCTTTCAGCTTCTTGTTCTCAAAATAAACCTACCGTAAAAAGAAAGGAGAAAATTTTCATGGCCGCTTTCACCTAAATCCAAATTTCTACCCTACTTTTCTACGACTTAAAAGGGAAAATAACCTAAACTAAGAATAGAAAGGTAATATCCTTCCAATACCAAATAGATTTCATCAAAATTTGAGAACTTGAGATGTGAATTGTCTTTTATTTGCTTATGTTTGTTTTGCATGTTTATTTTCAAGTGTCTACAGGCACTTGAAGACCATTTCCTTGCTAAATCCACCATTTTATTGCTAAAACCATTGCTAAATCAAGCGATAATCAAGGTAAGAGTTTTCTTATAGCAAGCTAAAGCAAAATATCAAATTATGCTATCAATTTGTTGTTTGAAATGTTCAATTTATTGAAAAAGTTTTCTCTTTTGTTGGATGAAATTGTGCTATGTTCAAAAAATCATATCTTTCTCAATTTATAGCCAATTGCTCCAAACTTTTGACATGCAGTAGCTGGACTGTAAAACATTTATGCAAATATTCATTGAAATTTGATTTCTTTTGATATAGAAAATTGTTGGTTGAATTAGGCCAAAAATTGATCTCTGTTTGTTGGCCGAAAATGCACCATGTTCAAAATATCATATCTTTCTTAAATTACAGCCAATTGCTCCCAATTTTTGATATGTTGTATTAGTTGGACTGAAAAACAATTTTGGAAATCTTGATTGTATTTTGATTTGTTTTGATATTGAAAATTGTTGGTTGAAATCGACCAAAAATTGATCTCTGTTTTTTGGCCGAAAATGCACCATGTTAAAAAAAATCATATCTTCTTCAGTTTATAGCCATTTGCTTTCAATTTTTGATATGTTGCAGTAGTTGGACTGTGCAACGTTTTGAAAATTTTCATGAAATTTTTAGTTGTTTTGATATAGCAAATCGTTGGTTCAAAACAGCCAAAAATCTTTTTTTTTGTGCTTGTTTGAAAATAGCCGTGTTCGAAAAATCATAACTCTTTCATTTGTAGCGAATGACTCCAAATTTTGGATATGTTATAGTCCTCATGTCATAGTACAACATAGAAAAATTTGGCTGAAATACGGATTGTTTTGATACCCCAAATTACTATCCAAATTCAGCTAAAAACTCAGTTGCTTGGTAGATTGTTCTTTTGCTCCTATTTGCGCTTTCATTAATTGTTTCACTGCACATTTCGATGATTTTAAATATTATTTGAATAAGTTTGATGATGAATGTTTAAGTCATTTTATCCAACAATGGATTGGCTTGATTTTTGAAATGTTTATAATTTAAATTTTATTTAAATTCTATTTCAATCTAAATATCGATAAATATCGATATTTGAAGAATTCGATGGTTTTAATTGATTTTGGTTTCGAATAAATTTCTAAAAATTATTTATAGACTATGGTTAATTGAATAAATGTTTTTAAGACATTTTAAAGGGTTTTAATAAATTATTAATATTTTTAAAAGTATTTTATAAATAAATAATCTATTTGATAAATGGATTTTTCCTTACATAACTTATTTAAAAATCTCTAAAAATTGTTTAAAAATTGTTTAAAAATCCCATTTTCTATAAAAAACTATTCTAAATATATTATAGCCAAGTTAGATGATTTTCGACGTATAAAAATGAGAATTAAACGATTTGGCAAAAATGCGTGGTATGAGACATGTATTTTCGCCTCATCGCTTAATATTGGACTTATACTGTCGAATCTGCTTTGAAGTACTGTTTTATGATATTTTTACGTGCCGAGGACATGAAGCGGGATTGTGATGATGAATTGATGATGGTTATGATGTTTAAGATGGATTTTTTACTTTTCAATGAAATGAGACAAGTCTTGATGTCACTTTAAACTCATCAAAGTATGAGATACAATGAGTTGGGTGTTTTACACTCACCAATGAGGCGAGGCGGTATATGTTTGATTTGGATTTTTATGAATGTTTTCTAATGTGGCATCGACTGATGATTAGTAAAACAATAGATGCGAATGTATGGTATGGGACATACATTAACGCCCATTGGGTTCCTATTCGAGAAGTTGTGACACATTTAAGATGTTATTAGTAGTACAAACCGAGTATACGATTGGAATCAATACAATGCACTTGATGTCATTACTAGATTCCAATCATCATGATGTCTTGCTTGGATTTTCTATGAAGTTTGCTATGTTTTCTTTCACCTTTTTGTGATGTTGTTATTTGAATACGGCCTTGAGTATGATATAGGCTACATTTATATTATGCTATATGGTGATTTTGATTATGATTGCCTTTAACTCTTAATGAGTTCTTATGATAGATTATGATTATTTGATGTTTCTTTATGAAGTTATTATATGGTTCTCATCCCTTATCCACTTTACTTATAGATGTCCTTAAGAGAAACCATATGCATGTTACTTATTGAATTCCCTTGAAATAGATAGATGAACCACCGATGTCCCCTTTCTTATGAATGATATGATGAATAATATGTCGTTCGGTTGGCAATAATAGAGTGATTCTCGCCTTTCGCTTATTAACTGAGATCCTTACTACTGATAAGTTTTGCTTGCCTGACCCGTGTGCCTTTCACTCGGGTTAGACCGAGTTGCAGGTTAGTCTGGATTGCTTCACTTCTTGGATCAGCTTGATAGCTTTTGTTGGACTTATCATTTTGGCTTGGTTGTCGTTTTAGAGTCGCCTACTTTTATGTTATCTTATTGTATATTATTTTGTGGGATAGGTGTATTTGTGATTCAGCAGTCCTTGCTACTTTTGTATGATGTATTATTATGGAGATGTATGGTGATGTATGTATTTATGTATATACACTTTGATCTGGGTTTGCTGTTCTATGACTGATGTTTTCTATCTGCATGTATATTACATTATTACCGAAATTGTCTGAATCCATCATAGTGTGCCTTAGTTAGGGACTAAGAATGTCTACCACTTATGAAGTAATGAAAAAAAAATCGAAACAAAATTGACATGCTTATCTCTTAACTAACGTATTACTATGATGGTCATCTTAACCAGCCCTATTCTCTGCATTAGTAGACATGACTACTTAGTAATTCTCTTTACTAATGTAGGTCTCGGGGTGGGGCGTCACAACTTGGTATCATAGCATTGTTTCATAATATATTGTAATATACACAGAATAATATACGAGATACCATACCTCAGATATAATACATCTATATACATCATCCCTTAATCATGATCGGTTTCACCTTGACCTTGCCTTGTCCCTATCCTTGTTTTGGTTCGTGTCCCTTTTTTTATTCCTTTGAGGTAAATAGAAAGGAATATGTTTAGGAATGTTAATTATATTCCATAGTATTCCTTAATTTCTGCACTTGAATTACTAATATATCTATTTACCCTATGAATAATCCTATCTTATCTTATCTTTCAGTTAGGTCGAGTAAAGGAAGAGGACGCTCTTCGGCGGCGGGACCGTCTAGTGGTTCTCATCCTGAAGGCGTATATATGTCTACCAACCAGATCCTTGAGCTTATTCGGAGCACTTAGCCTCCCGCTCCAGCTCACTCTTATCCTCCATGCAAATCCATGTTTGCGCGCATGTGTAGCGACTTCACACATCTTAGTGGCATGATATTTAAAGGCACCGAGACGGTTTTAGATGTTGAGGTGTGGCTCAGTTCTTGTGAGTGTATCTTTAGTCTTATGGAGATCTCTAGTCATCACCGAGTCCTTGTAGCATCTAGTATGTTGCAAGAACGAGCTTTACATTGGTATGATCTTCTTGCTACTGAGATTGATGAGTCCACTCTAGAGTGGGATCAGTTCCGTGAGAGATTCGAACTCAAGTTTATTCCAGAATCTGAGAAGGCTATTCTTGCTCGACATTTCCTTGATTTCAAACAAGTAAAGTCGACCGTTTCTAAATTTGTTGCATCCTTTGAAGCCTTGTCTAAATATGGTCTCGAGCACATCTCTACTTCTTATAAGAAGAATCTTAAGTTCTCTCTGGGCTTAAGAAATATCTGAAGAAGTCCCTCATGCTTCTCCTTAAGCTCACCTTTGAAAAATTTATGGATGCGGCCCTTCAGCTTGAAGCGATCGAGAAGGAGAAAGATAGTGATGATGAGGGTAAGAAATTTTTCCACAAGCCAAAGCCGTTCCATCCTAGTAAGAATAAGAAATAGAGGGGATCTTCTTCTTAGTCTCAGTCTACTCCTTCAACTAAGCCTTTTGCATGCTTCGATTATGGTGCACCTGATCATCTAGTGAAGGAGTGTCCCAAGCCTAAGCGTTGTCTTTATTGTAAGAAGGAGGGACATCTGGTTTTAGCTTGTCCCAAAAGGGAAAAGGGTTCTTGTCAGGGTCATCTTAGTGTGGCTACTAATTCTAGAGATGCTTCTCAGCCTCGAGGTACTTTTCCTTCCATTCTTGAGGGCTTTATTTTATTCCATGTTCGTTATATTCGAGTGCTTTCGATATGGGTGCATCTCACTCATTCGTATCAAAGGAACTCGTTGATGCTTTGCAGTTAGATGTTTCTTATATGCTTACTTCTTTACGAATTGCAAATCCTATCGGAGGATCTGAAACTCTTAGTTTGTTTTGTGATGATTGAGTTTTCGATTTGTGACTTTTCTTTCCGTGCAAATCTTCTTGTTATTCCTTTTCTTGGATTTGATATGATATTGGGAATGGACTGGATAGTTCGATACGATGCCAGAATTTTATGTTTGGAGCGAGCCTTATATATTCGACATCCTGATTCTTCTTATCAGTTATCTCTTTCACTTCGTGGTTCCGATTGTGATTCCATGGCTTCTTTATTTGCCCTTGATTCTCGAGAAGATGACGACGATGCATCCCGTATTCCTATCGTTTGCGACTTTTCAGATTTATTCAAGCCCATTTCTGGTTTACCTCCTAAGAGAGCTATTGAGTTCTGTATCATTCTTATTCCCGGCAAATAGCCAGTTAGTCATCCTCCCACAAGGATGTCTACACAAGAGAATGAGGAACTCAAAAGGAAACTTCTCGATCTTGAAGCCAAGCATTTTATTCGTTCTAGTTCTTCACATAGGGAGCCACGGTAGTATTCATGAAGAAGTCCGATGGGACTATTAGGCTTTGTGTTGACTATCGCAAGCTTAATGGGTTAACTATCAAGAATCGTTATCCTTTACCAAGGATTGACGACATGTTCGATCAGTTAAGTGGTGCTAAGGTCTTTTCACAGTTGCAATTGCCATTGGTTTTCATCGGCTCCGAGTCAAGGAAGATTATTTTCCTCTCACCACATTCCGCACTCGCTATGGTATATATGAGTGGCTCATCATGCCGTTTGGATTGACTAACGCACTTGCCTACTTTGTCGATCTTATGAATCGAGTACTCCGGGAATATCTCGATAAGTTCATGCTTGTTTTCATTGATGACATTCTAGTATATTCAATGTCCAAAGAGGACCATGCTCGACTTCTTAGAATTGTTTTGAGTACTCTCCGAAAGCTTCAACTCAAAGCAAAACTTTCTAAGTGTCACTTTTGGGAAAAGCACGTGAAGTTCTTAGGCCATGATGTATCTTCAAAAGGTATTTCTGTTGATCCTTCTAAGATCGAGGCTATTCAGAGCTGGAAGAGGCCTGAGAATGTTCATGAGAACCGTAGTTTTCTGGGTTTAGCTGGTTATTACCGCCGTTTCATCAAATACTTTTCCCATATCGCGCTTTCATTGACTAGCCTTGCGAGGAAAGGCGTTCGATTCATTTGGTCCGACAAGTGTGAGGCTTTTTTTTAGAAATTGAAGGAGCTTCTCACTAATGCTCCGGTTCTTGTGGTTCCTGAAGGGAACCAAGATCTTGTCGTTTATACAAATTCCAGTCATAGTGGCCTCGGTGCTGTTTTGATGCAGAGAGATCGGGTAGTTGCCCATGCTTCTAGGCAATTGCATCTGAATGAGGTTCGGTGCGCTGCCCATGATTTAGAGCTTGCAACCATTGTCTTTGCATTGAAGATTTGACGTCAATATCTTTTGGGAGAACGCTTCATTCTTTTACCGACCATAAGTCTTTGAAATATCTATTCGCTCAGAAGCAGCTTAATATAAGAAAGCAACGTTGGCTTGAATTTCTCACCTCATATGATTTTGATATTCAGTATACCCCAGGGAAGGGTAATCGTGTGGCTGATGCTTTGAGTCATAAGCATTCAGCTATTGTTTCCATGATGATTGCAGAATGGAAAGTTCTTGAGACTCTTTCCATATGTGATATTCATTATCGTGCTTCCACATCCCACTCTCCTATTCTATTTTATAGCATGGAAGCTCGTCCTACTCTTCTAGATCGAATTGTCGAGGCTCGGCGATAAGACTCCAATATATCAGCTCCTATTCAGAAGTATAAGTTTAAATCCCATGATGGCATTGAGATGAGGGATTTCAGCATTAATATTCATGGGTGTCTTCGAAAGAAGAACCGCCTAGTCATCCCTTCTATTCCAGAACTTAGGCGAGACATTCTAGCTGAGTGTCACCGTTCTAAGTGTACTATTCATCCTGGCAGCAGCAAGATGTATGCCGATATGTGTCGCCTTTATTATTATTGGGAAGGCATGAAGCATGATGTCGCAAGTTATGTGGGTAATTGCACAACTTGTCATCTTATTAAGGCTGAGCATCAACGACCATCGGGTCTTCTTCAGCCTTTAGAGGTTCCGTTGTGGAAATGGGATCAAATTTTGATGGATTTCATTGATAGCTTACCTCGTTCGAGGTCAGGCCATAGCAGTATTTGGGTTGTTGTGGACCGTCTCACAAGTCTGCGCATTTTATTCCTATTAAGTCTAGCAGGATGGCATCTCTTTTATTGAAGCTATATGTTAAGGAGATCGTGCGATTGCACGGTGTCCCTTCATCTATTGTGTGTGATCGTGATCGTCTTTTCACGATGGTAGAGTCTCTAGCAAGCTTTAGGCATGAAGCTTAATCTTCGCATAGCTTATCACCCACATTCTGATGGACAGACTGAATGAGTGAACTGTATTTTGGAAGACTTGCTTTGTGCTTGAATCTTGGATTTTGGTGGTAGTAGGGAGGATCATCATCCTCTAGTTGAGTTTGCTTATAATAATAACTACCAATCTTCTATCAGCATGGCACCTTTTGAATCCTTATATGGAAGGCCACGTCATTCTCCATCTTGTTGGCTTGAGTTGGGGGAAAAGCTTATTTTAGGCCCCGAATAAATTCGAGAATCATCTGAGAAGATCCATCTTATTCGTGAGAGAATGAAAGAGGCACGGAGTCGCCAGATATCCTATGCGGACAATCGTAGGACGCCTCTTGAATTCTCATTGGGTGACCTTGTTTATATTCGAGCTTCTCCTTAGAAAGGAGTAGTACGCTTTAGCTAGACCAGGAAACTGGCATCACACTGTATTGGACCATTTCCTATTACAGAGCATATCGGTCCAGTTGCTTATCGTGTAGCATTTTTCGATCAGTTTTTTGGAGTTCACGATGTATTCCATGTTTCTCAGTTAAGGAAGTGTCTACGAGATCCAGATTCTGTGCTTGATATTCGTACTTTAGAGAAGTTGAAAGTCTCCCCTGATCTATCTTATGTGCAGCATCCTCAGAGAGTTCTTGCTTTGGAGACTAGACGTCTTTGGAACAAAAGTGTCCCGCTCGTGAAGATTCAATGGTCCGACAATCCCAATGACTGTACTTAGAAAACCAGAGAATTCATCAAGCGATCGTATCATGATTTCTTATCTTCTCACTTCGAAGGTAAGAATTTTTCATTTAATATATCTAAATTCCATTGTTTGATGAAATAAATTGTGTTGAATACAAATTTCCTCTAGAAATTACGAGGACGCAATTTTTATAAGAGGGGGAGTCTGTAATAACCCTGGTATAATAGATTGCTAATGATATTAAATAATAATGATTATTGTAATTTAATATGGTGTATAGAATGTGATGGAGAAATAAATTTGGTTTAAATTATGTATTTAAAATAAAAAATAAGTATGGAGCTAAATATTGGGTTTAAAATTCATTGTTTGTTTTTTTGGTTAAACAAAATAGAAAATATTGGAATTTAGGTAAATTTGAGTTAATAAATTTACCAAGTGATGTATTTCAACATTGAATTGTTGAAATAAATCCAAGTTGATGGAAATAAAGTTTAAAAACTTTATTTTAAGGTATTGGAGTGAAATTAGTCATCTACTGTATTTTAATTAGTCAATGTGATGATATTGATAATTATTGTCAATATTAGCCTTTTATTGAATATAAAAAAAATATGAAGAAAACATGTCTTTTCATAAAATAAAAGATGAAATATTTTTTGAAAATTATATTTTGTTGTTTTAAAAGGGTTATAATGATTTATTACAACTTATTTGACTAAGAGAATAAATTTTGATCAAGTTATACTTTAAAATTAGTGCTTTTACACTAAAATTGTGCAAAGTATTAAATATTGTTAAAAATGGGGTTTTATTATAAAAGAATACTTTTAATTGTTAAAAGAAATTTTATTTTGTTACAATGGATATTTTATTTAAATATAATAAGATGTATGCAATTTGCATGACTTTAAATGTTGAAGATATGAGTGTGTAGTGTTAATTTAAGTAACATATATGCATAGTTTGGATTTCCACTAAGTAATTTTCTCTTGGGCTTAATTGGGTAGAAAGGAGAATCCATTAGCCTACTATCTAGAATTTTCTGTTGAGAAACTAGGCTTTACGTAGTTTCTTTCAACTTCTTCTCAAAATAAACCTACCGTAAAAAGAAAGGAGAAAAATTTCATGACTGCTTTCACCTAAATCCAAATTTATATCCTACTTTTCTATGAATTAAAAGGGGAAATCACCTAAACTAAGAATAGAAAGGTAATCTCCTTCCAATACTAAATAGATTTCATCAAAATTTGAGAACTTGAGATGTGAATTGTCTTTTATTTGCTTATGTTTGTTTTGCATGTCTATTTTCAGGTGTCTATAGGCTCTTGAAGACCATTTTCTTTCTAAATCCATCATTTTGTTGCTGAAACCATTGCTAAATCAAGCGGTAATCAAGGTAAGAGTTTTCTTACAGCAAGCTAGAGCAGAATATCAAATTTTGCTATCAATTTGTTGTTTGAAATGTTCAATTTATTGAATAAGTTTTCTCTTTTGCTGGCTGAAATTGTGCTATGTTCAAAAAATTATATCTTTCTCAATTTACAGCCAATTGCTCAAAATTTTTGATATGTTGTAGTAGTTGGACTGTAAAAAAATTTGCAAATTTTCATTGAATTTTGATTTATTTTGATTTATAAAATTGTTGGTTTAATTCGGCCAAAAATTGATCTCTGTTTGTTGGCCGAAAATGCATCATGTTCAAAAAATCATCTCTTTCTCAAACTATAGCCAATTACTGCCAATTTTTGATATCTTGTAGTAGTTGGACTGCAAATTTTTTTTGGAAATTTTGATTTGTTTTGTTGTTTAAAATTGTTGGTTGAAATCGGTCGAAAATTGATCTCTGTTTGTTGGCCGAAAATGCACCATGTTCAAAAAATCATATCTTCTTCAATTTATGGTCCTTTGCACCCATTTCTTGATATGTTGCAGTAGTTGGACTGTGCAATGTTTCTAAAAAAATTCATGAAATTTTGAGTCGTTGTGATATAGAAAATCGTTGGTTCAAAACAGCCAAAAATCTTGTTTTTTTGTGCTTGTTGAAAAGAGCTATGTATGAAAAATCATAACTCTTTCATTTTGCAGCAAATTACTCCAAATTGTGGAAATGTTATAGTCCTCATGTCATGATTTAACATAGCAAAATTTTGCTAAAATCAGGATTGTTTTGATATCCCAAATTACGGTCCAAGTTCAGCTAAAAAATCAGTTGCTTGGTAGATTGTTCTTTTGCTCCTATTTGCGCTTTCATTAACTGTTTCACGGCATATTTCGATGATTTTCAATATGGTTTGAATAAGTTTGATGATGAATGTTTAAGTCTTTTTATTCGACAATGGATTGGCATCATTTTTGAATTTTTTAGAATTTTAATTTTATTTAAATTCTATTTCAATCTAAATATCGATAAATATCGATAATTGAAGAATTCGATGGTTTTAATTGATTTTGGTTTTGAATAAGTTTTAGAAAATCATTTATAAACTGTGGTTAATTAAGTAAATGTTTTTAAGACATTTTAAATGGTTTTTAAGCAATTGTTTATTTTTTAAAAGTATTTTATAAATAGATAATCTATTTGATAAATGGATTTTTCCTTATATTACTTAATTAAAATCTCTAAAAATTGTTTAAAAATCCCGTTTTCTCCGTAAAATTATTATAAATATATTATAGCCTAGTTAGATGATTTTTGGTGTTTTACAGTGAGAATTAAATGATTTGGCAAAAATACGTGGTATGGGACATGTGTTTTCGCCACATCGCTTAATATCAGACTTATACTGTCGAATCTGCTTTGAAGTACTGTTTTATGATATTTTTACATGCCAAAGACATGAGGCGGGATTTTTATGATGAATTAATGATGACTGTGATGTTTAAGATGGATTTTTACTTGTTGATGAAATGAAATAAGGCTTGATGTCACTTTAAAGTAATCAAAGTATGAGACACAATGAGTTGGGTGTTTTACACTCGCCAATGAGGGGAGGCGGTATATATTTGATTTGGATTTTTATGAATGTTTTCTAATGTGGCATCAACTGACGATTAGTAAACCAATAGGTGTGAATGTACGGTATGGGACATACATTAACGCCCATTGAGTTCCTATTCGAGAAGTTGTGACATATTTAAGATGTTATTAGTACTACAAACCGAGTATACGATTGGAATCATTATGATGTTCTTGATGTCATTACTAGATTCCAATCATCATGATGTTTTGCTCGGATTTTATGATTTGGGTGTCATCGCGATATGCGACTATGGTCAATCAAGATGATCATGATGCTAAGATGTTAATGACCCCAAGTCATCATGACGTATGGTACCAAATAATATTAGTACTAATCAAGATGAAAAGCACGTGCAATTTTCTATGAAGTTTTCTATGTTCGATTTCACCTTTTTGTGATGTTGTTATTTGAGCACGGCCTTGAGTATAATATAGACTACATTTATATTATGCTATATGGTGATTTCGATTATGATTGCCTTTAACTCTTAATGAGTTCTTATGATAGATTATGATGATTTAATGTTATTTGAGCACAACTTAAATTCGACTGTTTAGATATCACTGCACAAAAATAAACAATTCCTAACACTTATAAGTGTTACAAATAATTTAATAACACTGTTCAAGTGTTACCGATAGCATGTGAGCAATTGAGCAATCAAATTTGACACAAGTGTTATTAACATACTTATTTGTAATGATTATAAGAATTGCTGCTGGAATATTTTGTTACACTTATAAGCATTGGAAAATGCTTATTTAGGAACATTTACTATGACCATTACAATAACACTTGTAACTGTTGGTACACATAAATTGCATCATGTATTATTTAATTTTGTAACATTTATAATCTTTGTTAATACAAATATTGGTAACATTTGTATGCGTTACTAATAGAAAATTATGATTTTATACAATTTCATGCACAAATGACATTAAAATTCTTAAAACAAATGGATATAACATAAAGTAAACATTAATTTTCATATGATCCATCATATTGATTAAACATGAAATTTAAAATGCCCTCATATCTCGTATACAACCATGTCACATTTAGATAATACTATTATATGAACCATAAACATTATAATTTCAAAGTACAACAATATATCATGTCTTAATTAAAAAAGCCAAAATAAAAAAGAGATCACTGTTACAGTTATGATCAGGACACTAAGGCAAGTAATAGATGAATAACAGATACAGCTTTTGGTCTGTTACCTAAACAAAAATTTTGGCCGAATAGTTTGCATGAAATCTTCCAATCTTGTCGGCTAGATTCAGCTAGTCTTGTGTCCTGGTCAATGGTAGTAGATTGAAGAATCGTGCCTTCTTTGTTCAATCCACTCGTGTTATGCCTCCACTATTGGTAGCACCACCTCCATCTCCTAAAGCCCCCTGATTATCTGAACTATGGTATCTCATTCTTGTCTTACCATTTCTGTTGTTATGATTCGGGAGAGTAGGGAAGAGTAGCTTCTCGTGGCACTGGCCAACAATTCACATTCCGTACATTTCATTTTGGTTGCCTGGCCTGTAGTAGGTAATGCTCATAACTTCCATCTAGACCTAGTTGCTGTAGAAATTCGATCTACAAATGGATAAGACTTGCGCCTTAAGGTATCAAGAATCGTCGAACATATCGGATGGACTCCTTTTTTTCTTCCATAAAATAGAAGAGGGAAAGGGAAATTCCATTGCAGAATCGTGTGCAATGCAAAAAAGATGCTTGTACGGTCTGTTCAATTCTATTTATTTTTTCCTTTTTTTAGTCCTTACTTTAGTCCAATTTTGATTTAAAATGAAATCGAAAAGATGGGCAGAAAGCAAATTAACCATTAAAATAAACAGTTAAATAAGCCACTTGCCTGAATAATGTTAAAAAGAAGACGATCTCTAAAACCGATTCTTTAAAAAGTTCATAGTCTTCATAGAACAACTTCAAGTTCAACATCTATGGTACACAATCTTCATGTGATGCCCCACCTCTATACCCACGCTAGCCACGGACACTAAGAGGTAATGCCATCAACTAGTATGAAGAATAAGGCTGTTGAAGAGCGACCATCCATGTAATTGCTTTATGCGAGCACCGATATGTCAGATAGTATAACATGAATTTTATTTCATGAGGAAATCCGACATACCGATACAAACTCGAAGCTGCTACACGGTGGCTATATGACCTTCGAAAACAAATATAGAAATAACCATAACATATATCAGTCACAGACATCCATATCACAAAGGTAGAAACAGAAATGAATATAACACAAAGAAGTGTTCATCAGAGTAGTGGTCAAATAAGATCCATAATATCACAAAAGAATTGGTATAAGAGCTAGATAAAAGAATATGTATACGTCAAGGAGTTTCTATATCGAATGTATAACAACAAAAAGCTAAGTAGTTAAACAAAAGTCAGATGATGATCCCTAAAAAGGAGTCATGCAGAAGCACCTGAAACATCTTGGTCTGACCCGAGTATTATTTAATAAGAAAATAATAAACGGATCAGTCTAGCTATAAATATAAGATAAAATGAGATAAGATAGGAGATATGGAAAAAATGTATGATAAAAATAATGCCATACTGTGGCAAGTATACATTTAACAACAACAAAAATCATATAATACCTCAAGAAGTCTCAAAGCACTAAAAGGATTGTCATATTCTTTATTTTATTCAGCAAACCACAAATATTGATGAAAATGTCAATGCTAATTTTGCAAAAGTTGGTGAAACACAAATTCTAAAAAAATCATCAATTAGAAATCCGAAAATCACGAAAAGGGGGATGCCTATCACAAAACGGGAGCATAAAAACTTACCAATACGTGCATCACAAACGGAGCGCTATTCCAGGTCGCTAACCATCAAATTTGAGTTGAAGCTCCACAAAATGGCCTGAAGACCTTTGAGACAAAGCTCCACAAAACAGTCCAAAGTCCTTTGAGCCAAAGCTCCACAAAATGGTACGAAGACCTTTGAGACAAAGCTCCACAAAACAGCCCGAAAACCATGGGTTGCTACCCCAAAAAATTGAGCCGAAACTCCACCAAAGGATCTTCATGGATCCACGAGTGTAAATTACACTAAGCTAGTAAATAAATGAGTTAGGATTCATGTCCCATAAACACTGGCTTAACTTAATTATTTACAAATAAATTGTAGACTTCCACTCGAAAATAAGTGTAAATTGCATAAGCTAGTAAATATATGAGTTTAGCTTCATGTCCCATAACCACTGGCTTAACTTAAATACTTACGAAAAGATTGTAGATTTTCACTCGAAAGTTGTCACAAGAGTTCAATCGAACGAGTCCAAGAACTAACCGACAAAGTAAACGCAAGCGTTTGATACCACTTATTTTGCTAAGCCATTTAATGATTTCCCATACGAATGAGGTAAAGGTTTGTATATACTAATAGGTTGGAAAACAATTTTATAAACGAGCTTGATATTGAAAGTAGTATTGAAATCGTTTTGATGAAAGAGTTTTGATATTTACAACTAGTATAGAAACCTTTGTATTTTAAAGTGACAAACTACAAAAATGATTGTAAAAACAACCAGTCGTCAAAAAAATTCACATACGAAGACGTGAATCAAATCCATAGAAATTGATACCTAATCCATCAAATTGGATATTCTCAAAAATCCCAAAAAAGAAGTCATCAAAGTCAATAATGAATGATAACAACAAATCGGATCAACACGAAACGATTAACATTGGAAACCTGGGCAAAATGGGCTAAGGCAAGCACATCAGTCGACTGAACCATAGTGGTTAGTCGACTGAACTAAGCCTGGAAACTTTCGGTTTTCAGGTTCAATTGACTGGACCATATGGGTCAGTCGACTGATACTGGCTCGGGAATATTCTTGGGCTATGTTCAGTCGATTGAGTTCACAGTTCAGTCGACTGAACTAGGATGTCCAGTATTTTCAACCTAGCCCCATTGAAGGGCGAAAACCAAATGGAGGCGATCGAACAAGCAATGATGACTAGGGATTTATGCCATGCGACAACCCAGCCTTATAGGCTCTTCGACACACCCCAAAAATACATGTCCAAACATCCATAGTAGGATTTTCATAAAATGGACAACAAGAATCAAGAATTGGAAAATTCACCAAATCCATTCAAATCAAAAGCAAATGAACATGAACAGATGTTAGGAATTCATATCTAACCACAAAGAAGGTTATAGACATAGATATGAGTTCAAAAACTCACATTTTACCCAAAAAAATTAAAGGAGAATCATTTAAAACGAGGCAAGATCAACACTTTTCAATCTCAACTCAAAAAGCTTTAATCTAGGCTCATAAGAAAACATTTCCTATGTTAGGGTTTAGGAATTTCTGAAAATGAAAGAGGGATTGAGATGGAGAAGATGGAGAGGATGCTTACCTAAGCTTCTCTTGGATTTTGGACTTGAATTTGAGTTTCCTAATCAAAGCTAGGACTTAGGAATTTCTATTTCCTCTTCTCTTCCCCCATTTTTACAAAAGCTTGAAGTGTTAGGAAATGAGAATGAATGAAGAGGAGAGGGGGTGGAGCTAGGGTCTTATGTTTGGTTATTTGGCTGAAACCCAAACCGAAAGCCCTAAGTGAAAATGTCAAAATTCAACCTAGCTCCAAACATATGGATGTTTATACTAAAATAGGTCGCAAATGGCATTTTGAACTCAATGGAAGTGGTCTCGAGTTCTAATTCGACTGTTTGCAAAAAGTAGCATTTCGGGCTTTAATCCGACTACGATGCTATATTTAAATAAAATATTTAAATATACAATCGTAAAATATGCGGGTTGTTACAAACTCCCCTCCTTAAAGAAATTGCGTCCTCACAATACTTAAGAAGAAAATAAAAAGTAACAACCATAAAAGCATATCAACACAAAAGAAAGTTTGATGTAAGAAGTTTACCCTAAAGAACACGAGAGAGTAAGTCCGGATGTGTTCGCTCATAAGTCAAATTTGGTGAAACTTCAATTCCTTCAATAACACTGGCCTCAAGAATAAAAATTGGAATCCCTAAGGTATTTCCATAGTTGAGAGACGTGGAAAACTTCATGAACGGAAGAAAATCGAGCCGGTACAACGACATAGTTCAATAACGGTACGCCCGAGGAGCCTGAAACTCGAATAATTTGGAACAACGACTTAGTACAATAATGGTACATCAGATGAACCTGTCAAAAATATCATTCCATTTGGACATCATCAAAGAAACAACCATTTGTTGTCTACGACTAAGGGTATTGGCAACGTGATTTCCCTTTCCAAAGTATAAAGAATATCAAGATCAAAAGGTGAAAAGAACTCGAGCCAACGTTGTTGATGCAAGTTAAATTCCTTTTTGAGAAAATGAGTACTCCAAAGATTTATGATCAGTTTAGAGAACAATTTCTCTCCCAAAAATAACGGTGTCAAATTTTGAAACGCGAAAACAATAGCCGCAAGCACTAGATCATGAGTGGCATACCTATTCTCGACAGGCTTTTAAATAAATAGAAGCATAAATGATCGAACGTTCTCTTTTGCAAGAGAACAGCACCTAAACCAATACGACGAGCATCGGCATAAACAATAAAGTCTTACTTCCCTTTGGGAACCACAAAAATAGAAGTATCGAAAAAGAGTTCTTTTAATTGATTCTCTTTCCCGAAAATCTTAGACTCTCAAAATTACAATTAACTTTATGTAATCATCTTTCTAGAAAAATTTACTTATTATAAGTCAATTTACTGTGTCTGATTGTCTCACCATAGCGTTTAGGAGATTCCTATCGATAACGTTGATAAAGCGCATCGACCAGAATTCGTAAAGTACTCAATGGGCAAAACAACACAAAATCATCTTCTATAGGATAAAAATATCTCTCAATTTTTTTCGAATATTCTTTACTCGTTCAAAAAAACTAAAATCCAATTATACTTATAAATACCTTATGAAAAAGATTTGAAAAAATTTAAATTGTTGTTTTCATTCATAATCAATAAATTCAAAGACAGACTCATTGAGATATTCACCGAACACTCGATTCATAAGATGGATGAAATAAACTGGACAGATCGAATGACATCACGAGTCATTCATAAGAATCAGATCGAGTGCGGAAATAGGTAAGGGGAACATTATCGTTCTGCAACTCATAGTTAATGAAAACTGGTGGCAAAGTCGAACTGAAAATACCTTAGCACCACTCAATAGATTCTCTTAGGCAGTAATCTTAGGACAAACTCAAAAATACTAGAAAATTCACAAACTTCTTGAATGAAGAGAATAACATCTTTCTCAATATGTGGGTCAAGAGAATAAAATGATGCCACCAAATTGGAATCGAAATCATCAAGAAAAATAGAAATCTGCATAATAGATTGAGAATGTCGAAGATATATAGTCCACACGGTACATATGATATGGCTTCATAATGATTAAGCCATCCTTTCACAGAAATCAATTTCGAAGCACAAATAACGTATAACATGCAAATAGGCCCGGAAAGAATAATCACATAAAATAATCTCGACATCTTTTCAAAGCAAACTGAGCGTTGCTGATCCACTATCCGGAATCGCAATTCTCAATGAAGTCATCAAGCCCAAAATATTTAAAGAAAAAGATTCAACAAGTTCTTTTCATATAAAAATAATGAGATGAACCCATATCAACAAGAACTCGAATAGGATAATCATAAAACAAATGTCATCAAGGACTGAATGAGAAATTTTTTGACCAAGAGGGCTTGCACAACATTCAGCTCTCCCTCGCTCTTGCTTTGAAGTTTTGGACATGAAGATATATAATGATCCAAACCTTTGCAACAGCGGCAAGAAACAGGCCTTGGACACCTATTTACGCAGTGGTTCTTAGAATTACAATTATAGCACTCTCCACGGTTAGGGATTAGAGTCTTTGCTACCGAAGTTGCCTACCTCCCTTTCTTCTTGGGATTAGGGTTTTTGAACTTAATATGCCTCTTCTTGTTGTTATTGAGGCGCTTTTTGGAACCTCCAACTTCACTATCACTCCCTTTATGAACCTCTTCTAGTCGTATAGTGATATCTACAAGCTAATCGAAAGTAACTTCTAGTTTCAGAGGTAAAACCTTTTCAGGGTCCTTACTCAAAGCACAAATAAACCTTTGATTCTTTACAAGATCCAAAATTTGTTGGACAGACATGAATACACCATCCAGAGAAGGACTACTGGATTTACCAACGCTAGGACTACCAGAACTAACCATCTCGTTTTCTTTAAGAAAGAAAGAAAGAAGAGAAAAAAGGTTATTCTCAAAATGAATATCAAACAATCTTGATTGATAAAACAAGGCATCATAAAAAAAAAGGATAGAACGGGTCCTAAGACTCGGATAGAATCCTAAGGCACGACTCCTATGAAAGACTTAGGACAATGATCCTTGCTAGATTATTCTACATTGTTCCGAAGTTAGGCTCTGACGCCCCACCTCTATACTCACGCTAGCCAAGGACACTATGAGGTAATGCCGTCAACTGGCATGAAGAATAAGTCTGTTGAGGAGCGACCATCCATGTAATTGCTTTGCGCGAGCACCGATATGTCAGAAAGTATAACATGCATTTCATTTCATGAGGAAATCCGACATACAATACAAACTCAAAGCTACTATACAGTGGCTATATGACCTTCGAAAATAAATATAGAAATAAGCATAACACAAATCAGTCACAGACATCCATATCACAAAGGCGGAAACATATATGAATATAACACATAGAAGTGTTCATCAGAGTAGCGGTCAAATAAGATCCACAATATCACAAAAGAACAGGTACAAGAGCTAGACAAAAGAATATGTATACATCAAGGAGTCACAATCTCGAATGTATAACAACAAAAATACTACTAAGCTAAGTAGTTAAACAAAAGTCAAATGATGATCCCAGATAAGGAGCCAAGCAAAAGCACCTGAAACATCTCGGTCTGACCCGAGTATTATTTAATAATAAAATAATAAATGGATCAGTCTAGCTATAAATATCAGATAAAATGAGATAAGATAAGAGATATGGCAAAAACGTATGATAACAATAATGCCATACTATGGCAAGTAAACATTTAACAACAACAAAAATCATAAACACCTCAAGAAATCTCAAAGCACTAAAACTAATGTCATATTCTGTATTTTATTCACCAAATCACAAATATTGATGAACATATCAATGCTAGTTCGCAAAATTGATGAAACACAAATTCTAAAAAAAATCATTAATTAGAAATCCAGAAATCACAAAAAGGGGAAGGCCTATCACAAAACGGGAGCATAAAAACTCACCAACACGTGCATCACAAACGAAACGCTATTCCACGGTCATTAACCATCAAATTTGAGCCGAAGCACCAAAAATGGCCCGATGACCTTTGAGCCAAGCTCCACAAAACGGTCCGAAGAACTTTGAGCCGAAGCTCCACAAAACAGTCCGAAGACCTTTGAGCCAAAGCTCCATAAAACGGTCGGAAGACCTTTGGGCCGAAGCTCCACAAAATGGCCCGAAGACCTTTGAGCCGAAGCTCCACAAAATGCTCTAAAAACCATGGGTCTCTACCCCACAAAATTGAGCTGAAACTCCACCAAAGGATCTTCATAGATCCACAAGTGTAAATTACACTAAGCTACTAAACAAATGAGTTAGGCTTCATGTCTCATAACCACTGGCTTAACTTAATTGTTTACGAACAAATTGTAGACTTCCACTTGAAAATAAGTGTAAATTGCATTAAGCTAGTAAATATATGAGTTTCGCTTCATATCCTATAACTACTGATTAACTTAAACATTTACGAACAGATTATAGATTTCCACACGAAAGTTGTCACAAGAGTTCAATCGAACGAGTCCAAGAATTAACCGACAAACTAAACGCAGGCGTTTCATACCACTTATTTTGCTAAGCCGTTTAATTAGATTCTCGTATGAATGAGGTAAAGGTTTGTACTAATTGGTTGGAAAATGGTTTTATAAATGAGCTTGATATTGAAAATAGGGTTGAAATCGTTTGGATGATAGAGTTTTGATATTTACTACTAGTATAGAAACCTTTGTATTTTAAAGTGACAAACCACAAAAATAATTGTAAAAACAAACAATCATCAAAAAAAATCACATACAAAGACGTGAATCAAATCCATAGAAATCGATACCGAATCCATCAAATTGGATATTCTCAAAAATCCCGAAAAAGAAGTCATCAAAGAAAATAAAGAATGATAACAATAAATCAGATCAACACGAAACGATTAAAATTGGAAACCCAAGCAAAATAGGCGAATTGGACTAAGGCAAGCAGATCAGTCGACTGAACCATAGTGGTCAGTCGACTGAACTATGCCTGGAAACTTTCGGTTTCCAGGTACAGTCGGTTGGACCATAAGGGTCAGTCGATTCATACTGGCTCAGGAAAATTCCTGGGCTCTATTCAATCGACTGACTTCACAGTTCAGTCGACTGACTTCACAGTTCAGTCGACTGGACATCCCGGTCGACTGAACTGGGATGTCCAGTATTTTCAGCCTAGCCCCATTGAAGGACGAAAACCAAACGGAGGCGATCGAACGTGCAATGACGATTAGGGATTTATGCCACGCGACAACCCTGCCTTATATGCTCTTCGATACACCCCAAAAACACATGTCCAAACATCCATTGTAGGATTTTCATAAATTGGACAACAAGAATCAAGAATTGGAAAATTCACCAAATCCACTCAAATCAAAAGCAAATGAACATAAATAGATGTTAGGAATTCATACCTAACCCCAAAGAAGGTTATAGACATAGATGTGAGTTCAAAAACTCACATTTTACCCAAAAAAAATGAAGGAGAAGCTTTTATAACAAGGCAAGAACAACCACTCTTCAATCTCAACTCAAGAAGCTTCAATCTAAGCTCATAAGAAAATATTTCCTAAGTTAGGGTTTAGGAATTTCTGAAAATGGAAGAGGGATTGAGATGGAGAAGGTGGAGAGGATGTTTGCCTAAGCTTCTCTTGGATTTTGGACATGAATTTGAGTTTTCTAATCAAAGCTAGGGCTTAGGAATTTCTATTCCCTCTTCTCTTCCCCCATTTTTATGAAAGCTTGAAGTATTAGGAAATGAGAATGAATGAAGAGGAGAGTGGGTGGAGCTAGGGTCTTATGTTAGGTTATTGGGCTGAAACCCAAACCCAAAGCCCTAAGTGAAAATGTCAAAATTCAAGCTAACTCCAAACATAACGATGTCTATACTTAAAAAGGTCGCAAAAGGCATTTTGATCTCAATGGAAGTGGTCTTGAGTTCTAATTCGACTGTTTGCAAAAAGTAGCATTTCGGGCTTTAATCCGACTATCGATGCTATATTTAAACAAAATACTTAAATATACAATCGTAAAATATGCGGGATGTTACACTTCAAAACCTACTGAATTAATTTGAGAAGGTTAGTATCTTCTTCGGCTCCATTTAAAAACAGAAAAAACTTCGCTAATAACTCAGACCCAATTTCTCAATTCTTTTGGCGGAAATTTTATTGAATCTGGATAGTCATCCCGAACCCTAATATTGGTGTTTTGTAAAAATGAAAGAATAGTGGACTGTAATATAGAATTAGTATCAGCGAAACCTCTATGAACATGGTACTAATGAAGTAAAAAAAGCTACAAATAGAAAATTATTCTCTTGAAACATCAGCAGCAGGATTGGTAAAAAAAGAAGTACGTTTTTAGTGCAAAAAATTAACAAAATGCTTAAATTTTCGAGTTATATAAATACCATTTAGTTTCTTGAGGAGTTTTGCAAATTTGAACAGTTCAATTTCAAAAGAGATTCGTTTAGCCTTTAAAATTTTATTTAAGGGTGCGATACAGGCATAAAGAACCCTAATGCACTTATTTAAAGAAGAACATCTTTTTTATATAGAGTAAATGAATCATGATAGATTGCTATTTTATCCTATGTGCATATTAGATATTTGATATAAACTGCATAGCTCAATGTTGTATTTTCTTGTAATATCCACATATATTTGCAACTTCATCTCCATGAACTGAAGTTAAACGATAAACAATGCCACATGAAGCTAAGAAAGTGAATAAAGCATGTCAACTTGCTCTAGATAACAAATAGGTAGAAGAGCATGAGAAGATCCAGCAATAAGTTATGATTCAAATAATAAATGAGATCTTCGAATTGGAAAATATTAGTCAAAAACTTCAAACCCACGCAATGAGTTGCAAGTTAGCTATATATAAAAAGAGATATACATCATTTCGTACATAGACATTTATATTCATGTGAGTTCTATGCGCAATTGAGTTCAACTCAATGCACAACAGGGCATTTAGTTCAACTCGAAGCACACACGGTAGTTCTGTATGGACTAAGTTTGACCTAGTGCAACCACCTTAGCCTACTAACTGAGATATGGAACTATATTTATTATTGAAACTATATTGATAGCCAACCACCTAAACAGCTAAAACCACATAATTTTCTTTTGAATGTATAAGAGTGTAAAGAAAAGTTACTCAAAATTGAAGAGAGGGTACAAAGAATTAAATATATTTTCTGAAAATTTATTTGGTCATCAGTAAGCAGTATAATTGATTAATTCGTATCCTTCCCTTTACTTAAATAAAGAAGCATGAGCATTTTCAAATGTTGTCTTATAGTTCTCCATTAAAGCTCCTTACATTAATCATCCTGCAATATAGCATCCACCAAATAGATCTAGTTTACAATCAAACTATAATGGAACTAAAAGTATCACTTGGCAACTATAAAAAATAATATGGATATTGTTCAAGGATGGCTGCAGGGGAAAATATCGTGTGACTTACCAACAGTAGGTACACCAACTCAAATAAGATAAAAACAATATTTTGTTTTAATATGACAACATACGCAACATTACGAAAAATCGGTGTTTAATGGTCGATAGAGAGTATCAATATCTCTATATACTTTAACCAATCAAGTTTATATTTCATATACTACATGATATAGTTGGAAAAACGGAGAATGAACTTATGATTTTGAAAAAGGAACAATGGTATGATTTCTTTTCTAGTTTATTATATTATATAATAATCTATTAAAACTTCCTTTTCAAATTAATTCCACATGTCTAGGATAATAAAATAATAGACATAACATGTTTGGTTAAGCGTGTTATGTATATTTGGCAGATGATCTTGTGAATTTAATAAGTCTTACGAAAAAAATAATCTATACATTATGCCTTATTGCACTCATGAAGTTCCTTATTAACCTTCTTAGAAATTTTCAGTGCCCTTCTCTTATAGTAAATAAAACCTTGGTTGCAAATAATAGATCTCCATTCAATTAATTAACTTTATATCTTAATCAATATCAGTATTAGGTTTTATAGAAATAATAGTTTTTTGAATAATGTGAGTTCTAACATTATTTTAAGAATTCTTTTGAATAGTAAAATATTATTATTCAGAAAAGGATATTTTAATTTCAAGTGCATATATAGTGTAATAAAGATATTTGTCATAATTTATATTATGCATCCTTTTAGTACAACACACTATAAATTAATTAGAAATGTTTTAACTTAGCATGCTTATAGAACTTTAGTACATATTACGTTTAAAACTTATGAATTTAGCTCATCTTTTAAACATATAGGTTTTAAGAAGGTTAATGTGAGTAATTAAGAAAACAACTAAAACAACAAAGTTACATGGTATACTGAAATATACAGTCAAACCAAACTAAATATGCATATAACTTAAATTATATAGCTTAGTAATGTAAACTAAAACTTCATACAACAAAAACAAATAGCTTAATACTGCATAGTACAAAACTAAATAGCTCTGGACTGAACGTTGAACTAAATTTCATAAAGCAAGAAAACTGAATGATGGTCATAACAATATTCAAATAATTATAACTTGTCATGTTAAAATCATTTGTTTTACAAATGTACTGCTTGGATTATAAATTGGACCAATTTTTTTAATTAGTTAGTAACTTAGCATTATATCTATTTTTTATTCTATGGACTAGAAAAATGCAACCTACATCAAATTTTGATGTTTCTTCAAGGTCACACAAAATTATATGCATTGCCTATTTGTCCTGGCCGACCTAACTATGTAGGCTAGGGAAATGTTTTCTAATGTTCATTTCAAGGCCATTGATATGTTCAAAGGTTGTTATTATTTTGTTGAGTATGCTATGTTGAATCACATATTTTGATTCATGACAAAGCAGTGAATTATACTATATGGAATACGCGACAAAAAGAAAAAGAAAGTATGCTGTTCAAACTACAAAGGAGACAATCCTACAAAACTACGTATAGTATGTTGATCTATAAAGTTTTTTAGTCGTAGAAATGTTAAAATCTATCCTCAAGTAGTTAAGTTAGTTTAAAAACTTTTAAACTTTATAAAATGGGAGAAGTTGCTTTGATTGTCAGATCAGTCGACTGACCATATATGGCCAGTCGACCGAATCTGTACAGATGCACATAAACGCTCAGTTTTTAAATAACTTTGAACATTCAGTCAAGTGATCGTTTTGGATCAATCGACTGAACCTGTACAATAGCTATTTTTTCTAAATGGACACCTCCTTTTGCCAAGAGTCACATTCTAATATGAAGAGGTATGGATGCTTCTGTTGATCGAAACTCTTCGTGAATGGTTGCAACTCTTTAACTATTATATAAACACATAAAATCTATTTCACAAATTACGAATTTACTGAATAATTTTTGATTATATTTTCTATACTCTCTGCATTCCAAAAAGCAATCACAACTCACATATATTACTTGAATCTATGAATTAACTAATCTATTCTTTGATTCTAAGTAATATTTTACCTTTCTAAATCTTTATACACACATATATACTTGAGGAAAGATTATAGGAAGGTTGTACATCAAAGACATATCAGTGTTATTAAGAACACATAGTGTCAAAGCAATTCTATTGAAACTGTTGAAGTCCTGTTCGGTTGTTCAGTTGGGTAAAGTCCTCTTTCGGTTGTTAGAGGCGGAAAAGTCCTATTCGGTTGTTCAGGCGGGTAAAGTCCTCTTTCGGTCGTTCGAGGCAGAAAAATCATGTTCGGTTGTTTAGGTGTTGTATACTTATTCCTCCGGGTTAACAGAGGGTTATTGTGAGAAATTCCAGGGGAAAGTCTGGGACTGGACGTAGAACGGGAAGTTCGAACCAGTATAAAAATTCCTGGTGTGCTCATTCTTATTTACTTTACTATTATTATCTGTTTCCTCATTTAGATTATAATACATTCCATATTATACGATCCTAAGTGATAGCTAGCCACACAGTAGTTACTTTCATTTGGTATCAAAGCGAGGCATCTTATAACCGTTACAAAGTTATCTGATATCTTGCTAATATGGAAAACAATACCACAAATACTAGTTTTATTGAAGGTCAATCCACTACACGACCTCCATTCTTTAATGTTTTAAACTATAATTATTGGTCTACTCGTATGCGAATCTATATGCAATCTAATTGTTTTGAATCATGGAATATCACACAGAATGAATACACTCTTCCTACTGGATAATATTCCACTTGGTCAAACACACAAAAATTAGATGCTACTGCCAATGCTAAAGCTATGAACATGTTATTTTGTGCACTAGATAGAAATGAATTTAATCGTATTAGCATGTGTCAAACTGCTTATGAAATATGGAGAACGCTTAAAATCACTCATGAAGGAACTAACAAAGTTAAACAAAGCAAAATCTCCATGCTCAAAAACCAGTTTCAAAATTTTAGAAAGAAACAAGGTGAATCCATCAATGATATGTATTCTAAATTTCAAGATATCTATCATTCACTATTAGGATTAGGAGAATTTTTTTCTAATTTTGATATAGTATCAAAAATCCTAAACTCTTTAATGGATGAATGGGAAAGAAAGGTCCTAGCTATAGAAGAAGCAAACGATCTTTCAACTATGAAACCAAAAGAGTTAATAGGAAATCTAATGTCATATGAAGTGAATTTGCAGGCAAAGAAAGTTCAAGCACAAGACAAAAAAAATCTAGCGTTTCAAGCAGAAGAAGATGACTCTGACTGAGATGAAGAGGATATGGCATTTATTGCTAAGAATTTCAAAAAGTTTTTGAAATTCAAAAAGAATAACAAGGGCAAGAGCTACAAAAATAATTCTAGCAACAATAATAGCAATAAACCCTCATCATCTGTCATGGAATGTTATGAATGTCATAAGAATGGTCATATGAAGAAAGATTGTCCAGAAAAATAGAAAAACAAATTCAAGAAGAACAAATTCAGGAAGAAAGCATTTTCTGTAACATGGGATGATTCAGATTCTTCATCATCAGAAAGCGACAGTGACAGTGACACAGAGCAAGCAAATTTATGCTTCATGGCTTCAAATGATGATGTAAATGAACTATGTTTTGAAGATTTAGCTGAACTTAATTCTGAACTAGTAGATTTTGTAAAACAGACTAAGAAATATAATAAGGAGTTACAAGGAAAACTAAATAGATCTGAATTGGAAATTAGTATGCTTAGAGATGTAAAGAAAATTCTCGAAGAAGAACCTGAAAAATCTCAAGAATCTAATTCTAATTTAGCTTCACAACTTTCTATGATAACTCAAGAGTTAGAAATTTAGAAAAATAAAAATGATATTTTATCAGTTGAAGTAAATAATTTAAAATCTAACACTAAAGTTTTAGAAGTAGAAAAATCTAATCTTAAACTAAGCTAGAAGATATTAAGAAAAATATTCTCAAATTTAATAAAGGGCGAGAAACCTTTCTAAAATAATAGAAAATTCTCAGTCAATTTCCAATAAAATGGGATTAGGATATAAGAAAATTGTAAAACCAAAGAGATCTGAAAAGTTTACAAATAAGTTTAAAAATAAAATTAAACAAGATTTAAAGAAAATGGTTTCTAAAATATTAAAATATGGATTCCTAAAACAAATAATAACTTGATTAGGAATAAACATATCAAAACATTCATGGAAACTATTCATAAAAATAAGAATTATATTTTTAAAGGGAATTCTGAACCTTCTTGGGTTTGATTTCCTAAGACCTAACTCTTAGGACCCTAAAAGAAAAGTGGGTACCATCTTAATCTTTATTTTTTGCAGGTACCACTTAAAAAGGGAGGGAAATGGATTCTAGACAGTGGTTGCTCGAAACACATGACTGGTGATAAGACATGTTAACAAACGTAGTCTACTCAAATGGAGGATCAGTCACTTTTGGAGATAATTCAAAAGGTTATGTCATCGGCAAAGGCGATATGAGCAATAACGGTATCTTTAATTTACCTCTCATTACTGATGTCCTTTCAGTTAAAAACTTAAAACATAATTTATTAAGTATAAGTCAATTATGTGATAAAGGTTTTAATATAGCTTTTTCAGAAAATAAATGTAATATTTCTGATAAAAATCGAAATTTAATTTTTGAAGGTATAAGAGATAAAAATATCTATATTTTAAATATGAATGTAATTCATAACAAAGATATGTGTTTAGTAGCTACAGAAAATGATTCTTGGCTATGGCACAAAAGATTTTGTCACATCAACATTAATACTATTAATAAACTAGCTAAAAATAAACTTGTTAAAGGACTACCTGATATGAAATTTGAAAATGATAATATCTATGATGCATGTCAGTTAGAAAAATTACCAAAATCTTCCTTTAAATATAAGAAAATCATATCTACAACACAACCACTTGTGCTATTACATATGGACCTTTTCGGACCAACTCAAGTTCAATCTATTAATCACAATAGATACGTGTTTGTTATTTTAGATGATTTTTCAAGATATACTTGGACTATTTTTATAAAACATAAAAGTGATACTTTTTAGAATTTTAAATTTTTTGTAAAAAGAATTCAAAATATAAATAATTTTAAAGTTAAAAACATTAGAAGTGATCATGGAGGTGAATTTGAAAATGAAGCTTTCGAACATTTTTGTAACAAGAAAGGAATTAATCATAATTTTTCCTTTCCTAGAACACCACAACAAAATGGAGTTGTAGAAAGGAAAAATAGAACATTACAAGAATGCGCACGAACTTTATTAAATGGAAGCACTTTACCTAAGCATTTCTGAGCAGAAGCTATTGCCACTACTTGCTATGTTTTAAATCGTGTTTCTATTCGACCATTAACAAAACATACTCCTTATGAACTTTTAAATGGTAGAAAGCCAAATATTTCATATTTTAAAGTTTTTGGTTCAAAATATTTCATACTTAACACTATAGATCAGCTTTGCCAATTTGATCCAAAATCCGATGAAGGTATATTCATAGGATATTCGGAAAGATGCAATGCTTATCGAGTATTTAATACAAGAACTAAAACAATCGAAGAAACTCTTCATGTTTCATTCGATGAAAATATCAAAATTTCTTCTAAATTTACAAATGCGGAAAATATTACGAATGTAAATTTGACAAATAATTCAGATGATGATGATATTATTCTTCAAAACAATAATTCAAAAAATTCTTTAGAAAATATAAATACTATTAATAACGATAATATAGTAAGATCTCCTCCAAGAATTCTTAGAAATCACCCTATTCAAAATATAATTGGAGAAGTAAATTAAAACGTAAGAACAAGACATCAATTAAATCAAATGGGCCATATAGCTTTTCTCTCTAATATAGAACCTAAAAATATTAAGGAAGCCTCAACTGATGATTATTGGATTATAGCTATGCAAGAAGAGCTAAATCAATTTGAAAGAAACGAAGTTTGGGAATTAGTTCCTAGACCAAGTGATCAATCAGTCATCGGTACAAAATGAGTTTTCAAAAATAAAGCTGATGAACAAGGTAACATTACTAGAAATAAAGCTAGATTAGTAGCACAAGGTTATAATCAAGAAGAGGGAATAGACTATGAGGAAATGTTTGCTCCAGTTGCAAGACTAGAAGCTATACGTATTATACTAGCTTTTGCATGTTTTCATAACTTTAAATTATATCAAATGGATGTTAAAAGTGCTTTTTTAAATGGTTTTATAAATGAAAATTTTTATGTTGAACAACCTCCTCTGTTTACTCATGAAAAATTTCCAGATAACGTTTATAAACTTAAGAAAGCTTTATATGATTTAATGCAAGCACTTCGTGCATGGTATGATCGCCTTAAAAGCTATTTATTGGAATCTGGTTTTGAGATTGGAAAGGTTGATAAAACTTTATTTATTAAGAAATCTAAACAAGATATTTTAATAATTCAAATATATGTTAATGATATTATTTTTGGTTCAACAAATAAAAAATTATGTCGGGAATTTTCGACTATCATGACAAATGAATTTGAAATGTCACATATGGGAGAACTATCATATTTTCTTGGATTACAAATCAAACAAATGCAAAATGGCATTTTTATTAATCAAAAAAAGTATTGTAATAATCTAATTAAACGATTCGGTATGGAAAACACGTCTACCAAACCAACTCCTATGAGTAAAACTATACATCTTGAAAAAGATGAAAATGGTAAGGGTGTTGACCAAAAACTATTTCGTAGTATGATTGGATCACTACTTTACTTAACTGCTAGTCGACCTGATATTATGATGAGTGTTTGTTTATATGCTCGATTTCAAGCAGATCCTAAAGAATCAAATATGCGAGTAGTTAAACGTATAATTCGTTATCTTAACAACACCAAAGATCTAGGATTATTTTATCCAAAAGAATGTTCTTTTGAATTAGTATCATATAGTGATGTTGATTTTGGAGGAAGTCGAATGGATAGAAAAAGTACAAGTGGAACTTGTCACTTCATTGGACGATCCTTAGTATCTTGGTTTAGTAAGAAACAAAATTGTGTTTCACTATCGACATGTGAAGCAGAGTATATATTTACAGCTTTAGCATATGCTCAAGTAATCTACATGCAACAAACATTACGAGATTTTGATATAAAATTAAATAAATCTATAATATATTGTGATAACTCTAGTGCAATAAATTTATCTAAAAATCCAGTCAATCACTCACGAACTAAACATATTGACATTCGTCATCATTTTCTTCTTGATAATATTGAAAATGATATAATAAACTTAGAATTTGTAAATTTTGAAAATCAATTAGCTGACATTTTCACTAAACCTTTAAATGAAAATAGTTTTTTAAGAAGAGAACTAGGTATAATTTCCTTAAAAGAATTATAATTTTGTTAAAAAAAATTCTGCTCCTCGAACTCTGCACCTCGGGTTTGATAAGTCTATGTCTTTACCACCTGACTATGTATTGCTTCACATCTATACCATATACATCTGCTACTTTATATTTTCAAATTTTTTTAAGAGTAAATTTCAGCCACAAATTTTTTGGTTCATTCTCTTCCTTTATTATTTCAAACTGCACGTTCTACCACTATGTCTTAACTGCTTTTTACTCCTATATATTCCTTCACTCAGTTTTCATATTTCCATCTAAAAGAAAATTAATTTTCAAACCTTTTTATTTTCTTTCTCTATATCATCTTCTACATTCAAAATGTCGTCATAACATAACTCATCGGATGGAACATCCTACTCCTCTATCAACTTTGAAACTCCATCATCTGCTTCATCAAACCTACCAACACTTACTCCCACACATGAACCTGCAAGACCATCAAGTTATCGAACGGGCTGAGAAAAAGAAAGCTAGACGGTTCCTGTTCTTTGTTTCTCCTCAAACCAAGCAAAAAATTGATGATCTTCATCATTACCAGAGGGAATCGATAACGCTTCAGCGAGAAATGTATTATGAACGAAAAATGAACTCTAGACGTCTAAGTTTTCTTGAATAAGTTGGATGGATGCTCTGCGGTTCATCATCCTCTTCATCTCATCAACCTACACCATTGTCAACTCAAAATCCGTGGGATAGGTCATCACAAGCTCCACTTGTCTCCACAAACTATTGGGAGCGTGGAAACCGTTGGTCACCTCTGAGACCATATGTTGAGAAGACTAAAGATGAACCAACAAAATCCAACTCTCCATCAAACTCATCTTCAAAATAATTATGTTTTTTTATTTCTTTTTTATCCATAATTATTTTGCATTCTATTATTCTATAATAAATATTATTTATTTATGCTCAACAGTGACTGAAAATGCTGAAATACAAATTCAGTCGACTGAATCTGCATGCTGTATATTTTTATAGAGTATTCAGTCGACTAATCGAATGAAACCAGTCGACTAGATGACCAAACAGAGAGCAAATTTCCTATTTTATTCGACTAGACCAATCAACTGAATCTACTGCATAACTCTTGGGAAAATTGTTTACGAAACATTCAGTCGACTGAAGTAATTCGACTAGTCGACTGGTTGAACAAACAGAGAGCATCTTAGTTATTTTAGTCGACTATACCAGTTGACTAAAACTGCTGCAGAGCTCTCGGGAAAGTGGTTCAGTCGACTGACCAAAATTTTCAGTCGACTGAATTCAAACCTGAAACGTACTTTCCACCTTTTTTTACCTACTATTTACCCCTAAAACCCTCACTTCTTCTTTTACTTTTTACTTTTACTTCAAAACTCAAGAATTCCAAAACCCTAGGTTCTACAATTTTTAAAACTTTCTTCAATTATCATCATAAATTCAAATGGCACCACGACAAACAAAGAGATCTAAGCATGCTTCTTCTTCCTCCAAGCCAATTGACTCACATATCGCTCAATGGCTATAAGATGCAACTACAGTTCAACGATGGAATAAGATGAAAAAAGCACGTTTCTTCGAAGGTTCTTTTTTTGTCCTTCCTGATTTTATATCATATAGAATTCAAGAATTAGCAAGAAGAAGCTATTTAGAATCTCTTTTAGACCATAATCAAAACAATATCAAGATAAATCATATCTTGGTGAAACTCTTCTATGCGAACTTGAACTAGGGCCATCAGAACCCACGCAATCGTGACAATTGCGTTTGGAGTTTGGTATGTGGGAAACAAGTGTTTCTCTCTTTAGATAGAATCGGTCATATACTTCGTACTCCAACAAGGGGTGTTGAATTACAAGAATTGAATACTATTGTAGGTGAAAGAGACGAAGTAAGTCATTGTTTTCGAAAAGTTGATATGACCGAGCTTAAGTCTATTGCATTATGACCTACTGCCAGAATATTGCATAGAGCTTTAATGCATACAACTTTTCCCCGGACTGGCTCATATGAACTTGTCTATCCAAACAACTATAAAGCATTATATGCTGTTTGGGGAGAAATTGAAGTAAACTGGCCATAACTCGTTCTAGATGAATTTCTAACATTCAACCAAGGTCATATGAATATTATTTACTTTGGTGAATATATTATGTCGTTGCTTATGAATCTTCAGGTTCCTATTCCAGAATCTGATACTTCCATTCCTAAAACCTTGATAGCCGCACCATTAATCTCATGAAACTACCACCAAGACCTCTCACTATTATGAGCTTTCAAGAATGGAAAAATCACCCTCGCCAAAAAGCCTCTTCTCAACAACAACATCAATAACGAGATGACATCCGTATGCCAACATCATCCCAAAGTACTCAGGAATCAATTGATTTAATCATCAGAAATCAAGTTATTTTGGATTCCCTTATTAAAAATCTTGACAAGAAGATTGAGAAAAAGTTTGATAAAATCAAAAGTTTCTTCGAAATTCTATGGGAGGTAATATCATGCTCCTCGTCCAACGCTACGGAGACCTCTCAACGTGATACAGGCAAGCGCCCAACCCCTCACTTCACTTGGTCTACATCGGAAGAACATACAAGTTCTGATACAAGTGGTAATGGAGGTGGCAGACATGTTGCAGGAAGCTCCTCCAGAGGAAAAGAACCAATTCATATTGAAGAGGAGGAGACAGAATCCGATTCTGAGTGAGGTTATTATCTTTTCGTGGTAGTAAGTTAGTTATTATGTTTCATACATTCTATAAGTTTGTATTCATAACATTTGAAATCTATTGTTTCTGTGATTGCATTCGGAATTTTATTATTTCTACTGCGGTAATTATATATGTCCATTATCTTTTCCTTTTTGTCGATGACAAAGGGGGAGAAATTTGAAAACTAACCACTCTATGTAGGAATTAAAAGTATCATCGTATATTCAGGGGGAGATATATTATATATTTCTCAAAAATATAGCAGGTATTGTCATCAATCAAAAAGGGGGAGAATGTTGAATCACATATTTTGATTCATGACAAAGCAGTGAATTATATTATATGGATACACGACAAAAAGAAAAAGAAAGTATGTTGTTTAAACTACAAAGTAGACAAGGCTACAAAACTACGTATAGTATGTTGATCTATAAAGTTTTTTAGTCATAAAAATGTTAAAATCTATCTTCAAGTAGTTAAGTTAGTTTAAAAACTTTTAAATTTTATAAAATGGGAGAAGCGTGCTTTGACTATCAGATCAGTCGACTGAGCGTTTATGGCCAGTCGACTGAATCTGTACAAATGCACATGAACGCTCAGTTTTTAAATAACTTTGAACATTCAGTCAACTGATCGTTTTAGGTCAGTCGACTGAACCTGTACAACAGCTATTTTTTCTGAATAGACACCTCCTTTTGCCAAGAGTCACGTTGTAATATGAAGAGGTATGTATGCTTCTGTTGATCGGAACTCTTCGTGAATGGTTGCAACTCTTTAACTATTATATAAACACACAAAATCTATTTCACAAATTACGAATTTACTGAATACTTTTTTATTATATTTTCTATACTCTCTACATTCCAAAAAGCAATCACAACTCACATATATTACTTGAATCTCTGAATTAAGTAATCTATTCTTTGATTCTAAGTAATATTTTACCTTTCTAAATCTTTATACACACATATATACTTGAGGAAAGATTATCGGAAGGTTGTACATCAAAGACATATCAGTGTTATTAAGAACACATAGTGTCAAAGCAATTCTATTGAAACTGTTGAAGTCCTATTCGGTTGTTCGGGCGAGTAAAGTCCTCTTTCGGTTGTTAGAGGCGGAAAAGTCATGTTCGGTTGTTCAGGCAGGTAAAGTCCTCTTTTGATTGTTAGAGGCGGAAAAATCATGTTTGGTTGTTCAGGTGTTGTATACATATTCCTCCGGGTGAAGAGTGGGTTATTGTGAGAAATTCCAAAGGGAAGTTTGGGACTGGACGTAGAACGCGAAGTTCGAACCAGTATAAAAATTCCTGGTGTGCTCATTCTTATTTACTTTACTATTATTATTATCTGTTTCCTCATTTAGATCATAATACATTCCATATTAAATGATCCTAAGTGATAACTAGCCACGCAGTAGTTACTTTCATGCTAAAATATGCAAGACAATAAAATTAATTGGCAACAAAGACATCACACAAACCCATTTAATCATCTTTTATTATCACTACCGAAGATATTTTATTATATTGGTATGTTTGTATATTTACATCCAGCCTGTTTATACAAGGTGGGTATATTGGTTTAATTTCCAAATAACTTGCCTCTTTACTAGCCAATACAAACTCAATATGAAGAAATAACATAAGTACATTTCTTCTTCATTTTCACTGTACTTAGTCACCTATTTTATCAATTTTTTTCAGTATCTTTGTGCCTTTTACTAACTAAAATACCAACAAATTCAACATTTAAATACATTTTCATCTCTGTCTATTTTTGAACAATATCTATTTAACTCGTTTGGTAATCAACATCAAATTTGATGAATTATTGCTTATGGAGATCAAACTACAATGTAAAAAAATAAAACTATGGTCAACCTATAAAATTTGTTTATAACCCTTAACTCAATTGACAAAGCCCTACAGGTTGCCTCTAAAGACGTAATTAAGGGTAAGAGCCAACCAAATTTGTTGACATACATTCATTTTAGTAGCATGGAAAACAGTTATGAAGAAAGTTAACAGTTCATATGTGAAATAGGTGACTTTGTTTGTTAAAAAAGGTGATGATAAGAATAATAACAGTTATGGTATATTTAAAGTCCCAACTCGGTAAACTTGTTAACGGTACTTGGTTTTACTCATATCATCTATTGACTCATCAAGTTGGAGGACAACTATTTAAACCTAGAAACCAATCGTAAAATCTAACAAATACAGTTAAAGCAACATTATCTAACAAACAAACAAAATCATAGGGTGAAAATTGCTTACTCGTAAAAAACAACTTTGTAGATTAAAATTCATCCACATATGTCGTCATCAAACATAACAGTAGAAAAGTTCATAATTCTTGAACAATAAAAGGACAAAGGACTTGCTCGGACAACGTATACTGAATTAAGTCATCCAGTCCAAGAAGAAGGACACACAAGAATCCCAACCGTTTCAAGCATGAAGTATATGCTAAATTGAGAGTGTCAGAAAGGAAATAGATTTTCATATTGAATCGCCGATTAAGAGTAGAATGATGGTGATGGTAATCAAAAAACGAATTAGGGATTATCGAATCATTTACGATTTAGTAAACACTAAACGTATTTAATTGATATCGGTTGAGAAGAAATATTTTGAATTGAATCTAAAAAAGCCCTAGAGTTTAGGAAAGAGATGAGTTGGATTAAAAACAACTGGCTTAGTGGTTAGATTTTTTTCCAATAATCATAAGGTATAGCATGCGTGAGGATGGGAACACATGTCAACGTGTCCTTAATCGTTGAAGTTTGGCTTCGCTTTCTTATATAAGTAATAGATGGTATGATTAGGTGGTAGGGTAGTCTGAATACGTGAAGGATCTCCATTTCCTCATCCCCGTCCTCGGCCATTTGCTTTTCCTTGTCCTACTTCGGAAGCATGTAAGTGTCCACGTGTAGCGCCAACCACATCTGTGAATCATACACGGTATTGCAACAGTTAGAATAACTGTCATATTACATTATTAGATGTAATGTTACTGTAATAAGAACTTAATTAATATTACATGTGAGTATCAAAAACAATAATTTCACTTATTATTTTGTGAAATAAATGATTTTTTTTCGTTCGCAATAAAAGTATGAAAAATTAATAAATGAAGCATGTAACTTAATTTACAGGTCCAAAGAAATAGAATACAACGAAGTACGAAACAGGATCCAAGAAAACAAAGGTAATTACCTTTATAAGAAACTGTAACATAAAAGACAGATTGGAAAATTTGAAAGAAAGATGAAGAAACAAAATGAACAGGTATATAAAACAAATAAAGCAACAATAAACTTATGACTGGACTTTTTGAACCTATGACCTCCTCTTCACTTGAATTGTTGACCCTTTCAATGTACATTCGGTATAATATAATATAACATAAACCAAATTTTATAATTTTCTTTAGTATCACAAGGATGGATGTCATATGTACCTTTGGATCTATTAGTGCTCTATATAATTTTATCTTAAATGAACCCTATATTTGCATGAGAAATTTTCTCACTACACAGTCATTGTGATAATACATTTTGTTATATATAATGTCTTAAATAAAGCCTTCTTAAAATTTTATACAAACACCAAACAGAAGAAAGCATTTAAAAGACATCAATGCTTCCGAAAGAGAATTAAAAAATGAAAATAAAATGGAATTTTTGAAATTTTCAAAATAGAACTAAACGGAAAATAGGATTATATTAGCTTATAGATGATTGTTATCATTCTTCATCAATATCTAATTCATCATTATCTATGCATGTTTTCATTTTCACTCTCAAAATCTACCACTATATTATCCACCTCTACACCTATATCAAATAATGCTATGATATGAACGTGATCATTAAGAGGTTCAAAGTCAGCTTCTTTGTCTATTATGAATTCATTTATTTGGTCAAGATCTACATGAGAAGCTTGATCATTCAACATATTTTTATCAAACATGTACCTAACTTTTCTTTTACATGCAGCCCACCAATCATTTTTATTACTTCTTTCAGATGGATATGTTGCATAATAGATTTGAGTTACTTGTGTTGCCAGACAAATAGATCATACGCCCTATACTTGGATGTATGATTTATTTTAATAAGATTGTACAAAGAATGCACATTGATTGCAATTTTAGCTGCATTGTCAAACCAACGATACTTGAATATGAATGTTTTCTACTCCGGACCAATAATGTATGTCGGCTCATTAATTTCGTTTAAAATAGCATAATAGTCTTGCATATGCATTTTTGGATCATTGCCACTTTTAACACATACAACGCTATTGAAGTTGATTTTCCATAACCATAACCTCTATTTGAAATTTATATTCATTAATGAAAAATGTTTGGCATTTTCACACTTCTTTTTGAGGTCCAAACGCTAGGAATTTTAACCATTTATCCATCAATTTATTATTAAGGTCGCATACCTATTAATAAAAAAACATAGATGAATATATAAGTATATATATGTAATGCAATTTCAAATAAACTTTAGCTAGAATATACTATTGTAACACTCTTAATTTTTGATAACATTATTCAGGATATTTAATTAGATAAATTAAATAGAATAATGTGAATGTGAGTGATAAAGGGATTGAGACTTGAATTAATCAATTAAGGCCATGTCTATTAAGTTGACTAGATGGCTTAAGAATGGGCGCTTGGTTAACTAAATCACATAAGGGTATATTAAGAATTGCCGCCCCTAGCTTCCACCCTTATATATATTTTGTCCTTACCTTATTCTTCCCATTCACATAATTTTAAAACGCAAACTAAAAGTGAAAGGAATGGTCGACCATTAAAGAGATTAAGAGGAAATCAAATTAAAGCAAGAGAATCAAGCTTAAGGAAACCAATCTCGATAGCAAGGTACATAATAATACCATCTCTATTTTGGTTTAAATCATAATTTTTCAGATTTTAGGGATAAATTCATTTTTATGATATATTGGATGATGATATGCTTGATTCATTATTTATTTGATTTAAACAAGGTTGTTTAAAAGAGTTTTGCATGATTTTAGATCAAATGATTTTTAAATGCCATGGGAAAATTTCTTGTAATGTTGGGTTTTAATTTTGAGAATTTTCCAAGTTATGGAAAGATTATTATGAATTTTCAAAGGAAAATATGGTTATCTGGGTTTATAATTTATTTCGGAAAATATATTAAAAATTTAGTTCTAGAATTTTGATATGTTAGATAACATGATTAAAGTGAATTTATAGAATTTTTGGGACTTTTTCAAAGGGATTTGCTATGCAAAATAAATTGTTTTAGAAGAGGGACTTCTTTGCAAAAATTGAAAGGTCTTAATTTGTTAACTTAACCCTGGTTTAGATCTGATCAGCGGCGGTTAATTTTTGAAAAAAAAAATTGGAAAAGTGAAGGCAACCAATTTGGCGTTGACATGTGGCGGGTTAGTTAGAGAAAAGTTTACTTAAACAGGAATTAAAACTGGTTTTCTAAGAAAAGTGGCTCCACCTACTTAGGAAAGCGCCTTTCGACACAGCAGCTTCCGCCTTCATCCTTGTCAAAACCAACTATGCCGAAGCCAATACACAAGGTATCACTGTGGTGGCATGCAGTGGATTGGAGACAGGTGAAAGGTAGGGTGTCGAAGCATAGCTTCCGAAGGGGTCGAAACCTTGGTTATATTTAAAAAGGGAAAACGCTTGCCTATGTTGTGGTGTAAGCCTTCAACACGAAGCATAAGGTTTTGAAAGTGGTTTTAAAGGGTTTCAAAAGGGTTGCTAATAACTTAAGATTGATTTCCATTGGGTTCATTATTTATAAAAGAATGTTTTGAATGAAGGAGTTTCGACTTAGTCGATACCCTACTTCCGTTTTATAGCCTTTCGACGGTGTTGAAGATATCAATGCTGTCAGAAGGTACTTTGTTTTATAAAGTTTAAGCTGCTTCCTAAAGCTTTCGAAAGAAGATTAGGGGTTTCGAAGGTGATGGTTTCGAAAGGGGTATTAACACCAACCTTTCAACGTTTTACTCAGATGTTTTATGCTTTCGAAAGAGACGGTGCCGATGACATCAAGTTTTTCCCAATGCTTTTATATTGGTATGGAAACAGATGCTTCTGACTATATTCACTTTGACCCAAGTAATGTTTTAAGTATAAACCCAATGCTTTCAAAAGGGGTACTTTCAATGGTTTCGGAATGGCTACATCCATAAGTGTCGAAGGGGGTACTTTCAATTGGTTTCGAAGCAAAGCTTCAAAGGTTAAAATGCTAAAAGTTTAATGTACTTGAAAGGTTTCAAAAGGTAGCTTTTAAAGTATTATAGGACAAAAGCCTAATGTTTAAAGATATATTTTTAAGGCTTTTAAAGGAGGTTCTCTGATGAAGTCGAAAGCTAGGTTTCGAAGGTATTGAGAGGTTTTATGACCCGAATTCTATTTTTAATGGAAAAACCCATGGCTATATTTTTAAGGATTTTTTATAATGGTTTTAAGAAGAAGCCATCTTTGTTAAATTTAAACACATAGGAGTGGTATTGTTACGTTGTTATGTTACTTGCTCAAATATGAATATTTTCTCTTTTAAATGGACCCATAATGCACTTCAGGGATGAAGGGTAGGAGAACCAGTTAGGTTAACTCGGTAGTGTATATAAATTGATAAAACTGTAAAATTGCATCCAAGAGGTCATGCAGAATAGAAAATAGGATGCTAAAATACAAATGAAAGATATTGGCAGTGGCCAATAGTTTCACAGTAAGCCCATGAAAACTGTATAATATTGGCAGGGGCTATTAAGTTCATTGTTCGCCCATGAAAACTATGTATAAAAGAAGATGTCAGATAGATAGCTTTATAGTTAGCCTATGAAAACTATGTATAAAGGGAGATGTTAGATAGACAGGTTCGTAGTAAGCCCATGAAAACTATGACAGGATATTGGCAGGGCCAGTAGGTTTGCAGTTAGCATATGAAGACTATATTCAGATGAAATATTGACAAATGTAAAAAGGTGCCTAGTCAACACATGAAAACTAGGGTAAGAAGAAATGATATTGGGGTTTCTAATAGGTTCCTAGTCAATCCATGAAAACTAGGATAAGAGTACTATTGGAGTTTCCAATAGGTTCATAGTGATCCCATGAAAACTACGTAATTGAACATGGAGTACTTAAACGTTTAACCGGTTATTAGTCAATCCATGAAAACTAATAGGTTAATAGTAATCCTAGAAACTATAAATTGAGATATATAGTCCAAATTGAATGGGGATGGGTAATCAATAATTAATTCAATTATTTTGCATATCATCGTATTATACTATTTTGAATTGTTTTAACCATTGTGGATGCAAGAGCATGGTATATGGTTTTACAAAAATTGAGATACTAGTGAGGAGAAACCCGTTTTGCTAAGTGGCGTGGTCTCACTAGATATCTAAATGATTTGAGATGGTAGATTATTATTTATACCGGACTTTCTGTCCGACTCGAAGTTTATGTTTTCCCTTTAAACTCTTGGGTACTCAATTGATTTTGAGTAGTTTGAGAGTGAGGTTTTCAGGTACCACTTAAGATGAATAAGCTTCCGAAGATTTGCAAAAGGCATGATAGTTATTTAGAGTTCTCTTTTCTTTTGATTCTGCGGTGTTGATTGTAAAGGAAAAGTTGTTATATTACATGTATATACTCTGATCATCACAAGGGGCATCTTCCTACGTCACTCTGGATATATGTTGTAATAAACATATTTTTTTGAATGTGGTTTGCGAATACTGGGATTATGTAATGAATTTTAAAAGATAGGCGGAAGGTAGGGTGTCGAAAGCATAGCTTCCGAAGGGTCAAACCTTGGTTTGTTTTAAAAAAGAAAGCGCTTACCTATGTTTTGCTGTAAGCCTTCGACAGAGTCAAAGCATAAGGTTTTGAAAGAGATTCTAAGGGGTTTTGAAAGGGTTGCCAATAACTTAAGATTGCTTTCCACTGGGTTCATTATTTATAAAAGAATGGATTAAAACAAGGGGTTCTGACTTAGTCGATACCATCCTGTCATTTTATAGCCTTTTGATGGTGTTGCTATCGGAAGGTACTTTGTTTAAGTTTAAGCCGCTTCCTATTTCTTTCAAAATGGGATAGGGGTTTCGAAGGTGATGGTATCGAAAGGGGTTTCGATGCCAATCTTCTAATGTTTTACCTAGATATTTCATGCGTTCATAACAGAAGGTGTCGACGCCATCATGTTTTTCCCAATGTTTATTATTGATTTCGGAACAGATGCTTTTGACTATATTACTTTGACCCAATTAATGATTTATTTATAAAGTCAATTCTTTTGAAAGTGTTACTTTCAATGGTTTCAGAAAGGCTACATCCATAAGTGTCAAAAGGGGTACTTTCAACCAGTTTCGAAGCAAAGGTTCAAAGATTAAAAGGCTAAAACTTTAATGTATTCGAAAGGTTTCAAAAGATAACTATTAAAGTACTATAAGGTAGGAGCCTAGTGTTTGAAGATAAATTTATAAGGCTTTCGAAGGAGGTTAACCTATAAAGTCGAAAGCTTGGTTTCGAAGGTATCGAAATGTTTTATGACCAAACTCTATTTTTAAAGGAAAAACCCATGACTATATTTTGAATAATTTTTTATAATGGTTTTAAGAAGAAGTCGTCTTTTTTAAATTTAAACCCATAGGAATGGTATTGCTATGTTGCTATGTTGCTTCTTCAAATATGAATATATTTGCTTTTAAATGGACCCATAACTACACTTGGGGATAAAGGGTAGGAGAACCAGTTAGGTTAACCCAGTAGTGAATATAAATTGATAAAACAACCGAATGAGTAAAATTGAATCCAGTAGATCAGGAAGACCAGAAAATAGGATGCTAAGATGAAAAGGAAAGCACTGGTAGGGGCCAATAGATTCATAGTAAGCCTATGAAAACTGTATGATATTGGCAGGGGACAATCGGTTCATAGTTAGTCCATGAAAACTATATATAAAAGAAGACGTAAGACAGATAGGTTTATAGCTGGCCCATAAAAACAATGTGTAAAGGAAGATGTCAGATAGATAGGTTCATAGTAAGCCCATGAAAACTATGATTGGATATTGGCAGGGCCAGTAGGTTTAAATTTATCCCATGAAAACTATATCCGGATGAAATATCGACACATGTTAGTGAATCCATGAAAACTTAGGTAAGAAGAAAGGATATTGGGGTTACCTATTAGTTCCTATTCAACTCATGAAAACTAGAATAAGAGTAATGTTGGAGTTACCAATAGGTTCATAGTGATCTAATGAAAACTACATAATTGTACAAGGAGTACTTAAATGTTTAACCGGTTATTAGTCAATCCGTGAAAATTAGTAGGTTAATAGTAATCCTAGAAACTATAAATTGAGATAGATAGTCCAAATTGAATAGGGATGGGTAATCCATAATTAATTCAATTGTTTTGTATATCATCATATTATATATTTTGAATTGTTTTAACCATTGTGGATGCAAGAGCACAGTATATGATTTTATAAAGATTGAGATACTAGTTAGGCGAACCCGTTCTGCTAAGCGACGTGGTCTCACTAGATATCCAAATGATTTGAGATGATAGATCATTATTCATAATAGAATTTATGTCTGACTCAAATTCTATGTTTTTCCCTTAAACTTTTGGGTACTTAATTGATTTGGAATATATTGAGAGTTGAAGTTTTTAGGTACCTCTTAAGACGTATAATCTTTCGAAGATGTGCATGAGGCATGACAGCTATTTAGAGTTCTCTTTTCTTTGGATTCCGCTGTGTTGATTGTAATGAAAAAATTGTTGTATTTCTTGTATATACTCTGATCATCCCAGAGGGCATCTTCATATGTCGCTCTGGGCGTATGTTGTAATAAACATTTTCTCTGAATGTGGTTTGTGAATATTGGGATTATGTAATGTGGTTTGCGAATATTAGGATTATGTAATGAATTTTAAAATATTTAAAAATGAAATGTAATTCAGTTTGAAGTTTTAAATTTTTCTATATTCATGATTTCTCTGTATCAATGAATCTACACTACAAGAAAAAGCATTTTTAGTTGCATTTATTCTTGGCATTTATTATCAAGTGCAACTAAAAAGTTGTTTAAGTGCAACCAATATCTTATGGAATAGTGTTTCTCTACGTCTAAACAATAGAGGGAACAAAAATTTAAGATAGGATTTAATTTTTTTCTTGGCCGCACAAAAGATCTTCCTCCCTCTTTTATTTTCATCTACCGCTTAAAATTTATTTTACTTTCACCCTAAAATAAGCAACCCTAGATCATAAATCCAAACTCATCAGTTGTTCCTCCATCCAACGACTTCCACTCATAAATGCTTCTTTCTTCGTTGGACAGAAGATGGATTGTGAATTGGTTTTGTACTTTAGCACGATTCTTTGTGAATCGCCAGAATTCATCCTTTTATCTGCAGAAGACACTCCTTCACCCACCATATTCTCTTCCTCGATCCTTTTCTTACTAAAAGGTTATAGAAGAAAAATCCTCTTTCTATTCTGCATTGAAAATCCACAATATTGATAAATTAACAACACGCCTATGTTTTAACTATTTATTTTCACTTCGACTCAAATACATTAGCGGAGAAAAAGGATCGATGGGGAGATTGATAAGGAGCTGCCTGCAATCTTTGCTCAAGCTTATGAGTTCAATCATCAGATTTGTCGGGATGGGAATGATGTTATATTCTCTATGGATGATTCAAGTTTTGTATAAGCATATGGATAGTTTTTGGGACGATCCTATTCCGCCATGGCTTGTGATTATTTTCATTTTTTTGGTCTATTTTATGTTTTTCATGATTATGTTACAGCATAAAGGCTTTTTCATGAATTTGTCAGTCGGAATATGCATGATACAGAATAATTTTAAGACCTCGCCAATTGGCAATTTACTTTTGAACTTATATATTTTATTACTTGATAGCTACTTAATTCATAGGGAATATTTCTACATTATGGTGGAGGTAAGGTGGAACTCAATCATGTTTAGAATAGGTTTTTTGTTATATGTCTGTTAGGTGAAAATTAAGTAATAGTTCATAGATGATGCAATAATCTCATTTGGTAAAACAATAAAGTTGAAAATAGGATGTGTTGAGTAAAATTTTGATGGTGGTATAGAGAGAATTACGAACTATGAACAATGTACTATGGTAGCTTCAGTATATCCAAGTTTAACTTTGCCTTCAAAATAATAAGTTATTAGTGAAGTGGGGCTTTGTTCTAGGTGCAGTTACGTTATTTGATCATAATAGTTATTTAGATATCATTCAATTGTCCGTTTTCATATGGTAAATGAATTGATGAAATTTATATCTCAAATACTTGTAATATTGTTCATGGCTTGCTTTCATATTAGAAATATCATAGCCTTTCTATTTTTTTCTAAAATAAACAATGTGTTTTCAATTCCTATTTCCATTTTTCGAAATATGGATTACCCATTTGTAAATAAATAAGTTTTTTTGATGTAATATTTTTGAATTTGGAGTATAATATGTGCATTTAAATCCATGGTATTTAACTGCATAATGAAGCAACAGTGCCATATGTGATAATATTAGCCTGTAACTAATCCAATTTTATAAGAAATGTAGCAATTGGAGAAAGCTCATACGCTTAATGACTCTTCCGTAGAATTTTTCTCATCTATAATATTGTTTATTCAAAATTTCAACCTACCGTTGAAATTTCGAAACCAAAACTAACGTTTCTTTTCAAACAAAATTTGGCTATATTTTATTTATGCTTGAAACATTGCTTATAAACTGCACAATGCCGTTCTTACTATAAATTACCATGTCAATGATAGAGTAATAAATTAGTTGTCGAATTAATTACCATGTCATTGTAATTTGAAACTAAAAACTATTTTAACTTATTGATTTGACATCAAGAAGGTGTTGAATGTATTAAAGTAATTACCATTTCGTGGTTGAATTCAAAATCGCGACATTCTGACCAGGATGCGCACCTAGTTCGGACTACAAGCTAAATCTAAAAGCAACTAAATTGTTTTTTCATGCTTATATCTATTGTAGGAAAATGTAAAATTAATAAAATGGAACACATAAAAGGATTGAAAATTGTATCAAAAAAGGAAAAGGGTTTCTTAATTATACCACTTCCATGTACAAATTGATGGCTTGTAAATCATTTTAAGTTTTTTTTCATGTATAAATATGGGTTCAAATCTTTCATGTTTGTATCACATGTTTAGCTTTCAGATATTTGAATTACAATTGAAATTTTGGCATCGAAAGAGAAAAGATCATAAGCAATCTCTATACCCAAGTTACCATGTCACGACCCAAAATCCAACGTTCGAAAATCGACATCAAATACCTCGCTTGTATTTGACTGCCGGAGATTCAAACGTCGAACTCCAGTTCAGACGGAGCTTATAACAGCATTAGATGAATATAAACAGCGGAAACAAAATGAACTGTCATTAATCAACGTCACAGATACAACATTCATCATAGTATTTGATTACAACATTTATCACTAACATCAAAGTGCTACACATTGATATAACAATAGGATAATAAAAACTTCACAATGGAACGACAATAGAATCCCCAAAAGTTTCCAACATACTTCAACTTCGATAAGGTCTTCAAAATTCCAAACTTCTCAAAAGATATCCAAACCAAAGCTTTCCAAATTCCGATAGCTTCCAAACCAAAAGACTTCAAAAGATTCCAGGCCAGCTCCAAAACATGGATAACCTGCTTCTAGGCTACCCTGTGAAAATTATGGGCACCCAGAGTTTAGGAAGCAAACATTAAACTCCGTGTCAGTCATGGGACTGGTATGAGTAAACAAAAACGGTTGTTTTTACAAAAAAATTATAAAAGAAAAACATTCATGCTTTTGGAAAATGAAACTACCTTAAGGCCTCCCCATACACACAATGCAATCGCATAATTGGAGGAGATTTCCCCTTATGATAGTCAAATATGCTTAATACGAGAAAACTCTTCTAATATTATCATTAGTGCATAATGTGAAAACATTTCGAAAATATAATATTAATCTTAGCTATCATAGGTACCATTATATTATGCCTGTTATATCTACCACCTGAGGTGGAAGTTTATACAACTGAAGTCGTAAGGGTTCGTATTTGTGATTGGATTTCTAACAAATGGTCAGGCTAAGGAACTTCCTAGGCCACATGGGTACGCCTCTGGAGGGACGCCCCAAGAACCTAACCGGATCTCTGCCAACACAAGGCCGGGTTACCTCTATAACTAGGTAACAACTACACGAGTATGCCACCCACCGGTCGTAACTGACCTTTATCCGAGACCCCAACAACAACAATCACAAAGCAACGTAATTGCAATATCAGCATAAGTTAAGTATCTGGGCTCCATACCATGATACCACTTCTATCCAGAAGGAAATGTACATACCCTGAGGGGCGCTATCCCCAATAACCTTGCTACATCCTTCCTATTTCGACCATTTCCAGGTTGTGAGGTTCGACGAAGTCACGTCCACAAAGCTACACTTTTCACAAAAGTCATGCTTCGATCAACAAATGGTCAGCAGCACTCGACATGCCACATTACCAAGTTGGGAGTATATCACTGATAATCTTCAACTACATAACCTCTGAGCTCGTGCGTCTTAGAGAAGGGTGTTAAGCTAAGATAATAAATTCTCCGCCACCAATAGAAATGTATTTGAAAGAAATCTGCTTTATATCTCAAAGTGTAATGTCAGACATACAACCATACAAGCTTGTTCCAGGTTCGACCAGAACCGAAGGCACTTCCAAAGAACCCCTTGCAATCCGGGCATTCACAATCCTGATCAGACTCCCCATCACATATGCAGATCTCTACACTGGAGCAACTCAGTGCAGAGTCATTGGACAGCTTATCCTATCATTCTCGAAGACACCTGGTCTTCACCACCGTCTTCAAATGCTATCCATTTCGTTGTATCACATATTCGGAATGGGTTATATGACACAAAGGTCCTCTCTAGGCTAAACCGAATAGTGAACACTTAATTTTAAAAACATGTATATATATCATTCACAAAGATGCACGAGTTTGATGTGGGTTTCGGATAACCAACTGGAATCCGACTCCCCGTCGCATCGAAATTCAAATGTCGTTTTACGGGCTAATGGTTTTTCACATGCATACAGAAACAAATCACAAATATCACAGCTCAGCACAAGGTAAATCATATCACAGCTCAGCACAAGGTAAATCATATCACATGGCACTACAATCATATATCAGAGATATCAATCAGCACATAGCATTCAATAATAATTAATCATCTCAATTAAGGTGAATTAATCGTGTGATTTAAATTAATTAATCACATAATTACTTTCATTAATTATCTCTAATCAATGATTAGTTATCCATAATTAATATATTAATTAAATCTTAATCACCTTTATTAATTGATTATTCCTTAATAAATTATCTTAATTAATTATTCCTTAATTATTAAATAATTAAAACTTAATTACATTTTTCAATTAATTATCCCTTAATTAATTACCTTAATTAATTAATCCTTAATTATTAATTAATTAAATCTTAATTAATTTTATTAATTAATTATCCCTTAATTAATTACCTTAAATAATTAATCGTTAATTATTAATTAATTAAATCTTATTTACTTTTATTAGTTAATTAACTCTTAATTAATTACCTAGTTAATTTATCCTTAATTATTAATTAATTAAAATTAATTACTTTTATTAATTAATTATCTCTTAATTAATTAATTACTAATTAAAAATCAATTAACCTTAATTATTTATTTAATTAATTTTTAATATTAATTAATTAAATAAATAGTTATTCTTAATGTAATTATATCAACAAATCATTAATTATTTAATAAATTAAAAGATAAATCTTTTTACCTTTGTTAGTCATTTTGATTATCTCATAAATCTTGTTTAATAAATCATCCTTATCACATAAATTAACTTAAAAGACTAAGATTAGTTGTATAACATTTTATCTCAATTATCCTTCTTAATTACATTATTCAATTAATATAAATAATTTTATAAAATAATGTGACAAAATTAAATTAAATTTAATTACTTTAAAAATATCTTACTTAAAACCTTAATTAGTTTAAACTTAAATAAAAAATCATCATTTAAAAAAACATGGATTTAAAATTGTTTAGAAGTTTGAATTTTATTTTTGAAGTAAAAACTGTTTTGTATATCAACCCTGAGACCACTTCGAGTCTCGCCCGATCAAAACACTTGAATGCTTTGAGTCATTTCAAAACCCACTCGTGTATAAAAAAAATTTAAACGTAAAAATTTGTTTAAGTATTAAACCCTGGCACAAGCCTGAAAACGCACGAACCCAAACTCGAGTCAATATGCAAACTTCCCGATGGTTCCTTCAAGTTAAAATCCTATCTTCCTCAACTCTTTTCTACTGACACAAACCCAGTGTCGTGCATATGCACCAGAGCTTCGGCCACTTGTGATTCGAGCTCCGACCATCATGGAGTCGATGATGACCTGCCCTAACCCCCAGACCACCAGAAATATGAACCCACGTCGAACTTTGCGAACGAGGTTTCCTACCCAAACTGGAACAAGAACACCATCACACAATCAACTCGCACCGCCACCTCTGGTCATCTGAGGCGATGAAAAATTTGTCAGACCTTCGCCTGACTTCAAAACTTTGATCGCCACTGACGCGAATGATTCCGGTGCAACGACGAGACGCCAACAACGCAAATTCTGATCCGAATTAAAACGTGAGGTTAAACCCTAGTTTAGCAATTTTCGGCCACCACGATGATTTACAAATTCGTTCAGCAATTTTCTGATGATCCCAGACCATCCACCAAGCTCTAAACACGATCATGAGTTCTATCACACTGCCGATCACCAGTACTTGGTGAAAACAACAATTCTGTTCATCTCACAATTTCTCACTTGATAATGAACTAAAAATCTGGAATTTTATCTTAAAAATCATGATTTGTGAAAGTGAATAGGATCATGAAATCAAAATTTAAATTTTTGTCGATTAAGTTGTTAATCAAATTTGGTTCCACTGTGTTTTTATACTCTCCAGTAAATCCAATTAATTTTAGTACTTAAAAATATTTTTAGGATGGAGATTTTGCATTCCTAACCTGTTTTCTTCTGATATCAAGGGCAATAGAGGATCGAGGAGTGTGGTTTTGATTTTTAGACGGGTTTGAAGCCTGTAATGTTTAAAACATAGACAATATATCTGTTCTCAAACATGCACCGCTATATCCACTCATACATACATGGATTCATTCACATGCAAACAAATTTTCCAGGTTACTTTAAGCATGAACTCAACAGCAGATCAAATTCCAGAGTTTAAAAAGGTTTACTCACCTTGAATTTGAAAGCAAAGGATATGTCTGAGTTTGAAAGTTTGAAAGTCTGGAAGGTTGTTTTCAATTTAACCTTGAATTTTTTTGTCTGCAACTAATTGATGTAAACTTGCTTAGTTTCTGATGGAGTTACTTGCTTAATTCCTCAACAACTAACTCAAACTTAAATTCTTAAAAGGATTTACTTATAGTTTTTTTTATGAAAACACAGACAAACTCTGGTCTGCAAAATTGAAAACTAGGATTTGAAAATCTTTAGTTGATCCTGATTCTGTTGTTTAGGTGATGATCCTTGCTTTTGTTTAATTGTTGAAGTTGAATCCTGCTTTGATGTTGAACTGTTTGCTGAAGACTTGAAGTTGTTTTAGTTGAAATTGCTTTTCTGGCTTGAGATTTGAGAAAGTTGTTATAGATTTTTGTTTACTGGAAATTTGGTCTTCGTTTCAATGTTGAGGAAGACATCTGTTCGATTACTTTGTTGCTGATGATTTTTTCCTCTCCGTTTTAAAAATTTGTACAGGGCTTAGGAATGAATAAAAGAGATAAGAGAGAGGAGATGAAGTAGCTTATATAGCTCTGTTTTCCTTTCATGAATTTCACAAAAAATAAAAATAATGTGACGACACTTGTTAATTTTTTTCTACATGGATTACACTTGTTACTTTATTTACTAAATGTTAAACAATTGTTAAATTGGATACCTTATCACTTAACACTTGTAATTATATAATTATATGTTTAAATAAAAATTTATATTACTTTTTATTATTTGTATAATCACATTTCTTTATTATATTTTATACGACTTTTAAAAGAGAATGTTTTACTACTAATTTATACATATATAAAATCATATACATATGTTAATATTTTGAACCCAATTTTTTTCTTAAGGTATTATTTAAATTCAAATATAAATTCAAATTCAAATTCAAATTCAAATCAACTTATATATATGTATTAAATTCAAATAATTTTTTTTCAAAACATCTATTATTTCAAATTTTGAACTCAATTGAAATTGAAATTTTATTCATACAAATTAACACTTATTTTATTTGATTTGAAAATTTTCAAATTAATTTCAAATTAAATTTCAAAAATTTAAATAAATTTCTAATTTAAATTGATAAAATTTAGGATATTACAGATTTTCCCCCTTTAAGAAAATTTCATCCTCGAAATTTGAAAGAGAGAGAAAAGCAAACAAAGAATATAAGAATACAGAAAAAGAAAGAGAAAGAGAAATGGCTTGCCAGATTAAGCCGGAATATCCAATCTGCAATTGGGATAGGACTTTTGCATGCTATCCTCTGTCTTCCAAGTACAGTCATTTGGATCACCGCTCCACTGCATTTTAACTAATTTCACATCTTTATTCCTCAATTGCTTTTCATCATGATCCATAATCTTTATCAGATCTCTTTTAACCGCCAGATTTGGTGTGATCTCCAAATCTTGCTGAGCTGCCTATTTGATAATACTATCTAGATCGTACACATACTTTCGAAGATGTGAAACATGAAATACATCGTGTACGTCAGATAACCAGCTGGGTAGCTGCACTCGATATGCCAAAGGACGATCCTTTCCAGTATATGAAAGGACCAATATACCGTGGTGCCAACTTACCAGTCTTCCCAAATCTTAACACACCACGCATTGGAGACACTTTCAAGAAAACGGAATCTCCAACTTGAAATTCTAAAGCTCTTCTCCTGCGGTCATAATAACTCTTCTGACGACTTTGTGCGGTTATCGACTTCTTTCGAATAAAATCAACTTTCTTCGTAACTTCTTTAATCATATCTGGCCTAAGAACGAGTCTATCACCTGATTCGATCCAACATGCAGGTGATTGACACAGACGACCATATAAAGCTTCGAAAGGAGCCATTTCGATACTGTCTTGATAGCTATTGTTATATGAGAATTCGACCAGATGCAAATGGTCCTCCCATGAACCACCAAAGTCAAGTATGCAAGCACGCAGAAGGACTTCTAAGGTTCGGTTTATCCTTTCAGTCTCCCTATACGAATGCGGGTGATAAGCAGTGCTGAAGTTCAGTTTGGTTCCCAATGCGGCTTGAAATGCCTCTCAAAACCTAGTAGTGAAGATCGGATGACGATCACTCAGTATACTGCTTGGTATACCGTGGGGACGAACAATCTTTTTATTTACAACTTTGCCAGACTTGCAGTCATTCGGTTAGGTTTTACTGGGATGATGTGGGCAGTCTTGGTTAAACGATCCATGATAACCCAAATTGCCTCATTACCTCTTTGAGTTCTTGGCAAACCGTCTGTGAAATCCATAGACGCTTGATCCCACTTCCATTTAGGTACTTCCAACGAGTGAAGTAAACCTGCCATTTTCTTTTAATCACTTTTAGTTTTTAACAGGTAGCACAACGACTCACATATATAGATATATCCCTTTTCATTATCTTTTACCAGAAGGTTCTTTTGATATCTCTATACATCTTAGTAACTCCTAAATGGATACCGAGTTTAGACTTGTGGCATTCGTCCAAAACATCACGCTTTAAATCGTGAATGTCCGAAACACACAACCTGCCTTTTAGTCTTATAACTTTATTATCATCAACTTCAAAACTGGTATATTTACCACAATGCATTCTCTCATAAATTTCATGAAGAAACTTTTCTTCCTTTTGCCTGCTAGTGACTTTTTCAAGAAGAGTAGAAGTGACAACAAGGTGAGCAAGAATAGTATGTTTCCTACTCAAGGCATTGGCTACCACATTGGCCTTTCTGGGCGTATATAGAATATCTAGGTCATATGACGCTGGAATTTTAGCCATCGTTGTTGCCTTAGATTTAAATCTTTCTGGGTGAAGAGATATTTCAGAGATTTTTGGGAGGTGAATGATTCAAAATTTTCACCAATAACAAGAAAGATTTATTAAGTACATACCTTAAGTTAATTAAACTTTTAAATTTTAGTAAAGCTGAAAGAGGATTTTTTACCCAGAAGATAGTGTCTCTCGATTTTCAAAGCAAAAATAACAGCTAGAAGCTCGAGATCGTGGGTAAGGTAATTTTTAGTAGGAGGTGAATGATTCAAAATTTTCACCAATAACAAGAAAGATTTATTAAGTACATACCTTAAGTTAATTAAACTTTTAAATTTTAGTAAAGCTGAAAGAGGATTTTTTGCCCAGAAGACAGTGTCTCCCGATTTTCAAAGCAAAAATAACAGCTAGAAGCTCGAGATCGTGGGTAAGGTAATTTTTCTCATGCAGGCATAATTGTCTACTCGCATAGGCAATTACTTTCTCATTCTGCATTAGCACCGCATCCAAACCATCACCACAAGCGTCAGTATAGACAGATAAACCTTGGTTCCCGTCAATGATAGCGAGAACGGGAGCGGTAGTTAATCTCCTCTTCAAGTCATGGAAAGCTTCGTGTAATATCCTAGAATTTATGGCAATATAAATTTAATAAAATCCGTGTTTAAATTTAAATTAATTTGATAATTTTTGTAGGATAAATTTGAATTGATTCAATAATCTTCTTTATTTAAATATTTAATTTGTAAATTTATTTTTATAAACTAATAAATCTATTTTCTATTTAATAATGTATATGTATTTATATATATTTTAAATAGATAAGTTATTTTTAATTAAATCAGTATAGCATAATTTTAATATTTTGAAATTGGAAATTGTGATTTATTTTTGATTTAAGCTTTTCAAAAACTATTTAATAAAATAACTAAATGATTTTAAATATATAAGATAAATGTTTTATTGGTTTAAAATTCATTTTAACTTAAGTTTGAATATTAAAATAAGTTACAAAAATGTTTGTGTTATTTTTTTTAAAATATTGATTGATAATTATGATTTGTAAATTAATATGAAAATTTAAAATATGAAACATGTATTCATTTAAGTTATAACCTCTTTTATAAATTTATTTTAATTATTTAATAGTATCTTTATCAAATGATTTATTTGTATATTGTTTTATTTATAAGAACACTTTGCTTTATTCTTTAGAAATTAATTATATACATAACTAAGTATAAGAAACTAATTAATTTAATTTAAACATTCATTAACTTTAACTAAAATAACAAATCATTTGAAATGACATGTGTATGTAATTTAGGACATGAGTTAACATGTGTTAAGTATTTAAGCAAGATATTTACAAGTGTTAATAGCTTAAGCCAAGTGTTAATGTTTAATTTTATTTTTTTATTGATTTTAAATAAATCATAAACAAGCTATATAAACTTGCATTTACTCGTTTTCTTTTCCTCTTTCTCATTTTTCATTCTAAATCAAAATTTCTTTCAGCTGAGAATTTTTTTTCCATCTCTTCAAAGAAATCTACAGAAACCTTTTTCATCTTTTCAAAATATAAATCACTCTTCATAGTCAAACTCATGTAAGCACATTTCCTCAAATCTGTAACAATATGCAAATCTGCATTTCTTTTAAATCTGGGAAAAGAAATTGCCTGCATACATTAATCAAGTAAGGAAGCCTGCATTTTTTTTCAAAATAATCTAGGATGAAACTGCAATTTCAAATTGTTCTATATACCATTCAAGCAAGCTACCTGTAAGCAAGATGTCTGCATCCATCTATTCTTTAAAATCTGGAAAACAGGAAGCAAGTTTTAAAAGCATTCAAGCTTTCTGCAAGCATTTCAAACAAGTTTATTAAAGAATGTTCTGCATGTTCAAAAATCTGGGCTCTGCATAATTACAGGTGAGTAACTCATTTTAAAATTTATTTAATAGGTAAAGTTGTACATGCTTTTTAAGTTACAAATGAACTTATATGAAATTGCTATGAATATTATACCTGTAAATATATGCATGTATAGATGATGATAACTGTTTTACGTTTGTGCTTCAAAATCCCAAACTCCTGTTTGATTCTTGAATTCTTTTCTTTGACTTGTTTGCTGTTATGACTTCAACTTTTGAATAAAACCTGTTTATTTTAGAATAGGGTAAGTTTAAATTTTATATAAATTAAATGGAATTGTCTATAACCTAGAAAATTAAGTCACAAAGAGAAACAATTAGCATAGAGTGAAAATTCAAACTTTATAATTTAATGTTTAAGGTTTATAAATAGAAACATCAAGTAAATTCATGAATTTTAAATCAAATATTACAATTTATAGTGTTTTAAACAAAGAATAGTTTTAAATTTACAGTATTATACATATTTGATAAGCACAGTGGATGTTGGCATTTGATTTGGTTGAATTTGTTTCTGGAGTTAGTGTTGCTATCATACATTATGGGAAAATTACTGAATTGGATTGCAATTCATTTTTGAGGGTGAAATCTTATTTTGAAAATTTAAACCCTAGTTCTACTGGGTTGGTGAAAATGGATCTTTTCGGCAATTATACTTGACCGAGTGACTTAGGGTTTTGGGAAATGGAGGTTGATGGATTGATGAGAATGTCGCAGGAGTTTCGAAGGTGTTGATGGCCAGAGTCGCGTCAGCGAGATGTTGACAGGTTGGGAAGTGAAGGGGGCACTATGCTGTTTCCAGGTTTTGAATATTTGGTCTCGATTTCGAATTCGAGCAAGTGATGACAGAATGGATGTTTGTTTGGCCTGAGTCACTGATTATTGATAGTGGGATGATCGTATGGATGGCCAGTGATGGCCGGAGACCGTGTGCAGATGCACAGGAGCAAGGTGGTTATGGTGATGTTGGTGATGTTTGTTTTTTGTTACAGGGTTTTATACCTCATGATGGTCTTGGGTAAATTGAAAGGTGACTCGAAGCAGGAAAGTCTTTTACTCGAAGTAAATGAGGAGCTCGGGTTTGTGTAAGTGTCAAGTTTTAATAAACCAACTGAAACCTATTTCCAGGTTTTTAAAAAAAAAAATTGAAGTGAAAAGTAGAAATGCAAACTAAAAATTTGAAACTAGTTTGGAACCTGAATTTAGTTATAAATTCAAATAATTTAAATCTTGGTCTTTGTACTTATTGAGTTTTTAAATTTTAGTTTGGGTTTTAAATAAAATCAGAAACTGTTTTTTGTTTTTAAATTTTAAAAGTAAAGTTGAAAATGTAAGTTAAAGTTCAAACTGAGTTTTTTTTTAAAACCTGAAATTTAAATATGTAATCAATAGTTTAATTCTTGGATTTTGAAACATTTTTGAATTCAAAATTTAAGATGTTTTAAACTAAAACAGGAAACTGTTTTTCTGTTTTAAATTTAAAAAGTAAATTTTATAATGCAACTGAAAATTTAAAACAAAGTTTAAATATGGAAAACTGAAATTTAGAATAGATGAATCTGAGTTTGAATTTAAATCTGGGAATTCAAATTTACATTTTAAACTTTTTAAAGTATAAAGGAACATTGGTTTTGAATTTAAACTATGAGTTTTAAATTTATGAAATAAAAATTTAAAATAAGTTTAAATTTAGTTTTAAAACCTGAAATTTTATTTTAATGTCAGTTTTTAAAATTAATTTTTTTTTAAATTTAAATTTGTTTAACTATTTTAGAAAAGGTTAAATAATTTGAAAATGAAGATTGAGATGTAAGTAAAATTTTAAGTTTTTAAGTTTGAATCTGGAATGAAAATTTAAATTCTGTTTCAGTTTGAAATTTAAAAAGGAATTTTTTTTTTTAAATTGAAATTTATTTGGAAACAAATTGTTTAAAAATGCTTTATATAAGAAGAATGTTTCTTAATTTAGAACTTAAGAAATTGGTTTCATTTAAATTATTAAATTAATTTCAATGGGATATTAATTATTTAATTAATGAATAACGTGGATGTTTAATTAAGTAATTAATAATTTTTAAGTTAATTAATCAAGACTTGAGATTAATTAATTAAGGTTAATTAATCTATAATTAAGGATGGTTAATTATAATTTAATTAATGATTAAGATTTATTTAATCATGTGATTAAAGATAATTTAGATTTTAATTAACACTTAATTAATTAATAATTAGAGATTAATTAAATCATAATTAATATTAATTAATTGATAATTAATAATGATTTGTATAAGTTAACTCTTAATTAAGTAATTAAGAAATGTTAATGAAGGTCATTAATTTAGGATTATTTAACAATTAGCTAATGTGATTAATCTTTGATAATTAATTAAATTAATTAATTAATAATAATCAATTGTTTATGTTTAATTACTTATGAAAGTAATTAATTAATTAATTACTTGGTGTAATTAATTTGATTAATGTGATTAGTTTAGATTAATTAAGTTAAGTTAATTTAAACATTTGTGGATTGATTGATAATTACTTACGTAATTAATGGGTTTGTAATTACTTAAGGAAGTAATTAATTAATAAATACTGAATGTAATTAAGGATATTTATTATAGAAGTAATTTGGATTTAAATTATTTTGAAAATTAATCAAGGGATAAATGGAAATAATTAATTAAGAGTAATTAATTTATGAGATAAGTAATTAAAGTAGTTAATTACTGGGTGTTATTAATCATGGGTGATTAATATATATAAGGTTTAAATTGAAGATTAATTACTTATGTAATTAATTTATATAGAGATTGATTAAATGTAATCAGAAATCATTAATAAATTAATTAATGATGTAATTTGGAATTGATTAATTAAGAAATAATCAATGAATGAAGTAATTAATTAATAATGGATTAATGTAATTAATTTAGTTAATTAATTAATTAAGTAATTATAAGTTAATTATGTGTTAAGTGTTAAGTATAATTAACTTGTTACTTATTGTAATTAGGAGTTATTAATCTGTAATTAATTAAGATGAGTAATAGGATGGTTAAGTTAAGTAGGATTTTAATGATGAAGTAATTAATTTAATTAATTTAAATTAATTAGAGATTAAGTAATTAATTTAATTCATTTTAAATTAATTATAGAAGGTGCGATCCTTAGATCATTGCTTATGTTTGATGATTGGTATTAATTACCTGGTATGGTTTGTAATCTCAGCTATGAGATGGGAATGTATGTAATATGGATGCATTGGTTGCTCTTGGATGATAATATGGATTATCTTATTATGATATGAATTATCTGTTAATGATAATGTTGATTACCCATTGTGTTGTAAATTATCTATCTGTATGTATATAGATAATGAATTGAATTGTTTTAAACTTTAAAACAACTTGGCTTAAAAGACACGTTTTGGATTTCGATGAGACCGGGATCGGGTTTCCATATTTGGATATCCGAAAACCACATCGATCCAAATTAACGTTAGGTCGTGAATCTCAAGTGAAGGTGAAGATTCAGAGTGCAAGGGTTATCGTCGTTAACTCTGAGGGTGATTCCAAAATGAGTGTAACGAGGTAATGCCTTCGGTTTCGTTCAAACCCATAATAAACTTCTATGGATTGAATACTTTCAGAACATCGTCAGGTGGACGATGAGCATTCTAAGTGATATGTCCTATAAAGGTAATCGTAGTCTCAAGCCTCATCAATCAGGAATGGCTAAAACAGGGGAGGTGCAGCAAGGCTTCGTGGGTAGCCCCCACTTGAGAGCGAGATTTACCCCTGTCTAGATGTCCCTTTATTTCGGCTTAGTGGTGCGGTTGCTAATCACAACTGCGGGGTGGTCTTGTTTGGAACTGTTCAGTAAGGAATGGTTCCGGCTTTGTATTGCCGGGGAGCGGGCATACTCCTCGGTACGGTGATCTAGGCCACGTACTGTGACGGACGGTACCCCAGTAGCCCAGCCATTGATGGAATCCAAAATCCATTAAGTGTCGTACGTATTAGTTATGCCCAACTATGTTGGAACGTGATATGTAAGCATTCCAGCTATTTCTGTATTTTACTTGAAAACCCTAGACACTATTATAATATCACTGGATTTCCTATCAAATGTTTTGGTTAGCGTAAGGTAAAAACTTTTCCATGTTTATGTGTGGGAAGTCTTACGTGATACCTTTTCTTTTCAAATATTTTCAAAAGTTAAGCAACTTTAACCTCTTACTCACACCAGATCCATGTCTAACCCGGAGTTATTTCTGTTTTTCTTTAACTCTTGGGTACTCAATTTTTACGAGTAGCCAAGGTAATTCAGGTTAGGATAGCTTTGACGAATTGTGGAGGACCAAATGGAGCAGGAGGCTTCTGCGTATAGATATATAATTTTCCGATGTGTTGGTATCTCTGAGTGTTTGTCTGTAATGTATTGAGTTGTCATAACTAGGCAGGTGTTTATAACTGTCTAGTATGTGTTGTATTGTCTGTGTAACTCTGATATTTGATGTATACTATGTAATACTTATGTTACTAATATAATTTATTCGTTCCGCTGTTGAGATTCTTATGTTGTTTCTTCTTTCTCTTCTTTCTTTTCTCTTTTCTATCCCTTTCTTTCTTAAGGATGATACGACTTTTTGTGGAGAAAAAGTCGGGTCATCTCACTTCATCGCATTTTGGAGCCCAATCGAACTTAGCATTCATCATTGTTAGCTTAGTCAATGGACTGGCCAACTTGGAGAAATCTTACACAAACTTTCTGTAATATCCAGCTAAACCCAAAAATCTTCACACTTCTTTTGGAGTATTGGGTCGCTTCCAGTCTAAAATAGCAGAAACTTTGCTAAGATCAACAGAAATTCCTTCTTCATTTACAATGTGCCTGAGAAATTTGACTTCCTTAACCCAAAAATGACATTTAGAAAACTTTGCAAACAGAATGTTCTTCCTTAGTATCTCCCAAACAATTCTAAGATTCTCAGCATGCTCATCTTCGGTTTCGGAATAGATTAGAATATCGCCAATAAACACCAAAACAAATTTATTCAATACTTCTCGAAATACATGGTTCATTAAGTCTACGAAGTATGCGGAAGCATTGGTTAGTCCGAAAGGCATGACTAACCATTCATAGAAAATGTCTGGACCACTGAAAGCAGTCAGGTGAGCACAGTATTTAGCTATTCATAGTTGATGGGATCCCTGAGCTAGATCCATCTTAGAAAAGAATCGAGCGCTATGAAGTTGATCAAACAAGTCGTCGATTCTAGGTAAAGGGAATTTGTTCTTGAGAGTTAGTTTATTGAGATCGCAGTAGTCAACACACAATCTCAAAGATCCGTCAGATTTAGCCACAAACACCATAGCTGAACCCATTCAGAAATACTAGGGTGTATCAATCCTTTTCCTAGCAAATCTCGAGTTTGATTAACTAGTTCAATCCTTTCCCTGGGTGCCATCCTACAGCTTGCGTGAACAACAGGACGAGCATTGGGCACTAAGTCAATTCTGAATTCAATTTCTCTATGTGGAGGTAAGGATTTAACTTCTTCAAATACGTTGGGAAATTCCCGAACAATAGGTATGGACTCCAGACTAGGTTCGGGATATCCCAAGGTATACATCAATTTATCTCTCTTAGGACTCGGATCCTCACAAGAGATTTCAATAAAATTTCCATGTTTTGTTTGATCGAAATCGTTCGATTGTTACGATCTAATTTGGCTTCGTATTTTGTTAGCCAATCCATTCAGAGCAAGATTTCGAATTCATTAAAATCAAGGACAAAGAGACTGATAGGGAATTGGTAACAAGAATACGAGATAGGAACGTCTCTACATTGTAGACAAAGGTTTGGAGGGCCACGAACTCGAATTTTCACACAAATGGGCCCGTTGACAAAATCAGGTCTTATCTTTAATTGATTTACGGTTTGTTAGGAGATAAAGCTATGTGTAGTGCCTGTGTCAAACAAAACTCTAACAACTCTATTAAATAATAAGGTTACCTTCTAGACCTCCTTTTTCTTTATCCGCTCTTGAAGTTGAAGGGTCTTATCGCATAGGCATTCGCCACTTGTGCTTGCTTCATTGCCGGGCAATTCTTAACTGTGTGTCCAGGTTTGTGACAATTATAGAATTCTCTAACTCCCTGACTAGTCTTAACAGGTTGTTCTTTCTTAACTTGCTTCTTTGGATTTTTGCAGCTGTTTGAATAATGAGCGTTTTCTTGGCAATTGTAACAAGTTATATCTCTAGCAGGGTTTCCCTGATTGTTCTTTTTCTCCTTGCCTTGATATGGTTTATTGCCCCCGAACTTTCTTTTTTCCAATTTTGATTGCTTGTATTTCCTCTTTCTCTTGGGACTTCCTGCGTGTCCAGGGTAGCATACCTATACCCCATATCAATAAGATCAGAAAAAGATTCTTTGACGTGAGCTGTAATCCTCTCGTGGTACTTCCTATTCATCCCACGAATGAATCTTTCATTTTTCTTTAGAAGTGTGTTTACCAATTCCGGACCGAAACGGGATAATTCATTGAATTTTTTTAAATACTCCTCAAACGATAAACTTCCCTGGTTCAAGTCCATGAATTCTCAGTACATTCGGGAAATGCCAGCAGACGGCATATAGCGTTTCTCAAACACTTCCTTGAATCGACACCAAGTAAACTCTTCTTCTGGTTCATCTACAGTAACTGTCTCCCACCAGGGTAGGGCTTCTTCTTGGAGTTTCCAAGAAGCTATTAGTCGCATTTGATCGTCTTCCAACTTTAGCCCTTTAAACATTCTTTCACATGACCTGATCCAGGTTTGGGATTGAATAATAGATTCCTTGCCAGTGAACAACTTACCACCAAGTCTCGAGAAGCTTTTATATAGATCAGCCAGATTCGGCTGAGTTTGAGAGGCATAGCTGGTTCTGCTGTTATGGGGACTTGACCAGTTATAGTGGTATTTCCCCGACCCCTAGCTCCTCCTCTTCGCCTGCTCATTCTTACTATATGTAATTAGTAAAAAAAACTTGATTTAGGTATACGAACGAGATATCTTAGGGAATATCAACAATTAAAAGAAATAGACCAAGAAAATTTAGGGTTTTGGTGTCTCGGGTTATACTCATTCTAGGGTATACTTCACACTTTCTCTAATGAGCCACCTAATGTGTTATACTTCGTAGCTAAGTTCTTACTTAACCTTTAGCTCCGATACCACTTGTCACGACCTGAAATCTAGTGTTCGAAACATCAAATACTTCACTTGTATTTGACTGCTGGAGATTCAAACGTCGAACTCTAGTTTAGATGGAGCTTATAACAACATTAGATGAATATAAACAGTGGAAACAAAATGAACTGCCATTAGTCAACATCGCAGATACAACATTCATCGTAGTATTTGATTACAACATTTGTCACTAACATTAGAGTGCTACACGTTGATATTACAATAGGATAATAACAACTTCACAACGGAATGACAATAGAGTCCCCAAAAGTTTCCAACATACTTCAACTTCAGTAAGTTCTTCAAAACTCCAAACTTCTCAAAAGATACCCAAACCAAATCTTTCCAAATCTGATAGCTTCCAAATCAAAAGACTTCAAAAGATTCCAGGCCAGCTCCAAAACATGGATAACCTTCTTCTAGGCTTCCGTGTGGAAATTATGGGCACCCAGAGTTTAGGAAGGGAACACTAAACTCCAAGTCAGTCATGAGACAGGTATGAGTAAATAAAAAAGTTGCTTGTACAAAAACAATTTATAAAGGAAAAACGTTCATGCTTTTGGAAAATTGAACTACCATAAGGCCTCCCTGCACACACACAATGCAATCGCACAATTGGAGGAGTTTCCCCTTATGATAGTCAAATATGCTTAATGCGAGAAAACTCCTTTGATATTATCATTAGTGTATAGTGTGAAAACATTTCGAAAATATAATATTAATCCTAGTTAGCATAGGTACCATTATATTATGCCTGCTATAGCTACCACCTGAGGTGGCAGGTTATACAACTAAAATCGTAAGGGTTCGTATTGGTGATTGGATTTCCAGTAAATGGTCAGGCTAAGGAACTTCCTAGGCCACATTGGTATGCCTCTGGAGGGATACCCCGAGAACCTAACTGGATCTCTACCAACACAAGGCCGGGTTACCTTTGTAACTAGGTAACTAATATACGAGTATGCCACCCCTCGGTCGTAACTGACCTTTATCCAGGGCCCCAACAACAACAATCAGAAAGCAACATAATTGCAATATCAACATAAGTTAAGTATTTGGGCTCCATACAATGATACCACTTCTATCCAGAAGGAAACGCAATACCCTAAGGGGCGTTACCCCAATAACCTTGCTGCATCCTTCCTGTTTCGACCATTTCTGGGTTTTAAGGTTCGACAAAGTCTTGTCCACAAAGCTACGCTTTTCACAAAAGCCATGCTTCGATCAACAAATGATCAGCAGCACTCAACATGCCACATTACCAAGTTGGGAGTATATCATTGATAACCTTCAACTACATAACCTCTGAGCTCGTGCGTCTCAAGGAAGGGTGTTAAGCTAAGAGAATAAATTCTCCGCCACCAACCGAAATGTATTTGAAAGAAATCTGCTTTATATCTCAAAGTGTAATGTCAGACATACAACCATATAAGTTTGTTCTGGGTTCGAACAGAACCGAAGGCACTTCCAAAGAAGCACTTGCAATCCGGGCATCCACAATCCCGACCGGACTCCCCATCAGATATGGAGATCTCTATACCGGAGCAACACAGTGCAGAGTCATTCGACTGGTTATCCTATCGTTATCGAAGACACCCGGTCTTCACCAACGTCTTCAAATGCTATCCATTTCGTCATATCAAATATTCAGAATGGGTTATATGACGCAAAGGTCCTCTCACGGCTAAACCGAATAGTGAGCACTTAATTTTAAAAACATGTGGATATATCATTCGCAAAGATTCATAGGTTTGATGTGGGTTTTGGTTAAGCAACTGGAATCCGACTCCCTGTCGCATAATCCCGTTTTACGGGCCAATTGGTTTTCACATTCACACAAAAACAAATCACAGATATCACAGCTCAGCACGAGGTAAAACATATCATGTAGCATTATAATCACATATAGGAGATATCAATCAGTACACAACATTCAATAATAATTAATCATCTACAATTAAGGTGAATTAATCGTGTGATTTAAATTAATTAATCAATCACATAATTACTTTCTTTCATTATCTTTAATCAATGATTAGTTATCCTTAATTATAAATTAATTAAATCTTAATCACCTTCATTAATTGAATATCCCTTAATTAATTATCTTAATTAATTAATCCTTAATTATTAAGTAATTAAATCTTAACTACTTTTACTAATTAATCATCCCTTAATTAATTACTTAAATTAATTAATCCTTAATTATTAATTAATTAGATCTTAATTACTTTTATTAATTAATTATCTCTTAATTAATTATCTTAATTAATTAATTCTTAATTATTAATTAATTAAATCTTAATTACTTTTATTAATTATCTCTTAATTGCTTTTATTAATTAATTATCTCTTAATTAATTACCTTAATTAATTAATCCTTAATTATTAATTAATTAAATCTTAATTGCTTTAATTAATTAATTATCCCTTAGTTAATTGATTATTAATTACAAATCAATCAACCGTAATTATTTAATTAATCTTTAATATTAAGTAACCAATTAAGTAGTTATTCTTAAAGTAATTATATCAACAAATCATTAATTACTTAATAAACTAAAACATTAATCTTTTTACGTTTGTTAATCATTTTGATTATCTTATAAACCTTGTTTAATAAATCGTCCTTATCACATAAATTAACTTTAAAGATTAAGATTAGTTTAAATGACATTTTATCTTAATTATCCTTCTTAATTACATTATTCAATTAATATAAATAATTTTATAAAATAACGTGACAAAATTAAATTAAATTTAATTACTTTAAAAATATCTTACTTAAAACCTAAATTAGTTTAAAATTAAATCAAAATCATCATTTAAAAAACATGAATTTAAAATTGTTTAAAAGTTTGAATTTTATTTTTAAAGTAAAAATTGATTTGTATGTCAACCCTAAGACCACTTCGAGTCTCACCCGATCGAAACGCTTGAATGCTTCGAGTCGTTTCTGAAACCCTGTATAAGTTTTTTAAAACTTAAAAATTGGTCTAAGTATTAAACCCCGGCACAAGCCTGAAAATGCATCAACCCAAACTCGAGTCAGTATGCAAACTCCCCGATGGTTCCTTTGAGTTAAATTCCTATCTTCCTCAAACCTTTCCACTCACACAAACCTAGTGCTGTGCATATGCACCAGAGCTTCGGCCACTTGCAATTCGAGCTTCGACCATCATTGGGTCGATGATGACCTGCCCTAACCCCCAAACCAGTAGAAACATGTACCCACGTTGAACTTTGCAAACGAGCTTTCTTACCTAAATTGAAATAAGAACACCATCACACAATCAACTCGCTCCGCCACCTCAAGCAATCTGAGATCATGAAAATTTTGTCAGAGCTTCGCCTGACTTCAAAGCTTCGATCGCCACTGACGCGAACGATTCCGGTGCAACGACGAGACTCTAACAATGCAAATTCCAATCCTAACTAAAACGTGAGCTTAAACACTAGTTTAGTGATTTTCGGCCACCACGATGATTTACAAATTCGTACAGTAATTTTTTGATGATACTAGACCATCCACCAAGCTCCAAACACGATTATGAGTTCCATCACACTGCTGATCACCAGAACTTGGTGAAAACAACAATTCTATTCATCTTACAATTTCTCACTTGATAATGAACTAAAAATCTAGAATTTTATCTTAAAAATCGTGATTTGTGAAAGTGAATAGGATCATGAAATCAAAACTTAAATTTTTATCAATTAAGGTTTTAATAAAATTTGGTTCCACTGTGTTTTTATACTCTCTAGTAAATCCATTTAGTTTTAATACTTAAACATATTTTTAGGATGGAAATCTTGCCAATCCTAACCTGTTTTCTTCAGATATCATGGGCAATAGAGGATCGAGGAGTAAGGTTTTGATTTTTAGATAGGTTTGAAACCCGTAATGTTTAAAATAGAGATAGTATATCTGTTCTCAAACATGCACAGCTATATCCACACATACATAAATGGATTCATTCACATGCAAACAAAAATTTCAACTTACTTTAAGCATGAACTCAATAGTAGATCAAATTCCATAGTCCAAAAAGGTTTACTCACCTTGAATTTGAAAGCAGAGGATCTGTTTGAGTTCAAAAGTTTGAAAGTCTGGAAAGTTGTTTTCAATTTAACCTCAAATTTTTTTGTCTGCAACTAATTGATGTAAACTTGCTTTGTTTCTGAATAATTTGCTTGCTTAATTTCTCAACAAAAAACTCAAATTTAAATTCTTAAAAGGATTTACTTATAGTTTTTTTATGAAAACATAGAAAAACACTGGTCTGCAAACTTGAAAACTGGGATTTGAAAATCTTGTGTTGATCCTGATTCTGTTGTTTAGGTGATGATCGTTGCTTTTTTTTAATTGCTGAAGTTGAATCCTGCTTTGATGTTGAACTATTTTTTGAATACTTAAATTTATTTTAGTTGAAATTGCTTTTCTGGCTTGAGATTTGAGAAAGTTGTTGCAGATTTTTGTTTACTGGAAATTTGGTCTTGGTTTCAATGTTGAGGAAGTTATCGGTTTGATTACTTTGTTGCTGATGATTTTTTCCTCTCGGTTTAAAAATTTGTACAGGGCTTAGGAATGAATAAAAGAGATAAGAGGGAGGAGATGAAGTAGCTTATATAGCTATATTTTCTTTTCATGAATTTCTCAAAAATAAAAATAATGTGATGACATTTGTTAATTTTTTTCAACATGGATTACACTTGTTAATTTATTTACTAAATGTTAAACACTTGTTAAATTGGATATCTTATCACTTAATACTTGTAATTACATAATTATATGTTTAAATAAAAATTTGTATTACTTTTTCTTATTTGTATAATCATGTTTCTTTATTTTATTTTATACAACTTTTAAAAGAGAATGTTTTACTACTAATTTATACATATATAAAATCATGTACATATGTTAATATTTTGAACCCAAATATTTTTCTTAAGATATTTATTTAAATTCAAATTCAAATACAAATTCAAATTCCAATTCAAATTCAAATAAGAATTCAATCTACACGCACATATATATATATATATATTAAATTCAAATAATTTTTTAACAAACATCTATTGTTTAAAATTTTAAAATCAAATGAAATTGAAATTTTATTCATACAAATTAACACTTATTTTATTTGATTTGAAAATTTTCAAATTCATTTCAAATTCATTTCCAAAAATTTAAATAAATTGCTAATTTAAATTGATAAAATTTGGGATGTTACATACCACTTCCTACTACCAAAGCTATAAGTAACGAATGGGTGCAATTATAGGTGTAGTTATGTTCTTAATTATGTTTTACTTTATTTTATTATTATTTAAATTTCCAATGCCCATGGAACTAGGATTGTATATTTGGTTTAAATATTATAAGCCATAGGCCATCAGAACAAAAATTTGTGTTGTTTTGAAACATTTACAAAATTCAACATAAAACATAGTATGTCGGATTGAAAGAGAGAAACAATGAGTATTCAGATACAAACTTGTGTGTGGTCTTAGAGGGTTAAGGTTAAGTGCTTATACTAGGTCAAGTGTTTACATAAAAAGATGCAGAACCATTAAGTTACAAAACTGACCATTCTCTTTGGGTTATACTATAATGGACAAGGGAAGGAATGGATAAACTAGCAGCCTTGAATGTTTTGATAAGTTGAATTTACATTCTAACTACTAAATAAAATAATTAATAAAGCACATGATATTTAGACCTTATATATGTTTTTTTAACCTTATACAGTGTAAGATAAAAGGATATCCACTATGGATGTAAGAGTTCATTCTAGTAGCATCTTCGCCTTTTATTAGTATATCAATTTATTCCATTTAATACATATTTACCACTTGATTATGCATGTCTTTATGCAGTTTATTAAGCCTACTTTAGTGTCTTTGTACCAAATTAGTGTCTTGTGGATTGCTCAATGCTTGAAGGTGAAATATGTCGAATTAATCACTTAGTTTATTATAGTTTTTTTCTTATCTCTTTTATAGTGACATTGTTTAATTGATGTCAACGAGACATAATCTCAAGATAGATGTTTAAGTGATCTCTGTGTCCTGTATAGGATATCCTATTATGACTGCCTCTTTAACCATCATTTGGTCATTTGGTTGCACTTGTTGGTTACCATCGAAAGTTGTATGAATTCAATTTCATTGTAAGTTATCTGGCAAAGCACAAATTTCAGATTTTCTAAAAGTAAAAATTTGGAAAGTGGAATTACAATTGTCACTTTAACTAAGTATATGTTATATATTATAACAACATTTAAAACATCAGTCAATAGTTTGGAAATCCTTCAATTGTCTTATATTTTATGGTGTGCATAAACTAAACATGGTGAACTTCCTTTTTCAGCATTTATGGTCAATGTGCAGTCATTATGTTTGATGTCACTGCCCAATTTACCTACAAGAATGTTCCTACATGGCATAGGGATCTGTGCAGGTAATATTTTGAAATTCAACTTGATATCAAGTTAAAAATAGATTCTTTATTACTGCATGAGCGGGAATTTTCAATTCAATTCACAATATACTCCCTTTACACTATTATTGTACAAGGTCTGTAAAAATATCCCTATTGTTCTTTGTGGAAACAAGGTTGATGTGAAGAATAGATAAGTGAAAGCAAAGATGGTCACATTCCATGGAAAGAAGAATCTTCAATATTATGAGATCTTTGCTAAAAGCAATTATAATTTTGAGAAACCCTACCTCTATTTGGCTAGAAAACTTGCTGGGTAAGAGCATTGTATTTTCCAAATGCCATAACTAAATGAATATATATGTAGCATTTATTTTACATTTGCAACAGCACTACATTAATTTCTTTTCTTAATAACTTTTCATGTATGTCTTGGGCAATGATATGAATCTTTACTTTGTCAAGTCCCCAGCCCTTGCTCCTCCAGAAGTTCAAATCCGCATTCAAGCACAACTACGATAAGAAAACAAATCATATTATCTGATATGATATAGATTAAAACTTAAAATAAATTGTACTTTTATAATGGTTCTTTACCTAATTATGTTCTCGAAATGGGTCAGGTATGATAAAGAGATTGCCAAAGTAGCAGCACAACCACTTCCAGGTGATGATGATGCAGCATTTGATAGCTAAATGGCTTCAATTCTGGATTAGGAAGTTCAAAGACAGTGTTTTTGGGTCTTGATTTGTGTATCAAACATTGAGTCAATTTTCATTTGATAGAGATACAGCATCAGAATTGGGTACATATTATCACTCTAACCGATAAGGTTGCCGAAGCTATGCATAGTAAATCTACTTTCTAATTTTTTTAAATTTCGCTAGTTTTGTTTCTACATGTTTGTTTGAAACTATCTATATGTCATAGGGAGTGGGTGGAATATTAATATTAGCTCCAGGTTACTTGGTTGTTGTGCATAAAAGTATAAAGCAAGCTAGTGGCATATGCATAGTTGATGAAGTAAAAGTAGAATTTATACGCAATAGACATTTTGGGTATTTGAAGGGCATGGTGTGACTCTTGATATTGTGACAATGACAAAGGTAAATTTGAACTTAATAACATACTAAGTTTGGTAAAATATTAAATAAGTTTATAATATAATAATAATAAGAACAACAACAACAGCAATGATAATTATAGTATGTAGTTTGATGTAAGTCAAACAGTAATATAATATAATAACAATTATAAACTATGTTTGATAAAAAATTAACTAAGTTTATAATAATATAATGATAATAATAACAACATAACAATAATAATAACAACAACAGTCTATAGTTTGATATATGTCAAATAAATTTATACTAATAACAAAAGAAAAAAACAATAATAATAACAACCAAGTTTATAAAAATTAACCAAGTTAAAACAGTTTTATGAAAATTTACTAAGTAAGTTTAAAATAAAAATAATATAACTAATTTAACACTGTTTTACAAATCACGAGGATGATGAATTAACAAAGTTCACAAAAATTAATTAAGTTTATAACGATGATAATAATAATAAAACTAAGTTTATGTTAAATAAATTTTATAAATAATAATACTATAACTAATTTTACAAAGTTTATAAATAATAATAATGATAACGATGATGAATTAACTAAGTTTATAAAATTAACCAAATTTATATTAATAATAATAATGCAATTAAATTAACCTTCTTTTTTAATAACAATAATAATGATTACTTAACTAAGTTAACCAAGTTAATAAAAATTAACTAAGTTTTGTTAAAATTAAACAAGATTTATAAAATTAGTTAAGTGTAAACTAAATAAATTTTATAGATAATAATATAACTGATTAACAAAGTTTATAAATAATAACCATGATTATGATGACGATGAATTAATTATGTTTATGAAAATTAACTATGTTTATAATAATAATAATAATATAATTAAATTAACCGACTTTTAGTAATAATAATAATAAATTGACTAAGTTAACCAAGTTAATAAAAATTAACTAAGTTTTGTTAAAATTAACTAAGTTTAAGTTAACTAAACTTTATAAATAATAATATAACTAATTTAACAAGGATTTATAAATAACGATGATGATGATAAATTAACTTAGTTTATAAAATTTAACTAAGTTTATAATTATAATATAATTAAGTTAACCGAATTTGAATAATAATAACAAATTAAGTTAACCAAGTTAATAAAAATTAACTAGGCATAGTTAAATTAAACAAATTTTATAAAATTAACTAAGTTTAAGTTAACTAAATTTTATAAATAATAATATAACTAATTTTATAGCATTTTATATAACTATAACATTGGACTTTATTTATTTCTTTTCGTTTATAACTTTGATTATTTATATGGTATTGTTTATAACATGATATACTCGTACAATGTTATAGATGTTTGATATTAGATTTGAAGTCCTACGGATTAACATAATCGTTTGACTCTATGTTGTGCTTTCATTTGTGCAGGCATTGGATTTCCGAAGAGAGCGTGGTTGGACTTTTATGGTGCTAGCTTTCACTTATGCATGCAACAAATGATTATGAATTATCAAGCGTTTTGTTAGCACCATAATGTATGTTAGTTGGTCATTTTATCAAAAAACTATTGTATTAAAATGACTATGGATATTTTCTTTGATTATATGATTAATATTTTTTTAACTGTTTGAATATGATTATTATGTGAGTGATTGTTGATTGATATAGTAGAAAAGAATAGACCGTCATTAGGAAATAATAGCATGAAACAATGGTGCAAAATGATCAACAACTTTTAGTAGCATTTTAAAAAAACTACAGAAATACATATAGTAACGTTGAGTAAACTCAACCGTAAAGTAGAGGTAAAGTTGGAAACTCTATTGGTAGCGCTAAAAAACCTTTTGGTGACGTTTTTAAAACGCTACACAAATATTTATGGCGGCGTTTGAGAAATGCTGCACTAAAAAGATTTGTAGTAGCGTTGAAATAAATGCAAGTAAAAATCATGGATTTTTAGTTGTGGGTTTTTCCACTGCATTTATCAAAACACTGCCATAAGTTTTGGTAGGTTATTTGTGTGCCACCAAAATAAAATTTCTTGTAATGCTAACACCGCCGTATTTGGTCACCGATGATTAATAACTATGGATGACTACAGCATTTGTAGCCGTTTTAGGCCACCAAGTAGGGGAATGTTATAAGTTGGTATCAGAGCAAAGGTTTATGAAACTTTATAAGAAAGTCAAACCTAACAGATTTTTATACATAATCCAATGAATTTAAAAATATGATTGAGTTTTGGGTTAACATTATAGTAACATACTTATATTTTATATATATGTGTGTGTGTGTGTGTATAGGTACGTGTTCCACTCTCTCTTTGACCATTCTTCTATATCTTACTAAGGTTTATATGCAGATTTACGAGAAAGGAGATATGGAATAAGAAAATGGATGAGGAAATCCAGGTGGTGGAAGCACCACAACTAATGGAAATGCTCGACCTAATACTAGGAGGAATCAGGGTCGATATGCTAATGCTAATCCAAATGCTGAAGCTAGTGTGGGTGCTGGAAATCCACCAGCAGATGCAGGGATGGTGTATCAGTTGTTGGCCAATCTTTTGCAAGCTGGAGTTGCTTGTAATGTTGAATGAGCTAATCCTGTGGCTCTAATTGGGTATAACTATGCTAAGCTAAGCAGAGACTGCACCAGTTTGTGTGGAAAGTCATTTCTTCGAACGGAGGATGCCGTTGAAGTTGGGAATTGGATGATGAGTTGTGAAAGGATTTGTACTAATTTAGGCTTGGACGATGAGAAAAAGAGAAGGCTAGCCACTAGACAGTTGCAAGAGGTAGCGCTTCACCGGTGGAATAGTGTGACGTTCGAAGTATCGGAGGAAGAGCTAACATGGGAGGATTTTAGGGAAAGGTTTGAGCAGAGGTTTCTATCCGAAGTTGCTAAGTCATCATTGATGACAAGTTCATGGATCTGGTTCAGGAAGAGACGTCAGTGGCCGAGTACGCTGCTAAGTTTGACGAGCTGTCTCGACAAGGATATGCTTTTGTTAACACTGGCATTAGAAGGAATGAAAGGTTCATTCGAGGACCGAGACCTGAGCTTGATAGAATTACCATGACCCATATCCGAGATCCTTCTAATGTGGCGGTGGAGATGGCCATTTTCCATGAAGAGATGCTTGATATTTCTGCTAGAGAGAAGCCAGTTTAATCCCAGGGTCCTCAGGGAAAAATGAGGAAGTTCTTTAAAAAGAAGGAAGCACAGAAAGGGGATGATTCTAAGAAGGCAATGGCTGATTCGGTTTGTTATAAATGTGATAAGAAGGGTCATTATGCAAATGAGCGCCGGTCAGGCAAAGAAAAGAAGGCTGCAAATAAGAAGAATGTGAAGTGCTTCAACTGTGATCAAGTGGGGCATTATAAGAACTAGTATCCAGAGCCACACAAGACGGACAATGGGAAAGTTTTTGTTGCTGGATCATCAGCTAAGCCTACTGCAGTTGATAGGAAAAGACTGCGATGGAAGGTACATTTTAGATTCAGAGTATACCAGTTAGGATACATTTTGATACCGGTGCATCACATTCATTTATATCCTAGTGTTTAGGTGATAGGTTATGTTTATAACCCACATACCTTGTTACTTCCTTAAGGGTTGCGAATCCAATAGTAGGGTATGCAACTCTGCGGATAAGATGTGACCAATTAGAACTTTAATTTTTAGGTCATAATTTTGCATGCAGTTTGTATGTTTATGATTTCGTAGATTTTGAAATCATTTTGGGTATGGATTGGTTAAGGGGGTATGAAGCCAAGATATTATGCTAGGATGGGGAGATATCTTTGAGACACTCTAATAGTCATAATGGAATTATATTCTCAGTGGAGAATTCTGACCGGAGTTGTTGTGCTTCGTTAAGTGCAATGAAAGTGGGAGAAGAGCTAAGCCAGGTTCGAATTGCAAGAGAGTTTGCAGATGTGTTTGAGCCAGCCATAGGACTACCACGGAAACGAGCTATTGAGTTTCGAATAGACTTTGTGCCAAGAGCTGAAACTATGTGTAGACCACCTAGTAGGATGTCGCCGACGAAGATGAAGGAACCGAAGGTGCATCTAGTGGATTTAGAAAGAAGGAATTTTATTAGACCAAGCAATTTGCCATAGGGAGCGGTCACGGTATTCGTGAAGAAACCAGATGGGCTGTTGAGAATGTGTATCGACTTTAAGCTAAACGAGAGGAGGATAAACAATAAGTATCATTTGCCAAGAATTGATGATCAGTTTGATCAGTTGAATGGGGCCTGTGTGTTTTTCCAGTTGGATTTGGCGACAGGTTTCCATCAGTTGAGAGTGAAGGAGGACAGTATTCCTTTGACTGCATTTCGTACTAGATATGGTTCGTAAGAGTGGTTAGTGATACCATTCAGGTTAACGAATGCACCTGCTTTCTTTGTTGGTTTGATGAACTGAGTCTTCAGAGAGTATTTGGATAGATTCGTGTCGGTGTTTATAGATGACATTTTGGTGTATTCTAATGATGAGAGAGAGCATGATGATCATCGTAGAGTTGTGCTAGAGACACTAAGGCAGAATCAGCTAGAGACGTAGTTTTCTAAGTGTCATTTTTGAAAGGAAGAGATTAAGTTTCTTGGTCTTGTGGTTTCAGAGAAAGGATTGTCAGTCGATCCAGCTAAGATTGAAGCTGTGAACAATTGGAAGAGACTAGAGACGGTGACCGCGATTAGAAGTTTTCTTGGACTTGCTGGCTACTAATGAAGATTCATTAAGAATTTCTCGTGGATAGCAGCACCTTTGACAAAGCTTACCAGGAAGGAAGTAAAGTTTGTTTGGTCCGATAAATGTGAGGAAGCATTCCTTAAGTCAAAGATTTTTTTGGCCATTGCTCCAGTGTTAGTAGTTGCAGATGATAACCAAGGGTTGGTAGTACACACAGATGTGTGTGGCACTGGATTGGGAGCATTGTTGATGTAGAAGGGTAAATTCATTGGTTATGCATCTAGGTAGCTTAGACTGCATGTAGTAAGATATCCTACTCATGACTTAAAGTTGGCTACGGTGATTTTTTCCTTAATGATTTGGAGGCATTATCTCTTGGGGGAGATATTTGAGTTGTATACCAATCATAAGTTTTTAAGATAACTATTCTCTCAGAAGAATTGAATATGAGATAGTAGAGGTGGCTAGAGTTTTTGGTTGCTTATGATTTTGATATAGAGTATACCCTAAGGAAAGGTAATAAAGTAGTAGATGCTCTTAGTAGAAGACATCAGAATGTGGTGTTGGCTATGTATGCAGAATGGAAAGATCTTGAAACTTTGGCCAATTGTGGTTTGCAGTTAAGATCTACTGCTAGTTCTAGTAAAAATACTGCCATGATGTCTTGTTAAGAAGTTCAACCAGTGCTGATCGAGAGAATTGTTTCTAAACAGAAGGAGGATCCATTATTAGCTGAGAGGATAAGAAGGCTTAAGGTTAGAACTAAGGTCGATGATTTGAAAGACTTTTTTCTTGACCAGAAGGTATGGTTGAGAAAGAAGGGATGGTTGTGTGTTCCAAATGTTGAGAACATAGAGAAGAGAAGTTCCTGAGGAATGTCATTGATCCAATTTTACGATTCATCCTGAAGGGACCAAAATGTATCAAGATATGAAGAGGAGTTTCTATTGGGAAGGCATGAAGAGGGATGTCGGCTTGTGGGTTAGGCGATGTGTAAAACGTCAACAAGTGAAAGCCGAACATCAGAAGCGGAGTGGGTTAATTCAGCCTCTAGATATTCCACTTTGGAAATGGGATTCAATATTCATGGATTTTATAGATGGGTTGCCAAGTTCAAGGAGAGGAAATGAGAATGTATGGGTTATTGTGGACAGGTTGAAAAAGAGTGCCCATTTCATTCCAGTAAAGTCCACCAGGACGACACCTGTTTTGGCAGATTTGTTCATGAAGAACATAGTTAGAATTTATGGAGTTCCTAGTAGCATAGTCACCGACAGAGATGATTTATTCACTAGTGAATTCTTAAAGATTCTATATGATGTGTTAGGCAATAAGCTCAAGATGAGTACTGCATATCACCCACAGACGAATGGGCAGACAGAGAGAGTGAATAAGATGCTCGAGGATTTGTTGAGAGCTTATGTGTTGGATCATGGTGGATCTTGGAAGAATCACCAATATTTGATTGGTTTTCCTATAATAATAGTTATCAGACTACTATAGGAATGATGCCTTTTGAATCTATGTATGGAAGGCCATGCAAATACCCTGTATGTTGGTTGAAGACAGGAGACAAATTGGTCTTAGGTCCAGATTTGGTTAGGAAGATGTCAGAGAAGATTGAGTTAATCCGAGGGCGGATGAAGGAAGCTCAATCAAGACAGAAGAGCTATGCAAATAAGAGGCGTAAAGAAATAGATTTCTCAGCGGGAGACAGCGTTTTCATTAAAGTACCACCGGTGAAGGATGTGGTATGGTTTGGAAAATCAGGAAAGTTAGCCCCCAGATATGTTGGTCCATTCCAGATTTTAGAAAGGATTGGAAAGCTTGCATACAAAGTTATGTTACCGAGTAGTATGGCAGGAGTCCATAATTTATTTCATGCGTCTCATCTTTGCAAGTATGTGCATGATCCAAAGGCTACTATTCCTTAGACAGAGTTGGAGGATTTGGTAGTGGAACCTGATTTGACTTTTGTTAGATGACCAATTCATGTTGTTGTGGGAGATGAGAAAAGATTGGGAAACAATACAGTCAAGCTGGTGAAAGTTCAATAGGACGACAACGAGAAAGACTGTACTTGGGAGATAGATGATAGAATTGGAGATACTTATCCTGATCTGCTTTGAGGGTATATCTATATTAGATTTATATGGATAACTCCTAGTCGGGTAGACTAGTATGATTATTTGGAGTCATTACAGATGATTGTTATGTTTGATCTTTAGTCCTTACTGAATTTCTAGGATGAAATTCTTTAAAGAGGGGAGCCTGTAACACCCCTAATTTTTGATAACATTATTCAAGAGATATAATTAGATAAATTAAATAGAATGATGTAAATATGAGTGGTAAGGGGATTAAGACTTGAATTAATTAAGGTTGTGCCTACTAGCTTAACTAAAGGGCCTAAGAATGGGGTTGTGATTAATTAAATCACATAAGGGTGTATTAGGAATTGTCGCCCTTAGCTTCCTCACTTATATATATTTCATCCTTACCTTATTCTTCCCATTCACGTCATTTTAAAACGCAAAATAAAAGTGAAAGGAATGGCTGGCCGTTAAAGTGATTAAGAGGAAATCAAATTAAAGTTAGAGAATCAAGCTTAAGGGAAATCAACCTCAATCCAATCTGTTTTATCTAGAGCAAGGTGAATAGTAATTCCATCTCTATTTTTTTAAATCATATATTTTCTTATTTAGGGGTTAAATTCCTTTTTTGACATATTGGATCATGATATGCTTGATTCATGATTTATTTGATTTAAACAAGATTGTTTAAAAGAGTTTTGCACTGTCTAAGATCAAAACCAAGATCAAATGGTGTTTAAATGCCATGGGAAAATTTTATGCTATGAGAAGCATGATTTTGGAGTTGGGTTTCAATTTTGACAATTTTCCAAGCTATGGATAGATTATTATGAATTTTCAAAGAAAAATATAGCTATTAGGGTTTATAATTTATTTTGGAAAATATATTAAGAATACTTCATTTTCTTATTTTTATGTGTGTTATTTTACGAATCTGGAATTTTGATATGTTAGATAACGTGATTAAAGTGAATTTTTTGAATTTTTGGAATTTTTGGTGATTTTTCCAAAGGGATTTTCTATGCAAAATAAATTGTTTTAGAAGAGGGACTTCTTTGCAAAAGTTAGAAGGGCTTAATTGATTAACTTAACCATGGTTTAGATCTGATTAGCAACAGTTAATTTTTTAAAAAAAATTTGAAAAAGTTAAGGCAACCAATCTAGTGTTGACACATGGCAGGTTAGTTAGAGAAAAGTTTACTTAAATAAGAATTAAATCTGGTTTGCTAAGAAAAGTGGTTCCGCCTACTTAAAGCACCTTTCGACACATCAGCTTCCGCCTTCATCCTTGTCAAAACCAAATATGCGGAAACCAATACACAAGGTATCACTATGGTGGTATGCAGTGGATTGGGTATAGGCGGAAGATAGGTGTTGAAAGCATAGCTTCCGAAGGGGTCAAAATCTTGGTTTGTTTTAAAAAGGAAAGCACCTACCTATGTTCTAGTGTAATCCTTCGACATGGTCGAAGCATAACGTTTTGAAAGTGGTTTTAATGGGTTTCGAAAGGGTTGCTAATAACTTAAGACTTCTTTCCACTGGGTTCATTGTTTATAAAAGAATGTTTTGAAAGAAGGAGTTCCAACTTAGTCGATACAATGCTGCCATTTTATAGCCTTTCGATAGTGTTGAAGACATCAATGCTATCGGAAGGAACTTTGTTTATAAAGTTTAAGCCGCTTCCTTAAGCTTTTGAAAAAAGATCAGGAGTTTCGAAGGTGATGGTTTCGAAAGGTGTTTCAATACCAACCTTTCAATGTTTTACCCAGATGTTTTATGCTTTCGAAAGAGATAGTGCCACGCCATTAAGTTTTTTTCCAATGCTTTTATATTAGTTTTGAAACAGATACTTTCGACTATATTCACCTTGACCCAACTAATGTTTAATATAAAACCAATGTTTTAAAAAGGGTTACTTTCAATGGTTTCGGAATGGCTACTTCCATAAGTGTCGAAAGATATGCTTTCAACTGGTTTCGAAGCGAAGGTTCAAAGGTTAAAAGGCTAAAACTTTAATGTATTCGAAAGCTTTCAAAAGGAGCTTTTAAAATACTGTAAGGAAGAAGCCTAATTTTTTAGAATAGATTTTTAGGCTTTCGAAGGAGGTTATCCTACGAAGTCGAAAGCTAAGTTTCAAAGGTATCGAAAGGTTTTATGACCTGGACTCTATTTTTAAAGGAAAAACCCATGGCTATATTTTAAAGGAGTTTTTATAATGGTTTTATGAAAAAGCCATCTTTGTTAAATTTAAACCCACAGGAGTGGTATTGCTATATTGTTATGTTACTTCTTTAAATATGTATATATTCACTTTTAAATGGACGCGTAACTGCATTTTTGGGATAAAGGGTAGGAGAACCGGTTAGGTTAATCAGTAGTGAATATAAATTGATAAAACTCTTGAATGAGTAAAATTGAATCTAGGAGGTCATGAAGACAAGAAAATAGGATGCTAAAATACAAAGGAAAGATATTGGCAAAGGCCAATAGCTTCACAATAAGCCTATGAAAACCGTATGATATTGGTAGGGGTTAATGAGTTCATAGTTAGCTTATGAAAACTATGTATAAAAGAAGATGTCAGATAGATAGCTTTGTAGTCGGCTCATGAAAACTTTATAGAGGAAGATGTCAGATAGATAGGTTCATAGTAAGCCCATGATAAATATGATAGGATAGTAGCAGGACTAGTAGGTTTGTAGTTAGCCCATGAAATCCATATCCGAATGAAATATTGACAGATGTCAATAGGTTCCTAGTTAACACATGAAAACTAGGATAAGAAGAAATGATGTAGGAGTTTTCAATATGTTCCTAGTCAATCCGTGAAAACTAGGATAATAGTAATATTGGAGTTTCCAATAGGTTCATAGTGATCTCATGAAAACTATGTAATTGGACAGGGAGTCCTTATATGTTTAACCGGTTATTAGTCAGCCCATGAAAACTAATAGGTTATTAGTAATCCTAAAAACTATAAATCGAGATAGATTGTCCAAATTGAATGGGGATTGGTAATGTAGAATTAATTCAATAGTTTTGCATGTCATCATATTTACTATTTTGAATTGTTTTAACCTTTGTAGATGCAGGAGCACAGTATCCGGTTTTATAAAGGTTAAGATACTAATGAGGGGAAACCCATTCCGCTAAATGATGTGGTCTCACAAGATATCTAAATGATTTGAAATGGTAGATTATTATTCATATTAGGATTTATGTTCGACTCAAAGTTTATGTTTTCCCCTTAACCTCTCGGTTACTTAATTGATTTCATGTAGTTTTCAGGTACCAATTAAGATGAATAAGCTTTCAAAGACGTGCATGAGGCATGATATTTATTTATAGTTCTCTTATCTTTTGATTCCTCTATGTTGATTATTATAGCAAAGTTTTATATTGCCTGTATATACTCTGATCGTCCTATGCGGCATTTTCATATGTCGCTTTGGGCATATGTTGTAGTAAATATATTTTCTCTGAACATGCTTTGCGAATATTGGGATTATGTAATAAATTTGGGAATATTTGGAAATGAAATGTGATTTAGTTTGAAGTTTTAAAATTTTCCATATTCATGCATTTATGTGTATCAATGAATCTAACACTGCCATATTTGATCGCCGAGGATTAATGACATGGATAACTGCAGCATCTGTAGCCATTAGTTTTGGGCATCCAAATAGAGGGATGTTACAACTATATTAATCTTGAATAATTGAGCAACAAATCACTAAAAGTGGATGGAAGGGAAATATCAGGATTCATCCCCTCAAAAATACTATAAGAGCATTTAAATGTTGATATGCTTGTATTCTAAAAGCAAAATCATCGACTGATATTTTACTTTACCTGATAAAGGGCTCTACTTCATTGCAGTTAAGAAGTATGTAATTTTAGGCAACATGGAATTCTTTATCACTCAACCAATGGTTTTTCCAACAACCACATGGACGCCCTTTTTTTTAACATACCATGATCATTACTGATATATATATATATACACACACACATGATCCTCAAAATAACAAGAAAATAATTTTGCCGCTTCTTCCATGACGTAGACATTATAAATTGAACCTTCCACACATGCCTTATTAGTCACTTATTTATCAAGTGTCTTATATACCTAAAGTAATGTATATATGCGAAGTTTAAAAATTATAGTGTATAAATATGATATAAATTTTATAACTAACCTTTCAAAAGGATACATCCACCCATATTAATAGGTCCTCGCATTCTGGCTTCGAAATGAAGATGTATTGGAAGATGCTCCATTGCGTCAAAGAAAATTAGAGGAAATATTCTCTCCAACTTGCATATTAGTACCGATATGATCTTATCGAGCTTCTCAATTTGTTCCAATTTTAATATTGTAGATTATTTAGGAATTAGGAATTATAAGTCATAAATTCTAATAAATTATTAATTATACATTATTAAATACTAAGTATATATCATTGTTAGATGGTTGCTACGAGAAGCAATCTATATACTAGACATAAAGATCTATTGAGATAGGTTCAAGAGGTTGTTGGGATTTTCTCAATCCCGGTACATAGATACCATACTGAAAAGGTTCGATATGGAAAATTCCAAGTGTTGAAAAATTCCAACACAGTTTGAAATCTTCCTTTCTAAAATTGACGCTCCTCATACTGATAAGGAGAAAGACTATACGAGGGGATTCCCTGTGCATCAACTATAGAATCCATAATGTATATTATGCTATGTACTAGACGGAATGTGGCATATGCATTAGGATGCGTGAGTCGAAGTATAATCCTAGAGAAAAGCATTGGACAACTGTAAAATGTGTGCTAGACTATTTATGAAATATCAAGACTTACTCCTAATTTACAAGAATGGAGATCTCCTTATGAAGTGGTATACATATTCAAGCTATCAGAGTGACCTAGATAATGGTAAATCGGTGCATGATTATGTTTTTTATGTTCAGCAAGAGACGACAGTTGATTCATTAATGGAGAATGAGTACATTATCCTAAATGAAGCTGCTAAAAAGGCAATGTATATGTGCAATTTTTTAAGTAAGCTCGGAGTGGTTCCCGAAATCCAAAATCCTATGGCATTGGTCTGTGGTAACAATGCGGTGATTTAGATCGCAAAGGGACCCAGAGTACATAAAAAGTCATTGCGGATACTTTGAAAGTTCTACCTCATTAGAGAATTCATTGAGAAAAAGAGGTCGTGATACAAAGGATAGAAACTAAAGACAACATAGCAGATCCATTAAATAAGGGACTAGCCCGGTCAACTCTCATGAAGCTGGTCGAACAGTTGGGATTGAGATTCCATAATTTGCCACAAGTGCAAATGCAAGATTGATAGATTTAAGGGTATGCACTTTGGGCAATTCTGTTATTTACTGTAAAATAATTCATTCTATAATCAATTCTCATTCATAATAAAGGTGTTTTCCTCCTTTTATATATTTGTTATAATATTTTATGAATAAGTAAATATTTAATTAAAATATATTTAACAGAATATCATAAATGGTGTGCATGTGATAATAATTCCAAATAATAGTAATAATGAGTATTGTATCACAATTTATAATAAACACATCATTTTAAATATTCCTAGTCAAGATGCATCGAGACTTGATATCGCTGCATCCGATGAGACTTGAGACAAACTTGAATAGGTAACGCTCTCTAAATATTGGACAGTGCATTACTCATGACTACTTAGGGGCACCCAGGGTTTATGTACTAATAATTATTGGATAATCATGGAATGACACATTCGATAGTTTTATGTTCGTTAATATAACCAAGGTCAAACAAAAAAAATCAATGTGACTAATTTACATAGTTCTCTTGACTTGAGAGTACTATCAATCTCCAATATGAAATCTCCTTTATGATTATGGTCAAATCATGTTATGGTGTACATCGAATGACTATAGTTGAATTGAGTGGAAGTATTGGAAGTGAAACACTATCCGAGTAGGATTCGTCTCCTTCATTATATAGGGTTAGTATCATGGTAAACTGAAGTCAACTCAAAGTCAAAATCTCAGGCCAGAGTAGTTCGGTTATTAATAGTTGTTATTATTAAACCAATGACGTTGTATTTGGACTATAGAGTTGAATTTGAGCGATATTGAAATTTTGACCATTTTCAAATTCCATAAGTTCAAAATAGTTTTAACGAAGAGAATTGGTGGAAATAATCATCACTACCGGATAACGCTTACCAAAGTAAAATTAGATTTTAGAAAAACTAAGTAACCAATAAATTTGGCCAAAATGTCATACCACCTGCTAAGTGATGTGCGAATTTTAATATTCGAATGTTCGATATTAGTCGCTAAATAAATTTACACATAAGAGTCACACAACTGAAACGTTGAATATTCCTTTGACCACATGATCGAACTAATTAATAATTATTATAAATTAATTAAATTAATTAATATTTATGAAATATTACTATAAATTTTTATATGATATGTTGAACAATGTTAAAAATTATGTTTGTAATAGTGATAAATATATTAATTGATTATGATATTGATACGCATTTAAATTAGATTTAAATAAATAAATATTGTTTGAGCTTGAAGCGGATTTGACGCCCATATAAGGCATGATATTTTCGGACATTTGATGAAATTGGGGCGTGGTTTTGAGGTGTTAAATAGGTAGAGAATGAGTAGGAGAAAATTAAGATATAGATCCTACATTTGCTCTCTAGTCACTCCTTCATATAAGGATCATAACCCTTACTCTAAAATTAGTTATAGAGCCTCCATTAATCCCCTTGCTAGACAAAAATTATAAATCTCTCTCCTCTATAATTTTCAAGCTTCAATAAAATAAAAGTAAAGCTTTATGATAATCGGTAGTCAGCATTTCGAAGATAACATCTTTTGGATTGCGATAAGATTTGAGCAGATCATTTAAACGTCTCAACGTGTGAACCCTATGCTTTAGTGAAAGGTACTCATCTTTTTTATTGACTCGTTTAATATTATAATAAATTATTGCATTATATTGTAGGTTGTTAGATTATATTATGATTATAGTATATCGATGTTCTATCATAGATTAGATGGTTAGATATGTTGGTGAATATATATATATATATATATATATATATATATATATATAACAATTATTTTTGTGTGCTTGCTAGTATTAATCACAAGGCCTAAACTAAAAAACATTTTTTTGGTTCATTAATTAATATTATATATAATTTTATTAATTAATAAATTATATCTTGAAGATTAAAATCATATATCAAACTTTCAAAAAAAATTAAATTTTTTATTCTACATAGTAATAGCTTAGTAGCAAAGATTACTTTATTCTATATATATTTATATTTATTAGATATTTAAATATTAATATAAATATTTATTTAACTCGAAATTGATTAAATATAAATAAATACATATATTTAGTATAATTTGAAATTAAGTATAAAATTTTATATAATTACACTACATAATTTTTAGATTTCAAAAATGATTTTTTAGTAACTTTAATAATTAATTTTGACTGGTTTTTTAATTGTTTGATAATTATTTATTCAAAAGTTGTTTTATAAATTCTAGAGAAAATCCATATGCCATGAGCATAAAGTCAGTTTACATTAAATTTATAGTATATATGCATATGCATATATTTATGTATGTGCATGTGCACATGTGTGCATATGTTTATATATTTATAAATATTTACAATTAAATATAAAAGAAATTTAATTTTGTTCTCGCGTTTGTAACTGAATTCGAAAAAAATTATTTAATATTATTTTATGTTAATTATTAGACTTTTTATCATTTAATATAAATGAACATTTGTATAAATACATCTTAAATATTTTATATAAATTATTACAATTAATATTTCCCCACGCACATGATAGTATAACATTTGTATAATTTATATAAATAAGTATATAACATTTGATGCGTACACACATATAGTTACACACACATATTTAGACAGCACATGGAATACTAGATAGCTAATATGTCTGTTGTAGTGTAAATCCCAACATCTATAGACGGGCATGTTACACCACGCACATTATATTATTTTGCATGTGCATGTACACACATTGTTTCAAATCTCGTTTATCTCACCTGAGATCTCACTCGAGATCTCATTTCGAACTTGAGTGAGACAAGATTTATCAAAACGAGGCATTAAATTTTTATTCATATCTTATTTAACTATCATCTCATCCAAAATATTAAGATCTCAATCTGAATTCGAGATAAATCACAATAGAAGGTCTCATCCGAAGACATTAAATTTTATTTTATGTCTTATTTAATGCTCATCTCATTCAAGAAATTAAAATTTCAAGCAGAAATAGAGATAAATCTCAATTGAAAATCTTGTTCGAATTTTTTTTTTATTTACATATTTCTTTGACTTCTTATGTAGATCCAAAAGAAATTGCACTCTAGTGATTTTTTTTACTAGCTCACTAATTTTATTTTTTAATGAAAACAAAAATAGATGACTTTTTGTTTATTTTTTATTTTTAATATACAAATAAGTAGGACCGATTTAATTAATACCAAATCAGTTATGTTACCACCTCCCTCTAGAATTTCTTTTAATATTATTGTTTTTTATGAATCATCCATGTTAACAAGTTTATACTTAGATATCGATTATCATAAAAATCTTTTAAGTGTCAATTTTGAGCTCTTAACTTACTCTGAGATAGTCCGATATGGATTTTAAAATCTAAGATGTCAACTCGAGAGTACACCCAAGATACGCTTTGTAACGATCTTGATTTTAGATCAAATTTAAGTTAGTGATTGATATGAATTTTGGAATTTATTTTGGAGTTAATTTGAATTAAACTTGAATTTGGATTTGAATTTAAATATAAATATTTTGGTAAAATAATTTAGATTTGGAAAATGATACATATGATTTTTTGTTAATATATATAATTTAGTTTCAAATTTATTTTCCTTAAAACTTATATATATATATATATATATATATATATATATATATATATATATATATATATATATATGAATAGATTGTGATTTGAATTAGAATTTGAAATTCAAAATATAAAATATGTATGTATGATTTTTCATTAATGCATAAAATTGTTTTAAAACATTTTCTTTTAAAAATTGTACGAATATAACAAAGGAAATGTGATTATATAAATAGAAAATGCAATTTAGAATAATATACATAAATGTATTTATAAAATAAGAAGCACAATTTGAAAGTAATGTATAAACATTGTCTCATGCAAAAGAAATTTACAAGTGTTAGTATTTAACGTATCAATTAAACAAGTATTAAAATTTTGATACATGTAAAGACAAGTGTAAATCTTTTTTATCTTTTTTTTATTTCTAGAAATTAAGAAAATAAGGCTATAAAAAATTTCTACTCCTACGCTTTCATTTTTATTTTATCTTTACTTTCAAAAACAAAAATCAGAAGAGAAAAAACAAGAAATCAAAACCTAAGAAACTCTAAAACCAAAAAAAAAAAAGAAATTCAAAAAATATTCCAATAAACACAAGAATCTGAAACCTGAATCAAATTCAAATTACTGAATTGAGGTAAAACATCAAGCATCTCAACACAACAAAGCCCTCAAGTAATTAAGCAAATTCAACTCAGCAATCAAGCCATCCAATTCAACAAAAAAAATCAAAGCTTTCAAGATTAAAGAGCTCAGATTTTCCAAAATTCAAACAGCTTCTAGAATTTTTTACAACCTCTCGATTTCAGGTTGACAGGTGAGTAAACACAATTTTGAATATTTGGAATGGCACTTGTGTTTGTGATGATGCTTGAGATAAAATTGTAAAGTGTTTACATGCAAGCAGATATATGTAGATTATGCTAGAATGACTGTGCATGTCTGTTATCAAATATTTTGCCTCTGTTTGGAAACATGTTTTCAAAACCTGTTGAAAATTTAAAATCCTTCTCCCCTAATTCTTGTTCAACCTTAGGATCTAAACAAAAATTGTTTGTTTAAACCTGTTTAAGCTCTAAGAAGAAATCCAAGCATAATTAATATAAGAATTTTTTGGAAATCCGAAAATACAGGAAAGCCCAAATACATATGGAAAATTTGATCATCAAGATTTCGGGTTTTAATTTTATCATGTTAAATGTTTTCGAAAACAATGATTTTTGAAAGTGCAATCAGGATTTTTAAGTTAATAAACATGGATAAATCTTGGGTTGATCGTTTTGGGGTTTTTCTGGTGTTTCTCGATGATCAGAGTAAAATTGAGGAAGTGAATCGCTACTGGAGGTAGCTGGGTGATGTTTGAGCTGAGGAAAAATGATCATAAAAGTTACAGATCATCGTGGAGTAGAGACGAGATCGATTTAGGGTTAAAAGCTCATATTCGAAATAGTTGCCGCTGCATCATCATCGATGCACTGAAGCTGTTTGCACCGGTGGGATTCGAAGCATAGGGGTTCGACGTTGTTCTGGCCGGCGTCGCGTGACCTCTGATGGTCGGAGGTGGAAGTTCGAGGCGTTTGTCTGGAAATCGTGTTCGTTCCAGGATGGGTTTGATAGCTCTTTTTCGAATTCATCGTAGTTTCTGACTTCTGGGTGGATTGGTGGTTTAGGAAGGTTGTCACTGACTTGTCGACGACCGAAGCTTCGATGGAGGTGGCCATTCCGTTTGTCCATGTGCACGAGGCCTGGTTTGTATCGGGTAGCTTGTTAGAGGAAGGAGGGGTGGATGTCTCGAAGTAAACTTCGGGAAGTTCGTGCGTTGGCTCGTGTTTTGCAACAATCCTATATTTTGTGATTATTTTCATTGTATATTTTAATTACTTTAATTGAATTTCTGATTTAAAAACTTTATTTTATTTGTTAAAATGAATAAATTTTGTATTTTAAATTTTGATTTTTGTATGAATTATAATTTCAATCGTTAATAAATAAAATATTTTCTAGAAAATGTGAATTTTGGTCAAAATGTTCAAACTTTGACTTTTGAATTTGAATTTGAATTTTGAATTTTTGAATTTTTGATTTTATCTTTTATTATGAAAATAAATTAAATTTCAAGAATACTTCTTTTCGTTTCGTTGAAATCCGATTTATATTGTGAAAGTTATGTTTTTTACAATATTGTGTGTAAATTGTTTTATTTAACAAAATTGTTTATCTTAATTTATATAAATAATATTTTTGTTTGTTCTAATTTGTATATTTTTGTAACATGATATGTTATGTATATATTTTATTTTTCAAACATTTTTATAGTATAGTTATAATTTTCAAATGTTGATTGTATATTGTTTTCAATTTTTAAATTCTAGTTTCAATTAAATGGCTATTTCTTTATTTGTTTTCTATTTTTCCTTAAAATAGTTATTAATTTTTCTTTTTTTAACTTAATTTTGTTCAGTTTTATTTTTATTTTAATGATTTTTATTTAGTTATTTTCATTAAAAGAAATAAGGAATTCCAAGAGTCAAAGACCTTTCATTTCTCTATGTCCTTTCATTTAGCCCTTTGCCTTTTCATTTGTTTCCTTTGGATCTTCATCTTTTGGCTGTCCATTTTTCATTGCCATGACTTTCTCAATTCACTTTTCACGTGAAATATTCTTTCTCACATCATCTTCAATTCATGGCAAAGAAAAAAATGGGAAATGGCTTCTCCCATTTTCTCATTTTCCTTTTCTTTTCTATGATTTTCTCATTGCCTTTTCCTCTAGTTTGCTCGGCCACTACCTCTTCAACACCACATCACCTTCATCACCACCATCTACAGTAGCAACCTCCCCTCCTCCTCTGATCATAATCAGGTCGTTACCATTTGTTGAAGCTAGCACCACCAATTTTGCACAAAACCCTTCCAAACATGCCTTGAAATCACCATACCCTTCACCTATCACTTCGGCCACCCCTCTAGCCGCCACCACCAGCAACTCCACCATCTCTGGCCGCATCTCCAACCACCACCTGACATGTCCAGACCTGTACAAGCATGGCCGAGCCTCATATGTGACCAAACCGAGCCTTGTGTGCACCAAAATCTTCACTATTTTGTCTTGTCCTTTGCACTCCTCACTTTGCAACTCCTACCTCTTCAAACACTTGCATAGCCGTAAGTTATGATGCCAAACTTGAGCTTAACACACATCATGGCTGAGCAAATGAACACCCTTGGTCGAGATTTTGAATGGTGGTAGCAAGGTCAAGGCACTTTGTCTTTATTGCTTTGTACTAGTTTGAATATTGTTTTGGTTGAATATTCATGTATACATTGTCTTGTTTTGGTTATGCATACAAGATCAATATCTTGGCTCTACATTCACTTGAATTCGTAGTCGTATTATGTCGTGCCATATCATGCTTTCTGGAATTCATTTGTGTAGTTTGAATTGTTATCTCCAGCGTAAAAAGGTGAGTATTCACACACGACATCCGTACTTATATAATTAGTGAATTGACAACATGTGATTATGTAGAATAATATTATCATGTTATACCTGCTGTGATATAAAACATATGATGTTAACCCTGTTTATAACCTTTCATATCATTTGTTATTGCTATATGATGTTATACTGTTTATTTATATCTGTTTATCACACTGCAAGTTCCCTGTAGAATAGGATCACTATGGGTAGAAATGATACATACCCGAACGGACTTTGGAATAGGGAACACTACTAAGCGAAACGCATTTTCCGACGGCCAGAATCCGTCGGCGGCCGTCGGAAGCCGTCGGCAGCCGACGGAAAAAGCCGTCGGAAAAGACTGCGTCGGGGAGCAGTATTTTCGATGGCTTCCGACGGATGCTGCCGAACACGTTTCCGACGGCTCTCAACAATTTCCGACGATTTCCGACGGCTTCCGACGGGCGTCGGGCACCGTCGGAAGCCGTCAGAAATGTTTAGCTACAGGCCGCCGGAAATTGTCGAAAGCCGACGAAAATTATGACCTGTAAGCCGTCGAAAGCCGTCGGAAATCTGCTGTTTCTTTTTTATATTTGCTGCAAATAGAGCCTTCCAACCAAATTTCTCTTCCAAACACTACGATATCAATACTGCACAATCCAATAAACAATAATCCAACCAAATATCCAAACCTAGACTACAAAATATTCAATAAACACACAAATGGATAAAATTAGAATAAAAATAAAATACAAAATATACATACCATTCCAACATTAACAATAATCCTAACAATAACTGTTCTACCATGTTGTTAATACACAAATTCATCAACATTCTCATACATATCCTCATACAACTATAGAACCAAGTGTATCATATATAATTATACAAATCAACAATTAATTGCACCATCTATCAAATCATTCTAAACTAAAACAAAACATACCTGCACGAACGAATAAGAAAGCAATGAATCCACCTCCTCCAGATCCACAGCCAGCCGAGGAAGGGAAGCGGCCACCAAACTACTGCATGTACTCTAACAACTGTGCGGTCTACAAGGCCTGTTGGCAGTTCTGCTCCTCCAATTGGGACACTCTAGTCCGCAATTCTTCTATACATGCTAAATCTGTAACGACCCGTAAATTTTCGATAATTAAAATAGCTAATTTAATAAGATTTCGTGATTTAGTGTTAGAAAAAAATTGTAAGTCGTTTGGAATAATTATAAATGTTGAATCCGTTGGGTATAATAGAGTAATTGATTTATAAGTAAAATCTATTTAAATCAAATATTGAATATTGAACAGGTAAATTGTTTAAATTAAATATTTAAAACTTATTGAATAATTGAATAACGGAAATTGGATAACTGATTAATTGAAATGGTTGTTCTATAAATTGAATTAGTTTTAAAGGTTAAATCTTATAAGTTCGTTTTGAATATTTCAAAAGATAGTGATTTAAGAATAATCAAATTCGTTTGAATTTAATATTACAAATGTTTGAATAAATGAATTCCAAATTTGATATGATTAATTTGATATTGAAGACTAATATATGAAAATAGAGTGAATAATTGAAATTTGATTTAATATGATTCAAATTGGTTTCCAAAGTGAATGTAAGTTATATTGGGATTTTAATAGAGTTAATAAGATTTTAAAATTGGAATTTATTGGATAATTGAATAAAGGGTTTAATATGATTAAAATCTATTTGTAAAATTTTATTTTATCATATTAAAGTTATAATGATGTTGTAGAACTTTTACAATCGAATTAAAAGTTAATTTGTGAAAATTGAATATTTTAATATTTAAATCGACTAGTGAAATTAGCCATTTTTCGAACAGTCTCAGAATTGGACGAAACTAGTTCCATTTGTTCCATAATAGTTTGTTATAATCGGATTTCAACTTTCGTAGCAATCGGAGTTTTCGTTTGACCATGGCAGCTCGAAACGCATCGAAATTGTTTTAGTATTAATTTGACGAGTTAAAATAGCCATTTTTCAAACAGTCTCGGATTTCGATGGAACTAGTTTCATCGGATCCGTAACGTGATATTATTGAAAGATTTCAAATTCCATGTCAATCGGATTTACCGTTTGTCCGGGGCGAGACAAAACACATAGAAATCGGTTTAATCGATTTAATTTAAAATCGATCATTTATTTCCGTAACTCGCACATATGATCGAATTAGCTTCCGAAATCTATTCCATTATGTCCGGAACACGGGGTAAATCCTAGAAACGCCGGTCACCGAGCTTCGTTTGGAGTTCGGAAATTTTTTGATGAATGGTGTTTCGTAAATTTTCTATATAAGCACCATTAACAATTCACTTTTGCAAAAATCACAAGCCCTAGGGTTTCAATGCCCAGCCGCCTGCAACAAATTGAATGGCCAGAAAACACCATTCTTTCCCCTCCGATTTCTCTCAATCGCTTCGTTTTCACACTCCGGCTTCTACACAAAAGTTGGAGAGCTCATTGAGCACTACGAGTTCAACGGTCGAGATCGAGTTTGGGCGAACGATTCAACGGCAATTTGAGTGCAAAGGTCCGGCTGTTCGCACACTCTCGAGGTTGGAGGGAGGGCCGAGCTCCACCTGCTCCTGGACGAAGGTAGAGGAGAGTGAGGCCTTCAATATGGCACTCTCTGATCGACTTCTAGGTGCTCGTAGTGGACGAGGTGTTAATCCCTAAATCTTGGGCATGGGTTGTTTCACGCGTTCGTTTACTGGAGCATACGTGCGTGAGGAAGAAGCAAGGGGAGCGGCCTGGATTTCTTTGAGCAGGGACGTACGGTGATGATAGTATTTAGGTTTAAATTAAAAATAATTTGAAATTAATTTATATAAGAATTTGTATTAACTTATAAATGTATAACTCTCACATACGAGGTCCGATTGGAACGAAACTTTTTGCGTTCCGATCGTTTTGCCGAGCACTACACTATGGAGCTAGATTGGAATCGTTTGGAGCTAGTGAAAATTTCGGGTAAAATTAAACGCTCGTTTAATTTTATTCGAAATAAAAACGCTGGAACTACATTGAAATCAAGGTGAGTGTTTTATAACGCTCACAACGTACTAAATATCTTTATGCTAGTTAAATTTGACATGATGAAGTGTTATGAATTTTATTTGTCGTTGTTTGATAAAATTTAATTGTCATATAGATTGTCATTTGAATTAAACGTTAAAATTTAAATTGACAGTGAAATCGAAATTGAAATTGAACTGCGATTAAATTACCTGACATTGATAACTATGAAATTGCCATGAATTGTATTGTCTATTGGATGATGTATTTCGATGGATGTTATTGGTTGATATTTAAATGTTTGGATGTTTATTTGCTTATATATACACTGTTATGCATACATATGACACTGTGATTTGGTTTAAGTGATATATATTCATCCCTGACATTTAATTGAAATAAATAATTACTTGGCCATAGGATAGAAAATTATATACGGACACCGAATTGGCTAAATTAATAATTTTTAAAATCGTCGATTTGAAATTTATTTAAAAGTTTTGATTTAAAAGATATAAATGGAAATCAATTAATAAAAATCGAATTTATTGAAAAATTGAGTTCGGAATGTTGAAATAAATTTTGGTAAAAAAAATTGTTAAAATTTAAAGTGGAGACTTTGGAATTTTAAAATCGGGATATAATTGAATTCCGAAATTTGATTTGTTTTAAAGATTGAACCTTAATTCGAGCTTTGAATATTACTAAGTAGAAGTGATATAAAAATGATATTTTGAAATCGAGCTTGGAATTGAATCATATTTGAAATTTGGTTTTAAACTTGAATATCGATGGAAAATTTTGTTAAGTGTTATAAATGGATATTTTGAAAATCAAGCTCCAAATCGATATAAATTGAAATTGAATTAATTGAAAGTGAATATAAAATTTAATAAATTTGAAGTCAATGTTGGCATTGATTGAATCGAAATCGAAATTGAATCGATAGAGGGGTAATCGAAATTGTTTTGAATTGGAAAGTTAAAATTGAAATGGTTCGTTTGAAGCTCTTTTTATTTGTTTTCCAAATTACTCGGTTATATAAACCATTTTTGAATACTTAAATTATTTTAATCTATTTTAAATCTACTTAACCTAATTTAAATTATTTTAAACTAATTTATCTATTTTAAATCCAATATTTGATTTTAAGTATCTTTTACTGTTTTAATTATTTAAAATTACTTTTAAACTACTTAAACTATTTTCTTAAAATTTCAAGCTGATTAATAAGGTGAAATGTTTATGTTTAAATCTTGAATTTGAATACGGATTGGATTAAATGAAGTTGCAACCTAAATTGAAATTCGAAATGATTTTGAAATCGAATGAGATATTGATGCGGAAAATAATTTTTGAAACGGAATCTTACTTTTGAATAGATACGATGATATTTGAAATGGACTTGAGTTTTGAAGCGAATATGATATTTTGATATCAATTATGAATCAATTTGAAATGTAAAAGAGCCAACGGTGTAATAATATGTAGTCATTAAAGAGACCGGGATCGGATATGGACATACTCTCTGTCGATACCGAAAACCAAAACTTGTATACGCGGAGTGTTGATCCAGAATGAATTGGATGGTTTGGTGAACGCGTTGATTGAAGAAAGAGAATGATATTGGATGACCCCTTACATGACTAAAACAGGAGCCGCGTCGGGCCATTGAGGTTCGCCATCTCTAGCGGACACACTTCTTCGATACCATATCTATTACATTTGTGATTCGATTTGGGTGCACCCCTTGATTTGGGAGTGTTGTTTCGCGGTGTTGAGGTAGCTGCTGGCTATGCTCAACATCAGTCCGGATCACGCAACTACTAGTATCCTAGTTGGTATCGCTTCGTGTACCTTATCATACCGATTATCCTATTTGCGACCACTACGTTATGTTTTGTGTTATACCTATGGGGTACCCTTTGATAACCACTAGTTTACGGTGGGGCTTACGGTGCTGTATAGACTATGCATTATAAAAATGTGTTAAGGGGGATTATGGTAACGCCTTAACGCTATTTTGATACTTTATATTACTGATAGGCATTATCTACTTAGCGTACATTACTACATAGTAGATAGTTTAACGGATCCTTAAGAGATGGAAAATCCTGTAATATCTCTTGGGTTATTGCACGCACGTTGACACTGGATATGAAATGTCAAACCCCGTAAACATCTCTGACGCCGTTACACTCATATTTATTTAAGATTGATTTAACTTTCATAAGGATATTTTAGTCCTGACTCGAGTGTTTTGTCTTTTCATTACGCTCGGTCAGTCCTGAGTTTTTCAGATTTTTGAAGATCTATTCTGGAGGATGAAGACGAAGATTTGGTATACTATTACTATTATTACCCTTGCATCATGCTATCTGCTGCATTATTCTAATTATTCTGTTGTATATGTATAACTCTGATAAATGTTGTTTAAATAATTGTCAAAGTATAGTAAACAGCTTCATGAACTGTTTATTTGACTATTATATTTTAAATCGTTCCGCTGCAAGATTCTGTGTTGTTCTTTTCCTTTATTTCTCTTTCTTTTCTTTTCTTATTTACCCCAATAACCATCTGCCCTTTTAAATGGTTTGGAATCGGCATGTGTATTTGATCGTCGATTTAAACTGTCCAAAAAGGCGGGTCGTTACAAAATCGCTCTGTTGTATATGTATAACTCTGATAAAAGTTGTATAAATAATTGTCAAAGTATAGTAAAGAGCTTCATAAACTGTTTATTTGACTATTATATTTTATCGTTCCGCTGCGAGATTCTGTGTTGTTCTTTTTTTTTATTTCTCTTTCTTTTCTTTTCTTATTTACCCTAATAACCATCTGCCCTTTTGAATGGTTTGAAATCGGCATGTGTATTTGATCGTCGGTTTAAACTGTCCAAAAAGGCGGGTCGTTACAGTTGGTGCCAGAGCTTAGCGATAACCTTAGCTTTGTGGGGTCTGACTCTTTATAAATAGGGTAGTAATACCCTATGATGAGTCGCTGAGTGTATATATATATATATATATATATATATATGAGAGAGCGTATTTGTTAGTGATATAAAATATTTTATATTGTGTCGGTTGATTTGTTGAGTGGCTTATGGATTCTGGTCAATACGAGTAATTAACGTCATTGATAGGGATCTCTAAACACTCGAACAGAACAATTCGACATAATATTGTTTTAAATTGGGTAAATGAAATAATTTTGCTCTAATTATATTTTGTATATAAAGAATTTATTTTCAAAAATTATTGTGATCTATCTAGCTTATTTGGTTGTTGGAAACGATAATATTGATTGTTATTATTAATTGGATATTGTGTTTTAATAAATAAGGTTTATTGAAAAATAAACAATAATAAACAACTTGTGGAATGTTTTAAGAAAGAAAATCCTATAAGAATATTTAGAAAGGTAACTTATAAATTAAAATAGATTTAAATTGGAAAATATTGAATTTAAGACCCGGAGGTCTTGACAATGGTTTTCAAAAGCTTTGAAGAAATATATAGTAAGATTAGTTGGAAATTGTTTATGGAAATATTTTGAATAGATTTTTAAAAGAAGGAATGAATTCAGTACTCCTCTCTTATGTCGCTGGAAAATAATTTCGGTGATGACTGCGCAGCAACATCGACGTTCATTTTCGAGTCTCAAAGTGGGGGAGACTTCTAAGAAGCTTTGCTTTTCTTCAAAACTATTTTGGGTAAATGGGTTTTGGTTTAAACTCCAAAGGTATGATTTGATATATATATAAAAAAAGGATATAAGTATATATGTTTATTTCAAACGATTTGAAAAGAACCAGGCATTTAAATTTCTAAGTTATGTTAATTAGTAATTTTCAAATTATTTGAATGAAATGTGAACAACCAGAATTTATAAAATAAGAGGATTGAGATATCTAAGCTATTGTTTGGGAAAACTTTATAGTTGAAAGGTAAAGAGGATTTAAACAAAATAAATTTGCGAACATTCTAATTAAGAAAAATGAAATTCTATAAATTTGTATAATACCAAAATTACATTCTGATAACATATAACAAGACTTAGCAAATGTTATAAGTTAAAATGATGTTTTGGTTATGTAATGAGATATTGTATAGATAAACAGAACCGGAAAGTAATTGAAATATACAAGTAAGGAAAACTCAAAGGGAATTAAATGTATATAAATGGAAAATTTGGTTGTGAGAAATTTTTTTATATATACTTAAATATAGCATGAAAAGATAAATGGAACAAGTAAGTGAACTTAAGAAAAGGCCATTGAGTCAAGCAATGTCTTTGTAAACTGGTTGTAAAATTAAATATAAATTTGCAACAAAAAAGAAAAATATGTAAAGATAAATTTGTAACTTTTGAGATAACTATAAACTAAGAAAAGTCATATATGAGAAGTTAGACTTTTATAGGATGATTAATAAACTAAAGTGCCGGTTAATAAAATGTTCCACAAATGAATTCGTTATTAACTGAAATCATGAAAATGCAACAAAAGTAAACAAAGGAATTTCTTATAGCTAAGAATCAATTAGAAAATGAATTTGAATTTAATTAAATTATATAGAATGTTTAAAATGAACTTGAGTAGGAAAATTCTATGATATGATGTTTAAGAAAAGATAATGTTGAAGAATATGCTATGTAAAGAAATGAATATACTAATTGAATAATGGATTGTGAGTAATTAAGTGGAAAAAAAATATAAAAGTCAATAAAATATTTTAGTATAGATAGATTGGATAGAAATCCATTGGAAGGTAATACGTGAGATTGTACGTATATTATTTTATTCGCATAACGATTTGATCCAAATTCGAGCACAAAATTTCGAGATGATTTATATCGATCCAAGTTAGGATTTTTCACTCGATATTCGACGGCGAACCCTAGATATGGATTTTAATTTGATTCTGGAATTCTCTATCATAGTATATGGCTATGCAAGGAGAGTAATAGTTTCCAATCAAAGAACCAAATCTGAGTCCGCACTAGAGAGTCGTGTGAACGATACTAGTTTGGAAGTGGAATTGTGTGATCGAATAAGCGATTAGATTGATATTGCTCACGGATGATATATGTACGGCTTACGGACTTAATTAAAGTTAATATTGGAAATTTAAGATTCCAAATGTAAAATGATTCTTTTAAAATTATATAACAGGATATATATATAAAAAAGAAAAACCAAATTAAATGTAAAATTAATGATTTGGTTATGTTGGGTATGATTTGGTTGTTATATGACTGTTAGTTGATTGTATATAATTCATTAAGTGTTAATGAAATTGAAAGCTATAAATCATTGGAATCAAATTGGAAGTTCAATGAATTTAAAAGAATTTAATTTGATTCAAATTGAAAGTGAACTAATGTAAATATAAATTAGTGAAGTTAACTAATTGAATTAAGAATGAATGTTAGTAAAATCCAACGTTAATGAATCAACTCTGATTAAAATTGAAAACCAAGTGAATAAATATTAATGAGAAGTGAATTTATATTGATTGGTTATGGATTTGTTGGATGATAATTGTTTGATGGTTGCATTTGTTGTTTTGTTGCATTTGCTATGTTGGCACATGTAGTTGTTATGTTGCTATATGATGTATATTGATATTATTTTCATATATGCATGTTTCTCATGGTTTGTTGAGTGTTTAGTAGGTGCAGATTGCGCTTGCTTCGCATTTGGAACTCGCTTTCGCACTATATTAGCCGTATATGCTCGCTAATAATATATAAGGTACATACCTCGGATTACATACCGTACTTTTACACTTTCTCCCTGCGGGATGCCTCATCACTTGATGAGATGTATATTTGTGATATATATACTGTCATTTTTTTTCCGCTCGAGCCGCGCAAAGGAGACTCTACGGAAATTTTCCGTAAAATCCTGGTGTTAGAAAAATGTTTTCAAGTTTTAAATTTTTTTAACTTGTTTTGATAATTAACTTTTAAAGTTAGAAAGCCGTTTGGAGTAACTTAGTGGAAGCGTAGTATGACTTTATAGATGCAATTTCATTGTTTTATAAGTTGATAACTTTGAATAAAATATAGCTAATGTTGAATTCTATACTTAGTTCCTTTTCCCTTCTTTTTCCTTTTTAGGGACGAAAAGTTTTGAGTGGGGGAGAGTGTAACGACCCATAAATTTTCGATAATTAAAATAGCTAATTTAATAAGATTTCGTGATTTAGTGTTAGAAAAAAATTGTAAGTCGTTTGGAATAATGATAAATGTTGAATCCATTAGGTATAATAGAGTAATTGATTTATAAGTAAAATCTATTTAAATCAAATATTGAATATTGAACAGGTAAATTGTTTAAATTAATATTTAAAACTTATTGAATAATTGAATAACGGAAATTGGATAACCGATTAATGGAAATGGTTGTTCTATAATTTGAATTAGTTTTAAAGGTTAAATCTTATAAGTTCGTTTTGAATATTTCAAAAGATAGTGATTTAAGAATAATCAAATTCGTTTGAATTTAATATTACAAATGTTTGAATAATTGAATTCCAAATTTGATATGATTAATTTGATATTGAAATTTAATATATGAAAATAGAGTGAATGATTGAAATTTGATTTAATATGGTTCAAATTGGTTTCCAAAGTGAATGTAAGTTATATTGGGATTTTAATAGAGTTAATAAGATTTTAAAATTGGAATTTATTGGATAATTGATAAAGGGTTTAATATGATTAAAAACTATTTGTAAAATTTTATTTTATCATATTAAAGTTAGAACGATGTTGTAGAACTTTAAAAATCGAATTAAAAGTTAATTTGTGAAAATTGAATATTTTAATATTTAAATCGACTAATGAAATTAGCCATTTTTCGAACAGTCTCAGAATTGGACGAAACTAGTTCCATTGGATCCGTAATAGTTTGTTATTATCGGATTTCAATTTTCGTAGCAATCGGAGTTTTCGTTTGACCAGGCAGCTCAAAACGCATCGAAATTGTTTTAATATTAATTTGATGAGTTAAAATAGCCATTTTTGAAACAGTCTCTGATTTCGATGAAACCAGTTTCATCGGATCCATAACGTGATATTATTGTAATATTTCAAATTCCGTGTCAATCGGATTTACCGTTTGTCCGGGGCGAACCAAAACGCATAGAAATCGGTTTAATCGATTTAATTTAAAATCGATCGTTTATTTCCGTAACTCGCACATATGATAGAATTAGCTTCGGAAACCTATTCCATTATGTCCGGAACGTGGGGTAAACCCTAGAAACGCCGGTCACCGCACTTCGTTTGGAGTTCGGAAAAAATTTGATGAATGGTGTTTCGTAAATTTTCTATATAAGCACCATTAACAATTCACTTTTGCAAAAATCTCAAGCCCTAGGATTTCAATGCCAGCCGCCTGCAACAAATTGAATGGCCAGAAAACACCGTGCTTTCCCCTTCTATTCCTCTCAATCGCTTCGTTTTCACACTCCGGCTTCTACACGAAAGTTGGAGAGTTCATCGAGCACTACGAGTTCAACGGTGGAGATCGAGTTTGGGCGAACGATTCAACGGCAATTTGAGTGCAAAGGTCCGGCTGTTCGCATGCATCTCGAGGTTGGAGGGGGGGTCGAGCTCCACCTGCTCCTGGCCGAAGGTTGAGGAGAGTGAGGCCTTCAATATGGCACTCTCTGATCGACTTCTAGGTGCTCGTAGTGGCCGAGGTGTTAAACCTAAATCTTGGGCATGGGTTGTTTCACGCGTTCGTTTACTGGAGCATACGTGCGTGAGGAAGAAGAAAGGGGAGCGGCCTGGATTTCTTTGAGAAGGGATGTACGGTGATGATGGTATTTAGTTTTAAATTAAAAATAAGTTGAAATTAATTTATAAGAATTTGTATTAACTTATAAATGTATAACTCTCACATACGAGGTCCGACTGGAACGAAACTTTTTGCGTTGCGATCATTTTGCCGAGCACTACGCTATGGAGCTGGATTGGAATCGTTTGGAGCTAGTGAAAATTTCGGGTAAAATTAAATGCTCGTTTAATTTTATTCGAAATAAAAACGCTGGAGCTACATTGAAATCTAGGTGAGTGTTTTATAACGCTCACAACGTACTAAATATCTTTATGCTAGTTAAATTTGACACTATGAAGTGTTATGAATTTTATTTGTCGTTGTTTGATAAAATTTAATTGTCATATAGATTGTCATTTGAATTAACCGTTAAAATTTAAATTGACAGTCAAATCGAAATTGAAATTGAACTGCGATTAAATTACCTGACATTGATAACTATGAAATTGCCATGAATTGTATTGTCTATTGGATGATGTATTTCGATGGATGTTATTGGTTGATATTTAAATGTTTGGATGTTTATTTTCTTATATATACAATGTTATGCATACATATGACACTGTGATTTGGTTTAAGTGATATATATTCATCCCTGACATTTAATTGAAATAAATAATTACTTTGCCATAGGATAGAAAATTATATACGGACACCGAATTGGCTAAATTAATAATTTTTAAAATCGTCGATTTGAAATTTATTTAAATGTTTTGATTTAAAAGTTATAAATGGAAATCAATTTATAAAAATCGAATTTATCGAAAAATTGAGTTTGGAATGTTGAAATAAATTTTGGTAAAAAAAATTGTTAAAATTTAAAGTGGAGACTTTGGAATTTTAGAATCGGGATATAATTGAATTTCGAAATTTGATTTGTTTTAAAGATTGAACCTTAATTCGAGCTTTGAATATTACTAAGTAGAAGTGATATAAAAATGATATTTTGAAATCGAGCTTGGAATTGAATCATATTTGAAATTTGGTTTTAAACTTGAATACCGATGGAAAATTTTGTTAAATGTTATAAATGGATATTTTGAAAATCAAGCTCCAAATCGATATAAATTGAAATTGAATTAATTGAAAGTGAATATAAAATTTAATAAATTTGAATTCAATGTTGGCATTGATTGAATCGAAATCGAAATTGTATCGGTAGAGGGGTAATCGAAATTGTTTTGAATTGGGAAGTTATAATTGAAATGGTTCGTTTGAAGCTGTTTTTATTTGTTTTCCAAATTACTCGGTTATATAAACCATTTTTTAATACTTAAATTATTTTAATCTATTTTAAATCTACTTAACCCAATTTAAATTATTTTAAACTAATTTATCTATTTTAAATCCAATATTTGATTTTAAGTATCTTTTACTATTTTAATTATTTAAAACTACTTTTAAACTACTTAAACTATTTTCTTAAAATTTCAAGCTGATTAATAAGGTGAAATGTTTATGTTTAAATCTTGAATTTGAATACGGATTGGATTAAATGAAGTTGCAACCTAAATTGAAATTCGAAATGATTTTGGAATCGAATGAGATATTGATGCGGAAAATGATTTTTGAAACGGAATCTTACTTTTGAATAGATACGATGATATTTGAAATGGACTTGAGTTTTGAAGCGAACATGATATTTTGATATCAATTATGAATCGATTTGAAATGTAAAAGAGCCAACGGTGTAATAATACGTAGTTATTAAAGAGACCGGGATCGGATATGGACATACTCTCTGTCGATACCGAAAACCACTTTAATAACTTGTATACGCGGAGTGTTGATCCAGAATGAAGTGGATGGTTTGGTGAACGCGTTGATTGAAGAAAGAGAACGATATTGGATGACACTTGACATGACTAAAACAGGAGCCGCGCCGGGCCATTGAGGTTCGCCATCTCTAGCGGACACACTTCTTCGATACCATATCTATTACATTTGTGATTCGATTTGGGGGCACCCCTTGATTTGAGAGTGTTGTTTCGCGGTGTTGAGGTAGCTGCTGGCTATGCTCAACATCAATTCGGATCACGCAACTACTAGTATCCAAGTTGGTATCGCCTCATGTACCTTGTCATACCGATTATCCTATTCGCGACCACTACGTTATGTTTTGTGTTATACCTATGGGGTACCCTCTGATAACCACCAGTTTACGGTGGGGCTTACGGTGCTGTATAGACTATGGCATTATAAAAATGTATTAAGGGGGATTATGGTAACGCCTTAACGCTATTTTGATACTTATACTACTGATAGGCATTATCTACTTAGCGTACATTACTACATAGTAGATAGTTTAATGGATCCTTAAGAGATGGAAAATCTCGTAACATCTCTTGAGTTATTGCACGCACGTTGACACTGGATATGAGATGTCAAACCCCGTAAACATCTATGACGCCATTACACTCATATTTATTTACGATTGATTTAACTTTCATAAGGATATTTTAGTCCTGACTCGAGTGTTTTGTCTTTTCATTACGCTCGAGCCAGTCCTGAGTTTTTCAGATTTTTGAAGATCTATTCTGGAGGATGAAGACGAAGATTTGGTATACTATTACTATTATTACCCTTGCATCATGCTATCTGCTGCATTATTCTAATTGTTCTGTTGTATATGTATAACTCTGATAAATGTTGTTTAAATAATTGTCAAAGTATAGTAAACAGCTTCATGAACTGTTTATTTGACTATTATATTTTAAATCGTTCCGCTGCGAGATTCTGTGTTGTTCTTTTCCTTTATTTCTCTTTCTTTTCTTTTCTTATTTACCCTAATAACCATCTGCCCTTTTGAATGGTTTGGAATCGGCATGTATATTTGATCGTCGGTTTAAACTGTCCAAAAAGGCGGGTCGTTACAAAATCGCTCTGAGGTCAACTCCGTTGTCCCCTACTCTGACTATTGGACTACAATAATTTAAAAATAAATAAAATCCAAGTTTATTGTTTTGTAAAGGTAAAAATATCATATTTTCAGTATTTTAAGAAAAAGTAAATTATTTACCGCTAAATTGCCAAATCCATATCGTCGATCATGCTCTGCTGGACTCATAACGGACTCAAAAATAACGTCCTCCTCATCCGTCATCAACTTTATTTCGATAAGATTATAATTCTTGTGCACATTAATTTCAGAACTTGGAACATTGCTAAACCAATTGCATCTAAGTAGAAACACCTCCTCCGCGGGTCGTGAGAAATATGTCAGTTGCAAAATTTGTGTCAGAACGCCATAAAAATCATTTAAATGATTTTCTGGATCGTCACTACCTTTAACAAATACACCAGTATTATTTGTTAATTTTTCTGCACCGTCTTCTTTGGTGTTAAATTTATATCCATTGACGAAATATATTGGATATGTCTTGACCACTCTTTTTGGTCCCATCGTAAGATGTTTCAACCCTTCATCAACAACACTATTTATCGGCTCATAAACGTAATTTGAAAACCAACCGGAAAATTCTTTACTGAGATCTCTGTTCGGATGTTCACGTTCATAAATACTGTTTATATAAACAAATTATTACATTAGGTTATACACGACATGCATTATAGAAAAGAATAAAACGCAAATTATTATTTCATATTACCTAACAAACGGAGCAACCTCGGCACAATTTAGAAGAATATAAGTGTGTGCAACATGAAGATCTCTATCGTCTAGCCATATTTCTACACATTTTCCAGAAGGCCGACCATGTTGTCTAAAAATAGATAGCATTGCTTGAGAGGACTCTTGTTCGTCGCCTTCATCATTACGAGGAACACTTTGAAATGAAATATTCACATGGTCACTGAAATAGTGAGAGAAAAAGAACGAAGCATCTTCTTCGATGTAAGATATACATATCGAACCTTCAACCCATGCTTTTTGCCTCACTTTTTTCTTCAGGTGATTCAAATATCTATGCAAAATTAATTTATATTAACTTCATCTTTCAAATGCAATTAAATTACGTTATAACATATTATATACCTCTCAAATGGATACATCCATCCATATTGGACAGGACCTCGAAGTCGTGCTTCAGATGGGAGATGAACAGGTAAATGTTCCATCACATTAAAAAAACCGGGCGGTAATAGTTTCTCTAATTTGCAAAGCAATATAGGAATGTCCACTTCAAGTTTACATAAACGTTGCACTTTTAAAGTAGTCGAACAAAGCTCTTTGTAAAACATACTAAGCTCCGTTACTACTTTCCAAACTTTTAACGGTAGTAATTCTTTGAACATTACGGGAAATAAATTTTCCATCATTATGTGACAGTCATGACTTTTCATTCCGCTCAATCTACCATTTTTAAAGTCAACACATCTACGAAGATTTGATGATATCCCATCAGGAAATCTCAACCCTTCAACCCATTTTAACACACCTTTAACTTGATTATTATCTAATTCGTAACAAGCTTTGGGTTTTTTACTGTCATTTGGTTTCATACGAAGCTCAAAACGTTTGCATAATTCTTCTATATCACGTCTTGATTTCAAATCATCCTTCGTCTTCCCTTTCACATTCAAAATAGTGTTGAAAACATTATCAAAAACATTATTCTCATTGTGCATCACATCTATGTTATGGCGAAGCAGAAGATGTTTCCAATACGACAACTCCCAAAAAATAGTTTGTTTGCACCAGTTATGAACAACTGATTTGCCTTCAATTTCTGTTTGCTCGCCAGTTTCATATATCTTTGGATAGTCCTTAACAAGTTCATATATGTCTTCGCTCGACCATATCGTCGGTGGTTGTCTGGTTTCTACTCTATTAGCTAAAAAGTTTTTCTTGTCTCCTCGGAAGGGATGATTTACATGGAGAAAATATCGATGATAGTCAAACCATGAAATTTTCTTACCATGAGGTAAAGAAAACGCTCGTGTTTCATCCATGCAATATGGACATGCTAGACGACCGGCAGTACTCCATCCCGAAAGCATTGCATAGGCAGGAAAATCACTTATAGTCCACAACAAAGAAGCAAACATACGAAAATTTTTCTTCTTTGACACATCGTATGTTTCTACTCCTTCGTTCTACAGTATTTTTAACTCCTCAATCAACGGTTGTAAATATACATCGATTCCTTGTGTCGGATCGTCGGGGCCAGGAAAGACAACAGTAAGAAACATATATTGCGTTTTCATGCACATCCATGGAGGTAAATAATACGGTGTGACGATAATGGGTCATGATGAATATTTAGAACCAAATTGAGAAAATGGAAAAAACCGTCCGTACATAATCATAATCTAACATTTTGGCTCTCCGCTACAAAATTTGGATACGTTTTATCGAAATGCTTCCATGCTTCTCCATCGACCAGATGTGTCAACGTACCCTCTTCCTCCGTTCTCACGCTATACCATCTCATATTAGACGCAGTTACAGAAGATGCTTATAATCTTTGAAGTCTTGGAGTTATGGGTAAGTAGTGCATATGCTTGTACGGAACTTCCTTCCCCTTCTTTTTTCTTGATTTGTATCTCTCCTGGTTACAAACTTTACAATTTCTAGAGTTTGCGTCTTCTTTCCAAAACAAACGCATCCTTTTAAACATGCATCTATTTTCTGATACGGTAAACCAAAAGCCGACATAAGTTTTTTAACTTCGTAGTGATTTTCACACATTAGATTATCGGGCGGCATATGTCTTTTTGCAGCTTGTACAATTCAGTGATGTTGTATTTTGACTTCATCGCAATGTATTCTGCGATTACTGACAGCTGAGTGCCGCTTTTACAACCATCCCAAATAGGTTTTTTAGCTGCATCTAGGAAATCATAAATTTTTTTAGCTTCAATATTTGGTTCTTCAACATTTCCATCATCGTCGTCAACTTCAACCATAGGAAACATTGATCGTGTTGCATCTTCGACCATATTTTCTATTCGGGTCGTTGAAACTATTTCGTTAACGACACTTTCAGACTCTACAGAAGTATTTGCTACAACTTCTCTATGCCGATCCCAAACATAATATTCGGGTGCGAAACCGTATTGGCACAAATGAACTTTCACAATATCTACTAACAAATACTTCAAATGTCTACACCTACTACACGGACAACGAATTTCTAGATCGTTTCCGTTATTACTTAAAGCGAATTCAACAAACACGTTTATACCATTATAAAAATCTTCTTTTATTGAGCCCCTCAGTCCTTTTCTTTGGTACATCCATCTCCTCCGATCAACAAAATAATCAATCATTTTTCCTATTTGACAAAATGAGAAGTTCAAAATTTAATATTTATTTTGAAGAATACAAATTCGAAAAAGATTATTTTCATGGTCGTATAATATTTTGAATTTAAAGAACAACTTCAAAAATTTAAAAATATTTTCAAATAGGGCACATTTTATTTTTTAACGTAACGATTTAAAAATATATATAATTTTTTTTTCATTGGTCAGGCATCCTACTTCCCATTACAAACACAATAAGCATTTACATTTGGTATATTACTTCGTCTCAAACGATTCAACAAAATTTCGGCAGCATTTCTCTTTTGTTCCCTGCATTGTACACAAATGCGTGTATGCAGGAAACAAAAAAGAAAAGTTAGGCCGAAATTTCATGAGCCGTTTGAGACAAAGGAGTATACAAAATGTAAATTCTTACTGTGTTCATAACTTGTCCAATACAGGGACAAATCCGACAAACATTGTACCAGATGAATATAAATGGTCGTTTTTCGAAAAAAACAACTATTTATACAACGATCATGTACACACTCGTCAGACGGAGCCAAAAACTCTCTAAGGGACCCTTGTCAGTTAACATGCGCGCATTTTACGAAAAAATATAGTTTTACTCACTGTTCAAATTTACAAAAATATATATTAATTTAACACATTTATTCGACGTATTACGCATCAACTTAAAGATGGTTTAACATTTTTGTCATTTTTCAATACACATAATTATAATTTAGAGTAATGCATTTTTTTGTTTCATAAGTAAATACGTGCGCAGTATATACTCCTAGTCCATTCAATCATTTTATCATATTCCAAATAACGTATACAATCGTTGAATCAAGGCATACACGACAATTTACATATACATGAACAACCACAAATTATACGTGTTTTTCACAATTTCACGATAAAAGATGAAATATGTATGTCATGTGATGCTATAAACCGTTATTACGCTATTGAAAACAATTGCAATCACTAATTCGCCCTAATTTATCAATTTATGAAAATCTAGAATTAGGGTAAAAACTGAAATTTTCACAAAAATAAGAGATTATACCTGAGATTAAGAGCAAGAGATGTTGAATTAACAGAGGGGAAGGAGAAAACTCACGAAATCAGCGATTGGAGGTGGAAAATGGGGATTTGGGGGTTTTTCTTGAGAATTTGAGAAGCTGGAAAATGAGGAAGAAAGGCTCGGCCGAGCTGCAGATAATCGCGAATTTTCGACGGCTTCCGACGGCCCGTCGGAAGCCGTCGTTCCCACCCGTCGCTATTTGGCATTTTTCTAGTAGTGGAAAAATCGTTATTGGCTGAAATAATAGGCCTGAACGATTTTTGTTTATTTTATTTACTTGGGATTGCAGGTTTGAAATGATAGAACCCAGATTTTTCTTTGTAAATTACGGATTGAAATGATATATTATTCGTATCACTTGACCTAGGTTAGAAAATATTATGCAGACCCATGGTTATTTTATATATATATATATATATATATTGAAATTTTAAAGTATTTTTAAAATTGTAAATTTATGATATTTTAATTTAAATTGAATTAAAAATGATTTTTATAAAGTATTAATGATTTTCTATAAGTTAATTAGGTTAAATAAATGAATGGTTAAATTGAAATTTGGAATATATATTAATTTTGAAATTTGAGATTTTGTTCAAAAATGGAGTTTATGTATTTTAAAATGTAAACTATGATAATTTGATTTTAAATTTGAATTTAAAATGAATTAATAAAGTGTTATTGATTTTTCTATGAATTTAAAATGGTTAATTAAATAAATGCTTAAAGGTGCCAAATTAAAATATGAATAAATATTGAAATGTGAAATTTGATTTAAAATAAAGGTTAGGTCAAGAAAATAAAATAAAAATTAAGTTTATATTTTGAAATGGTAATTAAAATTAATTATTAAGTTAATTTTTATAATGCAAAGAATGGAAAATTTGTATGCTTGAATTTAACAAGTGAATTATTTGAAAATTTGATTTTATATATAAAAATTTACTTTATAAAAATCATAAGTTAATAAGTATTTAAATGAACAATTTTTGAGAGAGGAATTATGGTTTTTATAAGTTAAAAGAATTAAAAATCGAAGTTTAAATTGTTTTTGAAATTGTATTGAAAATCTGGAATTTAATTAACAGCATTTCAAAAATGCTATCATTTCTAAAGTTAGTTGTAGAAACTAAAACTTGAACCTGAACTATTACAGCAGTTTCAAATGTTGTCTTTGCTTAATTGAATTATTTTTCAAATGTAATTTACCGTAGCATTTTTTAAGTGCTGCGAATGTTGAAATTTCACCATTTTAATAAATTTAAGTGAATAAATGAATTCTGAAAAGACTAAATTTTTGGGAATTGAATATTTCGTTTTTTTCAGTATAATAACTTCATTTTAATTGGTTTAAATGGAGTATTTTGATTTGAAATATAAACCATTTTGAAATGTGATTTGGAATGGTATTTAAATTAAATAAAAATGAATGAGGTTTTGGAAGGATATGATATTTTGACATTTTAAAATGGATTTGAAATGATATTTGATTTTCGAAGTATAAAATATCATTTTGGAATTTTAACCACGGGTACATTTCTCTGTAAGCCTTGTGATTTTAGATGTGCACCTTTAATTTGAGAGCGTGACTAGAGGTGAGCGATTGCTGCAGCTCTACGCTACCTTAGCCACATTAACTCTGTTATTTGCATAGTTTACTTTAATATAGGCATTTCTATGATAGCGTTTATTACTGTTTCATTGATGGTTTAACGGATCCATAGAGGATGGGCGATTCAAAGCATCCTTTAAGTCCTGGTGCATTATTATTACAGTTCACTTGAGTTGGTTTACATTGTATAAGTATGTATGTCCTGACTCGAGTGTTTTGTGTTTTACTTTATGCTCGTGTCGGCCTGAGTATTCACAGCTTTGGATTTCTCTTCTGGAGCTAGGAATCGCTGGAGATTCTACTTATCTAGTTATTCATCTATTTCTGTTTCAGTTCATCTATTTTAGCTCTTGTATCAGTACACTTTTATGTATGTGGGATTTCTATTATATTTGTTTTAATACTGATATTATTTATTTTGTTTTGAGACTTTGTTATAGTAGCTTCATGAATTACTATGGTATTTTTATTTCCGCTGTGAGTTATTCTAATATTTCTGTGCCTGTGACTCTGTATGATTGATTTTATTTGCTCCAAATTTTATTTCAATGCGGTATTCTGAGAAATTCAAGTCCGACATGTGTGAATGTGAATGGCTTAAAATATCAGGTTGTTACATTTGATATCAGAGCTTTGGTGTTAGGCAAACTTTAGCCTATGGAGCAAAAACTCATTAGAGATAGGGTAGAAATACTCTAGAATGAGTGAAATCAATCTCAGAATCATTTCCTTACGAGAGAACGTATTTTTGAAGTATAAAATGATTCCCAAATGATTTTAAAGGATTTTCATAGATTATATTGGTATAAATTTTTTCTTATTTTGAAATCAAGATTTTCTAAACTTCGTCCCTTCTGAATCTACCTTGTTAGTAATCTCTTGGTTAGGATTCTTATCGACTAGGATTCCTTGAACTTTGTAACGCTCCCACTTGTTCTGAAATCCAGTCTTGTGTTCCCTATTTTATCCTTTTTGATTTTGGGGCGTTCCATAACTCCACTTTAAATGACCTCTACAAAGAGCAGTGATTCCGCAAATCTTTGAATGATTTGTAAAAGGGTGAAACTCCTTTACAATTGGCATTGATTCACCAAAGATTTTTGTATCCTCGGTTTACGATGCTATCTACCTTCTGCTATACCTAGATTCTATCTCTGGCGTTCGAATGTCGATTTGCCTTAGATTTCTGCATCGATTATATTCCTGAAGTCACGGTTGACCCGGTTATGGTCGCCTGTGACTTATATAGGCTTATCCATCTTCTATTGGTAATTAAATTATCTCATCTTCCTTCGAGCTTATCTTTGAAGAAGAATTCTGTTTGATTAGAGTTCCTCTAAATTTGAATCTCTGTTTGTTTAAAATCCATCCTTAAATCATCCCTTGGAAATTTATGTTTGGTTGTATTTTGAAATTGTGCATACATCGAAATTATTATTTTGATAAGGATAACCATATATATATATATATATATATATATATATATATATATATATATAAGTGAAATGTTTTTTATAAGGATTATATACTTTTTAAAAACGAGAATTTAAAGTTTCGAAAGGATCTGAAATTTTGAAAAATTTATAAGAAATTCGATTTATATAAAATGATTTATAACTGAAGGGTTTTGAATTTGAGTTTCGAGGTATCGAACTCCGGTGTTTTGAAATCGGTTTTAAGATTTTGAAAAATATATATATAATAATACGATTTAAGGATATTTTCCGAATAAGAAATGTTTCAAATGAATTCGAATGCATTCCAATGATTTCAAAGAGATTTCAAAGAAGTTTCAAGAAAATAGAAGTCCAGAACTCACTTGTGTCGCTGGAAAATAATTTCGATGATGAGTTCACGCATCATCGACATTGATTTTCGAGTTTTAGAGTGGGGGAGAGGCCACTTTAGTAGCTTTTCTATGCGAGTGATTTTGTGAAAGATATATGTGTATTTGTATTTGAAATGATTTAAAGTAAGCCGGTGTTCAGTCCTCGAGTTTCAAATTTGTTTTGGTATTACCTTATCTATTAGAATTGATTTAATGATTTGTTGCTGATTTCCAACACTTGGATTGAAAATTTGGTTTCTTCGACTTCTATTAAAGTTCGAGCACTTCCAAATCAAGCTATAATTTTTAAAGCTAAGTAATTTTCAAAAGGTAAATTGGATTTTCCATATATAGAAACAAATAGTTTTAAAGTTTTAAAGGGATAGTTATAAACTTGGAAATCATTTTGCGTATAACTGATTTTGAGAAAATATTTGGTTTTGAAAATAGATTGGATAGTAAAACCCAATATTTATATGATGGTTTTAGAAATGAATTTGTCTGACCTAAATTTTGTCTATTTGGAAATATGGATTATTTTCTGAACCTATTGTTTTAAGAAACTTTGAAACTGAATATACATAATTTGGAAGGAATGATTTGGCGAAATCATATATAAATTTTGAAACTGAAACCTTACTGAAAGGAATTGAAATTGAGAACCTTGTTTTACTAAATACTTTGATTTGGGAGTTATCGAACTTATATAAAATTGATTTGTATAAGTATGAAGTTGATTAGAAACTATCATTTTGGAAAGGTACTCAATTTGGAAAGAGAAATCTTATATAATCGAAGTCTATATAAGTGTGATTTGATAAACTATTGATTTTGGAAAGTATTCGATTTGAAAATGAAATCCTTTATATGATGGACTTTATATAAGTATGATATTTAAAGGTGATCTGAAAGGTACTATATGATACATATTTTCGAAGTAAAGATATGGGAAGTGCCTTCTGCTTGATATCCACTTTTTGGCCACATTGTGGATTCATTCTATCGATATTATTCTCTCTGATTTTGGTTTACCAGATATTATACTTGAGTGTCCATCAAATTCCATGGCGATCTCCATGGTCTTATGAGCGCGACTGTATAGCGTAATTCGCCCAGTTGAGATGGCCTGAAGGTATGGATGTTTTCTAGGGGATCCAGGCATAACCATTGTGTATCTGCGATATATGCAGGTCGTATTTAGTAGCAAAATCCGCTGGTTAAGATAGCTTAAGGGTGCAGATGTTTCCTAGGGGATCCAGGCGTAACCGTTGTGTATCTCCGGTCTACTAGTCATCATGGCGTAATTCGCAGTTTGAGATAGCTTACATGTATGGATGTTTCCTGGGGGATCTTGGCTATCTGCGATCCATGGTTGGACAAATGTTTTGGTTTGGTTGTTTTGTTTGGATTGTACTTTCCATGTCTGTTTTTAAAGGTTTTCCAGTATTTTCACTGGGTGTTGAAACAAGTCTACTAAGTACTTGGAGAATTCTAGCTTTTCACCTAATTAACGCACGGCCAGAGTCTGCAGGAACGAGAGTAAACTTGTTAAGACATCGAGTTATAAAAAGTATTTTGATAAAGTATTATATAAAGAATATTTCGATCATTTATTTTTCTTTTCTAATTAATTTAAAATGTTTTAAATATTGTTTACTTCGAGCTAACAAATTTGAATCAAATGATTATTCATCATATTATAAAATGTTTAAAATGTTATAAATAAATAAAATTAAATCGAAATTTATATAGTTTTACAAATATGGTTCATCCTTGTCTTTCAATCTACTTTCCCTTCTAGCTATTTCTACCTTCTTCCTCTTCGAGGGTCCTTTCTACATTATGGAAAGAGTTGGTTCTTTGGCTTATCGTTTGGATTTGCCCGAGAAGCTTTCCAGAGTGCATGATATATTCAACGTCTCACATCTTCGCTGGTATCTTCATGACCCATCTCTTTTTGTTGAGCCTTCTGCTCTTGATAGTTTGGGTATTGATCCTAATCTGACTGTCGAGAGAAAGCCACTTCGTATTGCCGATAGAGATACAAAGTAGCTAAGAAGGAAATCAGTTAGTATGGTCAAAGTACTGTGGAGTACTAATGATCGAGATTGTATAGGGAGACGGAGGAGAGCATTCGTGCTTCGAATCCGGAATTGTTTTTTGAGGTACTATTTGCTTTTTCTATCTTGCTTTTCCTTATTTTTCCTTGCTCATTCCTTTTCGGGGACAAAAAGTTTTGAGTGGGGGAGAGTGTAACAACCCTGTATTTTGTGATTATTTTAATTGTATATTTTAATTACTTTAATTGAATTTTTGATTTAAAAACTTTATTTTATTTATTAAAATGAATAAATTTTGTATTTGAAATTTAAATTTTGATTTTTTATGTGAATTATAATTTCAAACATGAATAAATAGAATATTTTCTAGTCAATATGGTCAAACTTTGACTTTTAAATTTAAAATTAATTTTTTTTGAATTTTATCTTTTACTATGAGAATAAATTAAATTTTAAGAATACTGCTTTTCGTTTCGTTGAAATCCGATTTATATTGTGAAAGTTATACTTTTAACAATATTGTATGTAAGTTGTTTTATTTAACAAAATTGTTTATCTTAATTTATATAAATAATATTTTTGTTTGTTCTAATTTGAATATTTGTGTAACATTATATGTTATGCATATATTTTATTTTTAAAACATTTTTATAGTACATTTATAATTTTCAAATGTTGATTGTATATTGTTTTCAATTTTTAAATTCTAGTGTCAATTAAATGGCTATTTCTTTATTTATTTTCTATTTTACCTTAAAATAATTATTTATTTTTCTTTTTTTCACTTTATTTTGTTCAGTTTTATTTTTATTTTACCGATTTTTATTTAGTTATTTTGGTTAAAAGAAATAAGAAATTTCAAGAGTCAAAGACCTTTCATTTCCCTGTGTCCTTTCATTTAGTCTTTTGCCTTTTCATTTGTTTCCTTTGGTTCTTCTTCTTTTGGCTGTCCATTTTTCATTCCCGTGACTTTATCATTTCACTTTTCACGCGAAATATTCTTCCTCACATCATCTTCAACTCACGGCAAAGAAAAAATGGGAAATGGCTTCTCCTATTTTCTCATTTTCCTTTTCTTTTCTATGATTTTTGCCTTGCCTCTTCCTCTAGTTTGCTCGGCCGCTACCTCTTCACCCCCACATCACCTTCATCACCACCATCTATAGCAGCCTCCCCTCCTCCTCTGATCATAATCAGGCCGTGACCATTTGTTGAAGCTAGCACCACCAATTTTGCACAAAACCCTTCCAAACATGCCTTGAAATCAACATGCCCTTCACCTATCACTTCAACCACCCCTCTAGCCGCCGCCAGCAGCTCCACCACCTCTAGCTGCATCTCCAGCCACCACCACCAATAGCTCCACCACCTCTGGCCACATCTCCAACCACCACCTGACATGTCCAGACCTGTACAAGCATGGCCGAGCCTCATATGTGACCAAACCGAGCCTTGTGTGCGCCAAAATCATCACTATTTTGTCTTGTCCTTTGCATTCTTCACTTTGCAACTCCTACCTCTTCAAACACTTGCATAGTCGTAAGTTATGATGCCAAAGCTGAGCTTAACACACATCATGGATAAGCAAAAGAACCCCCTTGGTCGAGCTTTTGAATGGTGGTAGCATGGTCAAGTCACTTTGTCTTTATTGCTTTGTATTTCAACTAGTTTCAATATTGTTTTGGTTGAATATTAATGTATACATTGTCTTGTTTTTGTTGTGGATACAAGATCAATATCTTGGCTCTCCATTCACTTGAATCCATAGCCGTGTTGTGTCATGTCGTATCATGCTTTCTAGAATTGATTTGTGTAGTTTGAATTGCTATCTCCTGCATAAAAAGGTGAGTATTCACACACGACATCCATACTTCTATAATTAGTGAATTGACAACATGTGAATATGTAAAATAATATTATCATGTTATACATGCCTGTGATATAAATTATATGATGTTAACCCTGTTTATAACCTGTCATATCATCTGTTATTGTTATATGATGCTATACTCTTTGTTTATATCTATTTATCACACTACAAGTTCCATATAGAATAGGATCACTATGGGTTGAAATGATACATACTCGAACGGACTTTAGAATAGGTAAAAATCGTTATGGGATGAAATGATAGGCCTGATTGATTTTTATTTATTTTATTTTACTTGGGATTACGGGTTTGAAATGATAGAGCCCAAATTTTTCTTTTTAAATTACGGATTGAAATGATATTTTATCCGTATCACTTGACCTAGGTTAGAAAATATTATGCAGATCCATGTTTATTTTATATATATTTTTTTGGAAATTTTAAAGTATTTTAAAAAATTTAAATTTATGAAATTTTAATTTAAATTGAATTAGAAATGATTTTTATAAAGTATTAATGATTTTCTTCAAGTTAATTAAGTGAAATAAACGAATGGTTAAGTTAAAATTTGGAATATAAATTAATTTTGAAATTTGAGATTTTTTTAAAAATGGAATTTAAGTATTTTAAAATGTAGAATATGATAATTTGATTTTAAATTTGAATTTCAAATGAATTAATAAAGTGTTATTGATTTTTCTATGAATTTAAAATGGTTAATTAAATAAATGCTTAAAGGTGTCAAATTGAAATATGAATTAATATTGAAATGTGAAATTTGATTTAAAATAAAAGTTAAGTTAAGAAAATAAAATAAATGGAAATTAAGTTTATATTTTGAAATGGTAATTAAACTTAATTTTTAAGTTAATTTTTAAAATGCAAAGAATGGAAAATTTGTATGCTTGAATTTAATAAGTGAATTATTAAAAAATTTGATTTTATGTATAAAAATTTACTTTATAAAAATCATAAGTTAACGAGTATTTAAATGAATAATTTTGAGTGAGAAATTATGATTTTTATAAATTAAAAGAATTAAAAATCAAAGTTTAAATTGTTTTTTAAATTGTATTGAAAATCTGGAATTTAACTAATAGCATTTTAGAAATGCTATCATTTCTGAAGATAGTTGTAGAAAGTAAAACTTGAACCTGAACTATTACAGCAGTTTTAAATGTTGTCTTTGCTTAATTGAATTGTTTTTCAAATGTAACTTACCGTAATATTTTCTAAGTGCTGCGAAAGCTAAAATTTCACCTTTTTAATAAATATAAGTGAATAAATGAATTCTAAAAAGACTAAATTTTTGGGAATTGAATATTTGATATTTTTTAAAAGTATAATAACTTCATTTTAATTAGTTGAAATGGAGTATTTTGATTTGAAATATGAACCATTTTGAAATGTGATTTGGAATGGTATTTAAATTAAATAAAAATGAATGAGGTTTTGGAAGGATATGATATTTTGATATTTTAAAATGAATTTGAAATGATATTGAATTCTGAAATGATATTTGATTTTCGAATTATAAAATACCATTTTGGAATTTTAACTACGGGTACATTTCTCTATATGCCTTGTGATTTTGGATGTACACCTTTAATTTGAGAGCGTGACTAGAGGTGAGCGATTGCTACAACTCTACGCTACCTTTGCCATATTAACTCTGTTATTTGCATAGTTTACTTTGATATAGGCATTTCTATGATAGCATTTATTACCGTTTAATTGATGGTTTAACGGATCCTTAGAGGATGGGCGACCCCAAGCATCCTCTAAGTCCTGGTGCATTATTACTACAGTTCACTCGAGTTGGTTTACATTGTATAAGTATGTATGTCCTAACTCAAGTGTTTTGTGTTTTATTTTACGCTTGGGTCGGCCTAAATATTCTCAACTTTGGTTTCTCTTATGGTGCTAGGAATCGTTGGAGATTCTGCTTATCTAGAAATTCATCTATTTCTGTTTCAGTTCATCTATTTCAGCTCTTGTATTAGTACACTTCTACGTATGTGGGATTTCTATTATATTTGTTTTCAGACTAATATTATGTATTTTCTTTTGAGACTTTGTTATAGAAGCTTCATGAACTACTATGATATTTTTATTTCCACAGTGAGTTATTCTGATATTTCTGTGTTTGTGATTCTGTATGATTGATTTTATTTTCTCCAAATTTTATTTCAATGTGGTATTTTGAGCAATTCAAGTCTGATACGTGTGGATGCGAATGGCTGAAAATATCGGGTTGTTTCATGTTTGGAATCGGGTATTTGCAAAATAATCTTGGGTATAAAAAGACTTAACCAAAATTTAAGTAAAAAATGAAAATTGGGGTTTGATTCGGGGGAAACTCGAAGTAAACCGGCGATTTCCTCAGGGAAAACTCAGGGTTGACTCGAGTATTAGCATTCCCAGTTTTTAAAATTTAACAATTTAAGTCAATTAAATTTCTAAATCTTTTTTTTTAAAATGAAGATTGTTTGTAAAATTGGAATGTGTAATAAAAGATTTTGAAAGTAAAATATTTGAAATTAATTAAGTTTAAGATGTTTTAAACTTATATTTTTAAAGAGTTTATTTTAAATAAAAACTTAACAAAGTGATTAAGGAATTAATAAAACGTGTTTTAAATTATTAAGTTAAAAAGTTAAGATAATTTAATTTGTTAATGATAATTAAATAATTAATGATTTATAATTATTTAATAATTAAAGAATGATTTATTAAAGGTTAATTCATTATTAGCAAAAGATTAATTAATTCATAATTAAGGATTAATTAATTAAGGAAATTGATTGAGGGATAATTAATTAATGAAGGTGATTAAGATTTAATTGATTAATAATTTAGGATTGTTGATTAAAGATAATTAATAAAAGCAATTATGTTATTAATTAATTATAATCATATAGTTAATTCAGCTTACTTGTAGATGATTAACTATGATTGAATGCCTTGAGCTGATTGATACCCCTGTTATGTGATTGAGATACTTTGTGATGTGAATTGATGTGTATTGAATTGTGATATCTGTAGTTTATTTCTGTGTGAATATGAACACTACTTGGCCCGTAAAACGGCATTTAAAATTTCGATGCGATTGGAAATCGGATTTCACTGGTTATCCGAAACCCACATCGAATCTTAATGATGAATCTTTGTGATTGATATATTCATGTGTTTCAAATTAAGCGCTCACCATTCGATTTAGCCGGGAGAGGACTTTATGTCATATGACCCATTTCGAATAGTGATACGACGACGTGGATAGCATTTGAAGACCCATGGTGAAGACCGGGTATTTTCGAAATGAAAGGATTACCTATCGAATGTCTCTGCATCATGGCTCCGGTATAGAGATCTCTATATGTGATGGGCAGTCCGATCGAGACTGTGAATACCTGGATTTGCAAGGGATTCTTTGTGAAGTGCCTTCGGTTCCATTCGAAGTTGGAATGGACCTGTATGGATGTGTGTTTGACATTACATTTTGAGATGTAAAACAAGGTTCTATCAAATATATTTCTGTTTGGTGGTGGAGAATTTATTCTCTTAGCTTAACACCCTTCTCTGAGACGTACGAGCTTAGAGGTTATGTAGTTCATGGTTACTAGTGATACATTCCACATTTGGTAATGTGGCATACGAAGTGCTGCTGATCATTTGTTGATCGAAGCATGGCTTTTGTGTGAAGTGTAGCTTTGTGGATGAGATGTCGTCGGACCTCACAACCCAAAAACGGTCGAAACAGGTAGAATGCGGCAAGGTTATGAGGGCCGCGCCCTTTAGCGTATGCCATTTCCTTCTCAAACAGGGTGATATCATGGTATGGAGCCCAGATATTTAACCTATGTGGTTGCTGTAAATTTATTAATTTGTGGTTGTTGCTTTGTGGTTGTTTCTTTATGGTTGAGGATCCTCGGATAAAGGTCGGTAACGACTGGGGGATGGCATATTCGTGTTAGTGGTTACCTAGCTACAGAGGTAACCCGACCTTGTGTTGGCAGAGAACTAGTCAAGTTCTCGGGACGTCCTTCTAGAGGCATACCCATGTGGCTTGGGAAGTCCCTTAGCCTGACCATTTGTTGGAAATCCAAAGAAACAATATGCATCCTGTACAGTTTTAGTTGTGTTACCTGTTTTTACCTATGGTGGTGACCTGCCATTTAATTGGTAGCTATAGTAGGTATACCATAATGGTGGTATGCTGGCTAAGTTTGATATTATACATTTGAAATGTTTTCTACACTACGCACTAATAATAATATCAAAAAGAGTTTTCTCGTATCAAGCATGTTTGACTATCATAAGAAGAAATCTCCTCCAATTGTGCGATTGCATTGTGTGTGGCGGGAGGTCTTATGGTAGTTTCATTTTCCAAAAGCATATCGGATTTCTTTTTAAATTGTATCTTTTACAAACAATTGTTTTTGTTTACTCATACCAGTCCCATGACTGACCCGGAGTTTATTGTTCCCTTCCTAAACTCTAGGTGCCCATAATTTTTCACACGGGCAGCCTAGAAATAGGTTATCCATGTTTGCTAGCTTGGATCGTATATTTGGAGCTAGGAATCTTTGAGACATTTGGAGTATTTGGTTTGGAAATCTTTTGGAAGCATTTGAAGCTTGGAAGAAGGTGCTTATGCTGGATTTTCGCTCTTGATCTTTTTATTTTGGAAAACTCTATTGAAGTCGTTGTAGCCTTGATGTTGTTTCTCCACTATTATGTTAAGTTGTTGTAACAAATATTGTAATGATGTTGTATCTGTTTTATGATCAATGATAATTCATTTGTTTCCACTATTTTATATTCATCTGATGTTGTTATAAGCTCCGCCGAATTGGAGTTTAACGTTTGAATCTTCGGCAGTCAAATACAAGTGAAGTGTTTTATGTCGATTTCTTAACACTGGATTTCAGATCGTGATAAGTTGTATCAGGGCTAAAGGTTGAGTAAGAACTTTAGCTTAGGAGTATAACACATTAGGTGGCTCATTGGAGATAGGGTTAGAAATAGAATGAGTATAAACCGGAAGACCGAAAGCCCAAACTTTCTTGGTCTATTTCTTTACACTGTTGATATTCCCTAAGATATCTCGTCCGTGTGCCAAAATCAAGTTTTCTTTCTATTTACAGATAGTAAGAATGGGTGGGAGAAGAGGACGAGGTAGGGGACGGGGAAGTACCACCACAACTGGTTAAGTCCCTGCAACAACAGCTATTCCTATTCAACCTCATCCGAATCTGGCTGATCTATATCGAAGTTTTTCCAGACTTGGTGGAAAGCCGTTCACTGGCAAGGAGTCTGTTATCGAAGCATAAGCCTGGATTCGATCATGTGAAAGAATTTTCAGAGGATTGAAGTTGGAAGACGATCAGAAGAGATTGATAGCTTCTTGGTAACTTCAAGAGGAAGCTTTAGTATGGTGGGAGACTTTTACAGTGGATGAGCCGGAGGATGAGTTCTCTTGGGATCAATTCAAAGAATTGTTTGAGCAGCGATATATGCCGTCTGCTGGTATCTACAGAGTGTACCAGGAATCCATAGATTTGAAGCAAGGGAGCTTATCATTTGAGGAGACTTGAACAAATTTAACGAGTTGTCTCGGTTTGGTCCAGAGTTGGTGAATACACCTTTGAAGAAGAATGAAAAATTTATTCGAGGGATGAATAAGAAGTTCCATGAGAGAATGACAGCCCACATAAAGGAATCATTTTCTTATTTGATCGATATGGATTATAGATATGATACCCTGGATAAGCAGGAAGTTCCGGAGGAGAAGGAAAGTGTAAGAAATCCGAATTTGAAGAAAAGGAAGTTCGAAGGGAAGAAACCGTGGCAATGCAAGGAAAAGAAGAATAATCAGGAGGATAAGAAAAAGGATGTTACTTATTTTAATTTTTTGGAGAAGGGGCATTTCTCAAGTAGATGTAAGAAACCCAAGAAAGAAGTAAAGAAAGATTGCCCAGCAAAGAAGCAAGCACAAGTAGTGAAAATGCATGCGATAAAAGATGACCCCTCAACTTCAAAAGCGAATAAAGAAAAAGGAGATTTAGAGGATAACCTTCTCATTTATGATCGAGTTGTTAGAGTTTTGTTCGACACGGGAGCCACAAATAGCTTTATCTCCCAAAAAATCATAGATGAATTAAAACTTAAACTTGAATTTGTCGACAAACCCATTTGCGTGAAGAATCCGGTTGGAGGACCTGCAAATCTTTGTCTATATTGTAGAAAAGTGCCCATCTCATATTCTTGTCATTAATTTCCTATCAACCTTTATGTTCTCGACTTCAGTGAATTTGAAATCTTACTCGGAATGAATTGGTTAACTACAAATTAGATTGTAACAATCGAACAATTTCGATGAGAACCAAATTCGGGAATTTTATTGAAATCTCTTGTAAGAATCCGAGTCCTAAGAGAGATAAGCTGATGTATACTTTGGAACATCCCGAACCTAGTCTGGAATCTATACCTATTGTCCGAAAATTTCTAGATGTATTCGAAGAAGTCAAATCTTTACCTCCACAAAGAGAAATTGAACTCAGAATTGATTTAGTTCCCACTGCTTGTTCTGTTATTTACACAAGTCGCAGGATGGCACCCAGGGAAAGGATAAAAGTAGTCAAGCAAACCCAAGATTTGCTAGAGAAAGGATTAATATGTCCTAGTGTATCCAATTGGTGTTTAACTGTGGTGTTCGTAGCCAAGTCTGACGGATCCTTGAGATTGTGCGTGGACTACCATGATCTCAATAAATTGACTCTTAAAAATAAATTCCCTTTACCCAGAATTGACGATCTGTTCGATCAAAATTGCACGGAACTCGGTTCTTTTCAAAGATGGATCTGGCCCAGGGATTCCATTAGCTATGAATTGCTGAAGACTATGTTCACTTAACCGCTTTCAGGGGTCCAGATACATTCTACGAATGGTTAGTCATGCCTTTCGGACTAACCAATGCTTCCGCATACTTCGTAGACTTAATGACCCATGTATTCCGGGAGGTATTGAATAAATTCATTCTCATGTTTATTGATGATATTTTAATCCACTCCAAAACTGAAGAGGAGCACGCTGAACATTTAAGAATTGTTTTAAAGATATTGAGGAGAAACATTCTATATGCAAAATTTTCTAAATGTCACTTTTGGGTTAACGAAGATAGATTTCTCGGTCATGTTTTTAATGAAGAGGGAATCTTTGTTGACCCAGGCAAGGTTTCTGCAATTCTAGACTAGAAACAACTCACTACTCCAAAAGAAGTTTGAAGCTTTCTGGGATTAGTTGGGTATTACAAAAAGTTTGTCTAAGATTTCTCCAAGTTGGCCAGTCCATTGACTAAGCTAACTATGAAAAATGCCAAATTCGATTGGACTCTGAAATTTGATGAAGCTTTCCAGGAATTGAAGAGGAGATTAACTACCGCTCCCGTTCTCGCTATTATTAATGGGAATCAAGGCTCATCTGTTTATATGGATGCTTTGTGGTGATGGTGTGGGGCAGTGCTAATGCAAAATTGTAAAGTAATTGCCTACGAGAATAGACAATTACGTCCACACGAGAAAAACTACCCAACCCATGATCTGGAACTCTTAGCTATTATTTTCACTTTGAAAATCTGGCGAGATTATTTTCTAGGTGAGAAATTTGAATTATTCACCGACCGCAAATCTTTGAAGTGTCTCTTCACCTAGAAAGATTTAAATCTGAGGCAACAACGTTGGTTGGAATTTCTAGTGTCTTACTACCTGGATATTCAATACACACCCGGAAAAGCCAACGTTGTAGCCGGTGCTTTGACTAGAGAGCATGTTGTTCTTGCATATCTTGTTGTCACTCCTACTCTCCTTGAAAAGATCGCTAGCAAATAGTAGATGACTAGTTTCTTTGAGGAATTTGTAAAAGAATATATCAAGGTGAGGATTCCAGTTTTGGAATCGATAATGATAGAATTATAAGACTGAAAGGCAGGATGTGTATTCCAGATATCTCTGATCTGAAACGTGAAGTTTTGGATGAGTGTCACAAATCCAAACTTATATCCATCCATGAGTTAAAAAAATGTATTGAGATATCAAATGAACTTTCTGGTGGAAAATAATGAAGAGGGACATATCTATCTATGTGAGTCGTTGTGCTACGTGTCAACAAATTAAAAGTGATCAAAAGCAGATGGCGGGTTTAATCCAACCATTGGAGGTGCCTAAGTTGAAGTGGGATCAAGTATCTATGGATTTCATAGACGGATTGCCAAAAAATCAGAAAGGTAATGAGACAATTCGGGTTATCGTGGATCGTCTAACCAAGACTGCCCACTTTATCCCAGTAAAATCTACTCGAGCAGCTGCAAGTTTGGCAAGGTTACATATAAAAGAAATTGTTCGTCTCCACGGTATACCAAGAAGTATAGCGAGTGATCGTGACCTGATCTTCACAAGTAGATTTTGGGAGGCATTTCAAACCGTATTGAGAACCAAACTGAGCTTCAGCACTGCTTATCACCCGTAGTCTGATGAGCAGACTGAAAGGATAAATTGAATCTTAGAAGACCTGTTGCGAGTTTGTATTCTTGACTTTGGCAGTTCATAGGAGGACCATTTGCATCCAGTTGAATTCTCATATAACAATAGCTATTAGGCCAGTATCGAGATGGCTCCTTCCAAAGCTTTATACGGTCGTCCGTGTCGGTCACTGTAACGATCGTGATTTTTTCGACGCTCGAAAACCGACATCAATACGTCCACTGTATCAACTGCCGAGCAATCGAATGCCGGAAAACCAAAATGTTATGGTTAAAGAAGAAGAAAAAAGGTAGAAGAAGTGAGAAAAAGATACAACAGAACAGAAAGAAATAACAGAACAATATCAGAATCTCACAATCGCAGCGGAACAACATATAATAGGTAATGAATAATCTTTAAACAAAGAACTATATCAGTTATTACATTGCATCATATTATATTACATTACATCATCAGAGTGTACAACAACAAACAGCGGAAAAGAAGTACTATATACTAGTTCGATACGCCATGCCATCCAGCTTGCCTCCAATTCTCTACAGCAACTCCCGAATTCCAAAATGACCTAGTAACCTGACTGTAGGCTTCCCGTGTGGAAATTGGTGGGCGCCCAGAGTTTAAGAAGGAAAACAATAAACTCCAGGTCAGTTATGGGACTGGTGTGAGAACTTAAAACAGTTTATCTTTAAAAACAAACCAAGGAATATTTTAAAATAGATTCGCAATGCTTTTTGGAAAATGAGACTACCATAAGGCCTCCCCCACACACACACAATGCAAACGCAGAATCGGAGGAGATTTCTCCTTATGATAGTCAAAGATGCTTGATAGCATTAAAAAGAAACATTTGATATTATTACTAGTGCATAGTGTAGAAAACATTTCGAAAGTAAAGATATAAATCTTAGCCAACATACGACCATATCGTATGCCTACTATAGCTACGGTCTAAACAGTGGTGACCACCATAAGTAAATGGCTGGTGGTACAACTAAAACCGTAAAAGATACGTATTGAAGTTTGGATTTCCAACAAACGGTCACGCCAATCCCATTGCCACATGGGTACGCCTCTGGAAAGACGACCCGAGAACCAACCGGATCTCTGCCAACATAAGGCCGGGTTACCCCTAACTGGGTAACTACTGACACGAATATGTCATTCCCCGATTCCAACAACCACAAAGTAATAAATTTGTAGCAACAACATAGGTTAAGTATCTGGGCTCCATACCATGATACCACATCTATCCAGAAGGAATGACATACACTAAAGGGGCGCTACCCCCTAATAACCTTGCTGCATCCTTCCTGTTTTGACCATTTCCGGGGTGTGAGGTTCTACGACGTCTCGTCCACAAAGCTACGCTTTATACAAAAGCTGTGCTTTGATCACATATGCTCAACAGCACTTCGTATGTCACATTACCAATTTGGGAATGTATCACTAGTAACCATCAACTACATAACCTCTGAGCTCGTACGTCTCAGAGAAGGGTGTTAAGCTAACAGAATAAATTCTCCGCCACCAACAGAAATATATTTGATAGAAACCAGCTTTACATCTCAAATTGTAACGTCAGACACACATCCACACAAGTCCGTTCCGGGATCGAACGGAATCGAAGGCACTTACAAAGAAATCCTTTCAATCCGGATATTCATAATCATGTCCGGATTTCCCGTCACTAAGGGTGATCAAACCTCTATATCGGAGATCAACCGATGCAGAGTCATTCGACGGTAATCCTTCCGTTTTAAAAATATCCCGTCTTTAACACCGGTCTTCAAATGCAATCCATAACGACGTATCACATATTCGAAATGGGTTATACGACCCAAAGGTCCTTTCCCGGCTAACCCGAATAGTGAGCGCTTATTTTGAAAATAAGTGTAGCATTCAAATTCAAGCTAATCACAACAAATACCCATTCAAGGGTAAATATTGATAGTCGGTTATTTAACGATCAATAGGTGTGCACAACATTACCAGATTCCAAATAATTTTTCAAATTATTTATTTTCCAAAAATATCTTTACAAGATATGTATTTTCCACAGTTCAACATTTGAAAACAAATTTCAAATCACTTTTCACCTTTACAACTTTTGAAAATAAATTATAAACATTTTCCTTACGCGGAAATACTTTCATTTCAAAATGGTTCATTTAAACCAATTAAATAAATCCTTAACGATTTAGTTTATATTTACGTTCCAAATCCGTAAATTTATTTCCATACTTCAAAAATAAATCAACGCTTATTTTTAAACAAATTTCCCTTTCTTTTATAAATTCCATTGTGAATTTACAATTCCAAAATATCTATGAATATACGATTTCTAAATCGATTTCTAATATTCATTTTCAATTTATCTTTAAAAGATAAAATCCCAAAATATTCACTTCATATTGAAAAACATTTTCATACTTATTTAATAATAAGTAATTCACAAATCCATTTATTTTCAACACTTGGAAAATATTCAATATACTTAAATCGAAATTAAATATATATTTCATTCTTTAAAGAAAACGTGCGCTTAAACACCTTTATTTGTGTCAAAACGAATGTTGCGTAAAACATCGTTACGACGACCCAAAATCACTAGTATAGGGATTCAAAATTAAGATAGATATATAAATCCCAATACTATATAAAACATTTCCTTTCAAAAATCATTTACTATAACAACAGTGTTATAGTCCACTATTTCCATCTATTTTTCGATAACGTCTATTTCAACAATAAATGTTGAAATCTATGTATTCGAAACTTAACGCATTTTAAAACATCTTTAAATCGTTTTAATTCTATTTAAAATATCACTTCCCAAAAACATTTCTTTTTATTTAATAATATATTCACTGTTCAAAATCGTGAATATACTTCGTTAACCAAATTCACCATTTTTCTACACATTTTGTTTAAAGGATTATCCACCGTCTAAAATCGTGAATATAACTCGTTTAAAAATCTAAAATAATTGACTTATCAACATAAATCGGTTTCGGATTTATAAAAAAATGTTTATAAATTCCCATTTATATTTTATAAAGACTTCAATTTACAAAATTTAAAAATCTTACTACTTATAAAATTCCATTTATAACCTCATTTTCAGCATTAACAGAACTCCTTTTATAATTCCATTATTTCAATTTATAGAATATATATTTTATAAATCTCATCTACAAACCATTTATACTTGTTCGAAAATCTCAATTAAAATGCCAAAATCCGATTTATAAGTTAATTACTAATAAATCTTTTATTTTACAAAAATCTACTCATTTTATAACTTCACAATTTATAAATCTATAATTTTCATTCACTTATGAAATCCATTTATACTTCATTTTAACACTTAATAAAACTCATTTCATAATTCCTATATTTTAATTTATAAATATTAATTTTATAAATCTTTTATATAAATCATTTATAATAATTAAAAAATCCCAGTTAAATAAACCGATCTTTTCAATAATTTACAAATCGTTATTAAAGCTTATATAACTCCAAAATCATACTTAAGTACTATTTTCTAAAAGTATAACCTTTATAACAATAAAATTTGTAACGTTTATATATTTTAACAATTCTAATTTTTATAAAACGTATACTTTCAAAAATCGCTTTAAAATCCTTTTAAATTCAAAATTGTTATTTTAATATTTTTAAAACTCCAAAAATAGACCAATGCTGCACAGCAACAATATATCAATCACGACAATCAAAACATCATATATCAATATGATAATCAAGAAATATCGAAATATCTGTAAATAAATCAATACGGTTGATGAATCCAGTTGGATCCCTCCAACCTCTTTCCCTGCATCCACAGACGTTAGCACAATACCAATTCCATTCCAATACGAAATATCACGGTATATGGGATTTATAAAATATTATCCGCTATTATGCGGCGCAATAGGGTCTCATCCGCTATATAATGCGGGAAAATCAACTCCAAGTACATATATAATACCAATTCCAATCAAGATGGAATTATCGCGGTATATGTTTTTAATAAATAACATCCGCTTAATATACGGCGTATAGGGTCTATTACTATACAACAGATAATTATTATCATTCAATCAAGCAATTTTAAATCTAACTATTTAAAATTTAAATCGAAACATTTTCGATTAAGTGAGAAGTTCTCACCTTGAGTTTTCGATAACAGTTGTAGCATTTTATTTCGAATAAAATTAAGCACGCGTTTAATTTTACCCGAAATTCAAACTAGCTCCAATCGACTCCAATCCAGTTCCATAGCGTAGTGCTCGTCAAAATGATTGCAACGCAATTTGTTTCCTAATTTTCCGACCTCGTATGAAAGATATACAATGTTTTAAAGTTTTAAACGAATTAATATAATAATTAAACCAATTTCTTTTTATATTTTATACCCATTCAATCCAGGCCGCACGTTTTGAAACCAGATCCAGGCCGTTCGGCCCCTTTCTCCCACCCACATTCGCTTGCGTAAACAAACCCAACCGGCCGCACCAAACACTAAACCCGCAACCACCTACGATTATCTTCACGTCGATCAAAGGCTGCCGTTCAACTTGCCATAACGAGCTCCACTCTCGGCTGGAAGGGCTCGAACCTCGGTCATGCCCTGGTGTCGAAAAATGTGCTCGAACCGAATGCCTTTGTGCCCCCAAATTATCTTCGTATAACACTCGAAACCCGATCACATCCGTATGGATCGCAAGATCTCGTGAAGCCCTCCAACATTGTAGTTGAAAACTTTTTCTAATTGCCGATGGATTGAAAGAAATTGAGGGAAGAAACATGATCATTTTCGACCATTAATAATAGAGGGAGACGGTGGCTTCTGAACTAGGGTTAGGGTTTAGTTTGGTTTGCAAATTGAAGATGTGAAGGCCTTTTATAGAAAATTTCCAAATTACTATTCACTCGAAATTTTCCAAACTCCAAATCTCGCACGATGACTGGCGTTTCTAGGGTTTACCCCATGTTTCGAACGCAATGGAACGTGTTTCAGAGGCTAATTCGACCGTATGTGCAAGTTACGGAAATAAACGATCAAATTTAAATTAAACCGATTAAACGAATTTCTATACGTTTTGGCTTGCCCCGGACAAATGGTAAATCCGATTGACACGAAATTTGAAATCTTACAATAATATAACATTATGGATCCGAAGAAACTGGTTTCGTCGAAATCCGAAACTGTTTGAAAAATGGCTATTTTCACTAGTCGATTAAATATTAAAATATTCAATTTTCACAATTTAACTTTAAATTCGATTTTAAAAGTTCTATAACATCACTATAACTCCAATATGATTTTATATAACTTTATAAATCATTTTTAATCATATTAAACCCAATTTCCAATTATTTATGGAATTTCAAATATTAAATTATCAATTTAATTATTCAATTAAATGTAGATATTCAAAATTTAATTATTCGACTTATAAATTTTACTTGTTAATATTTAAAATCAATTAAATATACGAATTTTAATTGACAGAAATTCTGGGTCGTTACAAACTTCGCTCCTTAAAAGAATTTCGTCCTCGAAATTACCAAGTAAGAAAATGTTACATAATCCATTAATTTCTCAAAAATCCATAGTTGAACTTCTTAACTTTTCCAAAATCCGATGGTTAAACTTCCTACAATAACTTTACTAAGTTTTCAAATCATACTTAGTTATTTTTTTTTCAAACCAACCAATATCATTTAACTTTTAACTTCAAAATCAAAGTTATAGTTTACAAAATTTTCCAATTTTCTCAAAAATATTCTAACGCCTTGAATTTTCGGAAAATTTCACCATAACCTCCTTTGCGCAGCTCGATCCGAAAAAAATGACAGTGTATATATATCACAAATATACATCTCATCAAGTGATGAGGCATCCCGCAGGGAAAAAAGTGTAAAAGTACGGTATGTAATCTGAGATATGTACCTTATTTATTATTAGCGAGCGTATACGGTTAATATAGCGCGAAATCGAGCTCCAAATGCGAAGCAAGCGCAATCCGCACCTACTAAACACTCAACAAGCAAATGAGAAACATGCATATATGAAAGTAACATCAATATACAACATATACCAACAACTATATATGCCAATATAGAAAATGCAACAAAACAACAAATCCAACCGTCATCCAACTAGCATTTAACTAACATCCATAACCAAATCAATTACATTCACTTCTCATTAATATTCAATGAATTGGTTTTCAAATTTAAATCACATTTGATTCATTAACATTGGATGTTTTTTTACTAACATTCATTTATCCATATTCAATTAGCAATCTTTCACTAATTCACATTCAAGTTGGTTCACTTACAAACCAAATTCAATCCTATTTAAGATTCACTTAACTTCCAATTTGATTTCAATGATTTATAGCTTTCCATTTCATTAATTCATTTTCATTAACACTTTATGAATTATATACAATCAACAAACCATCATCTAACAACCAAACCATAACAACATAACCAATTTATTAAATTTACAATCAATTTGGTTTAACAATTTTAATTCCAATTGGTTTATATTAAATTCATTTCATTCAATTATTCAGTTTCTCAACTTCATTAGCTTCTAATGAATTTACACTTACATTCATTATCCCATGTCAATTCTTTTACATTCGATTGATTAATATTTCATCCATTTATCAATTCAATTGCTAATTCCTTTAACAATATAAAGTTGAATTTCATTTATATAACTCAAATTCAAATTCTTAATGACTTCATTTCATTAATTCACTTATTAATTTACTTCGACACCAAAATCAACTTTGTTCAACTTCACTTAAGTTATATTCCATTTCAAACATCTTATCTAATTCAAATCAATTTTATTTAACTTTCTTTAAATTTTCACTTATAATCCAATTCAGATTCCAATTCTAAAGTAAATTCCATTTACTTTTACCAAAGTCAAATTTATTATCTCATATTATAAGTTCAAACTCTTTTCACTTATATTCAACAATTTCAGCTTGGATTTTTATTTCAAATTTGTTTATCAAAATAAAACTTCAATTCCCATTTACTTTGGTACCAAATCCATCACATAGAGACTCGAAAATGATACTGATGACGCACTGCAGTCATCACCCTTATTATTTCCCAGTAACAGTAGTGAATTCAGTGCTTAATATTCTCTCATAATTTTCCTTTTTATTCATAAATCACATTTACAAATCTTTTACTTATAGAATTTCACTTATATTTATAATATATTCATATAGTTTCACTTCTTATATATAAGATTATTTCACAATTGTAAATCATATTAATTATAGTTCCATCTTAATAATTCATTTGCTTATACAGTTATTCTTTTAATTAACTTATATTCATTCTTACATTTTTAACGACCAAACAATCAATTCATATACACTTCAATAATTTTTGAAAAATTATTCCTTTATATATAAATATAATCATGGTAAAATTATTTCGTTTACCCTATTTTAAAACGATATCGTGCCAAATTGTTCTGTACAAGTATTTAGAGATCCCTATCAATAACGTTAATTACTCGTGTTGACCAGAATCCATATACCACTCAACAAACCAGTCATCACAATATAAAACAATTTATATCCACTAACAAATACGCGCACGTAGCTATTATTACACTCACACTCATTCTAGAGTACTACTGACTCTATCTCTAATGAGTAATACCCAACAGAGCCATGGTTGTCGCTTAACCATATGCTCTGATACCAGATGTAACGATCGCGATTTTTTCGACGCCCGAAAACCGACATCAATACGTCCACTGTATCAACTGCCGAGCAATCGAATGCCGGAAAACCGAAATGTTATGGTTAAAGAAGAAGAAAAAGGTAGAAGGAGAGAGCAAAAGATAGAACAGAATAGAAAGAAACAACAGAACAATATCAGAATCTCACAATCGCAGCGGAACAACATATAATAGATAAATGAATAATCTTTAAACAAAGAACTATATCAGTTATTACATTACATCATATTATATTACATTACATCATCAGAGTGTACAACAACAAACAGCGGAAAAGAAGTACTATATACTAGTTCGATACGCCATGCCATCCAGCTTGCCTCCAATTCTCTACAGCAACTCCCGAATTCCAAAATGACCTAATAACCTGACTCTAGGCCGCCCGTGTGGAAATTGGTGGGCACCCAGAGTTTAGGAAGGAAAACAATAAACTCTAGGTCAGTCATGTGACTGGTGTAAGAACTTAAAACAGTTTATCTTTAAAAACAAACCAAGGAATATTTTAAAATATATTCGCAATGCTTTTTGGAAAATGAGACTACCATAAGACCTCCCGCACACACACACAATGCAAACGCAGATTTCTCCTTATGATAGTCAAAGATGCTTGATACGCATTAAAAAGAAACATTTGATATTATTACTAGTGCATAGTGTAGAAAATATTTCGAAAGTAAAGATATAAATCTTAGCCAACATACGACCATTATCGTATGCCTACTATAGCTACCATCTAAACAATGGTGACCACCATAAGTAAATGGCAGGTTCTACAACTAAAACCGTAAAAGGTGCGTATTGAATTTTGGATTTCCAACAAATGGTCAGGCCAAGGAACTTCCCATTGCCACATGCGTACGACTCTGGAAAGATGTGACGCCCCACCTCTATAACCACGCTAGCCAAGAACACTCTGGAGTAGTGCTGTCAACTAGCACAGAGAATAAGGCTGTTGAGGAGCGACCATCCATGTAATTGCTTATCACACGGTGGCTATAAATAATCTTCGAAAACAAACATAGAAATAATCATATCACAAATCAGTCACAGATATCCATATCACAAAGGCGGAAGAAGATATGAATATATAACTAACACATGAAAGTGTACATCAGAGTAGTGGTCAGTAAGATCCACGATAATACAAAAGAATAGCAACACGTGCTATACAAAAGAATACAACTATAAGTCTATATCTCAAGTGTATACAACAAAAACTGCTAATCTAAACAGTTAGCCAAAAGTCAGAGTGATGAATCCCTGGGAAGAAGTCAAGCAGAAGCACCTGTAACATCTCGGTCTGACCCGAGTATTATTTAAGAAAATAATAAACGGGTCAGTCTAGCTATAAATTTCAGATGACATGATATAACATAAAAGGTATGGCATAAACATAAACATCCATAATGACATACCACTATAAGTATGTAAATAATGATCAACAGAAGATCAATCAATAAGAGATAATCAATATCACAAGAATCTTCTCAAAGATTCGGAAAGGGCATCATACCCCAAACTTGTACTCATAACAAGTCAATGACATAAATTCTAGAAATCAATGCAAGAAGTCCAGAAATCATAGAAAAGAGAAAGAGGCCTATCACATGACGGTCCGAAGACCAAGGGGAGCTACCCCACATGTGTGAATGGAATCACACAGATTAAGGTCCAGACTAACCAAAAAGAAAAAAGGTATGTGTGAGTGGAATCACACAAGTGGTGTCTAGTCTAACCTCGCAACAAGAGACATCGCACAGTTGCTAGTCTAAATCATCAGAATGATCGTCATGATCAACGAGAAGTGTCAATTACACTAAGCTAGTAAATATAGAAGTCTAGCTTCATGTCCCATAACCACTTGCTTAACGTAAATATTTACGAACAAACTGTAAATCTTCACTAATAAAATTGTCACAAAAGATTCAATCGAACAAGTCCAAGAATTAACCGACGAAGTGAACGCAAGCGTTTCATACCACTTGTTTTACTAAGTCGTTTAATTAGATTTCTCATCCGAGTGAGGTAAAGGTTTGTATATACTAATAGATTGGAAAACGGTTTAAGAAAAGAGCTTAGTTATTAAAAATAGAGTTGAAATTGTTTGCTAAAAGAGTTTTGATATTTACTACTAGTATTGAAACCTTTATATTATAAAGTGACAAAACACAGAAGCAATTGTAGAAACAATCAGTCACAAAGATCGCATACGGAGATGTGAATAAAATCCAAGGAAATCAGCTCAATGTTTTTCAGATAAGAACGACCTAAGGGTTCACGCAACCTAACACAATGGCTGAGCGACCTAAAGTTCTTTGCGACCTAACGAGGTAGAGGGGACACGCGACCTAAAGGTACGCGACCTAAGAAAGCACGCGACCTATCGGCAACAAGGATCGAGCGACCTAACGGCAACATGGGTCGAGCGACCTAACTTTGCCGCGACCTATAAATATCACGACCTAAAGTTCTTTGCGACCTAACGAGGTAGAGGGGACACGCGACCTAAAGGTACGCGACCTAAGAAAGCACGCGACCTATCGGCGACAAGGATCGAGCGACCTAACGGCAACATGGGTCGAGCGACCTAACTTTGTCGCGACCTATAAATATCACGACCTAAGGCCACAACGACCTAAGAAATAAAGGGGAGCGACCCAAAAGAGGAAGGGTTTAACGACCTAAGCAGTGAAGAGGCCAAGCGACCTAGCATGGTCAACGACCTAAAAGGGTTCGCGTCCTAAGAAGGTGCGCGACCTAAAGCACACGCGACTTACGACCTAAGAAAAGCAGGCGACCTAACTCCACACACAAGGCCTAATGACCTAAGAGTTAAACGACCTACGACCTACGCCACCAACTCACGAGTGACCTAAGTACTAGGTCGTGAACGACCTAACTCCGAACACACGAAAAGTGGTCAGAACGATCTAGGAGCTATCTCGTACGCGACCTACGACCTAAGACCCACACGACCAACTCCGAACGACCTAAAAATGGCCAGAACGACCTAAATGCAGAAATTTCGCCAAAACGCCAAAAATCGGAGTTTTTCGCCAATCCAATCCAAACTAAAAGCAAATATTCATGCTAAAGTGATAGGGAATCATTCCCAACAACCCAAGATAGTTATAGACAAGAATGTGAGTTAAAAATCTCACCTTTGCACCAAATATCAATGAAAATGAAGTTTTAAGCAAGCAAGAATCAATCCTTCTTCTATCTAAGCACAAGAAGCTTGAATCCAATGTCTTCTTCTTGAATTTGGAGTAGAAAGATGGATTGCAATTGAATTTGAGTTTTGGAATTTTAATTTCCCATTCCCTCCACCATTAATGCCAAAGCTTGATTAGTTAGGAAATTTATGAAGAGTGAGGAAAAGAGGGTTGAAACTTGGACTTAATAGGCTAAACTAACCCAAAGTCCAAAGCGGGAAAAGTTAGCGAAATTTCACTAACTCCAAACCTATCGATGTTTATACTTAAAAAAGTTGTAAACGGCATTTCGAACTCAATGGAAGTGGTCTCGAGTCCTAATTTGACCGTTTGCAAAAAGTAGCTTTTCGGACCAAAATCCGATTAACGAGTTAATATTTAAATAAAATATTTAAATACAAACTCGATAAATATGCGGGTTGTTACAGACTCCCCTCCTTAAAGAAATTGCGTCCTCGCAATATATATAAGATGGAAATAAAAAGTAACAACCATAAAAGCATATTAACACAAGAGGAATTTTGAAATAAGAAGTTCACCTCAAGGAGCAGGAGTAAGCAAGTCCGGATTTGTACGCTCGATGAATTCTCTGGATTCCCAAAAACAATCCTTAGGATTTGAGGACCATTGAACTTTCACAAGCGGAACATCTTTATTTCAAAGTCGTTTAACCTCAGAAGCTATAATTCGAATAGGATGCTGCTCATAAGTTAAATTCGGCGAAACTTCAATTTCTTCCACAACAGCAGGCTCAAGAATACAATCGGAATCCCGAAGGCATTTCCGTAATTGAGAAACGTGAAATACATCATGCATAGCAGAAAACTGAGCCGGCAATGCAAGGCGATAAGCCATGGAACCAATACGTTCAGTGATAGGAAATGGCCCAATATATCGAGGCGCTAACTTCCCCGATCGACTGAAACGTACAACACCCTTCATAGGTGAAACACGAATAAAAACAGGATCCCCAACAGAAAATTCTAATTTCCTTCTTCGATTATCGGCATAGGATTTTTGTCTACTCTGGGCTTCTTTCATCCTATGTCGAATAAGTTCAATCTTTTCCGTGGAATCACGAATAAAGTCTGGACCTAAAACCAGCTTCTCACCGGCCTCAAGCCAACAAGAAGGAGATCGGCATGGCCTTCCGTAGAGTGCCTCGAAAGTTGCCATACCAATACTAGATTGGAAGCTATTATTATAGGAAAATTCAACAAGTGAAATATGATCTTCCCAACTTCCACCAAAATCAAGCAACAAGCACGAAGAAGATCTTCAAGAGTTTGATTCACACGCTCGGTTTGTCCATCGGACTGGGGGTGATAAGCGGTGCTAAAATTAAGCTTCGTTCCTAAAGCTTTTTGAAGACTCTTCCAAAATCCACTAGTAAACGATGGATCACGATCGCTAACAATAGAAGTAGGAACTCCATGCAATTTTACAATTTCCTTAACAAATAGTTTGGCCAAAAGAGGAACGGTTCGGTTAGACCGAACCGGAATAAAATGGGCGGATTTAGTAAGTCTATCAACAATCACCCATAAGCTATCATGACCCGAACGAGAACGGGGAAGGCCATCTATAAAGTCCATGGAAATTTGATCCCACTTCCAAATTGGAATTTCTAAAGGTTGCAATAACCCACCAGGCCTTTGATGTTCGGCCTTGACAAGTTGGCAAGTCATGCAACACTTAAAAAAGTTAGCAATATCAGATTTCATTCCCTCCCAATAATAAAGTCGCTTCATATCAGCGTACATTTTACTACTACCGGGATGAATGGTGAATTTAGAACGATGGGAATCTTCTAAAATATCTTTACAAAGATCTCCAATATTTGGTACGATAAGTCTACCAAATTTTCGAATGCCGCCACGAGAATCAATATCATAGTCTTTCAAACCTTCAATATCAATTTTATCCTTAACATTTTCGCCAAGAAGAGCCAATTCAGAATCTAGCCCTTGAGCTTCAAGAATGCGGTCTAAAAGAGAAGGATGAGCCTCAAGGCTACATAAAACAAGCGATGAGCATAAATCGGATACGCGCTCTCGAATCTCACAAGTGGATAAGATCTCGAGATCGTTCCATTCGGATATCATCATAGAAACAACTGCTTGTTGCTTACGGCTAAGAGCATCGGCGACACGATTACCCTTACCGGGGGTATAAAGAATATCAAGATCATAAGGTGCAAGGAACTCGAGCCAACGCTGTTGACGTAAATTAAGTTCTTTTTGAGAAAATAAATATTTCAAAGACTTATGATCCGTGTAAAGAATAAATTTCTCTCCCAATAGATAATGACGCCACATTCGAAGGGCGAAAACAATAGCCGCGAGCTCTAGATCATGTGTGGCATATCTAGTCTCGGCCGGCTTCAATTGCCTAGAAGCATAAGCAACAACACGTTCTTTTTGCATAAGAACGGCACCCAAACCAACGTGACTAGCATCGGTATAAACAACAAAATCTTGATTCCCCTCGGGAATAACAAGAATAGGAGCATCAGAAAGGAGTTCTTTCAATTTCTGAAAAGAGGCTTCACATTTGTCCGACCAAATGTGTTTAACTCCCTTCTTAGTCAAGCCAGTAAGAGGCACGACAATCTTAGAAAAGTCTTTAATAAAACGACGGTAATAGCCCGCCAATCCGAGAAAACTACGAATCTCTGTCACACTCTTCGGTCTCTTCCAATCTTGAATCGCTTCAATCTTTGAAGGATCCACGGATATCCCGGATTCGGAAATAATATGACCGAGAAACTTCACACGAGATTGCCAAAAGTGGCATTTAGAAAATTTCGCCTTTAATTGATTACTCCTAAGTGTTTCCAATACAATCCGAAGATGTTTCTCATGTTCCTCCTCGGTTTTTGAATACACAAGAATATCATCAATGAATATGAGAACAAACCGATCGAGGAAATCTTTGAAAACTCGATTCATGAGGTCAACGAAATAAGCTGGAGCATTCGTTAACCCAAATGGCATAACAAGCCATTCATAAGATCCATATCGAGTACGGAATGATGTCAAAGGAATGCTATCCTCAGTGATACGAAGCTGATGGAAACCGGTAGCCAAGTCCAATAGTGAAAAGACCTTAGCACCACTAAGCTGATCGAATAGATCATCAATCCGAGGTAAAGGATTTTTATTTTTAATAGTAAGATCGTTAAGCTTGCGATAATCAACGCAGAGCCTCAGAGTACCATCGGATTTCTTTACGAAAATAGCCGAAGCTCCCGAAGGCGAGGAACTAGAGCGAATAAATTGCCTCGTCTCCAACTCAGATAATTGTTTACGCATCTCCTCATTTTCCTTATTGGACATGCGATAAGGAGGACGAGTAATAGGTTGAGCTCCAGAAACAAGATTAATTCTGAACTCAATTGCTCGTTTAGGTGGTAAACCTAAAACGGGCTCGAATATGTCGGAAAATTCACGAACAACATGAATACGAGAAATAATATCATCTTCATCATCATCATCGTTATCACGAGGATTTAAAGAATATAAAGATGCCACCAAACAGGATTCTGAATCTTTAAGATTAACAGAAATCTGACTAACAGATAGTGGATGTCGGAGATGAATAGTCCGCTCAGGACATAGGATATGGGCTTGATAACGGTTAAGCCAATCCATTCCCAAAATTATTCCAAAGCCTAAGTAACGCATGACATGCAAATCGGCTAGGAAAGAAAAATTGCAAAAAATAATCTCCACATCTTTACAAAGCAAACTAAGAGTTGCGGATCCACCAACAGGATTCGCGATTTTTAAAGAAGTCATCAATGCAGTAACACTTAAGGAAAAAGTGTCTACCAGTTCCTTTGATATAAAAGAATGGGATGCACCCGTATCAAAGAGAACTCTAATAGGTTGATCATGAAATAAAATAATACCATCAAGAATGGAATGAGAAATACCTTGGCCACGAGATGTGTTGCCAGGGGCTTGAGCCACATTCAACTTTCCTTCCTTCTTGCCTTTACGCTTGAGGCATTGATGTATGTAATGATCCGGGCTCTTACAATAGCGACAAGATTTGGGCTTAGAGCACTTATTCGCATAATGATCCCCAGACCCACAGTTGAAGCAACTCGCACCACTAGGAGAAGGAGACATTGCCGCAGGGGTTGCCTGCTTACCTTTTTTGTTGGGATAAGGACCCTTGAATTTGTTTGGCCTCTTCTTGTTGTTGAAGTTTGGTTTAGCGCCTTCCACTTCAACATCACTCTCTCTATCAGCCTCTTCAAGACGAAGAGCGATATCGACGAGTTGATCAAATGCGACTTCTAGTTTCAGGAGCAGTGGCTTCTTAAGACTCTTATTTAAGCCATAAACGAACCTCTGGTTCTTCTTCAATGGGGTGTTGATGTATTCAACCCCATATTTGGAAAGCGACTCGAAGGCTGCGACGTAATCAGTCACAGAGGATTGACCTTGAACAAGGTCTATAAAACGTCGAGCCAAGGTTACTTTCCCAGCTTCTGGTACAAACTTTAACTCGAAGCGTCCCTGAAATTGCTCCCAGGTGAGATCCGCTTCATTAATTTCTGAAATAAGGAGTTCGTACCAGTCCAATGCTCTCTCTTGGAGCATGCTGGAAGCCACCTGAACGCGGTGGAGATCGATAAGGTTCATGCGAGAAAATATTCGATCGCATGATTTTAACCAAGCCTGGACCTCGATGATATTTTCCGAACCTTTGAAGGGCTTCCCACCCAAGTTGGTGTAATCGCTGCACAAGCGTGCAAATCCCGACTTTGGGTGAGTAGGTTCCGGGTTAGCTCCAGCTGCTTGAGCATTAGTTACTAAATCAAGAAGCTGTTGAGCAGTCATAAAAACTCCATCCGGAGGAGCAGCACCAGATGATCCAGTTCTGGGACGGCCTGGTCTAGACATTCTCTTCCTTTAAGAAAGAAAGAAGAGAAGGAAGAAGGTTATTTACCAATGAACATCAAGCAATCTTGATAGATAAAACAAGGAATCATAAAGGAAATAGGATGAATCGTTATGACTCTTAAGATACACCTAGGACGATGATCCTTGTTAAGTTATTCTACATTGTTCCGAAGTTTGGCTCTGATACCAAGCTGTGACGCCCCACCTCTATACCCACGCTAGCCAAGAACACTCCGGAGTAGTGCTGTCAACTAGCACGGAGAATAAGGCTGTTGAGGAGCGACCATCCATGTAATTGCTTATCGCACGGTGGCTATAAATAATCTTCGAAAACAAACATAGAAATAATCATATCACAAATCAGTCACAGATATCCATATCACAAAGGCGGAAGAAGATATGAATATATAACTAACACATGAAAGTGTACATCAGAGTAGTGGTCAGTAAGATCCACGATAATACAAAAGAATAGCAACACGTGCTATACAAAAGAATACAACTATGAGTCTATATCTCAAGTGTATACAACAAAAACTGCTAATCTAAACAGTTAGCCAAAAGTCAGAGTGATGAATCCCTGGGAAGAAGTCAAACAGAAGCACCTGTAACATCTCGGTCTGACCCGAGTATTATTTAAGAAAATAATAAACGGGTCAGTCTAGCTATAAATATCAGATGACATGATATAACATAAAAGGTATGGCATAAACATAAACATCCATAATGACATACCACTATAAGTATGTAAATAATGATCAACAGAAGATCAATCAATAAGAGATAATCAATATCACAAGAATCTTCTCAAAGATTCGGAAAGGGCATCATACCCCAAACTTGTACTCATAACAAGTCAATGACATAAATTCTAGAAATCAATGCAAGAAGTCCAGAAATCATAGAAAAGAGAAAGAGGCCTATCACATGACGGTCCGAAGACCAAGGGGAGCTACCCCACATGTGTGAATGGAATCACACAGATTAAGGTCCAGACTAACCAAAAAGCAAAAAGGTATGTGTGAGTGGAATCACACAAGTGGTGTCTAGTCTAACCTCGCAACAAGAGACATCGCACAGTTGCTAGTCTAAATCATCAGAATGATCGTCATGATCAACGAGAAGTGTCAATTACACTAAGCTAGTAAATATAGAAGTTTAGCTTCATGTCCCATAACCACTTGCTTAACTTAAATATTTACGAACAAACTGTAAATCTTCACTAATAAAATTGTCACAAAAGGTTCAATCGAACAAGTCCAAGAATTAACCGACGAAGTGAACGCAAGCGTTTCATACCACTTGTTTTACTAAGTCGTTTAATTATATTTCTCATCCGAGTGAGGTAAAGGTTTGTATATACTAATAGATTGGAAAACGGTTTAAGAAAAGAGCTTAGTTATTAAAAATAGAGTTGAAATTGTTTGTTAAAAGAGTTTTGATATTTACTACTAGTATTGAAACCTTTATATTATAAAGTGACAAAACACAGAAGCAATTGTAGAAACAATCAGTCACAAAGATCGCATACGGAGATGTGAATAAAATCCAAGGAAATCAGCTCAATGTTTTTCAGATAAGAACGACCTAAGGGTTCACGCGACCTAACACAATGGCTGAGCGACCTAAAGTTCTTTGCGACCTAACGAGGTAGAGGGGACACGCGACCTAAAGGTACGCGACCTAAGAAAGCACGCGACCTATCGGCAACAAGGATCGAGCGACCTAACGGCAACATGGGTCGAGCGACCTAACTTTGCCGCGACCTATAAATATCACGACCTAAAGTTCTTTGCGACCTAACGAGGTAGAGGGGACACGCGACCTAAAGGTACGCGACCTAACGGCAACATGGGTCGAGCGACCTAACTTTGTCGCGACCTATAAATATCACGACCTAAGGCCACAACGACCTAAGAAATAAAGGGGAGCGACCCAAAAGAGGAAGGGTTTAACGACCTAAGCAGTGAAGAGGCCAAGCGACCTAGCATGGTCAACGACCTAAAAGGGTTCACGTCCTAAGAAGGTGCGCGACCTAAAGCACACGCGACTTACGACCTAAGAAAAGCAGGCGATCTAACTCCACACACAAGGCCTAACGACCTAAGAGTTAAACGACCTACGACCTACGCCACCAACTCACGAGCGACCTAAGTACTAGGTCGTCAACGACCTAACTCCAAACACACGAAAAGTGGTCAGAACGATCTAGGAGCTATCTCGTACGCGACCTACGACCTAAGACCCACACGACCTAACTCCGAACGACCTAAAAATGGCCAGAACGACCTAAATGCAGAAATTTCGCCAAAACGCCAAAAATCGGAGTTTTACGCCAATCCAATCCAAACCAAAAGCAAATATTCATGCTAAAGTGATAGGGAATCATTCCCAACAACCCAAGATAGTTATAGACAAGAATGTGAGTTAAAAATCTCACCTTTGCACCAAATATCAATGAAAATGAAGTTTTAAGCAAGCAAGAATCAATCCTTCTTCTATCTAAGCACAAGAAGCTTGAATCCAATGTCTTCTTCTTGAATTTGGAGTAGAAAGATGGATTGCAATTGAATTTGAGTTTTGGAATCTTAATTTCCCATTCCCTCCACCATTAATGCCAAAGCTTGATTAGTTAGGAAATTTATGAAGAGTGAGGAGAAGAGGGTTGGAACTTGGACTTAATAGGCTAAACTAACCCAAAGTCCAAAGCGGGAAAAGTTAGTGAAATTTCACTAATTCCAAACCTATCGATGTTTATACTTAAAAAAGTTGTAAACGGCATTTCGAACTCAATGGAAGTGGTCTCGAGTCCTAATTTGACCGTTTGCAAAAAGTAGCTTTTCGGACCAAAATCCGACTAACGAGTTAATATTTAAATAAAATATTTAAATACAAACTCGATAAATATGCGGGTTGTTACAAAAGACGACCCAAAAACCTAACCGGATCTCTGCCAACACAAGGCCGGGTTACCCCTAACTGGGTAACTACTAACACGATTATGCCATCTCCCGATCGTAACCGATCTATATCCGAGGATCCTCGATTCCAACAACCACAAAGTAATAAATTTGCAGGAACAACATAGGTTAAGTATCTGGGCTGCATACCATGATATCACCTCTATCCAGAAGGAATGACATACGCTAAAGGGGTGCTACCCCCTAATAACCTTGCTGCATCCTTCTTGTTTTGACCATTTCAGCGGTGTGAGGTCCGACGAAGTCTCGTCCACAAAGCTACGCTTTATACAAAAACTGTGCTTTGATCACATATGCTCAACAGCACTTTGTATGCCACATTACCAATTTGAGAATGTATCACTAATAACCATCAACTACATAACTTCTGAGCTCGTACGTCTCAGAGAAGGGTGTTAAGCTAAGAGAATAAATTCTCCACCACCAACAGAAATATATTTGATAGAAACCAGCTTTACATCTTAAATTGTAACGTCAGACACACTTCCATACAAGTCCGTTCCAGGATCGAACGACACCGAAGGCACTTACAAAGAAGCCCTTGCAATCCGAATATTCACTAATCACGTCCGGACTTGCCGTCACTAAGGGTGATCAAACCTCTATATCGGAGATCAACCGATGTAGTCATTCGACGGTAATCCTTCCGTTTTCAAAAATATCTGGTCTTCAACACCGGTCTTCAAATGCAATCCATAACGACGTATCACATATTCGGAAGGGGTTATACGACCCAAAGGTCCTTTCCCGGCTAACCCGAATTGTGAGCGCTTATTTTGAAAATAAGTGTAGCATTCAAATTCAAGCTAATCACAACAAATACCCATTCAAGGGTAAATATTGATAGTCGGTTATTTAACGATCAATAGGCGTGCAAAACATCACCAGATTCCAAATAATTTTCCAAATTATTTATTTTCCAAAAATATCTTTACAAGATATATATTTTCCACACTTCAACATTTGACAACAAATTTCAAATCACTTTTCACCTTTACAACTTTTGAAAACAAATTTCAAACACTTTCCTTACGCGGAAATACTTTCATTTCAAAATGCTTCACTTAAACCAATTAAATAAATCCTTAACGATTTACTTTATATTTACGTTCCAAATGCGTAAATTTATTTCCATACTTCAAAAATAAATCAACGTTTATTTTTAAACAAATTTCCCTTTCTTTTATAAATTCCATAGTGAATTTACAATTCCAAAATATCTATGAATATACGATTTCCAAATCGATTTCTAATATTCATTTTCAATTTATCTTTAAAAGATAAAATCTCAAAATATTCATTTCATATTGGAAAACATTTCCATACTTATTTAATAATAAGTAATTCACAAATCCATTTAATTTCAACACTTGGAAAATATTCAATATACTTAAATCGGAATTAAGTATATATTTCATTCTTTAAAGAAAACGTGCGCTTAAACACATTTATTTGAGTCAAACCGAATGTTGCATAAAACATCGTTACGACGACCCAAAATCACTAGTATAGGGATTTGAAATTAGATAGATATATAAATCCCAATACTATATGAAACATTTCCTTTCAGAAATCATTTACTATAACAACAGTGTTATAGTCCACTATTTCCTTCTATTTCTCGAAAACGTCTATTTCAATAATAAATGTTGAAATCTATGTATTCGATCCTTAACGCATTTTAAAACATCTTTAAATCGTTTTAATTCTATTTAAAATATCACTTCCCTAAAACATTTCTTTTTATTTAATAATATATTCACTGTTCAAAATCGTGAATATACTTCGTTAACCAAATTCAACATTTTTCTACACATTTTGTTTAAAGGATTATCCGCCGTCCAAAATCGTGAATATATCTCCTTTAAAAATCTAAAATAATTGACTTATCAACATAAGTCGGTTTCGGATTTATAAAATAATGTTTATAAATTCTCATTTATATTTTATAAAGACATCAATTTACAAAATTTAAAAATCTTACTACTTATAAAATTCCATTTATAACCTCATTTTCAGCGTTAATAGAACTCCTTTTATAATTCCATTATTTCGATTTATAAAATTTATATTTTATAAATCTCATCTATAAACCATTTATACTTATTCAAAAATCTCAATTAAAATGCCAAAATCCGATTTATAAGTTAACTACTTATAAATCTTTTATTTTACAAAAATCTATTCATTTTATAACTTCATAATTTATAAATCTATAATTTTCATTAACTTATGAAATCCATTTATACTTCATTTTAACACTTAATAAAACTCGCTTCATAATTCCTATATTTTAATTTATCAATATCAGCTTTATAAATCTTTTATATAAATCGTTTATAATAATTCAAAAAAACCAATTTAAATAAACCGGTCTTTTTAATAATTTACAAATCGTTATTAAAGCTTATATAACTCCAAAATCATACTTAAATACTATTTTCCAAAAATATAACCTTTATAACAATAAAATTTGTAACGTTTATTTATTTTAACAATTCTAATTTTTATAAAACGTATACTTTCAAAAATCACTTTAAAATCCTTTTAAATTCAAAATCGTTACTTTAATATTTTTGAAACTCCAAAAATAGGCCAATGCTGCAACATCAACAATATATCAATCACGACAATCAAAACATCATATATCAATATGATAATCCACAAATATCACAATATCTGTAAATAAATCAATACGGTTGAGGAATCCAATTGGATCCCTCCAACCCGTTTCCCTGCATCCACAGACATTAGCACAATACCAATTCCGTTTCAATACAGAATATCATGGTATATGGGATTTATAAAATATTATCCGCTATTATGTGGCGCAATAGGGTCCATCCGCTATATAATGCGGGAAAATCAACTCCAAGTACATATATAATATCAATTCCAATCAAGATGGAATTATCGCGGTATATGTTTTTAATAAATAGCATCCGCTTAATATACAGCGTATAGGGTCTATTACTATACAAAAGATAATTATTTATCATTCAATCATTCAATCAAGAAATTTTAAATCTAACTATTTAAAATTTAAATCGAAACAATTTCGATTGAGTGAGAAGTTCCCACCTTGACTTTCCGATAACAGTTGTAGCATTTTATTTCGAATAAAATTAAACACGCGTTTAATTTTACCTGAAATTCAAACTAGCTCCAATCGACTCCAAACCAGTTCCATAGCGTAGTGCTCGTCAAAGCGATTGCAACGCAATTTGTTTCCTAATTTTCCGACCTCGTATGAAAGAGATACAATGTTTTAAAGTTTTAAACGAATTAATATAATAATTAAACCAATTTCTTTTTATATTTTATACCCATTCAATCCAGGTCGCACGTTTTGAAACTAGATCCAGGCCGTTCGGCCCCTTTCCCCCTCCCACGTTCGCTCGCATAAACAAACCCAACCGGCCGCACCAAACCCTAATCACGCAACCACCTAAGATTATCTTCACGTTGATCAAAGGCCGCCGTTCAACTTGCCATAACGAGCTCCACTATCGCCTGGAAGGGCTCGAAGCTCGGTCATGCCCTAGTGTCGAAAAACGTGCTCGAACTGAATGCCTTTGTGCCCCAAATTATCTTCATATAACACTCGAAACCCCATCACATCCGTATGGATCGCAAGATCTCGTGAAGCCCTCCAACATTGTAGTTGAAAACTTTTTCTAATTGCTGATGGATTGAAAGAAATTGAGGGAAGAAACTTGATCATTTTCGGCCATTAATAATAGAGGGAGGCGGCGGCTTCTGAACTAGGGTTAGGGTTTAGTTTGGTTTGCAAATTGAAGATGTGAAGGCCTTTTATAAAAAATTTCCAAATTACTATTCACTCGAAATTTTCCAAACCCGAAATCTCGCACAGTGACTGGCATTTCTAGGGTTTACCCTGTGTTCCGAACACAATGGAAGGTATTTCGGAGGCTAATTTGACCATATGTGCAAGTTACGGAAATAAACGATCAAATTTAAATTAAACCGATTAAATGAATTTCTATACGTTTTGGCTTGCGCCGGACAAACGGTAAATCCGATTGACACGAAATTTAAAATCTTACAATAATATAGCACTACGGATCCGATGAAACTGGTTTCGTCGAAATCCGAGACTGTTTGAAAATGGCTATTATCACTAGTCGATTAAATATTAAAATATTCAATTTTCACAATTTAACTTTAAATTCGATTTTAAAAGTTCTATAGCATCACTATAACTCCAATATGATTTAATATAACTTTATAAATCATTTTTAATCATATTAAACCCAATTTCCAATTATTTCTGGAATTTCAAATATTAAATTATCAATTTAAATATTCAATTAAATGCAGATATTCAAAATTTAATTATTCGACTTATAAATTTTACTTGTTAATATTTAAAATCAATTAAATATACGAATTTTAATTGACAGAAATTCTGGGTCGTTACAGTCACCTGCATGTTGGATTGAGTTAGGTGATAGACTTGTTCTTGGGCCAGATATGATAAAGGAAGCCACTAAGAAGATTGATTTTATTCGAAAGATGTTGAAAACTGCTCAAAGCCATCAGAAAAGTTATGCCGACCGTAGGAGAAGAGGTCTATAAATTCCAGGTTGGAGATTCTATTTTCCTAAAAGTGTCTCCAATGCATGGTGTGTTGAGGTTTGGAAAGACTGGTAAGCTGGCACCGTGGTATATTGGTCCTTTTCCTATATTGGAAAGGATCGGTCTTTAGCTTATCGAGTGCAACTACCCAACTGTTATCTGGCGTACACGATGTGTTTAATGTTTCTCACCTTGGAAATATGTGCATGATCCAGATTGTATTATTGAAGAGGCAGCTCAGCAGGATCTTGAAATCACTCCCAACTTAGCAGTCAAAAGAGAACCGTTAATGATCATTGATCGAGATGAAAAGCAGCTAAGGAATAAAGTTGTGGAACTGGTTAAGGTGCAATGGAGTGTTATCCAAATGATTGTACTTGGGAAACAGAGGATAGCATGTAGAAGTCCAATCCGAGTTGCAGAATGGATATTCCGGCTTGATTGGTAAGCCATTTCTTATCTTTTTAGGTGTATTCATTTTCTTTGTTTCTCTCTTTCTCTTTCAAAATTTCAAGGACGAAATTTTCTTAAGGGGGAATCTGTAACGATCTCGTTTTTGAATCAATTTTAAATTAGTAATTGACATGAATTTTGGAATTTATTTGGAGTTAATTTGAATTTAGATTTGAATTTAGATTTGAATTTAAATATAAATATTTTGGTAAAATAATTTATATTTGGAAAATGATACATGTGATCTTTTATTAATATATATAATTTTATTTCAAATTTATTTTCTTTAGAAGTTATATATATATATAAATATATATGAATAGATTGTGATTTGAATTTGAATTTGAAATTAAAAATATATAATATATATGTATGATTTTTCATTAATGTATAAAATTGTTTAAAAAAATTTCTTTTAAAAAATTTGTGAATATAACAAAGGAAATGTGATTATATAAATAGAAAATGCAATTTAGAATAATATACATTAAGAAGTACAATTTGAAAGTAATGTATAAACATTTTCTCGTGCAAAGAAATTTACAAGTGTTAGTATTTAACATATCAATTAAAAAAGTGTTAAAATTTTGATACATGTAAAGACAAGTGCCAATCTTTTTTTTCCTTTTTTTCTATTATTTCTAAAAATTAAGAAAACAAGGCTATAAAGAATTCTACTCCTACACTTTCATTTTTCTTTTATCTTCACTTTCAAAAAATTAAATATAAAAAAACAAGAAATCAAAACCTAAGAAATTCTAAAACCATAAAAAAACAAGAGATTTAAAAAAAATTCCAGTAAACACAAAAATATGAAACCTGAATCAAATTCAAATTACTGAATCAAGCTAAAACATCAAGCAGCTCAACACAGCAAAGCCCTCAAGTAAGCAAATTCGACTCAGCAATCAAGCCATTCAATTTAACAAAAAAATCAAAGCTTTCAAGATTAAAGAGCTCAGATTTTCCAAAATTCAAAGAGCTTCTAGAATTTTTTACAACCTCTCTATTTCCGGTTGACAGGTGAGTAAACACCATTTTAAAAATTTGGAATGGCACTTGTTGTTTGTGATGATGCTTGAGATAAAATTGTAAAGTGTTTACATCCAAGCAGATATTTGTAGATTATGCAAGAATGACTGTGCATGTATGTTATCAAATATTTTGCCTCTGTCTGGAAATAGGTTTTCAAAACCTGTTTGAAAATTTAAAATACTTCTCCCCTGATTCTTGTTCAACCTCAAGATCCAAACAAAAATTGTTTGTTTAAACCTTTTTAAGCTCTAAAACGAAATCCAAGCATAATTAATATAAGAATTTTCTGGAAATCAGAAAATAGAGGAAACCGAAAATACATATGCAAAATTTGATCATCATGATTTCGGGTTTTAATTTTATCATGTTAAATGTTTTCGAAAACAATGATTTTTGGAAGTGGAATCAGGACTTTTAAGTTAATAAACATGGAGAATCTTGGGTTGATCGTTTTGGGTTTTTCTGGTGTTTCTCGGAGATCAAAGTAAAATGAAGGAAGGGGGTCTCTACTGGAGGTAGTTGGGTGATGTTCAAGCTATGGAAAAATGATCAGAAAATTTTCTGATCATCGTGAAGTAGAGACGAGATCGACTTAGGGTTAAAGGCTCATATTTAGTCATGGTCGAAATAGTTGCCACTACATCATCGTCGATGCACCAGAGCCGTTTGCACTGGTGGGAATCGAAGCGTAGGGCTGCGACGTTGTTTTGGTCGGCGTCCGTGAACTCTGATGGTCGGAGGTGGAAGTTCAAGGCATTTGTCTGGCAATCGTGTTCGTTCTAGGATGGGTCGGATAGCTCTTTTGCGAATTCGTCATAGTTTCTGACTTCTGGGTGGATTGGTGGTTTGGGAAGGTTGCATTGACTTATCGACGACCAGAGCTACGACCGGAGGTGGCCATTTCGTTGGTGCATGTGCTCGTGGCCTGGTTTGTATCAGGTAGCTTGTCAGAGGAAGGAGGGTTTGATGTCTCAAAGTAAACTTTAGGGAGTTTGTGCGTTGGCTCGTGTTTGGAATCAGGTTTTTGCAAGATAATCCGGGTATAAAAATACTTAACCTAAATTTAAGTAAAAAATGAAAATTGTTGTTTGATTCAGGGGAAACTCGAAGTAAACAGGCGATTTCCTTGGGGAAAACTCGGGGTTGACACGAGTATTAGCATTTCCAATTTTTAAACTTTAACAATTTAAGTCAATTAAATTTCTAAATCTATTCTTTTTAAAATGAAGAATTTTTGTTAAGTTGGAATGTGTAATAAAAGGTTTTGAAAGTAAAATATTTGAAATTAATTAAGTTTAAGATGTTTTAAGCTTGTATTTTTAAAGAGTTTATTTTAAATCAAAACTTAACAAAGCGATTAAGGAATTGATCAAATGTGTTTTGAATCATTAACTTAAAAAGTTAAGTTAATTTATTTTGTTAATGATAATTAAATAATTAATGATTTATAATTATTTAATAATTAAAGAATGATTTATTAAAGGTTAATTAATTATAGTAAAAGATTAATTAATTTTAATTAAGGATTTATTAATTAAGGTAATTAATTAAAGGATAATTAATTAATGAAGGTAATTAAGATTTAATTAATTAATAATTAAGGATAATTAATCGTTGATTAAAGATAATTAGTAAAATTAATTATGTGATTAATTAATTATAATCACACAGTTGATTCATCTTACTTGTAGATGATCAACTATGATTGAATGCCTTGAGCTGAAATACCGTTGTTATGTGATTGAGACACTTTGTGATGTGAATTGCTTCGTATTGAACTATGATATCTATGTTTTGTTTTGTAGGATCTAGAATAACCCTAGAGGGGGGTGAATAGGGTTATAGCAAATTTTCTCGAATTAAGCACAGAAATAAACTACAGAGATAAATACGCTGAAAAGTAAATCACACACAAAATTTACCCAGCTTCGGCAACCACTGCCTACTGCTGCATTCCCAGATTTCTATTAGAATTAAACAGTATCCCGCTTACAAACACTCTACTAGACTCGCAAACTCTTTTTCTCCGCTCACAAACACTCTCATAGACTCGTACACCCTGCTCCGCCTATAGAGTTTCGCTTACTCGCAAACTCTGCTCCGCCTATAGAGTTTTGCAAACTCGCACACCCTGCTCACTGAACTAATTCTAACTAGACAATCTGACACTACCTACAACCTAGGTGGTGATTTACAAATTCTTTGATTTGAAAAGAAAAAACAACTTCAAAAATAAAACAGGAGCAAAAATTAAAATACAACCTTGACTCCCCAATTTTTTCTCAAAATAAAACTAAAAACCCCTTTAAAATTAAACCCTAATAAAAACTAAAAACCCCTTTTGATAATAAAGGCCGGCCCACTAATTCTTGAACCCGATCTTATTTTTCTTTTTGGCTTGTGAAAAAAAATGCGGCCGATCCTTTTTCTTTTGCTTGGCCCGTTCCTTTTTGTCGAATTAGGGCTTCGGTCCTTTTTTCTTCCTTCTGAAACAATTGCGGCCGATCCCTTTGTAGAATTAGGGCTTCAGCTTCTTTCTCGAATTAGGGTTTCGGCTCTGTTTTGTGATGCTCTTGCTCGCGCTCGTTCTCCGATGATTGATTCTGGTTGACTTGCTCTTGCTCGTACTCTGATGATCGAGTTGTTGATTCGGTATGTAGTTTCTCTGTTTATGCTATTATGATTTTTGTACTTAAACTCGATGCCGATGATGATCACTTGGGTTTGGTATTTATATGAGTTCGAGTACACTTGAATTCGTTCGTATTAATTCGATGCTTTCCTGATTTTCTATTGGTTGATGCGTACGATTTTCCTGATATAACTTCAACCTTGATGCGCACGGCTTTGATTTTGTTGCGTTCGATTTTCTTACTTGATTGATACGGCTTTAAATCAATTTCGTGGTCATCACGGTGTTGATTTTTGACTTTGTCAATACTGCATACGCACTTGAATTTTTATCACTTGACTTCTGTATATTTTCACGATTTCGACACTTCTTGGTTTTTGACTTCGAGCTTGTCTGATTTATCATGTATCAGCTTGTACTTACTCGGTTTTAAGTATTGTCTTCATTGCATTCATATCTGCTGTCATTACTATATTGAGGTCACTTTACTTTTTCACTGTAACAGATGCTACACTAGTTTATGTATTCGACATTGTTCGCTTTGACACAAATGCTTTGACACATTGCCATGCTATTCACTGTTGTATTTTGCATTTGGTGTGCACTTTCACTGTTGCACTCGAGTTTTGTTCATCCAATTCGTTGATACTTGTAACTTTCTGCACATATGAACTTGCATTCATGTATACTGATGTTGTGCACTGATTTGAGCTTCACTGAACTTTGGCCTTGAGCATTGCTGTGTCATTGAGCATTTGGTTGTGTTTGCATTGTTGGTTCATCACTTCGTTTGATATGTTGTCCACCTGAGTTTGAGCATTTGCACGTTTGTAGCCTTGGTCTTCATATTGTATTCTCTTCGTGCCTGACTTGATGCTGCACTTGGTTTTTTGTTATAACTGGACCTGTTGCCCTCAGTTGCTTGTTTGTATGTTGTAAGTGTTGCATTCACTTGCATCTATACTGTCACTGGTTTTGCTTGGTGGTCTTGTGGCACTGCTTGCAGTCATATTGAATTGAGTTTGTTCATGTTGCATCGACTTGTTTCGTACTGGTGAACTTCTGTTCACCTGTATCATGCTTTGGCTTCACTGATACAGCACTTGGTCTTTGTTCTCCTGCATGTAGTTGGTTGTTTGCATTCTCTTATGGTTTCAAACATGTGAGTTGTTTCAGTTATTGAGTTCTGGACTTGTATGTGGTCTGGAGCTCGAGTTCCATTCATTAGTAGCTTGGTTTGTGTTGTCTCTCTTGATTTAGTGCCTGATGCATACTGCCTGACCATTGTTGCTGTGATGATCATGTTTCTGTTTGTTACTGCATTCTTATGCAGTTGCTGTTGGTCTGACTTTGTTTTCATTTATGTTGACATGTTGTGAAGTTGTGCACTTGCACCTCTGGTTGGTCTTGTTTGGTCTTGAATACATGATTGTATGTGCACTTCATTGAGTGTCACTGCCATACTTATACTTCTGCTTCTTCACAAAAATTACTGTGCCGCTTCTCCATGTGTTCATGTTGCTGGACTTGTTGTTGGCATGTGCATTGAGTAACATTCTGGTTATTACTGCATTGTTACTTGGTCTATTGATCTGGACTGCCTGTTGTTGAGTCTTTGCTTGCATTCATGTCATGTTGCCTTGTGTTGAACCCAGTTTCAAAACTCTGGTTTGACCTTGTGCTCGTGTCATGTTTTTCAATATATTGCATGTGTGTTGAACCCGGTTTTTCATTTGGGTTTGACCTGTGCTCACCTGTCCCTGTAGCATTATCAAGTGTATACCGATGTGCACGGCCTTGTGGCATGTACAGTGATACACTGTGCATGTCACACTGTTCGTGTGTGATGAATTCAAGTGTGAATGATGATGAACAACCCAAATAACTGAGGCAAACCATATTTTCAAAAATCATATTTCATTTTATATTGCAAAAACATTTCTTTTTCAATTTTACTGCGTTAGTGAATACTTTTGCAGATTGCTCAGATGCTGGATTCAAACTGGAATGCAGTTGAAGACAAAATACGAGTGTGAGTGATATGTAGTGAGGTTATTATTGTAAACTGAATTGTGATGTAATTGTGATGTAATCAAAAATGTATATGTATAGTGAGAGCTTGAAATTGTACTATTCAAGATTGTAATAAATATTTGTTTGAATAAAATTTCTGTTTGAATTCAAATTCCGTGTAACTTGTTCTGTTTGAATTCAAATTCTGTGTAATTTATTTTATTCAACAAATATTTATTTAATCTATGAAAAAACAAAATAGTACATTACCAAATACATTTAAATGAATATATATATATATATATATGTTTATTATCATCAAACAAAAACATATAAGCGCATATTCATACAATCTCCCCCTTTTGATGATAACAAACATATATTTAAGATTTTGACCGTGAAATGTATTTGACCAGTTATATACTCTAATTGCTCCCCCTATTTAAATGCTTCCTCTCTACATGATGCTCCCCCTACATATATGAATACAAATAGAAATATTCAAAAAAGCCTAGATGCAAATGGAAAATTATTTGACCTTTGCTTGATTCTATTTGACAAAATCTTAACTTTTCTCTCCCCCTTTTGTTATCAGCAAAAGAATAATAATGTTAGGGAAAAATAGAGATTAAGTGTTCAATATTAATCCAACATTAAACTCAAATTGAATATAAATATTAAACTCCAGTAAGAATCAAACAAAATTCATAACTACCCTTGTTAGGCGCATATTCCACTTTTAGAAATAATGGAAATGATGTTCTAATATAAAATCATACAATTGTATCAACTTGTGGTACATTTATATCAGGAATTTGAATATCTACTAATCATGCATAACCGTTAGGACTTTTAAATGAGATTAGTAGTATTCCAATTTAATTTTTTTAAAAATGAAATCAAGTATCTTCTAACCACGCATGACCGTGAGGACTTTTAAATAGGATTAGAATCAACTTGTCTATTTAAGCAAGTAATTTTGATATGTGTTCCATACATGCATAACCGTAAGGACTTTTAAATGGGCATGGAAGCACATAATCAAAAATCCAAGTAATTCACCCATGCATAACCGTGAGGACTTTTAAGTGAGAGTGAATACTTTGGATATTTATTTATTTATTACAAAAAAAATGTGAAATGAAAACAAACAATCCCTGAATATAGTACCACATATCGACAAACTATATTGACTATTTGATAAACCATGGTCGATAGAAATAATGATAGATATAGAAATGGTCATGGAATCTTTACCCAACAAAAAGTTTTATAATTCTTGTTTTAATTCCTAAAGAAATTTTCCAAATATACTCTCTTGAGTAATATATGTTAAATATCAACACTTATCACCTTTTCAATCACTATTTATCTTTTTGATAATTAGTAGGGAGTCGGATTAGTCAAAATTTGTCATTTAAAATCAAATCAAATGACTAATCTGAAAATATAGTCAAACAATTATTTTCTCGAAGGGGTTATATGAGAAAAATTTCTGCTATTTGAAAATTGTTTCAAGTGAAAAATATGCAGATATTTTCTTTGAAAAACAATGCAGCAAATGAATGTTTCAAAGATTAATCACGTTCCACTAGTAATTTTTCTATCAACTATATTACCAGTGTAATCTGCATCTGAATTTAAATTTCACTCATTGGATGTCAAAGACCAGATTGTGAAATTTTAACAAACTATCTCAGAATGAAATTTGAAAATGAAGCCATGTTCACACTCAAACAAATATCATGGTGTTAATTTCAGAAACCGTAGGATAAACAATTATATTCATGAGTAATCAACAGTCAATCAACATCATAATTATTTCAAAAACAATTTCTTGAAGTTTCAATAATTTCTTAAAATCCTTTTTAACAGCTTTCACATGAAATTTGAAATCGTGCCAATTTACAAGCAGTGACCAAAATGTCAAAACAAATATATCTACGTGTAGCATGAGTAATCAAAGATCAATAAAATACCATCATTTGACCGAACAAATTTATATGGATTAGTTCAAAGTTGAAAATCTGATTGGTCATCATTTAAGCACAAATCAAGGTCATAAATAAGAACAAGTCAAAAGAAAAATCATATCAATTAAGAATAAGTCAGACTTAAAGACATCATGCATTTCATCATCACCTTACTGGCTGATTTAATTAAGATTACGGTGCAGATTATCATATTTAATATATCGTTCAAAACAAATTTACCTGTTTTACCTTTACGATAATTTTTCGTTGTTGTCCATTGTGATTCTGTCACCTTTGTACTAGGCTAAGGAACTTTGCTTTGTCGCCCGTTGTGTTTCTGGAACAGCCAAAAATCCAGAAAACACTGTTGTTGTTCCTTAGCCTGCCACCATACCTATACGATGAAAGATTTTTGTGACCTATTTCTAGGTCCATGATTGTTAGTGGCAGAAGCATGGTGAATAAACAAACCCTTTGGAACCCAAACTTGTTTAGTCCTTTTATTCTTGTTCCAATAGATATGAAATTTGTTTGTAGAATTCTTAGGAACCCAAACTTGTATAAATTTTGTGTTCTTGTTCCTATGAATACAATTTTCAACATGATGTCCAATTATTTCACATCTATCAAAGACACTCTTACTTATTTCATTACCATCAACTTGTGTTTTCCCAAAACCTAGTCCCTTTCTGTTGTTAGCAAAAATTTGATTTCCCAATAGCATGTTGAAAGATTTTTCGCCTCTTGAAATTTATTCAATGATTTCTCAAGATTTTGGACTTTGGTTTTTTGTGTTGCGTTTTCAGTGACAAGTGAGGTACATTGATTTATAAAATCCTTTTTCCTAGTGTCAATGATTTCCTTAATATTTAAGTTTTCTTTTTCAAGATTCTCAAAGTTATTCCTAAGTTTTGATAATTCTGAATCTAAAATCTTACAATTGTTACAGTCTAGGTTTTCAATGTTTTCAAGTTCAGTTTCTAACCTAAAATTTTCACGAGCAAGTTCTCTCCTATCAGATTTCAATTTTTCAATTTTAGATTCGAGAGCATCAACTACTTTAGTGAGATCAAGACACATAAAAAAAAGATCTCAATAGGAATACTCACCTGCCTCACTAGATTCCTCGGAGCTTGCTTCTGATTCTGATTTTGCCATACAACACAAGTTAGCCTCCTCTGAGCTGCTGTCCGAAACTTCCTCTCCTTCTTCATCATCCCAAGTCGCTGCAAAGACCTTCTTCGTCTTTTTCTTTCCTTTGTTGTATTTGAGAAGTGGGCATTCTTGTTTAAAGTGGCCAGGCTTGTTGTAATTATAGCAAGTCAGTTCATTATCGAAATTGTCAGAATCTTTTGACCTATTACCCTTTGTTTTCTTCTTGCGTGGCTTGAATCTTGAACAATTTCTAAGATTATTGACAGCCATTGCAAGCTCTTCAATTGGATCTTCTCCTTCTTCATCGCTCTCTTGTTTGCTCTTTAAGGCAATCGTCTTCTTCTTTGGTTCGGAGTTGTTGCGTTCCTCTTTTGCTTTTAGCTCAAGCTCATATGTCATCAAGTTTCCAATCAACTCCTCCATGCTTAGTTTACTCAGATCTTTCAATTCTTGTATTGTCGTGACTTTTGCCTCAAAGTTCATTGGTAAGATTCGTAGCACCTTCCTCACAAGCTCTACCTCAGTGAAGACCTTCCCAAGCGCTCTAGCATTGTATACCAAAGTTGAAAAACGTCCAAACATATCCTTTATGCTCTCGCCTTTGTCCATCACAAAGTTTTCATATTCATTGCTGAATAGGGCTAGACAAGACTCCTTGACTTGAGAAGTTCCTTCGTGTGTCACTTCCAAAGTGTGCCAAATTTCCTGTGCTGTTGTACAATGAGAAATTCTATTAAATTCATTTTTATCAAGAGCACAGATCAAAGCGTTCATTGCTTTGGTATTTGTAGTTTTTAATTTCTTATCGTTAGCATCCCACCTATCCTTAGGTTTAGGAATCTTAGTACCACCAACAGTTATAGTGGGAGGTTTATAGCCAGTTTCAATAATATCCCAAACATCATAATCAACGGAACTAAGATAAATACTCATCCTAACTTTCCAATAAGCATAATCATTCCCGTTAAACATGGGTGGCCTAACAATAGATTGCCCCTTAGAAAAAGCATTATTTGATGAAATCATGACTCTAGAGTTAAAGAAAAATACCAGGCACTTGTAGTATATAGAATAACCCTAGAGAGGGGTGAATAGGGTTATAGCAAATTTTCTCGAATTAAGCACAGAAATAAACTGCAGAAATAAATAAGCTGAAAAGTAAATCACACACAAAATTTACTCAGCTTCGGCAACCCCTGCCTACTGCTGCATTCCCAGATTTCTATTAGAATTAAACAGTATCCCGCTTACAAACACTCTACTAGACTCGCAAACCCTTTTACTCCGCTCACAAACACTCTCATAGACTCGCACACCCTGCTCTGCCTATAGAGTTTCGCTTACTCGCAAACTCTGCTCCGCCTATAGAGTTTTGCAAACTCGCACACCCTGCTCACTGAACTAATTCTAACTAGACAATCTGACACTACCTACAACCTAGGTGGTGATTTACAAATTCTTTGATTTGAAAAGAAAAAACAACTTCAAAAATAAAACAGGAGCAAAAATTAAAATACAACCTTGACTCCATAATTTTTGCTCAAAATAAAACTTAAAACCCCTTTAAAATTAAACCCTAATAAAAACTAAAACCCCCTTTTGATAATAAAGGCTGGCCCACTAATTCTTGAACCCGATCTTTTTTTTCCCTTTTTGGCTTGTGAAAAAAAATGCGGCCGATCCTTTTTCTTTTGCTTGGCTCGTTCCTTTTTGTCGAATTAGGGCTTCGGTCCTTTTTTCTTCCTTCTGAAACAATTGAGGCCGATCCCTTTGTGGAATTAGGGCTTCAGCTTCTTTCTCGAATTAGGGCTTCGGCTCTGTTTTGTGATGCTCTTGCTCGCGCTCGTTCTCTGATGATTGATTCTGGTTGACTTGCTCTTGCTCGTTCTCTGATGATCGAGTTATTGATTTGGTATGTAGTTTATCTGTTTGTGCTATTATTATTTTTGTACTTAAACTCGATGCCGATGATGATCACTTGGGTTTGGTATTTATATGAGTTCGAGTACACTTGAATTCGTTCGTATTAATTCGATACTTTCCTGATTTTCTATTGCTTGATGCGTACGATTTTCCTGGTATAACTTCAACCTCGATGCGCACGGCTTTGATTTTGTTGCGTTCGATTTTCTTACTTGATTGATACGGCTTTAAATCAATTTTGTGGTCATCACGGTGTTGATTTTTGACTTCGCCAATACTGCATATGCACTTGAATTTTTATCACTTGACTTCTGTATATTTTCACGATTTCGACACTTCTTGGTTTTTGACTTCGAGCTTGTCTGATTTATCATGTATCAGCTTGTACTTACACAGTTTCAAGTATTGTCTTCATTGCATTCATATCTGCTGTCATTACTATATTGAGGTCACTTTACTTTTTCACGGTAACAGATGTTACACTTGTTTATGTATTCGACATTGTTCGCTTTGACACAAATGCTTTGACACATTGCCATGCTATTCACTGTTGTATTTTGCATTTGGTCTGCACTTTCACTGTTGCACTCGAGTTTTGTTCATCCAATTCGTTGATACTTGTAACTTTCTACACATATGAACTTGCATTCATGTATACTGATGTTGTGCACTGATTTGAGCTTCACTGAACTTTGGCCTTGAGCATTGCTGTGTCATTGAGCATTTGGTTTTGTTTGCATTGTTGGTTCATCACTTCGTTTGATATGTTGTCCACCTGAGTTTGAGCATTTGCACGTTTGTAGCCTTGGTCTTCATATTGTATTCTCTTCATGCCTGACTTGATGCTGCACTTCGTCTTTTGTTATAACTGGACCTGTTGCCCTCTGTTGCTTGTTTGTATGTTGTAAATGTTGCATTCACTTGCATCTATACTGTCACTGGTTTTGCTTGGTGGTCTTGTGGCACTGCTTGCAGTCATATTGAATTGAGTTTGTTCATGTTGCATCGACTTGTTTTGTACTGGTGCACTTCTGTTCACCTGTATCATGCTTTGGCTTCACTAATGCTGCACTTGGTCTTTGTTCTCCTGCATGTAGTTGGTTGTTTGCATTCTCTTATGGTTTCAAACATGTGAGTTGTTTCAGTTATTGAGTTCTGGACTTGTATGTGGTCTGGAGCTCGAGTTCCATTCATTAGTAGCTTGGTTTGTGTTGTCTCTCTTGATTTACTGCCTGATGCATACTTCTTGACCATTGTTGCTGTGATGATCATGTTTCTGTTTGTTACTGCATTCTTATGCAGTTGCTGTTGGTCTGACTTTGTTTTCATTTATGTTGACATGTTGTGCAGTTGTGCACTTGCACCTCTGGTTGGTTTTGTTTGGTCTTGAATACATGATTGTATGTGCACTTCACTGAGTGTCACTGCCATACTTATACTTCTGGTTCTTCACAAAAATTGATGTGCCACTTCTCTATGTGTTCATGTTGCTGGACTTGTTGTTGGCATGTGCATTGAGTAACATTCTGGTTATTACTGCATTGTTACTTGGTCTATTGATCTGGACTGCCTGTTGTTGAGTCTTTGCTTGCATTCATGTCATGTTGCCTTGTGTTGAACCCAGTTTCAAAACTCGGGTTTGACCTTGTGCTCGTGTCGTGTTTTTCAATATATTGCATGTGTGTTGAACCCGGTTTTTCATTTGGGTTTGACCTGTGCTCACCTGTCCCTGTAGCATTATCAAGTGTATACCGATGTGCCGGCCTTGTGGCATGTACAGTGATACACTGTGCATGTCACACTGTTCGTGTGTGATGAATTCAAGTGTGAATGATGACGAACAACCCAAATAACTGAGGCAAACCATATTTTCAAAAATCATATTTCATTTTATATTACAAAAACATTTGTTTTTCAATTTTACTACAATAGTGAATATTTTTGCAGATTGCTCAGATGCTGGATTCAAACTGGAATGCAGTTGAAGACAAAATACGAGTGTGAGTGATATGTAGTGAGGTTATTATTGTAAACTGAATTGTGATGTAATTGTGATGTAATCAAAAATGTATATGTATAGTGAGAGCTTGAAATTGTACTATTCAAGATCGTAATAAATATTTGTTTGAATAAAATTTCTGTTTGAATTCAAATTCTGTGTAACTTGTTCTGTTTGAATTCAAATTCTGTGTAATTTATTTTATTCAACAAATATTTATTTAATCTATGAAAAAACAAAATAGTACGCTACCAGATACATTTAAATGAATATATATATGTTTATTATCATCAAACAAAAACATATAAGCGCATATTCATGCATGTTTCTATGTGAATATAAAAATACCTTGGCCCGTAAAATGGCATTTAAAATTTCGATGCGGCAGGGAGTCGGATTTCAGTTGGTTATTCGAAACCCACATCGAATCTTAATGATGAGTCTTTGAGATTGATATATTCACATGTTTTAAATTAAGCGTTCACTATTTGGTTTAGCCGAGAGAGGACTTCATGTCATGTAACCCATTCCGAATAGTGATACGACGATGTGGATAACATTTGAAGACCGGTGGTGAAGACCGTGTATTTTTGAAAACGAAAGGATTACCTGTCGAATGTCTCAGCATCATGGCTCCGGTATAGAGATCTCCATATGTAATGAGGAGTCCGATCGGGATTGTGAATATCCGAATTTGCAAGGGCTACTTTGTGAAGTGCCTTCTGTTCCGTTCGAACCCGGAACGGACTTGTATGGATGTGTGTTTGACATTACATTTTGAGATGTAAAACTTGTTTCTGTCAAATACATTTCTGTTTGGTGGCAGAGAATTTATTCTCTTAGCTTAACACCTGTCTCTGAGACGTGCGAGCTCAGAGGTTATGAAGTTGATGGTTACTAGTGATACATTCCCAATTTGGTGATGTGGCATACAAAGTGTTGTTGATCATTTGTTGATCGAAGCATGGCTTTTGTGTGAAGCGTAGCTTTGTGGACGAGACCTCGTCGGACCTCATAACCCGAAAATGGTCGAAACAAGAAGAACACGGTAAGGTTATGAGGGTCGCGCTCTTTAAGGTATGCAATTTCCTTCTGGAAAAAGGTGGTATCATGGTATGGAGCCTAGATATTTAACCTATGTGGTTGCTGCAAATTTATTACTTTGTGGTTGTTGCTTTGTGGTTGAGGATCCTCGGATAAAGGTTGGTAACGACCGGGGGATGGCATATTCGTGTCAGTAGTTTCCTAGTTACAGAGGTGATCCAGCCTTGTGTTGGCAGAGAACTGGCTAAGTTCTCGGGACATCCCTCCAGACGCGTACCCATATGGCATAGGAAGTTCCTTAGCCTGATCATTTGTTGGAAATTCAAAGAAACAATACGCGCGTTGTACGGTTTTAGTTGTATTGCCTACCTTTTGCTTATGGTGGTGACCTGCCGTTTGATTGGTAGCTATAGTAGGTATACCATAATGGTGGTATGCTGGCTAAGATTGATATTATACTTTGGAAATGTTTTCTACACTATGCACTAATAATAATATCAAAAAAAGTTTTCTCGTATCAAGCATGTTTGACTATCATAAGAAGAAATCTCCTCTAATTGTGCAGTTGCATTGTGTGTGTGGCGGGAGGTCTTATGGTAGTTCCATTTTTCAAAAGCATATCAGATTTCTTTTTAAATGTTTTCTTTTACAAACAACTGTTTTTGTTTACTCATACCAGTCCCATGACTGATTCGGAGTTTATTGTTCCCTTCCTAAACTCTAGATGCCCATAATTTTCCACACGGGCAGCGTAGAAACAGGTTATCCGTATTTTGGACCTAGCTTGGATAGTAGATTTGGAGCTAGGAATCGTTAAGAAATTTGGAGTATTTGGTTTGGAAATATTTTGGAAGCATTCAAAGCTTGGAAGAAGGTGCTTATGCTGGATTTTCGCTCTTGATCATTTTCTTTTGGAAAACTCTATTGAAGTCATTATATCATTGATGTTGTTTCTTCGCTATGGTGTTAAGTTGTTGTAATCAACTATTGTAATGATGTTGTATCTTTGTTATGACTAATGATAATTCATTTGTTTCCGCTGTTTTATATTCATCTGATGTTGTTATAAGCTCCGCCGAACTGGAGTTCAACATTTGATCTTCGGCAGTTGAGTACAAGTGAGGTATTTGATGTCGATTTCTGAACGCTGGATTTCGTGTCGTGACACGCTCATCTCATTCGAGATCTCGTCCGGTACTAGATATTGTATATAGAATTCCAGAGATAAGATGTGATCAAAATTCAAGATTTAAAACTTTGCATACACACATATGTGTATATGTTACACATATTCAAACATATTACAAAATAATATAAAGTAAAATTTTATTTATAGAATAATGGTTTTATTTTTTAAAAATATATTGGAAAAGTTCTAAATGAATTAGACTTCGTAGGCCCAGTAAAGATGTAAAACGATAAAAATAAGTTGAAATTCACCATTTTCTTCCACTTTGGGCCGACCCATTTCCAACAATCCCTTCATCAAACATAAGGTGCATTCAACTGTTTGATATCCTCTTATCAAGATCTAGTGACTGGTAGCCGAAACCAATGACATATACCAATAATTCAAAGGATAGACAACAAAAGCAGTCAAATTAAAGATACATGTTTAGCATCCAACTTTGATCAATCCCATGCTCAAATGGAAGGGACTCTCTTCTTCATCTTCTTCTTCAAATCCAATTTTTGTTTTGAATGTTTTTTTTTCAATTAAGATCCATTTCACTAGCCACTTAGGATCAAGCTATTTTGTAACTTTATTATAATGCCTAAAAGAGACAAGAAATTATCTAAATCACTGTAAATTTATATTGTCATTTGGTTACTCGTGTTACTCTTTCCGTCTTACTTTTCATTAATCTTTACCCCTTCCTATCACATTCAAGAGTAAAGCTCTCATACTAGCCTATAATGGAAGATTTTGATCAAATAATTATTTAACAAAGGGAAAATGGTGTACACACACATCCTCATATGGCAAATTGATTCCTTGTTTCTCGTTGTATGTCCATTATAATGCGTCATAATTTTAGAGATTTAGTGACATATTTTTATAATTATCAACACTTAACACATTGTATAATTGGAAGCTCGATAACCATTAATAACTATAGACATATTTAAAATATCTCATTGTAAATCTAATCCAGTCAGTGAGGTATTGGAGTGTTATAGATATATCATGAAAACACATGTAATGCGGAGGACGGAACTTTTATATTCTAATGTAAATCTAATGAAATTATGAGGTATATAGTTGTTAGATTATTACCTTCATTGTTAGGTAGAGTGGAATATTATTTATATGTGATTGAACATAGCAAGGTTCCATTGAAGTTCAGATATTAGGTATCCTTTTTATGTTATGATCAATCATAGGTTCGATTATGTGAATATTTCGGCCGTTTACCAAAGTTAGCGCTACAAGGAATTATGGTTTGGAATACTTACGTCTAGCAAAATGATCATGAGTAGATCCCAAGTAGAGGTAATGAAAGTTTTGCTCGATAGTTAAACTTAGGTATTAATGTAATAATCAAACCGACTTTTTGGGTGGTTTGACTATTATAAGGCTTGCAAAATAAAATAATCCAAAATCAATTTTTTTGGGAGACAAATCTACACACCCCAAATTTCACTTCCTGTATTATTCTACTATATCTCTTTCTTCCCCAAATTTCTCCATATTCCTTAAGATGATATTGTATTTCAATTCAAATTAATTTTCGCTCAGTGTAATCGAATATGTATAATTATACCACCTTTCCTTCCTCCCCAAATTTGTCCATTTTTTAGCTAATTTTTTACTTCAATTCAAATTGGCCTTATTTTAGTGTAATCAAATAACGATGATACTTGATATGATTGGCATTTAATCATTCTCCCCATTTTACCTTTTCAAAATATCAAAATCAAATCTGGCCTATCAAATTCTTCTTCCTTCGATCTTCTTGATCGCGTATATTTTGATGGATTAAGAAAAGGGTAATTTTGTCTATATCCACAAGATTAATTAGTTAATCCACATTTTGACTTCATTGAGTTAATACACTAATTTTTATTTAGTTTATCCACACATGGATTGACACATAGATTTGTTTTCTTCTTTGTTTCTCCTCTTTCAAACTTTAAAAAAAATGAATTTCCATTCAAATAAATCAATATACAACATCATTCAATTCTTAATATGCAATCAACTCTCTTACTTTTAACGACAGTTCTATCTTGCCTGTTTGAATTTATAGTCGTAATTTTTTTAATTTTTTGTAGAGCAGAATGAATCGAAGAGACTTTTTGATTTTCTTTATTTTGGATATTGATTGTGCACATTCTCTTTATTTTAAATATGGATTGCGCACTAAAATTCCTCTCATTGTTGGTTAATTGCTTCAAGCTTAAGGTTGAATAATTTCTAGTAATGGATGAAACTAGTATACTTTTCATACGAGCTAAACAAATACTATGGATAAACTAAATAACTTACAAAAGTCAAATGATGCTTATAAGTAGAGTGTATTAACTAAATAAAATGGTACATGGAAATAAGATTACCCTAGAAAAGGAAATTTCTCATAAGTGAAGCTAGCAGAACGAAAAACCTTTATATTCGAGAAGGAATGACTATGTTTAGTTTATTAGATTTGGAAAGACATCTATGTTGAAATCAAAAGAAAGGCATCCTATCACTATTGATTGGCTAATGGATATGGAAGATTAAGGTATAATCTGGTTAAATTTAAAAGAACATACTTGAGGCTATTTGTAATAGCTAATTGATTGAGATCAAACTCTTTGGCATTTTGCACTTTATTCCTTGTCCGTTTTGATAAATAATAAACTAAAAAAACAACATTCTTGTTCTTTTGTAAGCTTATTTCTATTATTAGTATTAATTACTTCATTTGCAAATTAGTAGCTACTTTATTAGTGATACACACTTAATAAAATGATACTTTTAAAATAATATACTACGTAAACTTAAGAAAATAAATAGGTTGTTTAGCTAAGTCGTTTGAGATCGAACTCTTTGACTTTTGATAAATAATAGATTAAAAAAGTAACATGCTTGTTCTTTTATAGGCTTATTCCAATTAATTGTATTAATCCCTTCATTTGTAAATTATTAGAAACTTTATTAGTGATACATCACTCCATAGAATAATATTTTCTCATAATGCACTTATTAGATTTCGATGATACAATATTTCTATATTAAAGAAGATTAAAAGGTATAGTTGATTTCGGCAATACGATATTTACAACTAAAGAAGATTTGGATGATATTTGAGATAGTGACTCAAATATATTGTCCTTTTGATTGTATTAAAGAGGACAATAAATTATCTACATAAATAGAAGAATCGTTTGGAATATTGTAGTAATCAAACAATTTTCTAATCAGCTGATTAAAAAAGGAATCATATCAAGCACGTGCAAATGGGAGAAAATTGAAAAATCAAATGGATATACGTTTCCAAATGGATAGGAGAATGGATAAGACGTTAATTTATAACCATAAATCAATTGCTTCAACCCTAAGTAATAATATATATATATATAAAAAGATAGTCATTTTGTAGAGATTGGAATTGTACTCGAAGTTGTATTTTTTATTCTTTTCTTAGCCTTCATTATCAATCTTATATAACTTTCTTTTCTTAAGTAATAAAATCTCCTTTCTCCAAAATGGATATACACTATCTCATGATAGTGAAACCACCATACATCTATGTGTGAACTCTCTTTTCTATCTTCTATGATTTGTTGTTTCAATTCTCTTGTTGTTGTTTATTTTATAGCATTACCACACAACCTTATTGCTTCCGCATTTATTTGAGTTGATTCACGGTCATTTATATGAATCAACCCTAACAGGCTATGTAAACTTAATGAAATAAACGGGTTATTTACTTCCATTGATCTATATTTTCCTTTTCTTGGTGCAACTCTATATTTTGACTAATAACCCGAATATAAATGATGTTACATGAATGATTTGTTGCAACCCATATGGTAATGCTGAAAATTTTGTTATCATGGTTATGTGTTGGTGTGGATGACTGTACAAATTCTCAACTAAGCCCTATAGGACCTACAATATCTTCTTCATGTGAAGTGAATACTAGAGATATTTTTAACTTAATACAAATAGTGATTATAAAAACTACAGTTGCAATTTAAATGTGCAAATAGTAAGTAATGCCAGTAAAGAAAAGCCTATGGTTTGGTTTTATCAAAATAGAAGCAATTTAACATGGCACTCTTACCTATAACAAGTAAATTTACTTACCTACCTAAGGGTACCTTGAGAGAAGTCCTTGTCAAGTGAAAGCAGCATCCCATGAAGATGAAGCCAATCTAATTTGATATCTCTAAAACCAAAATAATGTCCAAAATAGAAGATGATATACATGTACAACCTTAACAATGGAGTAGAATCCGAATATACACCAAGGAATTTAACTATACAATCAAATATTTGAATAGCAATGAATCACTATTGAAGGACCAAAGAATACTGATGGATTAATTAAGTGATTGGGAATTACAATTAGAAATTTTGGTCAACATAACGCAAACCAATTGTAGACTATTTCTCTGTCTTGGGTATTCAAATATTCTGCGCATGTTTTTGTAGTATAAATGGTGAAGTTTTCATAATACCAAAAAAATTAAAGTGAGTAGATGTTTTTATAATACTGTATTTAATACACTAGCATGTACACTTGTGTATCCAGAATATTATGTACCATATCCATGCTATATTCCTATTATTATTATCAAAATGCATGTGTCGTTAATATAGATTAATTTGAACTATTTTACAAGCTTGAAAACCTCATTTTTATAAACTTGAATTTTTAAGTTATTCTGCATGAGCTTGTACTGAGAATAATTAAGAAAGTATCAAAGTTAAATGTGTTGTTGTGACATAATAGTTTTTTCAACCTCACATGCTCATCAAATACCAATTTAGAAATAACACTTTTGTGCAAGCATGATGATCGTGCATAACTTAAGTATTTTTAGCGTACCTAGTTAAATATGTTTTAATTTATATTACTCATTTTAAAATGGGTTACAATCTTAAGAATGAATAGGCTGCGCCATATTCAAATTTATTATATAATATATGTTGGTCCTTTTGGAATTTATTTTAACTTTAGCAGAGAGGGATTTTGAATATTAACTTGAAGTGCTTGGGGAAATTTCTTATTTTATAGATTCTTCCTAATTAAGTATCAAGCATCCATTATTATATACCCAAAAAAGCTACAACCCTGAATTAACTCTCATAGTATATTACACCAATATAGTTCTAACACCCGTAAGGCATTGCATCAATATTTTAAAACTGATGTTTAAATTAATACCCCAGTGACTAGGTAATGTTTGTAAACTCTTAGGAAAATATGCATCTAAACTCATAATACATACCTCGATCAATTAGCCAAAATATTCCAAAAGGTTGTAGTCCAATAGTTAAGAAAATCAACTTCTAGAATTGATGTTTGTTAAACAATGTTGAAAAAAAGAGCCAGTTCTTTCTTTTAATAACATATTGATAGTATAAGCTATTAGGTGTAATTGTATATGGAGTCTAAATCTTAACTCGCATTTTTTCTATCAAATAAGAGAATTGACTCAATATAAGAAATGGAGTATTATCTTTCGATAGCTTGGCTTGAGAGTATTTTATCATCACTAGTGTAGTTTGGGCGGGGTTGTTTTTAACCTAAGATTACTCAATACAATACAAAGATAAAGTATTGTATTAGCATGTATAAATAGACAGGGTATTGTATTAGAGTATGTAATGAAAACAGAGAAATCAATACTCCTATAATTTTTCAACATTCAATCTTCATTTCAATTCTCAGTTGATCAATACAAATTTGTGGTTACTCGTTCAAATTCAATTTTCTCAAAACTCTTTCAGGGTATTAGAGCCATGTTACAAGCCTAATGGCATTGCTGAAATCAATTCGAAATCAGAAGCTTCAGTTTTTCATTCGAAAGATATTAGAACTCAAGGTTCTTTGGAGCATTTCTGAAATTACTTTCGAAACCATAAGTTTATTTATATTAAAGAAATCATCAGAGAAATTTCATCATTTAGTTTCTTGAAACCCATTAGGTATATTTCATCATTTGGGTTTATAAAGTTGAATTTGTTTATAAAACAGGTACCGTGCCAAAGAAATAGATAAATTTCTGGCTCCAACAAGTTTTGTAGAAAAGGAGTGCAAGTTCAGTTGTAAGAAACATATTAAAACACAGTTTTAGAAATCAAGAAAGCAATCATAAGCAGAAAGATAATCATTGCCCTACCAAAAATCCATCAGATTATATTATCTTCATTAGATTCGACTGCAACTTACCTAATCTATCTGCAGCTAAGCCTTCTTGAATTTGCAAGTTCATTTGTTTACTCTATGACTGTATCTACGTAATTGATTTCTTCATGGATGAAGGTGATAATTCATCAGCAACATCAGATACTAATCTCAATTCTCAACAGCAGATAGTTGATGCAACAGAAAAGTCATCTTATTACCATCCATTTAGAAGAATATAATTATCTTCTATGGAAGCTTCAAGTTGAAACTACCATACAAGGATATGGTATTGAAAATTTTATTCTTGGCACCAGTTCATTCCCTCAAGATTCATTGCTGATACGCAAGGGAAAACAGTTAGCAATGAAGAATACACAAGATTTATAGGCAAGATAGATTAATAAGTTCTTGGTTGCTATCTTCTATTAATACAAAGCTGTTATCACAAGTTATAGGCTTTAAAACTGCTAATGAGATATGGATTACATTAGGAAGAAAATTCAATACACAATCTGTTGCAAAGATTATGCACCACAAGAGACAACTTCAAAGTGTCGGCAAGGATAATCAACCCATGAGAGATTATTTGGCACAAGTTAACAATATATGCAACATGTTTGAAGCAAATGGGCTTACAATTAGTGATACTGAACATGTATTGTCCATATTGAATGGCCTCGGTGATGAGTATGAGGTTGTAGTTGCAGTTTTATCATCTCAACCCACCTTAACATCTGTGGAGTATGTTCACTCAACACTATTTGCTCATGAAGCAAGATGTGATCATAAGAGACCTCAAGATTCAGATCTATCAATTAATTATGCTACTAGTAATAAAAACCGAGGTTCAAGCGTCAACAAACAAGGCCAATCTTATCAAAGAGGTGGTAACTCAAATAGATCCTGAGGAAGAGGAAGGTGGGGAAACAACAACAATAAACTAAGATGTCAAAAATGTGAAAAATTGGGTCATATGGAAATGAAGTGCTACTTCATATTTAATGCTAATTACATGCCGAATCAAAATCAAAATAATCGGAGAAATGGTAATCCTAGTATCAATATAGCACGGGTGTAATATGATACAAGCAATCTATCTGATAACAGCAGAGCGATCATTCAAGATACTACAGCAAAGTCAAAACACATACATGATGAAAGTTGGTATCCAGATTCAGGAGCTACAAATCACATTACTAGCAATCTTGACAATTTAAATCTTGGAAATAAAGAGTACAGAGGTAAACAAACAATTTGCATGGGAAATGGTGAGTCTGTTAATATTACACATACTGGAAATGCATCAACCAAAGGTGCAAGACAATTATTTTTGAACAATTTGCTAAGAATGCCAAAAATAAAGAAAAATATCATGAGTGTCTCTCAATTTTCTAGAGATAATCATGTTTATTTTGAATTTTATCCAAATTATTGTTTAGTTAGAGACATCCCAACTAAATAAATTTTGTTACAGGGTAATTCTGTGAGAGGTCTGTATAGATTCAATCTTATTAGTTCAAAAAAATTTGTGAGAAATCATCAATGTTACAATATTGCTGAAGTTAGTCGGACAAAGAAAAATAAAGATGTGTTTGATCTATGGCATTACAAACTTGGTTATCCTAATACAAATGTAGTTAAACAGGTTCTCAATGAAAATAAAATTGATTCTATCGATATATCTTTGCCATATGTATGTTCTTATTGTCAAATGGGTAAGAGTTACAAATTAGCATTCAGTGATTCTTTAACTGTATATTCAAAACCATTGGAATTAGTTACAATAGACTTATGGGGTCCAGCTCCAGTATATTCTGACTATGGCTACAGATATTATATATCATTTATTGATGCTTTTTCAAGGCATACACAGATATATTTTTTGAAGTCTAAGTTTGAAACATGTAAAGTTGTTATTCATTTTATATCCCTAGCAGAAAAACAAACTGGATGTCAAGTTAAAATAATCCAAACTGATGGTGGGACTGAGTATAAACCACTTAGTAGTTATTTCAATAAAAAAGGAATATTTCATAGAATTACTTATCCCTATACATCTGAACAAAATGGATTAACTGAGAGAAAACATAGACATGTTGTTGAGACATGTCTTACTTTATTAGCTTAAACATCTTTTCCATTGAAATTTTGGCCAAATTCTTTTAATACAACTGTTTATCTAATTAATAGATTGCCAACAAAGGTTCTCAAAGGAATTTCACCTATAGAAAAACTATTTGGAGTTAAACCCGATTATCAATATTTGAGAACCTTTGGATGTCTATGTTTTCCTTACTTAAGATCTTACAATAGCAATAAGTTAGATTTCAGATCAAAACCATGTATATTCTTTGGGTATGGAACTAATCAAAAAGGTTATAAATGTCTTGATGATAATGGAAGGATATATGTTAGCAGACATGTTGTTTATAATGAGTAGGTATTTCCTTTCAGCAATTCCACAATAAAAACAAGCAGAAAGATTTATAATCCAAATGTATCCGTAACTAACATACCTACATTTACTGATGATCTGTAAACTCGGAAGAATGAAAGGTCTGTTGGAGCTGATGATTCTCAACACGTAATTCTTGATCAACTAGGTCATGAATCATCTGAGCTGTCCAACTATCACAGTCAATCTCCTGCAAATTCAAATATACAATCACAACAAGTAAGTGAAAGCTATACAGAAAATCAGGAAGATCAATCATAAAATAGTAAGACAAATGAAGACGAACAACCACAAGCAAGAGTAGGTCATCCCATGATCCCAAGAGAAAAAGGTAGTATTTTCAAACCGAAGTTATATACTGCTGTAACTAGTATAGAAGTGCCTGAAACCTTTGAGCAAGCTATTGTTGACAAGAACTAGAAAGCAGCTATGGATGTGGAGCATAATACTCTCATGAAAAAAAACATGCAGTTACACAACACCAGAATTGCATTTTTCCAATGGTTATAACTGTTACAAATGAAAATTGTAACTGTTAAAACCGTTACAGGCAGGTACGTGACAAAATTTGTAACATTTTTCCCAATGGTAATAACCGTTGGGAATTGGGATTTTCCCAATGGTTGTAACCGTTGGGAAGGATACCCATTCCCAATGGTTATAACCGTTTAAAATTGGGATTTTCCTAACGGGTATAACCGTTGGGAATTGGGATTTTCCCAATGGTTATAACCGTTGGGAAAGATATCCATTCCCAATGGTTATAACCGTTGGGAATTGGGATTTTCCCAATGGTTATAACCGTTGGGAAAGATATCCATTCCCAATGGTTATAACCGTTGGGAATTGGGATTTTCCCAACGCTATAATCGTTGGGAAAATTATCCATTCCCAATGGTTATAAGCGTTGGGATAATACCAATTCCCAACGGTTATAACCGTTTGAAAAACCCCTTCCCCAAGATTAAATGCCAAGACGCAAATTTCACATAAAAGTTGCAGCTCGATTTTATATAAAGTTTCAACTGTACAACAACAATTATATAATCAATTTTCACAACACACAAAAATATGATATTAGAATCCACAAATGTCATACAAAGCGACTTCATCACTCACCATATGTAACAAACAACAATATATCACAATTCAACATATAATCATTCACCATACATAAAAAACGTCAAAACACCTAATTACTTTAAAGTATCACAATCTAAAAACAACTCAAAAAGTTTGCAAATAGCAAATCAAGAAGATTATACATAATGCAAGCGATAATTGGACCAAATTACAAAACCCACCACCAATTAGATTGAAAATTTTGTGCATACCTTTGTGGTGATTCAAAATTTGATTCTTCTGGGTTTAAAACATCCTCTACGCAGGCAATTTTCTCTTCCTCTAATGTTATATGTCGAACTAGAATCAAAAGAAAAACATCGATACATTACATGAAACTTACTCTCAACAACATTAATAGGCAATGTTTTAACATCTAATGTTACATTCCTTGTTCTGATGCTAAATAGTGTATGCAAATTAAATTTATGTTAAGAAGCATGACATGTTTATTTCGGTAATAGAAACTGTTGCTTTTCAAGTATCATTACACTCAGTTATCTTATTAGTTGAGAATATTCACTAATGCTTCCTCTTTTTTAGTAATAAAAAGTATCTCACTTTTTTAAACTAGACAATAATAAGTTGATGACTTGATTAAAGTTGGAATGAAAGTAAGCACACAAACAGATTCAAAATTAGTATATCACTCGCAAATAATGATTTTCTTTGTGTCAGAACAACACTTATGCTCGTAGAATACACATCCAAGCTTTTATATCAAACTCATAGATATAACATTTGAGCACAATCTATGGATGCTTATAGCTAATAGCTTCTGCGATTTAATTTGTTTCTATTAAGAACAAAATTATTTTGTTTCCTATACAATTTTAAGTTCAAAAAAATTCATCAATTTGAAAGTTTTAAGTACATGTGAATCATGTGACTTGAAAAACTCAACTCCAGAAGTGACTAATTTTGCATTTGAATTGACTCCATCTAAGTCAGAGAACGCTATCAATAAGACTTCTGGACTATAGACCAAAATACGAAATATTATTTAAATCATTATGACCCAATTTATGAATTTGGAAAGAAAAAAATTGTTTAGAGTAAATTTGTATCCTGAAAAATGAATAAAAAGTAATGGTGTAGCTGAGTTCCTTCAAAATTAGTAGCCATGAAACGGTAGACCAAGGTTTCAACTGATTCCATATTAATTTGTTTTCAAAAGTTGACGACACATTTAGTTTGATCACCACTTATGTTTTTTAAAATACTTTCATAAATTAATGGATTATTTGAGACTCTAAACATAGAACGTTCACCCGTATTACTCTTTTTATTGTACTTACCTAAGGGAGCTTACCATCAAATTTTCCAAACTACTATCATTATATATTTTAAGAAAGATTGTGTATGTATGTATTTTGCTAGAGCATAGGAAGAAGGGAAAATTTGATAAGGATTATATTAACTTATTTATGCGAGTGTAAAACTTATTAGGACTCCCATTGATACATTCTACAAAAATGCTATCGTCAATTATATAATAAACTAATGGAATACACATCCAGACCCTAATATCATCGTATCCATATCATGCGACAAATAAACGACTAATAAAGACAAACATACCTTTCCCATAAGTGTGAGATATCTATGAAAAAATAGAAAATAATAATTAAAATACTAAAATCTCACGATAAATTAATTTAAAATTATAAAATTATAATCTAATAACTTAATAACTAACAATTATAAAATTATAAGATAATTAAGTTATGAAACAATTAAGTTATAAAATTTTTAAGCTATCAAATTATTAAGAAACTTTCATAACAATTAAGTTATAAAGTTATTAAGTTATAATATTGTAAAGAAAATTATAAAATTATAAAAATTATAAAATAATGACGTTGCACCTCTACCAAGCTTCAAAAAGCACTTTGACACGTGAATCATTTCGGGAAATCCATACGATATTGATATAGACAAGCTAGTCAGGTGATAATCGAGCGCACTAGCTCTTATCTCAATCCTTTGTTAATCAGTTTCATATTTTAACAAATAGTGCAACTCGTCTATATAGGATACCCACCTTTCTTAATTCTGAAATTAACATGATATTTTCAGCTTTGCATTTCTTTATTTCCTACTAACATGAGAATTATCTATCGTAACGTGATGGTAACATCTTTCCTCTACTACGTTCATCTAGGAGAGGCAAATAAATGAAAATATATGATTGTCTTCCCCAAAATAAACATTGATTTCACACAACTAGCATGACAATAATTAACTAACGCCACTCAGTTTGAAGTTAAAGCAAATAAAGTCCAACCCTATATGTTTGAATGTGTGTAGCACCAATTAGCTTAGAATGTGAATTAGACTACTGGTAGGGTCACATAACATAATTACAGCGCAATGAATAGCAGCTAAAAACTTAGTATACCTTTTGAGTTATTTAGTTAATATCCGTAGAGAAAAGAGAGTGCAACATACAAATATTGACCAGAACATAGCACATGAATTCAGGCTTGATATTGAACAACAATATATAAAGGGAAAATAAGCAGATGGCATGTAGTTAAACGATAGTTTGAATTATAACTAAAACGCAAAAAAAAATGAAAATTTGTTAATAATTTTATAACTTAATAATTCATAACTTAATAACTTTAGTTATTAAGTTCTTAAGTTATTAAAACATGGGGAAATAGTTAATAAATGGAAAATTGAATTCTTTATGACCATTATTATATTTTTAAGCATGAAAATGTCAAAATTTCTATAATCAAAAGTTAAATGGAAAATAGTTGATTCAATTAGTTAAAAACATATGTATAGCTGAAAACTTATGATTTAATTTAATAGGTACCCTACCTGCCAGCAATTGCAGCATGAGAATGTGTTGTTTCCATTTCTATGTTATTGTTAAGGAAAGAAGCATGCTGGAAATAAAAGATTTCAAAAGATCACAATATATAACTTGTACTAAAACAAAATATTGAAACAAAAAAAAAATTGAAACAGATGTAATATTAACCACAAAGGGATCCATCTTGGCTGTTAGACTGAAGAAATTACCTAAGCAAGGCTCATCGACTGAAATCATAAATGATGTATAGAAATTTGAATCAAGTTACTAGTAGAGAACTTGTTAACATGAAAATTTTCAACAAGCTAGATGCATTAGGAGTTCCAAAATAAAGTTCAATGGTGTATATTGTGCAAAAATGCATATGTAACAAGATAAATGAAAGTTGTCAGTGAAATTGTAACGCCCCGATATTTTCAACCATTCGCATCCGCATATGTCGGACTTGAATTGCTCAAAACACCGAATTGTAAAATAAATTAGGAAAAACACAGCATAAACAGTAAATAAATAAATCACAGATCACAGACACAGAGTAATAAATGCAGCGGAAGTAAAGAAATAGTAGTTCATGAAGCTACTGTATAAATACATCAGAGTTATACAAGATACAACAGAAGTTTTATATGATAAACAAGCACAAGTTGAATGCATCACCAGAATCAAATGAATAACTGGAATCAATAGAATGCTGAAATTGAAATAGATGGCTGGATCTTCAAGCAAGGCTCCAGCTCCAAAGGTGAGTCTCTAATGCTGTCTCACTCAGTCTGACTCGAGCGTTAAGCAAAACACAAAACACTCGAGTCAGGACATACATACTTATACAATGTAAACCAACTCAAGTGAACTGTAATATAAGGTACAAGTAACTTAAAGGATGCTTGGGACCGCCCATCCTCTAAGGATCTGTTAAACTATTTACTATGTAGTAATATTTCGCTATTATAATAATGTCTATAGTAAAATAAACTTACTTTTTAATAGCTTTAAGGGGTTACCCATATAGCCCTTAGTACGTAATAGTCCCAGTAGTCCATCCAGTATCAGCGCATCTCCAGATCGGGAGACTAACCTAAATACTCCACGGGCTACGGGAGAAAATCAAACTCGTACAAGGCGCGATAGGGTAGGTGACACGGCACAACTAGGCAATGCCAGGGTAGATATACCAATTACGCTTCCGGGTCGGTGGTAACGCGTAGCGCGCAGCTACCGCCCATCTCGAACAACACCCCCAAATCAAAGAAATCAAAAGTGGCCACCGAATCAATCCAAAATTCAAGTATAATATCAAAGGGATGTGTCTAATCAAAGGTGCTACCTCAATTAAACCGTCGATTGCTTCTGTTTAAGCCACCTTATGCCAACTTATGGGAGTTGGGCCCACGTATTTACCTTAAAGGAAACGCCGCCACCATCCTACTTCATTCTGGAATCTCCACCGCGTACACGGTTGTTAAAGTGGTTTTCAGAGTTGGCAGAGAGTATGACAACTTCCGATCCCGGTCTCTTTAACAACCAAACGTTATTATAACTCATGGATATTTATTTCAAAATCATTTATACTTTCAAAACCAAACTACATATCCATTTCAAAATCATATCATTTCTTTCAAACTAGTATATACTTTCAAAACCAAAATATCATACTCATTTCAAAACTATATCACAATTGTATCATTTCCATTTCAAAACTAATTCAATAATATATCATTTAAATAAAACCCAAAATTCCAAATCATTGAATATTTCCTTCAATTTATTGAACTTGAAATATTCCTTTAAATTATCATAGCATTTTGGAAATGTTACCTTAAGGAATCATAGCATTTTTGGAATGTAATACTTTCCACTTTAACATTTTATAAAATCAAAGTATTTATATGCTTACAAACTTAACATGGTCATTTTATCAGAGCCTTATAGTTAAATAAACTATGTTACTGTAATATCCAAATTAAAGCTGAAATTCTTATGTTAAGTTCAAAGTACCTTAATAACTTACATTTTTATTACAATAAAGAAAACTTTATTATTTTAATCATTTAAAGTATGCCATTTACATAAATTAAAACTTGCATATCAAATGTACATTATCAACTTTACATTTTTTTTGCAAAGCAATCCGGTTTTATAGTGGGTCGTCCACTTTTATTACGAAAGTAATAAAGTTGATGTACAGGAGATAGGAAAAAGCACCTACACTACTAAGGATAAACAGAAAAATACAGCACAGGTATGTGGCAGACATGCCGCAATAGCTATGAAAATCACCTTGAACTAGGACTCCTTCGAAGAGGAAGAATCACCATCATCTGTAGGAACCAAAGGGACATTCCCACAAAGCCCAGCAAAGAGACTGAAACAAATAGCAAGACTTGGGTCGTAACCCATATCGCCAGAAGAGTAAATGAAAGAACGATCCCAGATAGATCAGCTAGCAAAACAGAATTCCTACTCGCGTCCACACCATCCAAATCAAGAACTAAAGAATCACCAGACGGTTTGTAATAAAGGCAACAAAGGTCCTCCTGATCATCAGTAACAAATCTGAAATACGTGTCATCCACGGGGCTAAATCTCATATCAGAGATGAGATCAACCCAACATCTTTCTGACTCGGCCCAAACAATCCGGGCAGAATCGGGGGCAGCTAAAGGAACGGCTGGGGCACCACAAGAAACAACAGCAACTAAAGGGGATGCAGGCCTAGCACCAGAAGGAGGCGGACTCAGATCAGGTGCTGGTAGGGGAGGGATCTGAGTAGCAGATGAAGGAACCTTAGGTATCCATTTCCGAAGTGGGGGGCGAGGCAGAGGAATCTTATGAGCAGCCGCAGAAGATTTGGTTTGTAGGCAGGAGATTTCTAGGTGTCCAAAAGAGTGACAGGATATCTGGAACCCAACCATAGCGAACACGAACCTCCGCAACATGCCCAACAAGCTGACCAGGAATAGTAGCCGGGAGAGGCTTGGAGGGGGATATCTCAATAAGTGCCTTTGCATACATCAATTTTTCTCGGGCTACCATATTAGCGTCAAAACACTTCAATTTTCCAACGTTGCAAGCTAACCAATTCAACCCAAGCAAAGGCTGAAGCGTCGATGGAATCTAAAAAAAGTACACCCAAACGGGTATGGAAAACACTTGCTCGCGAGCACTCGCCACAGTAGGAGACCAAGGAGTGATGATAAAGGGTTTTGCAGCAAAAAGAGAAGGCTCAGTAATAAGAACTGGACGTCGATCCTTAGCGGAGGAAAACTTGAGATAATACAAAGAGTCAATCAGCTTAACATTCAAATTACCACGCAACTTCCAAGCCTTCCGCAAAACCGTGGACGGATCACGAAGACGGTGATTTGGTTCCAGAAAGAAACCAACCAATATTCAGACCAAAAATCAACTCCAGCTTGGATAACATTTGGAGGAGGAATCTTCACTCCGTTCTCTTCTACAATTTCAAATTCAATTGGAGTGTATTCACCTGCGTTTCGCGGCAATGATTTAAATAAAGAAGACCAAGGTTTTCAGCAAACTGGTATAGCCGCAGGAGGCCCAGGACGATCCTCTACAAGTGGTAATTCAGGAGTAGCAACAGACGTGGGTGCTACCATACAATTAGCACTGAATAAAGGACCAGAATCCATAGTTGCATTTAAACAAACATTATCCGTGCATCGAACGGGCACAACGGTCTCAACCAAGCCAACATCACCACCTGACTGACCACCAAAATCACTCTCATTGACTAAAGAAACCGAAACTTGCTTGCCCTTATCACAGATGGGATTTCCAAGTATACTCACATTGGCACCAGGTGAAGGCATAATTCGCGGCATACCAGAAAGAGACGAAAGCGAAAATGCGTCAGGAAGCACGCAGCCAGCGACAGCAGAATCAACACTCGTGCAAGGGTGAGCAACAGGATCTTGGTTAGACAGATTGAATGCACGTAGGGGAGGAAAATCACAGGTCGAGAGAAGGTTAGGATGAGAGACGTCTACAGAAGACATGGATCTATAACGGCGGCCAGATCTGGTCGAAAAGGGAGAAAGGAGTCGCAGGGAAGAGGAATGAAAAGGAGAAGAGGACATGAACGGAGGGGAAAGATCGGGACAACCAAGAAGATGGGGAGGATTCACGGAGGGGAAGAAGAAATCGCGACACAAAAAAATCGCCTGTAACAGGACGCCATTACTAACTATTACAGTAAGTAACATTTGTCATTTTAATCAATTTAAAATGCGTCATTACATTGATTAAAACTTACATGTCAAATGTATGTTTTAACTTACATTTATTACAATAAAGAGCACTTATCATATTAATCAATATTATACTAATTAATACTTACATTATCAAATGTACGTTTTAATTTACATTTTTATTACAATAAAGCATTTATTATTTTAAATCAATATAACACTAATTAAAACTTACATTATCAAATGTACGTTTAATTTACATTTCTATTTCAATAAAGTGCATTTATTATTTTAAATCAATATTACACAAATTAAAACTTACATTATCAAATGTACGTTTTAATTTACATTTTTATTACAGTGAAGAGCATTTATTAATTTAATCAGTATCATACTAATTAAAACTTTACATGTTTCTTGCATTAATTAAAAACTTTACATGTTCTCTCATTAATTAGGACTTTACACCTTTCTTTCATTAATTAAAAACTTACACTTTTCTTTCATTAATTAAAACTTACACTTTTCTTTCATTAATTAAAACTTCACATGTTTCTTCAATTTAAAATACCTTATTTTCTTAACTTAAAATCTCCATTTGGAAACCAATTTCCAATCATCAAGTTAAGTCATATATATATAAATTATATTTTATACATTAACTTATACAACTTAACTTATAGAAAATCATTGTAAACCTATTTGTACAAACATATCCGCTTCATGGAATAAAATTCACTCCAACTACTAGGCTAGATTTAGAATTCCACATTAAATCAATTTTCATTATTTAGTTGTTTATTATATTCCAAATCTTTAAATTACAAATTTAAAACCAAATAAAGATTTTTTTCATTACAATTAAAAACCAAAATCAACTTATAAAATTTTAACTTATAGAAAACCAATATCTCTTTGTATTCTAAATCTTTAAATCAACTTTTTATTTAAATTTCCATATATTTATAAATTCAAAATACTTAATAAATTTAGAAAACCATTATAAAATTTTATCCATAGGCCTGTATAAAATTTTCTAACCTAGGTCAAGTGATACGGATATGTATCATTTCAATCCGTAATTTAAAAATAAAAATCCGGTTCTATCATTTCAAACCCGCAATCCCAAGTAAAAGAAATGCAATAAAAATCATTTGAGCCTATCATTTCAGCCCATAGTGATAGGGAACTTGCAGTGTGAGATGCAGTATATAAAATGCATAGTATAACATATAAATACATATTAGATGATGCAAAAAATATATAAACAACATTTAACATCATATAACATATCATAGGCATGTATAAATGACATATCAATTTATACAGATCCACTTGTCATTATTCCACAATAATATAAGTACATATGTCTAGAGTGATAAAAACTCTCCTTTTAAAAGCTAGAATCAAATTCACAATACAAAATTGAAACTCCGCAAAGCACAACAAGGCATGACCAAACTTTTGAGTAGATGGAGAGTCAAGATCCATATCTTGTATATAACAAATACACAAATCATAAGAATAAGATTCAATACAACAAAAGATGGATTAAACTATGCAATTTCGAATCAAAGAACATAACCTTGCTTTCAACCACCAAGTGGGCTTGGCCATGGTCTAATAGTGAGGAGGAGGTGATGTTGTGGTGGTGGAGGCCGAGCTATGCAAGGAGAAAGCAAAAAAGAAAAAGAAAAAGAAAAAGAAAAAGTGGAAAAAGAAGAGAGAAAGAAGCCATGGATCTAGACTTTTCCTTCCTCACTCAAATGATACAATGAGAAAAAAAATTATTTCACGTGAATGATAAGAGGCGGCTAGGTTTAAAAAGATTTGAATGGCTAAAGTTTAGGAATAGTTAGAAAATAAAAAGGAAAGGAAATTTAAAAAGGCACAATTTAAGTAGGGAAAAGATCTTTTATATATTTATCTTAAACAAATGAAAAGAGGAGTTTGATAACTTTGTACGTGATTGAAAAGGAGAAAATCACGACTATGCATTTATGAATAGATATAGTAGAAGATTAAAAGGTGGGAAATATATAAAGGCAAGAAATAAATTAAGAAACGTATGCCTACATTTAAAACATATCTTAATTGATTTGTTACTTATCCAATAAATATAGATGTATATACACAAAAGAAATCTTCACTAAATAAATAAAGTTTATACACATCATACAAGTAAATAAGAAGATGGAAATAGAAATAAAAAAAATCAAACACAGAAATTAATTATAAATTTAAAAAGGCATAATTTAAGTAGGAAAAGATCTTGCATATATTTTTCTTAAACAAATGAAAAGAGGAGTTTGATAACTTTGTACATGATTGAAAAGGAGAAACACATCTATGCATTTATGAATAGATATGGTAGAAGATTAAAAGGTGGGAAATATATAAAGGCAATAAATAAATTAAGAAACGTATGCCTATATTTAAAACATATCTTAATTGATCTGTTACTTATCCAATAAATATAGATGTATATACACAAAAGAAACCTTCACTAAATAAATAAAGTTTATACACACCATACAAGTAAATAAGAAGATGGAAATAGAAAGAAAAAAATGAAACGTAGAAATTAATTATAAATTTAAAAAGGCACTTCTTAAACAAATGAAAAGAGGAGTTTGATAACTTTGTACATGATTGAGAAGGAGAAAATCACATCTATGCATTTATGAATAGATATGGTAGAAGATTAAAAGGTGGGAATATATAAAGGCAAGAAATAAATTAAGAAATGAAATGACCCGACTTTCTTACCACAGAAAATCACATCATTTTTAAGAAAGAAAGGGATAGAAAAGAGAATAGAAAGAAGAGAAGAAGAAGCAACATCAGAATCTAACAGCAGAACGAATAAATTATATTAATAACATAGATATTACATAGTTTACAACAAATATCAGAGTTACAAAGACATATAACACATACTAGACAGTTATAAACACCTGTCTAGTTATACAACTCAAATCAGTACAAGAAACAACTCAGAGAAAACTACACGACGGAACACTATATATATACAGGCAGAAGCCTCCTGCTCCATTGCTCCTCCATAATTCGTCAAAGCTAACCTGAATCCTAACCCGAATCCCTTGGCTACTTGTAAAAATTTGAGTACCCAAGAGTTTAAGAAAACAGAAGATAAACTTTGGGTCAGACATGGGTCTGGTGTGAGTAACAGGTTAAAGTTGCTTAACTTTTAAAAAACCTTTTGAAAAGAAAGGTATCACGTAAGACTTCCCACATATAAACTTGGAAAAAAATTTACCTTACGCTAACCAAAACATTTGATAGGAAATCCGATGATATTATAATAGTGTCTAGGGTTTTCAAATAAATAAGAAATAGCCGAAATTGTTACATTTATTAAACTCCAGCTACTAGCCACAAAAGTGGGTAATACAATCAAAACAGTTGGCACTTATTGGATTTTGGATTCCATACAATGGAAGGGCTACTGGGGTACCGCCCGTCACAGTACGTGGCCTGGATCAACGTACCGAGGAGTACGCCCGCTCCCCTGCAACACAAAGCCGGACCCATTCCTTACTGAACAATTCCGAACAAGACAACCCCGTGGTTATAGCTAGCAACCTCCCACACAGCCGAATATAAAGGGACTTCTAGACAGAGGTAAATCTTGCTCTGCAGTGGGTGCGACCCACGAAGCCTTGTTGCACCTCCCATGTTTTAGACATTCCCGGTTGATGAGGCTTGAGGCTACGATTACCTTTATAGAACACATCACTTAGAATGCTCATCGTCCACCTGACGATGTTCTGAAAGCATTCAATCCATACAAGTTCGTTCCGGGTTCGAACGAAACCGAAGGCATCACCTCGTTACACTCATTTTGGAATCACCCTCAGAGTCAACAACGATAACCCTTGCACTCTGAACCACCATCTCGAACCTATAAGAACTAGTCCGTCAAACTCATTACGGAATCACCCATAGAGTTATACTGACGTATAGTCCTTACACCTCGAGTCTTCACAAAGCTCCATTTTGATTCACGACCTAACGCTATTTTGGAATTGATGTGGTTTTCAGATATCCAAATATAAAAACCCGATCCCGGTCTCATCGAAATCCAAAGCGTGTCTTTTAGGTCCAAGTTGTTTTGAAAGTTAAAATAATTCAATACAGTATCTATATACACACAGCTAGATAACTCATAAATCACAATTGATAATCAATCATTATCAAATAACAGGTAATCCACAATATCATGATCATAATAGATAATCCATATATCAACATCCCAATTGATCATCTATGTAATCATCACAATGCAACCAAGCATTCATACCACACTATTATATATCTCATTACTAAGATCACAAAGCATCCAAGACAATCAATGACATCCATTTATACATAAGCAATGATTTACTCATCACAATATAATTAATTTAAAATGAATTAAATTAACTATCTCTATCTCAAATTAATTTAAAATGAATTAAATTAATTACCCCATCTTTAATTAATTTAAAATAAATTAAATTAATTACTTCATCAATATATATCTTACTTACTCAATCGTTTAATTAATTACAATCAACTAATCATTCATTATTAATCACCTAAATTAATCACTCTTGATTAATTATCCTTAATAACACTCATGTAATTATCCTTAATTAATTTCACAAATTAATTATTTTCAACCAAACACTAATTAACCTTTAATTATTTCAATTAATCAATTAATCATAATTAATTACATTAATACTCAATTAATTACATTAATTAATTACCTTTAATTACTTATTATTGATTAATTAATCATAATGAATCAACTTTAATTATATCATTAATTAAAATAATTAATGATCCCCTTTTATTTATTTACCTTAAGTAATTAACTTATAATTACTAATCATCCCAGATTAATTACATTTAGTAATTAACTAACTTAATTACTTTATTTAAAACAAATTAATTATCCTTAATTAATTCCTTAATTAATCCCTTGATTAATTAGTAAGTAATTTAATCTAAATTACTTTATTCTTAATCCTCATTTAATGACATTCTGTAATTATTAATCAATTACTTAACTAAGTAAATTCCAAAATCATTAATTACACACAGTAATTATCTTTAAATCTCAAGTGTTTAAAATTAATTAAACTTACTTAATTAAAATAAACAAACATATTAAACTACATTTATTACATTAAGTAATTAATTTCTTAATTACTTTATCAAGTAATTACACTCAAACCATTTACAATTGATTATTATTAAATTAATTAATCTAATTAATTATAAAAATTAATCATATTAATTAATTTGTTAAATAATCCTGGTTAATGACCTTCATTAACCATCCTCTACTTATTTTATAAAGTAATTAACTTAAATTAATTACTATTTTGAATTATCTTTAATCATTAAAGTTAATTATTAAATTAATTAACCTTGATTTAAAACTTAATTACATAATTAATCATTTTAATTCATCATTAATTAATAATTTAATTAATGATCTTAATTATAAATTGATTAATCATTAATCAATTATTAATTCCAAATTCAATTAATTAATTAAATTAATGAATTAATCTTAATTACTTTATTAATTAAATAAATCCTGAAATATTAATCTTAATTTAAATTTCAAGATAAAACATAACTTAATTACGTTTAAAACAATTTAATTGAAACAAAGTACTTTTTGAACTATTTTAAATTTTCATTTTAAATACAAGTTTAAAAATAAAATAATTTTAAAACTTATCAAAGTTTAAATAATTTAAAACTTTTTAAATTGCAAATCAAACAAGTGCTATGAAATTTTTTAAAGTTCAATTCATTTCAAAATTTTAGAAATTTCAGTTCATTCTTAGTTTAAAACTTTCAAATTCAAATCTTCTATTAAATTTAAAACTAAAGTTCATTTTTAAACTTAGATTTCCAGATTTCAAATAAATCTTCAAACCTTACTCATGTTTGAAAACTCACTTTTAAAAGTTTAAACTATTTTACCAACATGAAATAGTTAATTAAGGTAAATTTTTTAAACTTTTATTTTTATTTAAAAACTGGGATTTGAATTTAAATCAGAAATTCAAACATTGAATTTGAATTTAAACTTAAACTTTACTTAAACAAAATACTACAGATTTTTAATATTTTAAAACCTAGATTTTATAAAAGGTTTCTGAAACCTGTAAATTACAATTCAACCCAAGAAACCTTAGTACTATTTCGGGTTTTATGCTACTCTACTTCGAGTTTCCAATCTACTTGCTTCGAGCAAATTACAGAGCTTCCCCGCAACACACCCAAACCCAAATTCATCACCAGGAAACTCATCGCTGTGCATATGCACGGCGATCCTCGCCTTCTCTGATCATCAGAGATGATCAAATTACTCCCAGTAACTCATCAATCCACTAACATCATCATCAGATTGAACAAAAAATCAAAGAATTAAAAATTAGCTCACTAAACCCAAACCTGAAACATGTTTTCAGGTTTTTGACCCAACCTGTCAATGGCGAGTTTACGCCTCTCCGACCACTTGACGTTCAACCCCTCCGGCCTCGAACTCCTTCACCCATCAACTACACAATCACCAACTATCACAACAGTCGATCCATCCTACACCTCACACTGTCTCAATGCTTAAACCTATTCAAAACTAGGGTTTAAACAAAGATTTACAAACTGCAACCAATCTAACAATTTATATTCTCATTTCTGATTTTTCTAAGGATCTATGATCCTTCCTCTATAACTTAGAAGAATTCTGAGTTTCCTCAAATCACAGATTACATGAACTTGCTCAAAATCAATTTTTAGTTCATGAACAAATTGCTACTGAATCATACACCTAAAAATCCTGATAATTGATTTAAAAATCAAGTTTTTGTTAATGCTTTAAATTTATGAAACTGGATTTCAATATTAATATGATTGGTTTTGATCAATATTAACATATAATGGTATTACCTATTTATACAGAGATAACACCCTGTTTTTAACTCACCTAAAAACTTTTAAACCTTAACTTAAGAAAATAAAACACATTACTTTATAAAGTTGAATTCTAATCTATGATAAGCAAACTCCTTTTTATTATTCTAAAACCCAGTTACTATCTCAAATCAGATTAATTGTAGGGATTCTTTTAAATAGGAAGATGATCTGGGTTCACTGCAGAACATAAACAAAACATGCATACACAGTCACATTTACATCAGGCACACAAACGTGTTTTATCTCAAGCAACTTAAATTACAATTTAAGATTTAAATGTTACTCACCTTAATTCAATGCAGACCTTCTGTTGATCATTTGAATTTTGCAGAAGACATAAAAATGCAGGCTTGACCCTTTGTACTTCATGTTGAATTGATATACAGTTTTGCATGTTTGTTTTCCAGGAAATAATGCAGATGTATTTGACAAGCTTCAAACTGAGGTTGCGCAGAAAAGATGCAAGCATGATCATCTCCAGGTTTTAAGAACAGGATGCAGGCTTCACTTGAATTTTGCAGACTAATGTTTTGAATTTGAGATGAAGGTGGGTTTGATTTTGAAGAGAAGTGGAATATGCAGATGTTGGTGAATCAATGCAGATTTGAACATGGTTTAGAATATGCAGGCTTGATTGTTAATATGAAGATGAATTTGATTTTAGAAGTTTGAAGATCCCTTTGATTCAGGAAAATGAAAATGTAATATGAATGAAGATACAGGCTAAACTAAATGTATTTTCAGATTTAATTAAGTAAAAGAAAAATTAAAATAAAATTTACACTTGTACAAATTTTACACATTTGTCAATTTGTTAAATTAGTCTTTTAACACTTGTTAATTTACTCCCTAAAAATGCAACACTTGTTACCTAAAAATGATTAGTATCTAATTTACAAATCAATGTATGTGTTATCCTAATTTAATATGTTAGTATATATTTAAATATATGTATAAATTTATAAAAGAAATAAAAACAAACCATGATTTACAAATTGAAACTTATACATATAATAATTAAACAATTTAAGATTTTATACTGTTGAATTTAAATTCAAACTAAATTCAAAATCAATTATTTTCAAATCAAGTTATAAATATAAATTCAATTTGAAATAAAAATTACAAATTCTATTCAAAACTTATTTATAAAGATAATACAATATCAATATTGTTTTTATGAATCTCTTATTATTAAATTAAAATCATTTTAAAAGAAATTATATTTGTATCAATAAAATATCTATTTTATTAAGCCATGAGACCATTTTGTTGAATATATTCTAAATTTAAAAATCAATCTAATTTAATTTAAATATTTTATATTTTTCTTATCAATTTTAAAATCATATATTTATTTATGAAATAGTTTTAAAAACTCAATACTAATTAAAATCAAAATTTCCAATTTATAATGTATATATTAGAATTTTAAAACATGATTCATTTATTAAATTTCAACCAAAATCATTTATTTAACTTTGAAAAGCTTAAATATTAAATAAAACAAATTTTCCAAATTACTACAAATATTAAAACTAGAAAATATGCTTTACTTATTAAAATTAAAACAATACTAATCTATTTAAAATATAAACCATTTATTTGTTTGTAAATAGAAATCAATTTATTATTTTTAAAAAATAAAATAACCAATTTAAATAATTATTGAAGAAGATTATTAAATTTATTTGAATACTTATTAACAGAATATCAATATCAATTTAATTTTTAATACATATTATTAAATTGATATTGTTAAAAATTATGGGATATTACAATACTTCCCCCTTAAAAGAATTTCGTCCCTGAAATTTAAAACAAAGGTAATTTAATAATCTTATTAAATTTAAAATTTTAAACACAAGCATATATCAAACATATGCTAGCAACCAAAAACAACCAATCAAACAAGTCTACTTGTCCAGACAAATTCTGGATAGAATTTTATCGAGTTTCCCCAAGTATGTATATATATATATATACATATATATATATATATATATATATATATATATACCGGGATATTCGCTCCAGAGAATCCACAAAATCAATACTATGAAGCTACAAAGCTCCTATACAACTATATCTATAACACTAGACAAGATATCAGACTACAAACGAGTCTGACTCAACAACCAAAACACCAGAACTGCTGGTTCCACAACCAGAGATAGATCATACACGTACTCCCTCAGAGATACATGAAACTCATCGAATCCCAGTTATCCAAACTGGCAATCCAATCTTGTAGATCAATCACTTATTCTCCAAGAATACAGAAAAGATCCAAAACATTTCAGAGCTAGCTTCTCAGACTTACCCAAACTTATAGCTCACTTTTGATCAGAGAGAACTTATCCAAAATCAAATCTCTGACTTCAGAGTCCAAATTCCTCCGACTCTTATCCACAAAATCTCTTCGGACAATCCTGGGCTGTCTACAAACTTACTGATCAGCTTAACCTTTGTTGATGCTTCTAGAAACAAACAAAACCAATCAACTCAACAAAATGATTTCCTCAAGATCAACCAAAACCAAGAACCCAAACTCTACTCCTCAACATCAGAAGACAACAACCTCTCTTATCCGTAAAAGGAAAGCAGATGTACTTCTAAACTGCTTCCGCTGCTTAACTCTGATCTAAAGTAGAAGAGAATGCTGAAGAAGAACGCAAGCACAAACGGGACAACACAACCCAGAGATATGATTCAGGAAATCCATAAGAAATTTTCAAAAGTTCCTCCAAAACTCCGAGCTGCTACACCAACTCAACTCTTGGAACCATTCTCCTACAAGGCTGAACCACCGGTACCACTCCTCGAATCCTGGTCGATAAAAACTCAACTTCTAGATGCGAACCAAACTCTGACTTCCTGAAGACATCCAGAAAAACTCAGATAACCCAAGAGAACACTCAAACAATCGCAAGTCACTTTTGCGAACCACCCAAACCAAATCCAAGAAAAACTGTTCTCCCTTAACCAAACAGAACAGCTTACACTTAACTAGCCAACCCATCGAAGAAACAGGACCACTTAACTGATTCTGAACTCCTCTTCAGAAAAACTGCTAAGCCAGAAGATCTCTTGCCAACACCGAGAACACTCCAAGCTGCACTGCTACCACAGGTGCCAAAGAATTCCAACACAAAGCTCTCCGAGAAAATCGGACCTCAAAGCAAACAGAACCACCGGCTGAACACAGCCACAACACTGAAGCAGACTCACTTCCTTAACTTGTTCCAAAGAAAACATCTTCAGAAACATCCATAGTCACTGCATCTCATCATGCAGCTACTACTTCCTGAGGTATCCAAAATACCATTACTCACTTGCTTCTGCCCAGCCGACAGATCCAAACTCTACTCATCATCTTCAGAAATGAACTCCAAACCTTCACAGGTTTCCTTCAGAGATTAATGAAGTTCTTCGTCTCTACAGAACTCACTCGAGACGTTATTAGGTCTACAGTCTCGACAGATAGACTTCAAACATTCAAACTCCAACCAATGGTAGTCGTGTTACACACACTTCTACCTCATCTACCTTTATAACTTACATTGGAATACCCGAACAGGTAACCCAACAAATAGGTAGAAATAAATAAATAAATATATATATATATATTAAAAATTACAAATACGCTCTCTCAAGAAGACACCACTACAGAGCCTAGGTATTCACTCAACCTAATGCTCTGATACCAGCTGAAACGATCCGACTTTCTTACCACAGAAAATCGCATCATTTTTAAGAAAGAAAGGGATAGAAAAGAGAATAGAAAGAAGAGAAGAAGAAACAACATCAGAATCTAACAGCGGAATGAATAAATTATATTAATAACATAGATATTACATAGTTTACAACAAATATCAGAGTTACACAGACATATAACACATACTAGACATTTATAAACACCTGTCTAGTTATACGACTCAAATCAGTACAAGAAACAACTCAGAGAAAACTACACAGCGTAATACTATATATGTATACACGCAGAAGCCTCCTGCTCCATTGCTCCTCCACAATTCGTCAAAGCTAACCTGAATCCTAACTTGAATCCCTTGGCTATTCGTAAAAATTTGAGTACCCAAGAGTTTAAGAAAACAAAAGATAAACTCTGGGTTAGACATGGGTTTGGTGTGAGTAATAGGTTAAAGTTGCTTAACTTTTAAAAAACCTTTTGAAAATAAAGGTATCACGTAAGACTTCCCATACATAAACATGGAAAAGTTTTTACCTTACGCTAACCAAAACATTTGATAGGAAATCCGTTGATATTATAATAGTGTCTAGGGTTTAAGAAATAGCCAAAATTGTTACATTTATTAAATTCCAGCTACTAGCCACAAAAGTGGGTAATAGAATCAAAACCGTTGGCACTTATTGGATTTTGGATTCCATACAATGGCAGGGCTACTGGGGTACCGCCCGTCACAGTACGTGGCCTAGATCAACGTATCGAGGAGTACGCCCGCTCCCCTGCAACACAAAGCCGGACCCATTCCTTACTGAACAGTTCCGAACAAGACAACCCCGTGGTTGTAGCTAGCAACCACCCACACAGCCGAATATAAAGGGACTTCTAGACAGGGTAAATCTTGCTCTCCAGTGGGTGCGACCCACGAAGCCTTGCTGTTCCTCCCCTGTTTTAGCCATTCCCGGTTGATGAGGCTTGAGGCTATGATTACCTTTATAGAACACATCACTTAGAATGCTCATCGTCCACCTGACGATGTTCTGAAAGCATTCAATCCATACAAGTTCATTCCGGGTTCGAACGAAACCGAAGGCATTACCTCGTTACACTCATTTTGGAATCACCCTCAGAGTCAACGACGATAACCCTTGCACTCTGAACCAAGTCCGTCAAACTCATTACGGAATCACCCACAGAGTTATACTGACATATAGTCCTTACACCTCGAGTCTTCACAAAGCTCCATTTTGATTCACGACCTAACGTTATTTTGAAATCGATGTGGTTTTCGGATATCCAAATATGGAAACCCGATCCCGGTCTCATCGAAATCCAAAGCGTGTCTTTTAGGTCCAAGTTGTTTTTAAAGTTAAAACAATTCAATACAGTATCTATATACACACAGCTAGATAACTCGTAAATCACAATTGATAATCAATCATTATCAAATAACAAGTAATCCACAATATCAAGATCATAATAGATAATCCATATATCAACATCCCAATTGATCATCTATGTAATCATCACAATGCAACCAAGCATTCATATCACACAATATTATATATCTCATTACTGAGATTACAAAGCATCCAAGACAATCAATGACATCCATTTATACGTAAGCAATGATTTACTCATCACAATATAATTAATGTAAAATGAATTAAATTAACTATCTCTATCTCAAATTAATTTAAAATGAATTAAATTAATTACCCCATCTTTAATTAATTTAAAATAAATTAAATTAATTACTTCATCATTATATATCTTACTTACTCAATCATTTAATTAATTACAATCAATTAATCATTCATTATTAATCGCCTAAATTAATCACTCTTGATTAATTATCCTTAATTACAATCATGTAATTATCCTTAATTAATTTCACAAATTAATTATTGTCAACCAAATAGTAATTAACCTTTAGTTACTTCAATTAATCAATTAATCATAATAAATTACATTAATTCTTAATTAATTACATTAATTGATTACCTTTAATTACTTATTATTGATTAATTAATCATAATTAATCAACTTTAATTATATCATTAATTAAAATAATTAATGGTCCCCTTTTATTTATTTACCTTAAGTAATTAACTTATAATTACTAATCATCCCAGATTAATTACATTTAGTAATTAACTAACTTAATTACTTTATTTAAAACAAATTAATTATCCTTAATTAATTCCATAATTAATCCCTTGATTAATTAATAAGTAATTTAATCCAAATTACTTCATTCTTAACATCCTCGTTTAATGACATTCTGTAATTATTAATCAATTACTTAACTAAGTAAATTCCAAAATCATTAATTACACACAGTAATTATCTTTAAATCTCAAGTGTTTAAAATTAATTAAACTTACTTAATTAAAATAAACAATCATATTAAACTAAATTTATTACATTAAGTAATTAATTTCTTAATTACTTTATCAAGTAATTACACTCAAACCATTTACAATTGATTATTATTAAATTAATTAATCTAATTAATTATAAAAATTAATCATATTAATTAATTTGTTAAATAATCCTGGTTAATGACCTTCATTAACCATCCTCTAATTATTTTATAAAGTAATTAACTTAAATTAATTACTATTTTGAATTATCTTTAATCATTAAAGTTAATTATTAAATTAATTAACCTTGATTTAAAACTTAATTACATAATTAATAATATTCATTCATTATTAATTAATAATTTAATTAATGATCTTAATTATAAATTGATTAATCATTAATCAATTATTAATTCCAAATTCAATTAATTAATTAAATTAATGAATTAATCTTCATTACCTTATTAATTAAATAAATCCTGAAATATTAATCTTAATTTAAATTTCATGATAAAACATAACTTAATTATGTTTAAAACAATTTAACTGAAACAAAGTACTTTTTAAACTACTTTTAAATTTTCAGTTTAAATACAAGTTTAAAAATAAAATAATTTTATAACTTATCAAAGTTTAAATAATTTAAAACTTTTTAAATTGCAAATCAAACAAGTGCTATGAAAATTTTTAAAGTTAAATTCAATTCAAAATTTTAGAAATTTCAATTCATTCTTAGTTTAAAACTATCAAATTCAAATCTTCTTTTAAATTTAAAACTGAAGTTCATTTTTAAACTTAGATTTCCAGATTTCAAATAAATCTTCAAATCTTACTCATGTTTAAAAACTCATTATTAAAAGTTTAAACTATTTTACCAACATGAAATAATTAATTAAGTTAAATTTTTAAACTTTTATTTTTATTTAAAAACTAAGATTTGAATTTAAATCAGAAATTCAAACTTTGAATTTGAATTTAAACTTAAAGTTTACTTAAACATAAAACTATAGATTTTTAATATTTTAAAACCCAGATTTTATAACAGGTTTCTGAAACCTGTAAATTACAGTTCAACCCGAGAAACCTTAGTACTACTTCGGGTTTTATGCTACTCTACTTCGAGTTTCCAATCTACTTGCTTCGAGCAAATTACAGACCTTCCCTGCAACACACCCAAACCCAAATTCATCACCAGGAAACTCATCGCCGTGCATACGCACGGCAATCCTCGACTTCTCCGATCATGAGAGATGATCAAATTACTCCCAGTAACTCATCAATCCACTAACATCATCATCAGATTGAACAAAAAATCAAAGAATTCAAAATTAGCTCACTAAACCCAAACCTGAAACATGTTTTCAGGTTTTTGACCCAACCTGTCAACGGCGAGTTTATGCCTCTCCGATCACTTGACGTTCAACCCCTCCAGCCTCGAACTCCTTCACCTATCAACTACACAATCACCAATTATCACAACACTCGATCCATCCTACACCTCACACTATCTCAATGCTTAAACCCATTCAAAACTAGGGTTTAAACAAAGATTTACAAATTGCAACCAATCTAACAATTTATATTCTCATTTCTAATTTTTCTAAGGATCTATGATCCTTCCTATATAACTTAAAAGAATTCTGAGTTTCCTCAAATCACATATTACATGAACTTGCTCAAAATCAATTTTTAGTTCATGAACAAATTGCTACTGAATCATACACCTAAAAATCCTGATACTTGATTCAAAAATCAAGTTTTTGTTAATGCATTAAGTTTATGAAACTGGATTTCTATATTAATATGATTGGTTTTGATCAATATTAACATATAATGGTATTACCTGTTTATACAGAGATAACACCCTGTTTTTAACTCACCTAAAAACTTTTAAACGTTAACTTTAGAAAATAAAACACATTACTTTTTGAAGTTGAATTCTAATCTATGATAAGAAAACTCCTTTTTATTATTCTAAAACCCAGTTACTATCTCAAATCAGAACAATTGTAGGGATTCTTTTAAATAGGAAGATGATCTGGGTTCACTGTAGAACATAAACAAAACATGCATACACAGTCACATTTACATCAGGCACACAAACATGTTTTATCTCAAGCAACCTAAATTATAGTTTAAGATTTAAATGTTACTCACCTTAATTCAATGCAGACCCTCTGTTGATCATTTGAATTTTGCAGAAGACATAAAAATGCAGGCTTGACCCTTTGTACTTCATGTTGAATTGATATACAGTTTTGCATGTTTGTTTTCCAGGAAATAATGCATATGTATTTGACAAGCTTCAAACTGAGGTTGTGTAGAAAAGATGGAAGCATGATCATCTCCAGGTTTTAAGAACAGGATGCAGGCTTCACTTGAATTTTGTAGACTAATGTTTTGAATTTGAGATGAAGGTGGGATTGATTTTGAAGAGAAGTGAAATATGCAGATGTTGGTGAATCAATGCAGATTTGAACATGGTTTAGATTATGCAGGCTTGATTGTTAATATGAAGATGAATTTGATTTTAGAAGTTTGAAGATCTCTTTGATTCAGGAAAATGAAAAATGCAATATGAATGAAGATACAAGCTAAACTAAATGTATTTTCAGATTTAATTAAGTAAAAGAAAAATTAAAATAAAATCTACACTTGTACAAATTTTACACATTTGTCAATTTGTTAAATTAGTCTTTTAACACTTGCTAATTTACTCCCTAAAAATGCAACACTTGTCACCTAAAAATGATTAGTATCTAATTTACAAATCAATGTATGTGTTATCCTAATTTAATATGTTAGTTTATATTTAAATATGTGTATAAATTTATAAAAGAAATAAAAACAAACCATGATTTACAAATTGAAACTTATACATATAATAATTAAACAATTTAAGATTTTATACTGTTGAATTTAAATTCAAACTAAATTCAAAATCAATTGTTTTCAAATCAAGTTATAAATATAAATTCAATTTGAAATAAAAATTACAAATTCCATTCAAAACTTATTTATAAAGACAATACAATATCAATATTGTTTTTATAAATCTCTTATTATTAAATTAAAATCATTTTTAAAGAAATTATATTTTTATCAATAAAATATCTATTTTATTAAGCCATGAAACCATTTTGTTGAATTTATTCTAAATTTAAAAATCAATCTAATTTAATTTAAATATTTAATATTTTTCTTATCAATTTTAAAATCATATATTTATTTATGAAATAGTTTTAAAAACTCAATACTAATTAAAATCAAAATTTCCAATTTATAATGTATATATTAGAATTTTAAAACATGATTCATTTATTAAATTTCAACCAAAATCATTTATTTAACTTTGAAAAGCTTAAATATTAAATAAAACAAATTTTCCAGATTACTACAAATATTAAAACTAGAAAATATGCTTTACTTATTAAAATTAAAACAATACTAATCTATTTAAAATATAAACCATCTATTTATTTATAAATAGAAATCAATTTATTATTTTTAAAAAATAAAATAACCAATTTAAATAATTATTGAAGAAGATTATTAAATTTATTTGAATAATTATTAACAGAATATCAATATCAATTTAATTTTTAATACAGATTATTAAATTGATATTGTTGAACATTCCGGGATATTACAATCCTCCGCCCTTAAAAGAATTTCGTCCCTGAAATTTAAAACAAAGGTAATTTAATAATCTTATTAAATTTAAAATTTTAAACACATGCATATATCAAACATATGCTAGCAACCAAAAACAACCAATCAAACAAGTCTAATTATTCAGACAAATTCTGGATAGAATTTTATCGAGTTTCCCCAGATGTGTGTTTATATATATATATACACACACATATACCGGGATACTCGCTCCAGAGAATCCAAACAATCAATACTATGAAGCTACAAAGCTCCTATACAGCTATATCTATAACACTAGACAAGATATCAGACTACAAACGAGTCTGACTCAACAACCAAAACACCAGAACTGCTGGTTCCACTACCAGAGATAGATCATACACGTACTCCCTCAGAGATACGTGAAACTCATCGAATCCCAGTTATCCAAACTGGCAATCCAATCTTGTAGATCAATCACTTATTCTCCAAGAATACAGAAAAGATCCAAAACACTTCAAAGCTAGCTTCTCAGACTTACCCAAACTTATAGCTCACTTTTGATGAGAGAAAACTTATCCAAAATCAAATCTATGACTTCAGAGTCCAAATTCCTCCGACTCTTATCCACAAAATCTCTTTGGACAATCTTGGGCTGTCTACAAACTTACTGATCAGCTTAACATTTGTTGATGCTTCTAGAAACAAACAAAACTAATCAACTCAACAAAATGATTTCCTCAAGATCAACCAAAACCAAGAACCCAAACTCTACTCCTCAACATCAGAAGACAACAACCTCTCTTATCCGAAAAAGGAAAGCAGATGTACTTCCAAACTGCTTCCGTTGCTCAACTCTGATCTGAAGTAGAAGAGAATGCTGAAGAAGAACGCAAGCACAAACGGGACAACACACCCCAGAGATACGATTCAGCAAATCCATAAGAAATTTTCAGAAGTTCCTCCAAAACTCCGAACTGCTACACCAACTCAACTCTTAGAACCATTCTCCTACAAGGCTGAACCACCGGTACCACTCCTGGAATCCTGGTCGATAAAAACTCAACTTCCGGATGCAAACCAAACTCTGACTTCCTGAAGACATCCAGAAAAACTCAAATAACCCAAGAGAACACTCAAACAATCGCAAGCATGGTTTTAAATCTCATATATATCGCCCAAGATCTCCTCCAAGATCTCCTTTTCATACTTAAACGAGACGATACATCAAATCTCCGCCATATCTCCCTTGACACTCATCTCGTCCGAGATATTCAAATCTCACCCGATATATGGATCAAAATCTCAATCCGAGATCTCATCTGAAATTATACATTTTTCTTATTTTCCATAATAATTTTTATTTTCATATTGATTCAAAAGAAACTACTCAATCCAATTATAATTTACCAACTTCTTGAACATATTCTTTACTTTTTCTTTTAATGAGCCATAGCGAAAGGTTTCACTTCTTTATTATGTTCAAATAAAAGGATATTATTCGATCATTACCAAATCAATTAAGCTAATCAAGCTACTACTCTTCTAAAAATATTCATTTTTCTATGTATATCAAGTATGTTACCATTTTCATTTTTACTAATAAAGTTAAAACCGTTAAAAAAAATTTGACGCATCAATTTTAGACACATAACTACATCCGAGATATACCCGAGATGCATTATAAGGCTCGAGATGTCAATCCGAGATGTACACCCGATATGTACTCGTCTCGTCCGAGATCTCCCCCGATAAGAGATAACTTGTGTAAAAATTCCGAGACGAAATGTGACCGAAATACGATATTTAAAACCTTGATCGCAAGTCACTTTTGCGAACCACCCAAACCAAATCCAAGAAAAACCATTCTCCCTTAACCAAACAGAACAGCTTACACTTAACTAGCCAACCCATCGAAGAAACAGGTCCACTTAACTGATTCTGAACTCCTCTTCAGAAAAACTGCTAAGCCAGAAGATCTCTTACCAACACCGAGAACACTCCAAGCTGCACTGCTGCCACAGATGCCAAAGAATTCCAACACAAAGCTCTCCGAGAAACTCGGACCTCAAAGAAAACAGAACCACCGGCTGAACACAGCCACAACACTGAAGCAGACTCACTTCCTTAACTTGTTCCAAAGAACACATCTTCGGAAACATCCATAGTCACTACATCTCATCATGCAGCTACTACTTCCTGAGGTATCCAGAATACCATTACTCACTTGCTTCTGCCCAGCCGCAGATCCAAACTCTACTCATCATCTTCAGAAATGAACTCCGAACCTTCACAGGTTTCCTTCAGAGATTAATGAAGTTCTTCGTCTCTACAGAACTCTCTCGAGACGGTATTAGGTCCATAGTCTCGACAGATAGACTTCAACTTCAAACATTCAAACTTCAACCAATGGTAGTCGTGTTACACACACTTCTACCTCATCTACCTTTATAACTTACATTGGAAAACCTGAACAGGTGACCCAACAAATAGGTAGAAATATATATATATATATATATATATATATATATATATATATATGTATATATATTAAAAATTACAAATACGCTCTCTCAAGAAGATACCACTACAGAGCCTAGGTATTCACTCAACCTAATGCTCTGATACCAGCTGAAACGACCCGACTTTCTTACCACAGAAAATCGCATCATTTTTAAGAAAGAAAGGGATAGAAAAGAGAATAGAAAGAAGAGAAGAAGAAACAACATCAGAATCTAACAGCGGAACGAATAAATTATATTAATAACATAGATATTACATAGTTTACAACAAATATCAGAGTTACACAGACATATAACACATACTAGACAGTTATAAACACCTGTCAGTTATACAACTCAAATCAGTACAAGAAACAACTCAGAGAAAACTACACAGCGGAATACTATATATACACACGCAGAACCCTCCTGCTCCATTGCTCCTCCATAATTCGTCAAAGCTAACCTGAATCCCTTGGCTACTCGTAAAAATTTGAGTACCCAAGAGTTTAAGAAAACAGAAGATAAACTCTGGGTCAGACATGGGTCTGGTGTGAGTAACAGGTTAAAGTTGCATAACTTTTAAAAAACCTTTTGAAAAGAAAGTTATCACATAAGACTTCCCACACATAAACATGGAAAAGTTTTTGCCTTACGCTAAGCAAAACATTTGATAGGAAATTCGATGATATTATAATAGTGTCTAGGGTTTTCAAATAAATAAGAAATATCCGAAATTGTTACATTTATTAAATTCCAGCTACTGGCCACAAAAATGGGTAATACAATCAAAAACGTTGGCACTTATTGGATTTTGGATTCCATACAATGGCAGGGCTACTAGGGTGCCGTCTGTCACAGTACGTGGCCTAGATCAACGTACCGAGGAGCAAGCCCGCTCCCCTATAACACAAAGCCAGACCCATTCCTTACTGAACAGTTCCGAACAAGACAACCCCGTGGTTGTAGCTAGCAACCACCCACACAGCCGAATATAAAGGGACTTCTAGACAGGGGTAAATCTTGCTCTCCAGTGGGTGTGACCCATGAAGCCTTGCGGCACCTCCCCTGTTTTAGCCATTCCCGGTTGATGAGGCTTGAGGCTACGATTAGGTTTATAGAACACATCACTTAGAATGCTCATCGTCCACCTGACGATGTTCTGAAAGCATTCAATCCATACATGTTCGTTCCGGGTTCGAACGAAACCGAAAGCATTACCTCGTTACACTCATTTTGGAATCGCCCTCAGAGTCAACGACGATAACCCTTGCACTCTGAACCACCATCTCGAACCTATAAGAACTAGTCCGTCAAACTCATTACGGAATCACCCACAGAGTTATACTGCGTATAGTCCTTACACCTCGAGTCTTCACAAAGCTCCATTTTGATTCATGACCTAACGTTATTTTGGAATCGATGTGGTTTTCAGATATCCAAATATGGAAACCCGATCCCGGTCTCATCGAAATCCAAAGCATGCCTTTTAGGTCCAAGTTGTTTTAAAAGTTAAAACAATTCAATACAGTATCTATATACACACAGATAGATAACTCATAAATCACAATTGATAATCAATCATTATCAAATAACAGGTAATCCACAATATCAAGATCATAATAGACAATCCATATATCAACATCCCAATTGATCATCTATGTAATCATCACAATGCAACCAAGCATACATATCACACAATATTATATATCTCATTACTGAGATTACAAAGCGTCCAAGACAATCAATGACATCCATTCATACATAAGCAATGATTTACTCATCACAATGTAATTAATTTAAAATGAATTAAATTAACTATCTCTATCTCAAATTAATTTAAAATGAATTAAATTAATTACCTCATCTTTGATTAATTTAAAATAAATTAAATTAATTACTTCATCAATATATATCTTACTAACTCAATCATTTAATTAATTACAATCAATTAATCATTCATTATTAATCACCTAAATTAATCACTCTTGATTAATTATTCTTAATTACACTCATGTAATTATCCTTAATTAATTTCACAAATTAATTATTGTCAACCAAACAGTGATTAACCTTTAATTACTTCAATTAATCAATTAATCATAATTAATTACATTAATTCTTAATTAATTACCTTTAATTACTTATTATTGATTAATTAATCATAATTAATCAACTTTAATTATATCATTAATTAAAATAATTAATGATCCTCTTTTATTTATTTACCTTAAGTAATTAATTTATAATTACTAATCATCACAGATTAGTTACTTTAGTAATTAACTAACTTAATTACTTTATTTAAAACAAATTAATTATCATTAATTAATTCCTTAATTAATCCCTTGATTAATTAATAAGTAATTTAATCCAAATTACTTCATTCTTAACATCCTCATTTAATGACATTCTGTAATTATTAATCAATTACTTAACTAAGTAAATTCCAAAATCATTAATTACACAGTAATTATCTTTAAATCTCAAGTGTTTAAAATTAATTGAACTTACTTAATTAAAATAAACAATCATATTAAACTACATTTATTACACTAAGTAATTAATTTCTTAATTACTTTATCAAGTAATTACGCTCAAACCATTTACAATTGATTATTATTAATTAATTAATCTAATTAATTATAAAAATTAATCATATTAATTAATTTGTTAAATAATCCTGGTTAATGACCTTCATTAACCATTCTCTAATTATTTTATAAAGTAATTAACTTAAATTAATTACTATTTTGAATTATCTTTAATCATTAAAGTTAATTATTAAATTAATTAACCTTGATTTAAAACTTAATTACATAATTAATAATTTTCATTCATCATTAATTAATAATTTAATTAATGATCTTAATTATAAATTGATTAATCATTAATCAATTATTAATTCCAAATTCAATTAATTAATTAAATTAATGAATTAATCTTAATTACCTTATTAATTAAATAAATCCTGAAATATTAATCTTAATTTAAATTTCAAGATAAAACATAACGTAATTATGTTTAAAACAATTTAATTGAAACAAAGTACTTTTTGAACTATTTTAAAATTTCATTTTAAATACAAGTTTAAAAATAAAATAATTTTAAAACTTATCAAAGTTTAAATAATTTAAAACTTTTTAAATTGCAAATCAAACAAGTGCTATGAAAGTTTTTAAAGTTAAATTCATTTCAAAATTTTATAAATTTCTGTTCATTTCAAAATTTTAGAAATTTCAATTCATTCTTAGTTTAAAACTTTCAAATTCAAATCTTCTATTAAATTTAAAACTAAAGTTCATTTTTAAACTTAGATTTCCAGATTTCAAATAAATCTTCAAATCTTACTCATATTTAAAAACTCATTATTAAAAGTTTAAACTATTTTACCAACATGAAATAGTTAATTAAGTTAAATTTTTAAACTTTTATTTTTATTTAAAAATTGGGATTTGAATTTAAATCAGAAATTCAAACTTTGAATTTGAATTTAAACTTAAACTCTACTTAAACATAAAACTGCAGATTTTTAATATTTTAAAACCTAGATTTTATAACAGGTTTCTGAAACCTGTAAATTACAGTTCAACCCGAGAAACCTTAGTAATACTTCGTGTTTTATGCTACTCTACTTCGAGTTTCCAATCTACTTGCTTCGAGCAAATTACAGAGCTTCCCTGCAACACACCCAAACCCAAATTCATCACCAGGAAAGTCATTGCTGTGCATATGCACGGCAACCCTGGCCTTCTCTGATCATCAGAGATGATCAAATTACTCCCAGTAACTCATCAATCCACTAACATCATCATCAGATTGAACAAAAAATCAAAGAATTCAAAATTAGCTCACTAAACCCAAACCTGAAACATGTTTTCAGGTTTTTGACCCAACCTGTCAATGGCGAGTTTACGCCTCTCCGACCACTTGACGTTCAACCCCTTCGGCCTCGAACTCCTTCACCCATCAACTACACAATCACCAACTATCACAACACTCGATCCATCCTATACCTCACACTGTCTCAATGCTTAAACCCATTCAAAACTAGGGTTTAAAAAAAGATTTACAAACTGCAACCAATCTAACAATTTATATTCTCATTTTTGATTTTTCTAAGGGTCTATGATCCTTCCTCTATAACTAAGAAGAATTCTGAGTTTCCTCAAATCACATATTACATGAACTTGCTCAAAATCAATTTTTAGTTCATAAACAAATTGCTACTGAATCATACACCTAAAAATCCTGATACTTGATTTAAAAATCAAGTTTTTGTTAATGCATTAAGTTTATGAAACTGGATTTCAATATTAATATGATTGGTTTTGATCAATATTAACATATAATGGTATTACCTATTTATACAGAGATAACACCCTGTTTTTAACTCACCTAAAAACTTTTAAAACTTAACTTAAGAAAATAAAACACATTACTTTATAAAGTTGAATTCTAATCTATGATAAGCAAACTCCTTTTTATTATTCTAAAACCCAGTTACTATCTCAAATCAGATCAATTGTAGGGATTCTTTTAAATAGGAAGATGATATGGGTTCACTACAGAACATAAACAAAACATGCATACACAGTCACATTTACATCAGGCACACAAACATGTTTTATTTCAAGCAACTTAAATTACAGTTTAAGATTTAAATGTTACTCACCTTAATTCAATGCAGACCCTCTGTTGATCATTTGAATTTTGCAGAAGACATAAAAATGCAGGCTTGACCCTTTGTACTTCATGTTGAATTGATATACAGTTTTGCATGTTTGTTTTCCAGGAAATAATGCAGATGTATTTGACAAGCTTCAAACTGAGGTTGTGCAGAAAAGATGCAAGCATGATCATATCCAGGTTTTAAGAACAGGATGCAGGCTTCACTTGAATTTTGTAGACTAATGTTTTGAATTTGAGATGAAGGTGGGTTTGATTTTGAAGAGAAGTGGAATATGCAGATGTTGGTGAATCAATGCAGATTTGAACATGGTTTAGAATATGCAGGCTTGATTGTTAATTTGAAGATGAATTTGATTTTAGAAGTTTGAAGATCTCTTTAATTCAGGAAAATGAACATGCAATATGAATGAAGATACAAGTTAAACTAAATGTATTTTCAGATTTAATTAAATAAAATAAAAATAAAAATAAAATTTACACTTGTACAAATTTTACACATTTGTCAATTTGTTAAATTAGTCTTTTAACACTTGTTAATTTACTCCCTAAAAATGCAACACTTGTCACCTAAAAATGATTAGTATCTAATTTACAAATCAATGTATGTGTTATCCTAATTTAATATGTTAGTTTATATTTAAATATGTGTATAAATTTATAAAAGAAATAAAAAAAAATCATGATTTACAAATTGAAACTTATATATATAATAATTAAACAATTTAAGATTTTATACTGTTGAATTCAAATTCAAACTAAATTCAAAATCAATTATTTTCAAATCAAGTTATAAAGTTTGAAATAAAAATTACAAATTCTATTCAAAATTTATTTATAAAGACAATACAATATCAATATTGTTTTTATAAATCTCTTATTATTAAATTAAAATCATTTTAAAAGAAATTATATTTTTATCAATAAAATATCTATTTTATTAAGCCATGAAACCATTTTGTTGAATTTATTCTAAATTTAAAACTTAATCTAATTTAATTTAAATATTTAATATTTTTCTTATCAATTTTAAAATCGTATATTTATTTATGAAATAGTTTTAAAAACTCAATACTAATTAAAATCAAAATTTCCAATTTATAATGTATATATTAGAATTTTAAAACATGATTCATTTATTAAATTTCAACCAAAATCATTTATTTAACTTTGAAAAGCTTAAATATTAAATAAAACAAATTTTCCAAATTACTACAAATATTAAAACTAGAAAATATGCTTTACTTATTAAAATTAAAACAATACTAATCTATTTAAAATATAAACCATCTATTTATTTATAAATAGAAATCAATTTATTATTTTTAAAAAATAAAATAACCAATTTAAATAATTATCGAAGAAGATTGTTAAAGTTATTTGAATAATTATTAAAAGAATACCAATATCAATTTAATTTTAATACAGATTATTAAATTGATATGGTTAAAAATTCCGGGATATTACAAGAAACGTATGTCTACATTTAAAACATATCTTAATTGATCTGTTACTTATCCAATAAATATAGATGTATATAAACAAAAGAAATCTTCACTAAATAAATAAAGTTTATATACACCATAGAAGTAAATAAGAAGATGGAGGCTAAGCCTAGTTTGAAGGAAGGCAAAGAAAATAAAATAAAAATAGAAGAGAAAAAAAATAGAAAAACAAAAGAAAACGTAGCCATTACTTACAAGAAAATTTCTCACGTGAAGATGCAAATGAAAATGAGATGTGGTAAAGAGTTTTTATACGTGAATTAAAATTTTCTAGGGGAGTTATTCACGCCAAATCAAGTGCGACGAATTGGCAAGTAACTAAGTACTTAAATGGCTAGAGATTTGAAAGGATTTATTTCCTATTAAATAAAAAGAAACAATGGAACAAAATGGGGTAAGTTACTTGCTTTTTCATGTGAATTGATAGGGTATGAATGGATAAAGTTTTAGGTAGGCACAACTAGAAATTAATTAAGGGGGTAGGAAATAAATGATAGGCAAATAAAGAGGCAGGAAATAAAACAAATGTAACGTATGCCAATTAAAATAGATAAATCAAATAAATATAATCTAAGTTTATACAATTAAAATAAAAATAAAATAAAAATTAAAGAAACAAACATAGGGAAATAAAATATGAAATATATATATATATATATATATATAATGAAAACACATAAGTTTATTGCGTGTAAAACGCAGGTATTTATCCAAATCTAAAAGTATAAATCGGAATTTCATGAAACGAAAAGCAAGATAAATATTAAAATAAAATACATTTATAAAGAAAAAGATTAAAATTTAAAAATTCAAATTTTTTTATTTAAACTAAAAATTCAAATTTTGACCAAAATATAAAATTTTCAAAAATTGTTTATTTATTGCATTTGAAAAATAAATTACAAACAAATTCCAAACTTACATTGGAAAAATTCTAAAATTCATTTTTATTAAGTCCATTACTACAATACAAGCCTAATTAACCATTCGTTCCTTAATATACTCCAATTTAACAACTTTTAAACATTGTATTACATTTCACACAAATGTAACTTTTGTTTATATTTATTAAAAATTGACTTCTCATTTCAATTTAATAGAATAAATAAACATGTAACACATAATTATTGTCACTGTTTACTTTTAACTACATTTATAAGTTTATTGCCTAGAGACCAAAACTACAATTACTTATAGGACCATGGTCTTACTCAATTTCCATTCATTATATTATACCACATTCTTGAATCTCCTTCAATCTATCAAAAATTTAGCTTTAGTTACCTTTTTTTACCATTCAAATTAGTTATTACATCCACATTAAATAACCAATTTCTATTTCTTTTAATATTTTAATTACATAATCTTATTATGTCAACTGTTTTTAATTACCTAAAATTTACGGATTGTTACACTGTCCCCCCACTCAAAACTTTCCGTCCCCGAAAAGGAAAAAGAAGGGCAAAGAAGGAATTAAGTAAACAATACATCTTATTCAAAAACACTAACTTTAAAAACAAATAAAATTATAAAATTATTTAAATAAAATATACCAATTTATTTAAAAATTCTTTTAACATCATTTATACTGTATATTATTCAATTAACCCTTCATTCTATTTACCTCTATTAATCTTTTTATAACTAAAATTTAAGTGTATAATGTTTATTATGACCACTCAAATTTTTATTTACAAAAATCTTTTTTATATTGTATATTATCAAATTACATAGTTAATTTCTGAATGATTTAAGTAAGTTATATTGGAATGCAATTGAGTATTATACAAATAAAATTTTCTAATTCAATTATTTCAACTTAAATATTTATTCAAAATTTTTGGTTCATTTTATAATTGAAAACATTCTTTAAGGTAAGTTTAAGAATTACATTTCCGATTAACATCAAACATTTAGAGGTAAATAAATATATATACAATTATATCAAATCAAATTAAATCATATATCCATATATATTATAAATCAAGTCATATTTTGAAATTCAAATCAATTGAATTTCAAAGAAAAACAGTAGCAAAGCTACAGAATGGTCTCTTCACTTCGAACTCGAAAATGAATGTCGATGATGCTGCAGTCATCACCGAAATTATTTTCCAGTGATAAGAGAAGAGCACTGACTTAAACATTAAAAATTCTTTGAAAACAATCTCTATTTGGAAAACACTTTAAATAATATATCTTTTAAAACTTTAAAAACCCAAGTTTGAAACTATCCGAAATTAAATTCTCAATTTCTTGATTTAGATTCATTTTAATTTCCAAATTAATTTATAGCTATGTTTTATGGTTCGGTTATTTATATAGGAGACAAAAGACAATGGTTACAAGATATATATAAAGTCAAATATTATTTCTCAACCACCAATCAAATTAATTATCAAATTTCAGAAAGTTATACACATATATAATATAATTATGCAGAAATTTATTTCATTTACTAAATTTGAAAATAATATTGTGTCAATTTGTTATGTTCAAGTGTTTTAGAGATCCTATCGATAGCGTTGATCAGATGAATCAATCGGAAACCCAAATCAACATCAACAACTCAAACAACACAATATCTAAAACATTTTAAATATAGCTTTACAAAGCAAGAATAGGAGTTCAAATTTAATTGACTCAAATTAAAGAGAGTTCCGATTTGAAGATAAGTTGGAAGCAAAAGACAAAATGATAAATAGCAGAGTAGGAAGATGGATAAGCTTACATAAATTGCGGGCAACCTTAATCGGGTCAACCGTGACTTTAAGAATTAGATCAATGTGGAATTCTGAGGCAATTCTACATTCGATCTTAAGAAATAGAATTCGAAATAACAAGAGGTACTAGCATCTACACCAAGTATATGTATAAATCTCAGGAGAATCAATGCTAATTGCAAAGGAGTTTCACCCCTTTACAAATCATCTGAATGTTGACGAGACCGCCAATTTATTATAAAGATCATTCGAAGTGGAGTTATGGGATACTCCAGAATCAAAAGAAGAAGAATAGTGAGGGACAAGAATGAATTTTGAAACCGCAGGGAACGTTCCAAAACTCAAAAGAAACCCAAGTCAGAAAGGAAGAAATTCAACTCAAATGAAAGTGATTCTGTAAATAAATTTACCATATATGCTAAGTTTGCCTAGAGACAAAGCTCTGATACCAAATGCAACGCCCCGATATTTTCAACCATTCGCATCCATATATGTCGGACTTGAATTGCTCAAAATACCGAATTGTAAAATAAATTTGGCAAAACACAGCACAAACAGTAAATAAATAGGTCACAGACACAGAGTAATAAATGCAGCAGAAGTAAAGAAATAGTAGTTCATGAAGCTACTATATAAATACATCAGAATTATACAAGATACAACAGAAGTTTTATATGATAAACAAGCACAAGCTGAATGCATCACCGGAATCAAATAAATAACTGGAATCAATAGAATACTGAAATTGAAATAGATGGCTGGATCTTCAAGCAAGGCTCCAGCTCCAAAGGTAAGTCTCTAATGATGTCTCACTCAGTCTGACCCGAGCGTAAAGCAAAACACAAAACACTCGAGTCAGGACATACATACTTATACAATGTAAACCAACTCGAGTGAACTGTAATATAAGGTACAAGTAAATTAAAGGATGCTTGGGACCGCCCATCCTCTAAGGACCCGTTAAACTATTTACTATGTAGTAATATTTCACTATTATAATAATGTCTATAGTAAAATAAACTTACTTTTTAATAGCGTTGAGGGGTTACCCATATAGCCCTTAACACGTAATAGTCCCAGTAGTCCATCCAGTATCAGCGCATCTCCAGATCGGGAGACTACCCTTAATACTCCACGGGCTACGGGAGAAAACCAAACTCGTACAAGGCGCGATAGGGTAGGTGACACGGCACAACTAGGAAATGTCAGGGTAGATATACCAATTATGCTTCCGGGTCGGTGGTAACGCGTAGCGCGCAGCTACCGCCCACCTCGAACAACACCCCCAAATCAAAGAAATCAAAAGTGGCCACCGAATCAATCCAAAATTCAAGTATAATATCAAAGGGATGTGTCCAATCAAAGGTGCTACCTCAATTAACCCGTCGATCGCTCCTGTTTAAGCCACCTTATGCCAACTCATGGGAGTTGGGTCCACGTATTTACCTTAAAGGAAACGGCGCCACCATCCTACTTCATTCTGGAATCTCCACCACGTACACGGTTGTTAAAGTGGTTTTCGGAGTTGGCAGAGAGTATGACAACTTCCGATCCCGGTCTCTTTAACAACCAAACATTATTATAACCCATGGATATTTATTTCAAAATCATTTATACTTTCAAAACCAAACTAGCATATCCATTTCAAAATCATATCATTTCTTTCAAACTAGTATATACTTTCAAAACCAAAATATCATACTCATTTCAAAACCATATCACAATTGTATCATTTCCATTTCAAAACTAATTCAATAATATATCATTTAAATAAAACCCAAATTTCCAAATCATTGAATATTTCCTTCAATTTATTAAACTTGAAATATTCCTTTAAATTATCATAGCATTTTGGAAATGTGACCTTAAGGAATCATAGAATTTTTGGAATGTAATACTTTCCACTTTAACATTTTATAAAATCAAAGTATTTATATGCTTACAAACTTAACATGGTCATTTTATCAGAGCTTTATAGTTAAATAAACTATGTTACTGTAATATCCAAATTAAAGCTGAAATTCTTATGTTAAGTTAAAAGTACCTTATTAACTTGCATTTTTATTACAATTAAGAAAACTTTATTATTTTAATCATTTAAAGTATGCCATTTACAAAAATTAAAACATGCATATCAAATGTACATTATCAACTTTACATTTTATTATTACAGTAAGTAACATATGTCATTTTAATCAATTTAAAATGCACCATTACATTGATTAAAACTTACACGTCAAATGTACGTTTTAACTTACATTTATTACAATAAAGAGCACTTATCATTTTAATCAATATTGTACTAATTAATACTTACATTATCAAATGTACGTTTTAATTTACTTTTTTATTACAATAAAGCATTTATTATTTTAAATCAATATTAAACTAATTAAAACTTACATTATCGAATGTACGTTTAATTTACATTTTTATTTCAATAAAGTGCATTTATTATTTTAAATCGACATTACACAAATTAAAAATTACATTATCAAATGTACGTTTTAATTTACATTTTTATTACAGTGAAGAGCATTTATTAATTTAATCAATATCATACTAATTAAAACTTTACATGTTTTTTGCATTAATTAAAAACTTTACGTGTTCTCTCATTAATTAGGACTTTACACGTTTCTTTCATTAATTAAAAACTTACACTTTTCTTTCACTAATTAAAATTTACGCTTTTCTTTCATTAATTAAAACTTTACATGTTTCTTCAATTTAAAATATCTTATTTTCTTAACTTAAAATCTCCATTTGGAAAACAATTTCCAATCATCAAGTTAAGTCGTATATATATAAATTATATTTTATACATTAACTTATACAACTTAACTTATAGAAAATCATTGTAAACCTATTTATACAAACATATCCGCTTCATGGAATAAAATTCATTCCAACTACTAGGCTAGATTTAGAATTCCACATTAAATCAATTTTCATTATTTAGTTGTTTATTATATTCCAAATCATTAAATTACAAATTTAAAACCAAATAAAGATTTTTTTCATTACAATTAAAAACCAAAATCAACTTATAAAATTTTAACTTATAGAAAACCAATATCTCTTTATATTCTAAATCTTTAAATCAACTTTTCATTTAAATTTTCATATATTTATAAATTCAAAATACTTAATAATTTTAGAAAACCGTTATGAAATTTTATCCATGGGCCTGTATAAAATTTTCTAACCTAGGTCAAGTGATACGGATATGTATCATTTCAATCCGTAATTTAAAAAGAAAAATCCGGGTTCTATCATTTCAAACCCGCAATCCCATGTAAAATAAATGCAATAAAAATCATTTGAGCCTATCATTTCAGCCCATAGTGATAGGGAACTTGCAGTGTGAGATACAGTATATAAAACGAATAGTATAACATATAAATACACATTAGATGATGCAAAAAATGTATAAACAAAATTTCACATCAAATAACATATCATAGCATGTATGAATGACATATCAATTTATACAGATCCACTTGTCATTATTCCACAATAATATAAGTACATATATGTAGAGTGATAAAAACTCACCTTGTAACGATCCAGAATTTATATTAATTAAAATTCATATATTTAATTAATTTTAAATATTAATAAGTGAAATTTATAAGTCAAATAATTTATTTGTCGAATATCTGGATTTAATTGGATAATTAAATCGATAATTTAATAGTTGAAATTACAGGAAATAATTGGAAATTGGTCAAATATGATTAAAAATGATTTGTCAAATTTTATTATATCATATTGGAGTTATAACAATGATATAGAACTTTTAAAATCGAATTAGAAGTTAAATTGTGAAAATTGAATATTTTAATATTTAATTGACGAGTTAAAATAGCCATTTTTCAAACAGTCTCGAATTTCGACGAAACTAGTTTCAACGGATCCGTAATGTGATATTATTGTAAGGTTTCAAAGTTCGTGTCAATCGGATTTACCGTTTTTCCGGCGCAAGCCAAAACGCGTAGAGATTAGTTTAAATCGATTTAATTTAAATTTATCGTTTATTGCCATAACTCGCATAGATGATCGAATTGGCCTCCAAAACATGTTCCATTGTGTTCGGAACGCGGGGTAAACCTTAGGAACGCCAACTGGCACGCTTCATTTGGAGTTCGGAAAATCCGAGATGAATAGTAATTCGCCAATTTTCTATAAAAGGCCTTGGATTATTCACATTTGCAAAGGAAATAGAAACCCTAGGGTTTTATACGCAGTCGCCACTATCTCCACGAACGGTCGAGATCATCTCGTTTTCTTCCTCAAATTCCTCTCAATCTGTAAACATTTATGAAAACTTATCAACACGAAAGTTGTAGAGCGGAGCAAGATCTCCACATCCATACGGTGGAGTGGCGAATAACTCAACGAATCAACAACAATCCACGTTTGAAGGTGAGCGGTTCATGCTCGATTCTCGAGCTATAGGCACAACCGAGTGCTATGCTATTGTAGTCGAGCGTAGAGCTCGTGAAGGCGCACACAACGATGGTGGTTGATCGACCTAGAAGCGATCGTGGAGGGGGCGACTTGGAGGGTTTCAACGTGATTTTTGGGTTCGGTTTCCTGCTAATTGACGCGATGATGAGAAGGAAGGAGGCATGGCCCAGATTCTCCAAAGAAAGAACGAATGGCAGATGATTGTTTGGGGTAAAATAATACAAAGAACTGTATAATTATTTATATAAAAATTTGTATAAACTTTAAAAATTCATATCTTTGTCATACGAAGTCGAAAACGCACGAAACAAGTTGCGTTGGGTTCGTATGCATGAACACTACGCAATGGAGCTGGATTGGAGTCGTTTGGAGCTAGTGAAAATTTCGGGTAAAATTAAATGCACATTTAATTCGAAATAAAACGCTGAAAACGGAATTGAAATCATGGTAAGAACTTCTCACTCAATTGAATTAGTTTCGATTTTAATTTTAAATAGTTAGATTTAAAATTTCTTGATTGTATGTTTGAATGATAATTGTTATCTATTGATTGTTAAAATAGACGTTATGAGCCGTTAGTAAGTGGAGGTTATTTATTAAAAACGTATACCGCGAATATTTCATCGTATAGTGAAATTGGTATTATATATGTACTTGGAGTTGATTTCCCGCATTATATAGCGGATGAGACCCTATTGCGCCGTCTATTAATCGGATAGTATTTTATAAACCCCATATACCGCGATATTTCGTCTTGAAGTGAAATTGGTATTGTGCTAACATCTTTGATGTAGGAAACAGGTTGGAGGGATCCAACTGGATTCCTCAAACATTTGAATTGGTTTCAATGTTGTGTGTTGATCTATTTATTGATCTATTTATAATCTGCGTGATTATCTTTGTGGTTGAAATGGTTAAAGGCTATGTTTTAGCCGAATATATTTTGGAATCGTTAGATGCCGAAAATAAATAAAAATTGATTTTTTTTAAAATTTAAGTTGAAAAGTCATAATAAAATCTAATTTTGGAATTGACTCATTTTAAATGAATAAACGTTGCAATTTATATGTTATAAAAATTATGATTTTTGAGAAATATAACCAAAATGTGATTTTTTAGATAAATTGTTGATAAATTTATAAAATTATTTAAATTGGGATTTTTGAATTATTATAAATGATTTATATAAAATATTTATAAATTAAAAATATTGGAATTATAAAATAAGTTTTTATAAGTGTTAAAGTGGATTTCATAAGTGAATGAAATTCACAGTTTTATAAATTATGAAGTTATAAAATGAATATATTTTATAAAATAAAATATTTATAAGTAATTAACTTATAAATTGGATTTTTGCGTGTAAATGGAATATGGATAGAATTTGTTAATAAAGTGATTTTATAAGTTGAAGTGTCCATAAAATATAAATGGAATTTATAAACGTTGTTTTATAAATCCGAAAATGACTTATTTTGATAAGTTAATTATTATAGCTTATTAAAGGAAATATATCCACGATTTTGGACAGTGGTTAATCCTTTAAATAAATTATGCAGAAATGTTAAATTTGGATAAGGAAATATATTCACGATTTTGGACAGCGAATAATATATTAAAGAAATATTTTGGAAAAGTGATATTTTAAATAGAATTAAAACGATTCAAAAACGTTTTAAATTGTGTTAAGTATCGAAATCATAGATTTCAACATTTATTGTTGAAATAGACGTTTTCGAGGAATAGAAGCAAATGATGGACTATAACACTGTTGTTATAGTAAATGATTTCCAAAAGGAAATGTTTTATATTGTCTTGGGATTTATATACCTATTTTAAGTTTGAATCCCTATACTAGTGATTTTGGGTTGTCGTAAAAATGTTTTACGTAACATTCGTTTTGACCCAAATAAATGTGTTTAAGAGAATCTTTTCCTTATAAAATAAAATATATACTTAATTTAGATTTAAGTATATTTATATTTTCAAAATGTTGAAAATAAATAGATTGGTGAATTACTTATCATTAAATAGGTATGGAAATGCTTTTCCAATATGAAGTGAATGTTTGAGATTTTTATCTTTTAAAGATAAATTGAAAATGAATATTAGAAATCAATTTAAAAATCATATATTCATAGATATTTTGGAATTGTAAATTCACTATGGAATTTATAAAAGAAAGGGAAATTAGTTAAAAATAAACGTTGATTTATTTTAAAGTGTGGAAATTAATTTACGGATTTGGAACGTAAATTTAATAAATCGGTAAGGATTTATTTAATTGGTTTAAATGAACCATTTTGAAATGAAAGTTGTAAGGGTGTAAATTTATTTGAAATTGGTTTTCAAATGGTTGAAGTGTGGGATATGTATCTAGTAAAGATATTTTTGGAAAATAAATAATTTGGGAAATTATTTGGAATTTGGTGATGTTGAACACGCCTATTGATAGTTAAATAACCGACTATCAATATTTACCTTTAAATAGGTATTTGTTGTGATTTGCTTGAATTTGAATGCTACACTTATTTTTAAATAAGCGCTCACTATTCGGGTTAGCCGGGAAAGGACCTTGGGGTCGTATAACCCATTCTGAATATGTGATACGTCGTTATGGATTGCATTTGATGACCGGTGGTGAAGACCGGGTATTTGTGAAAACGATAGGATGACCTATCAATTTTCTCTGCACCGTTAGCTACGGTATGGAGATTTCCTTTATGATGGGAAGTTTTATCGGGATTGTGAATACCCGGATTGCAAGAGCTTCTTTGGAAGTGCCTTCGGTTCTGTTCGAACCCGGAACAGACTTGTATGGTTACGTGTCTGAGATTACATTTTGAGATATAAAGCAAATTTCTTTCAAATACATTTCTTTTGGTGGCGGAGAATTTACTCTCTTAGCTTAACACCCTTCTATGATACGTACACGCTTAGAGGTTATGTAATTGAAGGTTATCAGCGATATATTCTCAATTTGGTGATGTGGCATGCTTAGTGTTGCTGTGTGATGATTATTTATTGATCATTTGTTGATCAAAGCGTGGCTTTGTGCCTAGCTTTGTGGACGAGACTTCGTCAGACCTCACTCCCCGGAAATGGTCAAAACAGGAATATGCGGCAAGGTTATGAGGGTCGCGCCCTTTAGGGTATGTCATTTCCTTCTGGAAAGGGTGGTATCATGGTATGGAGCCCAGATACTTACTCATGTTGATACGCTATATCTATTACTGTGTGGTGTTGTTGGAATCGAGCGCTCGGATAAAGGTCCAAAGGGACCGAGGATGGCATAGTCGTGTAGTAGTTACCTAGTGACAAAGGTAACCCGACCTTGTGTTGGCAGAGAGCTGGTTAAGTTCTCGGGACGTCCCGCCAGAGGCGATTCCATGTGGTGGTAGGAAGTTCCTTAGCCTGACCATTTGTTGGAAATCCAAAGAAACAATACGATCCTTGTACGGTTTTAGTTGTATAACCTGCCATGGAATGTGGCGGTAACCTGCTATTGAACATGGTAGCTATAGTAGGCATACGATAATGGTCGTATGTTGGCTAAGATTTATATCTTTACTTTCGAAATGATTTTTCCTACACCATGCACTAGTATTAATATTGAATGTTTCTTTTTAATGCGTATCAAGCATCTTTGACTACCATAAGAAGAAATCTCCTCCAATTATGCGTTAGCATTGTGTGTATGGCGGTAGGTCTTATGGTAGTCTCATTTTTCAAAAGCATTGCGAATTGACTTTAAAAATTATCCTTGTTGTTGTTGTTTTAAAAGATAATAACTTTTTTAAGTTCTCACACCAGTCCCATGACTGGAGTTTATTGTTTTCCTTCCTAAACTCTGGGTGCCCACCAATTTCCACACGGGCAGTCAAGAGTCGGGTTTATCAGGATATTCTGGGATTCAGAAGGTTCCTGGAGGCAAGCTGGATGACATGGCGTGTTCACTAGTATATAGTATCTCTTTTCCGCTGTTTGTTGTTGTACACTCTGATGATGGAATGTAATGTAAAGTGATGTAATGTAATAACTGATATAGTTCTTTGTTTAAAGATTATTCATTTATCTATTATATAATGTTCTGCTGCGACTGTGAGATTTTGATATTGTTTCTATTCTGTTTTCTAATTTCTTCTATCTTTTTCTTCTACCTCTTCTTCTTTAATCCTAAAAATTCAGTTTTCTGGCATTCGATTATGCGGCATTTGATACAGTGGATGTAAGAATGCCGACCTTCGGATCCCGATAAAAATCCTATCGTTACACACCTTTTAAAAGCTAGAATCAAATTCACAAAACACAATTGAAACTCCGCAAAGCACGACAAGGCACGACCAAACTTTTGAGTAGATTGAGAGTCAAGATCCATATCTTGTACATAACAAATACACAAATCATAAGAATAAGATTCAATACAACAGAAGATGGATTAAACTATGCAATTTCGAATCAAAGAACATAACCTTGCTTTCAACCACCAAGTGGGCTTGGCCATAGTCTAATAGTGAGGAGGAGGTGATGTTGTGGTGGTGGAGGCCGAGCTACGCAAGGAGAAAACAAAAAGAAAAGGAGAAGAAAAAAAGTGGAAAAAGAAGAGAGAAGGAAGCCATGGATCTAGACTTTTCCTTCCTCATTCATATGATACAATGAGAATTTTTTTTTATTTCACGTGAATGATAAAAGGCGGCTAGGTTTAAAAAGATTTGAACGGCTAAAGTTTAGAAATAGTTAGAAAATAAAAAGGCAAGGAAATTTAAAAAGACACAATTTAAGTAGGGAAAAGATCTTGTATATATTTATCTTAAACAAATGAAAAGAGGAGTTTGATAACTTTGTACGTGATTGAAAAAGAGAAAATCACGACTATGCATTTATGAATAGATATGGTAGAAGATTAAAAGGTGGGAAATATATAAAGGCAAGAAATAAATTAAGAAACGTATGCCTACATTTAAAACATATCTTTATTAATTTGTTACTTATCCAGTAAACATAGATGTATATACACAAAAGAAAACTTCACCAAGTAAATAAAGTTTATACACACCATACAAGTATATAAGAAGATGGAAATAGAAATTAAAAAAATGAAATGCAGAAATTAATTATAAATTTAAAAAGGCACAATTTAAGTAGGAAAAGATCTTGTATATATTTTTCTTAAATAAATGAAAAGAGGAGTTTGATAAATTTGTATGTGATTGAAAAGGAGAAAATCACATCTATGCATTTATGAATAGATATGGTAGAAGATTGAAAGGTGGGAAATATATAAAGACAATAAATAAATTAAGAAACGTATGCCTATATTTAAAACGTATCTTAATTGATCTGTTACTTATCCAATAAATATAGATGTATATACACAAAAGAAACCTTCACTAAATAAATAAATTTTATACACACCATACAAGTAAATAAGAAGATGTAAATAGAAATAAAAAAAATGAAACATATAAATTAATTATAAATTTAAAAAGGCACTTCTTAAACAAATGAAAAGAGGAGTTTGATAACTTTGTACGTGATTGAAAAGGAGAAAATCACATCTATGCATTTATGAATAGATATGGTAAAAGATTAAAAGGTGAGAAATATATAAAGGCAAGAAATAAATTAAGAAACGTATGCCTACATTTAAAACATATCTTAATTGATCTATTACTTATCCAATAAATATAGATGTATATACACAAATGAAACCTTCACTACATAAATAAAGTTTATATACACCATAGAAGTAAATAAGAAGATGGAGGCTGAGCCTAGTTTGAAGGAAGACAAAGAAAATAAAATAAAAAATAGACGAGAAAAAAAATAGAAAAATAAAAGAAAACGAAGCCATTACTTACAAGAAAATTTCTCACGTGAAGATGCAAATGAAAATGAGATGTGGTAAAGAGTTTTTTTACGTGAATTAAAATTTTCTAGGGGAGTTATTCACGCCAAATCAAGTGCAACGAATTGGCAAGTAATTAAGTGCTTAAATGGCTAGAGATTTGAAGGGATTTATTTCCTATTAAATAAAAAGAAACAATGGAACAAAATGGGGTAAGTTACTTGCTTTTTCATGTGAATTGATAGGGTATGAATGGCTAAAGTTTTAGGTTGGCACAGCTAGAAATTAATTAAGGAGGTAGGAAAAAAAAGATAGGCAAATAAAGAGGCAGGAAATAAAACAAATGTAACGTATGCCAATTAAAATAGATAAATCAAATAAATATAATCTAAGTTTATACAATTAAAATAAAAATAAAATAAAAATTAAAGAAACAAACATAGAGAAATAAAATATGAAATATAGAAATATATACATATATATATATATATATAATGAAAACACATAAATTTATTGCGCGTAAAATGCTGTTATTTATCCAAATCTAAAAGTATAAATCGGAATTTCATGAAACGAAAAGCAAGATAAATATTAAAATAAAATACATTTACAAAGAAAAAGATTAAAATTTAAAAATTCAATTTTTTTTATTTAAATTGAAAAGTCAAATTTTGACCAAAATATAAAATTTTCAAAAATTGTTTATTTATTGCATTTGAAAAATAAATTTCAAACAAATTCCAAACTTACATTGGAAAAATTCTAAAATTCACTTTTATTAAGTCCATTACTACTCTACAAGCCTAATTAACCATTCATTCCTTAATATACTCCAATTTAACAACTTTTAATCATTGTATTACATTTCACATAAATGTAACTTTTGTTTATATTTATTAAAAATTGACTTCTCATTTCAATTTAATAGAATAAATAAACATGTAACACATAATAAATGTCACTGTTTACTTTTAACTACATTTATAAGTTTATTGCTTACAGACCAAAATTACAATTATATAATTACTTACAGGACCATGGTCTTACTCAGTTTCCATTCATTATATTATACCACATTCTTAAATCTCCTTCAATCTATCAAAAATTTAGCTTTAATTACCTTTTTTTACTATTCAAATTAGTTATTACATCCACATTAAATAACCAATTTCTATTTCTTTTAATATTTTAATTACATAATCTTATTAAGTCAACTATTTTTAATTACCTAAAATTTACGGATTGTTATGGAGATAGAAATAAAACCAACTCACTGAGCTTGATTTCAAAAGTTGTGTTTCCAATAACATGGAGAAGAGCAATAGTTCCACGCAAATTTCCCAAAGTTTCAGTTTGTTTCAAAAAATACACATGCTTGCAATATCCACGTATAATAACATATGTACTATCACAATATGCAAGACAACCATGCCATCTATTTAAGTATACCAAATTAATATTTTTGGAGTTGTGCCAATGTAAATAGAAATAAATGTGCATATACTTTTTTGTTTGGTGTAGTGTTATTACATCTCTTCTTTCTTTCATAGCATACCTACCACCATCTCTCTTGTCCATTTTATATACTAGCACACCATTTCTCCCAAATACATCAAGTTGCTACAACAGAGTACCATGATGAACAAATTCATCAATGTGGTTAGGAGTCTTTTTCATGTTGAAATTTATTGATGTAATTGCCTATTGTAAAACTAGCAACATATAACATATGTTTTTACCCGTATAATAAATGATTGTAGCATACAATACATAAATAAATTTCTAAAGGAGTACAAATGGAGATATAGGCCAAGTCATCAGTCCTCCAAAAAAAGGGAGACATATTCCTACTTTTGTTCCTATCAAACTACTGTATTATTGGCTTGTTCGGATGAGGATAGAAGGAGAGGCTGATCTATTTCAAAAGCTACTATGATGACATGCCTATATCATAACTCTAATATTAGCTTCACATGTGACTTTTTTTAAAATATTTTATACCAACAAAATTGTACATAGCATCAGTGTGAGATAAAATATTATTCCTACATCGATGAATGGAAATGCTTATCACAAATGTCATTATTAAACCATGAGTAATATAACTTGGGAATTGCATATATGAACTATTTTTCACTGGCAAATGAAAGAAGCTAAATTTACAACATAAAATTAAAATAACGTGAAATGTATGCATGCCCTTAAAAAGTTTTGAATATGACATTGTTACTAATAAGGGATATTGTTACTAATAATTTAAAATCCCAATGGAAAAACCCATGACAAAAAACAACATAAAAATACATAAGAAGTTTGTGATGTTTTCCTCAGCATTAAAAGATAATTTTTTTTTTATCTCTTCAACATTTTAATACCACTTTAATATTGTTTCACACACATACATATATACTTTTTCTTAAATGATTAACATCTTACCAAATATAGTTGCAATATTGTGTCGTTCTTCGAATTTTCCATGCATGTAAAATTAAGCATGAACATCTTTTAAAATGGCTGGTAATTAAAAATATTAGAAAATCGAACCATTTGATACAAGAAGAATATAGAACACCAATACTTCAAGCAAACTTAAAGGCTATTTAAATTGTTTGTTGTCACCACTAAATTTTTTAAACTAAATATGCAAGAAGTTGCATCAATTTAAACAAGTGTACTCATTGATTTTCTCTACTGTCAAAGCATATTTGAATTTACAGCATGCATCAGCAAACAGAATGTTGTTTTATTGTTGAGGGACAGTTGCAAGCATGTTATATCACATTGTATTATTAAGTTTTCTATAATGGAAAGAAGTCAAACATGGCCAACTCATCGCTCACACACATTCATATAGCAATTTGCACAATTTTGAGATATTAACCTTATCTATGCTATAGATATAGTAATGTTCATAATTCATGTCAGAAGCTTCAATTAAACTGAAATAAATTCGTATTTTGTATTTCGAAATAACAGATTCTGTGACTATGCCAATTGAAGAGATCGGAAGACCATACCATATTATGCTAATAGGCCAGTATATATTAATAGAATAGGTACGTATTCCTTGCTTAATTACGTTTTGAAATCCCGGTGGACAAAAGTAAAGGGGTTTGCAAGTTTCACAATCCCCTCAAAGTTGGGTTCTGTCTAAACTCTGATTAAGCAGATTGCATTTAAAAGTGACTTTAAAGTTAAACATGATACATATAGTTGGAGGAGAACTCTGTTGATGACACAAGTGTTTCAAATGATGCTAAAGAGGATAAAAATTTAGAAACCAAGTTGGCAAATTTTTGATTGATTTTTCTCAAATTAACAAGTAACTAAATATTACTTGACATCATTTATCGATAAAACAATGGAAATTCGCACAAGCTCCTGACTTCGAACTCTTCTAAGTGATTGGGTTAATCCACCTCACTATCCGTTTTGCTAACCCCCATTTTAAAAAACATACTCTAAAATATCTGTTTCTTTGAAAGATTATGATTTTCACAAAAAGTATCGTTCCTTCCTTCCGTTTCTTAAAAATGAGACTAGCTTATCCATTAGATTAACTTGTAACAAAAAGTTGCATCAACGTATTCAAAATTTAAATCCAAGAAGAGGCAAATTAAGACTTCAATTCCAAATTTAACCTCCCTGAAGGGCAAGGTTGAAATAAGAATTGAATATGAAATTTCATAAAAACCCTATTGAGTTCGCTCATTGTGACGCCCCACCTCTATACCCACGCTAGCCAAGGACACTACGGGGTAATTCCGTCGACTAACACGGAGAATAAGGCTGTTTAGGAGCTATAGCCTTGCTCTAACTATCTATTGAATACATCGACAATTGTCATACAAGCATATTGACATATCCAATGAATACTTAAAACAAAACCATAGGTGGCTGGAGGATCTATCAGAACAGAATATAACAACTCAAATGTAATATACATCACAGAACAGTAGATCATCATATACACATATATTGATACATAACAGAGTTTACAAACTGAAACATGCCAAGTGGTATAGCAAACCACAATATACAGATGAATCCAAAAGAATACATATATCAGAGTTACAACAAAAAGGACTACACAAAAAGCTTTAACAAAAAGGAACAAGCTGAATAGTCCATGCGGAAGCAAAATAGGCTAAGTCCAAAAGCACCTAACCTGAAACAACTCGGTCTGACCCGAGTACGAAATACACGGGTCAGTCTAGCTAAACAAATCAGTTACATAAACTGAACAACAATAACCTGCAAGGTCACAAAGTATAACAAATATCTCTACAAGAGATAACACAATCATCTAAGCAAAAGATGAATCATAACAGAACAAGCCTCATCTGATTGGCAATTCAAATAAACAAAGGATATGAATATCCCAAAACAGGCCAAAAAGGCAATAACAAATACCATTGAAGGTAACACAAGTTCCACAAGGTAACAGCGATATATCATGCGGCTCAAAAAGACCAACACCGAAGAGCGATACCTAGGGAATATACATATCAATGAAAATAAAAGATTGCTCAAGCTCAGTACTGTATAAACAAGGATCCATAAGCCCGAAGGCTCCAAACCCAAATATCACTCGAGCGGCTCATAAAGACCAACTTCGAAAGCGATACAATAGGGCAACAAACCCGAAGGCACAAACCCGAAGGCAACATACCCAAAGGCAACAAACCTTAAGGAGGCAGTCCGAAGACACTATCCCAAAGGCAAAAAACCGTAGTGATGAAGGTCCGAAGGCCCAGTATTGGACACCACTAACTGACAGAATGTGTCACAACTCTCGAAAAGTAATCCGAAAAGTGGTAACGTAAGTCCCATAACCACTCGTTCGCATTAAACGGTTTACTATCCATTAGTTAATTTCACACTCAAAGCAGTACAAAGTTTACCTCATCTCATTGGCAAACCAGACCAAAAGATCAAAACAATCAATCGAATAGGTCGAGGATTAATCGAAAAGATAAACGCACGGATTCATGGTCCGTGTTTTACTTAACCATTTAATCTCCTTTCCACTTCGCTCGAAGTGTGAAATTGTGTGTGTGCGTTTAAATAGAATTTATAAATTATAGAAGCAAGCTTTTAATACAATTTAAGAGATTGTTTTATAAAAACCCGTGGATTGAAATTAAAAAGGAATCATCAAAGTCAAAATAAATTATAACAACAAATAGGATCATCATGAATCGATTCAAATTGGAAATTCAATCCCAAAAGGCAAAGTGTGCTGAAACAACAAATTCAGTTGACTAAACAGAGATTTTCAGTTGACTGAATTTTGCATGGAAACTTTCTGTTTTCAGGTTTTGTCGATTGAACAGAGAATTCGGTCGACTAAATCACACCTGGAAACTTTCGGGTTCCAGATTCAGTCGACTAAACAGAGAATTCAGTCGACTAAACCATGCCTGACCTGTTTTTCAGCCTATTCAAAAGAAGAGCAAACTCTTCCAAAATGCAACCGGACGAGCATTGGCTCTAGGGGTTTATGCCAATCGACAACCCGGCCATATATGCTCCTTGATGCATCACCAAAACATGATCAAAACATCAAAGTTAGGATTTCAAAGATTTGAACCCAAAACACTAAAAATTGAAATATTCACCAATTCAACCCGAACCAAAAGCAAATGCACATGAATAAGTGTTAGGAATTCATACTAACAACCAAAGATAATTATAGTCATAGATGTACGATAAAAATCTCACCTTTAACCCAAAACAAAGAAGAAGAAGGAGCTCAATTACAAGGAGAAGACCAACCAATCTCTACATCAACCCAACAAGCTTCAATCTAAGATCAAAACAAGTATTTCCTAAGTTAGGTTTAGGAAACTTCAGAAATTGAAGAGGAAAAGAGTTGGAGAAGATGAAGAGGAGGCTTACCAATAGTTTCTCTTTGATTTTGGAGCAAGAATTCAAGTTTGGAAAGTAAACTATGGCTTGGAATTTCTAATTCCTCTTCCTTTCCCCCATTTTCAGTTTTAGCTTGAGTTTAGAAGTGAAATGAGTGAATGGGGAAGAGAGGGACTGAGTTAGGTTATTTAGCTAGCTAGTGGGCTGAACCCAAAACCAAAACCCAACTAGAGAAAGTAGCAAAACTCAACTTAGTCCAAACATATCAAAGCTTATACTCAAAAAGATCGCAAACGCCATTTTGGATTCAATGGAATTGGTATCGAGCCCTAATTTGGCCGTTTGCAAAAAGTAACATTTCGGACCCAAAAATCCGACTAATGACGCTATATTTAAATAAAACATTTAAATACAAAATCATTAAATATGCGGGTTGTTACAGATCTCCCCTCCTTACAAAATTGCGTCCTCGCAATTCCCAGAGACGGTATTTGTAACAGCTACATACATACTTCATCCCAAAAAGAAAAAGAAACAAGCTTGAGATGAAAAGATATTCTCACCATTGCCAAGCCAAGATAGAAAACCCAGATAAGATCGCTCGATAAACTCTCTGCTTTCCCAAGTACAGTCATTGGAGTTAGCGGACCATTGAACTTTAACGAGTGGCACGTCCTTGTTCCGAAGGTGTCGCACCTCCGTGTCAAGTACGCGAATAGGCTGTTGTACAATAGATAAGTCCGGTGAGATATCAAGTTCTTGCAAATCAGGAGAATCGATAACAGAATCCGACTCTCGAAGACACTTCCGAAGTTGAGAGACGTGAAACACGTCATGAATGCCAGATAAATGAGCAGAAAGTGAAACTCTATGAGCCACAGGGCCAATACGTTCAGTAATAGAAAATGGTCCTATAAAGCGAGGAGCCAATTTCCTAGTCGTACTGAAACGCATAACCCCCTTCAAAGGAGAAACACGAATAAAAACAAGATCACCAATCGAGAATTCGAGAGGCTTCCTACGGTTGTCCGCGTAGGATTTATAGCGGCTCTATGCCTCTTTCATTCTCAAACGAATAAGATCAATCTTTCCAGAAGAGTCACGAATAAAATCTGGACCAAGAATAAGCTTCTTCCCAGATTCCAACCAACAAGAAGGTGATCGACATGGCCTTCCGTATAAAGCTTCGAAAGGAGCCATACCGATACTAGACTGAAAACTATTGTTGTAGGAGAACTCTACAAGAGGTAGGTGATCCTCCCAACTACCACCAAAATCAAAAATACAAATACGGAGAAGATCTTCCAAGATATGGTTCACCCGTTCAGTCTGTCCGTCAGACTGCGGATGATAAGCTGTGCTAAAATTAAGCTTTGTCCTCAAAGCTTGCTGAAGACTCTTCCAAAAATGACTTGTGAATAAAGGATCACGGTCACTCACAATAGAACTAGGAACACCGTGAAGTCTCACGATTTCCTTGACATACAACTTAGCCAAATGCGAAGCAGTCCTATTAGACTTAATAGGGATAAAATGAGCAGACTTAGTAAGGCGATCAACAATAACCCAAATGCTAGAATGACCTGATCTCGAACGAGGTAGGCCGTCAATGAAATCCATAGAAATCTGATCCCATTTCCACAATGGAATCTCTAGAGGCTGAAGAAGACCTGAAGGACGCTGATGTTCGACCTTAATATGCTGACAAGTTATGCAATTACTCACATAACTCGCTACATCGCGTTTCATGCCTTCCCAATAATAAAGGCGATGCATGTCGGCATACATCTTACTACTACCAGGATGAATGGTATACTTAGAACGGTGACAATCATCAAGAATGTCACGCCTAAGCGCAAAATCAGAAGGCACAAGAAGACGGTTCTTCTTGCGAAGACATCCATGAGAATCAACGCTGAAATCCCGCAACGCCTCATCACAGGATCCAGACTCACAAAGCTGAATAAGATGCAACAAATCAGGATCACGCCACTGAGCATCGGCAATACGATCCAACAGAATGGGTCGAGCTCCCAAACTAAATAATAGAATAGGAGTATCAGAAGATGAACCTCGATTACGAATTTAACAAAAAGATAGAGTCTCAAGAATATCCTATTCGGCAAGCATCATAGAAACAATAGCCGAATGTTTGCGACTAAGCGCATCAACAACACGATTACCCTTTCCAGGGGTATACTGGATATCAAAGTCATAGGAAGCAAGAAACTCGAGCCAACGCGGTTGTCTCATATTGAGTTCCTTCTGAGTGAACAAAACTTCAAGGATTTATGACCGGTATAGAGAATGAAGCGTTCGCCCAATAAATAGTGTCGCCAAATCTTCAAGGCAAAGACAATGGCGGCTAACTCAAGATCATGAGTGGCATAGCGAACTTCATTCGGACGCAGTTGCCTATAAGCATAAGCAACTACCCGATCCTTCTGCATAAGAATAGCACCGAGACCACTACCACATGCATCGGTGTAGACAACAAGATCATGATTCCCCTCAGGAACCACCAAAATAGGAGCATTAGTGAGAAGTTCCTTTAATGACAGAAAGGAAGCTTCACACTTGTCGGACCAAATAAAATGAATGCCTTTCCGAGTAAGGCTGCTGAGAGGAAGCACAACACGGGAAAAATCCTTAATGAACCGACGGTAATAACCCGCCAATCCAAGGAAACTACGAATCTCATGCACATTCTCAGGCCTCTTCCAATTCTGGATGGCTTCGATCTTTGAGGGATCGACAGAAATGCCATCGGAAGATACAACATGGCCTAAGAACTTAACCCTATTCTCCTAAAAATGGCACCTGGAGAATTTGGCTCTAAGCTGATGATGACAGAGAGTACTCAAGACAATTCTCAAGTGAATAGCATGCTCAGCTTCAGACTTAGAATAAATAAGGATATCATCAATGAAGACAAGGACGAACTTATCGAGATATTCCCGAAATACTCGATTCATGAGATCAACAAAGAAAGCAAGAGCATTCGTCAAACCGAACGGCATAACAAGCCACTCAAAAGAACCATAACGAGTGCGAAAAGCGGTAAGCGGTATGCTATCCTCCGCGACTCGTAACTGATGAAAACCTGTGGCGAGGTCAAGCTGAGAAAATACCTTAGCACCATTCAATAGATCGAACATATCATCAATCCTAGGCAATGGATACCTATTCCTGATGGTTAACTCGTTAAGCTTGCGATAGTCAATGCAAATCCTAAGAGTTCCATCAGACTTCTTCACGAAGACGACCGCGGATTCCCACGGAGAAAAACTGGACTGAATCAACTGCTTGGACTCAAGCTCTAAAAGCTGCTTCTTGAGTTACTCATTTTCCTTTGTAGACATCCTCGTGGGAGGACGACTAACTGGCTGCACGCCTGGAATGAGATCAATATAGAACTCAATTGCCCGCTTGGGTGGCAAACCCGAAACAGGCTCAAAAACATCAAAAAAGTCACAAGCAACAAGAATACGAGATATATCATCATCATCTCGCGAATCAAGAGAATGTAAAGCCATTTTGGAATTATTCACATTCCGAAGAACAAGTAATAGCTGAGCAGGCGAATTCGGATGTCGAAGATATAAAATCCTCTCAGAACAAATAATCTTGGCATCATATCTCACTAGCCAGTCCATTCCCAAAATCATATCAAATCCCAAACAAAAAATAACGTGCAGATTCGCACGAAAAGAAAAGCCACATAAAACAACCTCAACGTCATCACAAAGCATACTAAGGGTCGCGAATCCTCCAATAGGATTCGCAATCCTTAAAGAAGTAACCAAACAAGAAACATCCAAGGATAAATCATCAACGAGCTTTTGCGATACGAAAGAATGTGATGCACCCGTATCGAAAAGAACTTGAATACTATGATTATGAAATAAAATAGAAACTTCCAAAATAGATGGAGATATACCTTTGGGTTGAGAAGGACCTTCAGAAGCCTTAGCAGCATAAAGCTTGCTAGACTTGGCACCAGCCGGAACAGTAGGGCAAGTGGAAACATGATGACCGTCCTTCGTGCAATAGCGACAGAAGAAAGGCTTGGAACAAGCTTGAATCATATGATCAGGATAACCACAATTGAAACACTTTCGAATGAAAGGTGTTCCAGAAGACTGAGGCTGAGACTAGAACCACCAGTCTTCTTCTTCTTAGAAGGAAAAGACCTGGACTTCTGAAATGGAAACTGCTTCTTGTTGAGGTTCTTGGAAACCTCAACATCCTCACCACTATCACACTCCTTCTCGATGGTTTCAAGATGAAGTGCAAAATCAACAAACTCCTCAAAATAAAGCTTAAGCTGGAGAAACAAAGACTTCTTAAGATATTTCTTAAGACCAGAGACAAACTTCAAATTCTTCTTATAAGAAGTGCTAATGAATTCAAGACCATACTGAGATAAAGCCTCGAATGATGCAACATACTCAGAAACAGAAGATTTTCCTTGCTTCAACTCAAGGAAGCGACGGGTCAATAAAAAAATTTTAGATTCAGGAACGGACTTGAGTTCGAATCGTCCCCGAAACTGAGTCCAAGAAAGAGTAGACTCATCAATTTTGGCTACAAGAAGCTTATACCAATCAAGAGCATGCCCTTGTAATAAGATAGAAGTTACAAGAACTCTATCATGGTCAGAAAGATCCATGCGAGAGAAGATACGCTCGCACGTGCGAAGCCAAGCTTGGACTTCAAGAACAGACTCGGAGCCCTTAAACGGCTTTCCTCCAAGATGAGAAAAATCACTGCACTGACGTGCAAAGGCAGACTTGCGAGGTGGAGATACTCGAGGAGGAACTGGAGGCTGAGTGCTCCTAAGCAATTCCAAAAACTGATCAGCAGACATATAAACGCCATCCGAATGTGAGCCATTGAATTGCCCAGCATCCGAACGTCGTCCTCTGCCTCTTCCAGCCATACGCTGAAAGTTAAGATAAGAACAAGATTATTCACAAGGTAGATGTCATTAATACAATTGTGGAATACTATGGAATGAAATGCATTCCTAGACGCATTCCTAATTTCTATCTAACCTTTGATGGTAGAAGGAATAGAGAGACACGATGATTCAAAGATTTGTATCACTTATACACTTTGATGTACCAGAATATGTGCATCTATTCTGTGTTTATCATATTTTGTTTTGAACTCAGCTCTAATACCACGCTGTGACGCCCCACCTCTATACCCACGCTAGCCAAGGACACTACGGGGTAATGCCGTCGACTAACACGGAGAATAAGGCTGTTTAGGAGCGACCATCTATAGCCTTGCTCTAACTATCTATTGAATACATCGATAATTGTCATACAAGCATATCGACATATCCAATGAATACTTAAAACAAAACCATAGGTGGCTGGAGGATCTATCAGAACAGAATATAACAGCTCAAATGTAATATACATCACAAAACAGTAGATCATCATATACACATATATTGATACATAACAGAGTTTACAAACTGAAACATGTCAAGTGGTATAGAAAACCACAATATACGGATGAATCCAAAATACATATATCAGAGTTACAACAAAAAGGACTACACAAAAAGCTTTAACAAAAAGGAACAAGCTGAATAGTCCATGCGGAAGCAAAATAGGCTAAGTCCAAAAGCATCTAACCTAAAACAACTCGGTCTGACCCGAGTACGAAATACACGGGTCAGTCTAGCTAAACAAATCAGTTACATAAACTGAACAACAATAACCCGCAAGGTCACAAAGTATAACAAATATCTCTACAAGAGATAACACAATCATCTAACAAAAGATGAATCATAACAGAACAAGCCTCATCTCATTGGCAATTCAAATAAACAAAGGATATGAATATCCCAAAACAAGCCAAAAAGGCAATAACAAATACCATTGAAGGTAACACAAGTTCCACAAGGTAACAACGATATATCGTGCGGCTCAAAATGACCAACACCGAAGAGCGATACCTAGGGAATATACATATCAATGAAAACAAAAGATTGCTCGAGCTCAGTACTGTATAAACAAGGATCCATAAGCCCGAAGGCTCCAAACCTAAATATCACTCGAGCGGCTCATAAAGACCAACTTCGAAAGTGATACAATAGGGCAACAAACCCGAAGGCACAAACCCGAAGGTACAAACCCGAAGGCAACATACCCGAAGGAAACATACCCGAAGGCAAAAAACCTGAAGGAGGCAGTCCGAAGACACTATCCCAAAGGCAACAAACCATAGTGGTGAAGGTCCGAAGGCCCAGTACTGGACACCACTAACTGGCAGAATGTGTCACAGCTCTCGAAAAAGAATCCGAAAAGTGGTAACGTGAGTCCCATAACTACTCGTTCGCACTAAACGATTTACTATCCATTAGTTAATTTCACATTCAAAGCAGTACAAAGTTTACCTCATCTCATTGGTAAATCAGACCAAAAGGTCAAAACAATCAATCGAATAGGTCGGGGATTAATCGGAAAGATAAACGCACGGATTCATGGTCCGTGTTTTACTCAACCATTTAATCTCCTTTCCACTCTGCTCGAAGTGCGAAATTGTGTGTGTGCGTTTAAATAGAATTTATAAATTAGAGAAGTAAGCTTTTAATACAATTTAAGAGATTATTTTATAAAAACCAGTGGATTGAAATTAAAAAGGAATCATCAAAGTCAAAATAAATGATAACAACAAATAGAATCATCACGAATCGATTCAAATTGGAAATTCAATCCCAAAAGGCAAAGTGTGCTGAAACAACAAATTCAGTTGACTAAACAGAGATTTTTAGTTGACTGAATTTTGCCTGGAAACTTTCTGTTTCCAAGTTCCATCTACTGAACAGAGAATTCAGTCGACTAAATCATATTTGGAAACTTTGGGGTTCCAGATTCAGTCGACTAAATAGAGAATTCAGTCGACTAAACCATGCCTGGGCTGTTTTTCAGCCTATTCAAATGAAAAGCAAACTCTTCCAAAATGCAACCGGACGAGCATTGGCTCTAAGGGTTTATGCCAATCGACAACCCGGCCCTATATGCTCCTTGATGCATCACCAAAACATGATCAAAACATCAAAGTTAGGATTTCAAAGATTTGAACCCAAAACACTAAAAATTGGAATATTCACCAATTCAACCCAAACCAAAAGCAAATGCACATGAATAAGTGTTAGGAATTCATACCTAACAACCAAAGATAATTATAGTCATAGATGTGAGATAAAAATCCCACCTTTAACCCAAAACAAAGAAGAAGAAGGAGCTCAATTACAAGGAGAAGACCAACCAATCTCTACTTCAACCCAACAAGCTTCAATCTAAGGTTAAAACAAGTATTTCCTAAGTTAGGGTCAGGAAACTTTAGAAATTGAAGAGGAAAAGAGTTGGAGAAGATGAAGAGGAGGCTTACCAATAGCTTCTCTTTGATTTTGGAGCAAGAATTCAAGTTTGGAAAGTAAACTAGTGCTTGGAATTTCTAATTCCTCTTCCTTTCCCCCATTTTCAGTTTTAGCTTGAGTTTAGAAGTGAAAATGAGTGAATGGGGAAGAGAGGGACTGAGTTAGGTTATTTAGCTAGCTAGTGGGCTGAACCAAACCCAAAACCCAACTAGAAAAAGTAGCAAAACTCAACTTACTCCAAACATATTAAAGCTTATACTCAAAAAGATCGCAAACGCCATTTTGGACTCAATGGAATTGGTATCGAGCCCCAATTTGGCCGTTTGCAAAAAGTAACATTTCGGACCCAAAAATCCGACTAACGATGTTATATTCAAATAAAACATTTAAATACAAAATCGTTAAATATGCGGGTTGTTACACTCATTCTCTACGTTTATTAATACATGAAACAAAACTTTACTTTAATTAGAACTAGAATCGAACTAAAAATCAAATCAAGAATAAAACTATAATTTTACAAATAGAAAGATGATAAAAATACCTAAAGGATTGAAGAGCAATGATGGTTACTCTAGATTAGGTGATGGCGGGAGATTATAGGCGATTATGGTTACTAATTTCATACGGAAACCATGCCATCGGGTCTTAGTTAACCAAATCGAAGTTTATTAAGCAACAGCATCCACACACACACACACATATATATCCCAAATTCAAGATCTAATGGATTGTGAATTGATAGCAGATCGGGATTGCAAACATTATATTGGGGATATTTTTGGCTGCTAAGGGATTAGGCTCAAATTTGTGGACGAGGCAGCAAACCTAGATTGAAAGCTGAAAAGGGGAAGATGAATGCGTTGAAGCGTTAGAATTGCGATAGGTAAGAACATGGAGAAAATTACAGGTGTGTCCACGTTACTCTTGCTTAATTACAAAATTACCAAAATTTATAACGGTAATAACCGTGGTAGCTGATTACCATAAAAAAAATCATTACTAATTTTTAACGCTTATAATTGTTATGAATAAATAAGGAAAAACTATTACAAAATGGTACGTTTGGCGTAGTGATAGTACTTCCTCAAGAGAATAAAAATATAATTGGGAGCAAATGGATCTTCAAAATAAAGAAAAAATCCATATGGAACAGTAGCTTGATATAAGGCCAAACTTGTGGCTAAAGGTTACACACAGGAGTATGGATTTGACTACAATGAGACATTTTCTTCTATAGTCAAACCTACAACCATAAGAATTATTTTGTCTATTGCTTTATATAAAAATTGGAATATTAGGCAACTTGAGGTTATGTCAATAATGCTTTTTTGAATGGCACTTTGTAGGAAGAAATATTTATGGAGCAACCTCAAGGGTATAAGCATGATATGAATCGTGTCTGTAAATTGATTAAGGAGATATATGGTCATAAACATACTCCAAGAGTCTGGTTTGATAGATTGAAAACCACATTATCTACATTAGACTATCAATCTACCAAATTAGATAATTATTTTTTTCATCAAGCTCAATAAAAACTCAAGTATATATATTCTGACATATGTTGATGATTTAATTATTACAGGGGATGATGGAAATGAAATCAACAAACTTAGTCAATATCTTGATGAACAATTTTCAATCAAGGATCTTGGTGACTTAAATTATTTTTTAGGCATAGAAGTCAAAAGGATATCAAATTCAGCAATGTTCTTAAGTCAACAGAAATATATTTTAGAGCTGCTATTCAAAAAAAAATGGATAAAGCAAAGCCTCAATCAACCCCAATGATAAGCAGTCGGCAATTGACTAAAAACAAAGGAGAACCCATAACTAGTATCAAACAATATAGAAGTGTTGTTGGTGCATTATAGTATGCAACTATCACTAGACCTATTATATCATTTAGTGTGAATAAAGTTTGTTAATTTATACAGGAAACATTGAATAATCATTAGAAAGCAGTAAAAAGAATATTGAGATATCTAAAAGGAACTGCTAATTTTGGTCTACTGCTAAACGATTGCAACAATCTTACTTTAATTGGGTATTCAGATGCAGATTAGGCTACTGATTTAGATGAAAGAAGGTACGTAACAAGATATTGCATTTATCTTGGCAGTAATCTTATATCATGGTGTTCGAAAAAGCATTCTACAATATCCAGATCTAGCAGAGAAGCAAAATATAGAAGTGTGGCTAGTGCAACAGCAGAGATGATTTGGATTCAGTCGTTATTAAGTGAACTAAACCTCAAGTTACAGACCAAATCAACTTTGTGGTATGATAATCAAAGTGCACTATACATGGGCAGCTAATCCCATTCAACATTCAAAGACAGAACATATAGAAATTGATCTTTATTTTGTTCGAGAGCATGTGTTAAATGGATTACAAAAAACTATGCACCTGCACCTTACCAACGAGCCAATGCTCTCACAAAGGCTTTATCGGCTCGAAACTTTGTCAGATTTCGAAGCGACATAAAGGTAAAAGAGATTCAAAAGGATACTAGAGAAGCTACTGACTGATTTGATCTTTCCAGTGCAAAATTCATCTTCGGTTTCTATTTTTTCTACAAGTTTGAGCTTAGTCAGCTTCAAAAGAGCTTAGATCCATATGAGAGTTGAGTAGATCTACTCATTTGAATACTGTTTTCCTTAAAAGACTGGATTTTTCGAAGATCTGAAGCCGATGATATAAAGCTTTAGTCGCCATGCCCTAACCCTAACTTCGGTTTGAGGGGGGTAAAAGGAATGAAGTATTACTGTTCGATAGCTTGGCTTGAGAGTATTTTATCATCACAAGTGTAGTTTGGGCGGGGTTGTTTTTAGCCCAAGATTACTCAGTACAATACAAAGATAAAGTACTGTGTTAGCATGTATAAATAGACATGGTATTGTATTAGAGTATGTAATGAAAACAGAGAAATCAATACTCCTTTAATTTTTCAATATTCAATCTTCATTTCAATTCTCAGTTGATCAATACAAATTTCTGATTACTCATTCAAATTCAATTTACTCAAAACTCTTTCAATAGGTAGACTGATTTTGGTCTAACCTGATTGCATTATTGTGATTTTGGAGTATCTATCAAAAGTGTTTATTATTTCTATCATTATATGTACATGACTCCAACCTTTACTAGTATATTTTCCTTCCTTTTCTCATTGATGCCAAATAGTGTAGCTTTGCTAATTTTCTAATATACTAGGGTGGATTTGAATTATTAAGACGATCTCACTAGAGTTATTGTTGAATTATGTGAGACTTATGATTTTGATCGAGGCCTTGGAGATTTTTCATATGCTCTTGAAAAAGAAAAAGAAGATCTCTTGTTCGCTTTTTCATGTGAAAATGAGTTTGTTGTCGTCGTATAGGAGTAATACAATAAGCAAGGGTCATTTTTCTTTTTTACACTTTGAAATGGAACTGGGATTTTTAGTTTTCATGTACCATTGAGTCATATAATGCATGGATCTCATTCTTTTAAGGTTTTTGCATTGCTAATGTTGTAGGTTCACATGTTTTATAGGGTATGAACCATGTGACATTTATATGATGTTTGAAATATACCCGAGAATCTTACTTTAGATTTATATTCTGTTGTTACTTTCTTTGGAAACATTATCAAGTGCATGGTAACTCATTTTTGCCAGCAACCAAAGTCTACTGCTTATCATTCTTGTTTGTATTGATTTGTATTTATTCATGTTAACTCATTATATTAATAAAATATGCTTTAGCTTATAAAAACAGGTCATCGTTTTTAAGTTGCATTTAAACATTTATTACACTCACTTGCTAGTACACGAATATACATATATCTTGCAAAATCAATTTGGAATAATTCAACATAAAGAAACGGTTTAAAAGTTCATCTAAAAGAAACCATTTAAAAAATTTATCCACATCTTGTTTGTCCCTAAAGTATGGAATATGCTTTAAATATTTAACGTAAAAGCATATGTTTTGAAATTGACAACTACAACAATATTTATTCACCTTAGCATTTTGATCCCTTTTATTTTATTTTATTGATATATGGGTTAAGTTGTATTTGTGGATTCATGTACCCCTATGCATGCTATTCGAACATAATATTAATATTTAATATGAAAATATTTGGATCAAGTCGCAATCCATTATCAGCCAGCTTGCTTGGTGTTTTTATGCCCAAGAGCCCGCTCTTTCTTTACACAAATTCTTTTTGTGTAAAATTTCTAAACTTTAATTTGTAGGGCACTTCAAGATAAAGGTGAATTGAATTCACATGAAGTTTGCAAATCCAACATGACCATGTAGAATGAAATTCCCTATTTAGAGGATTGGGGTAGGAATGCTTGTGGAGCTCATGGACTTTACATCATTGGATTAAGATGCACGCATTTTGCTAAAATGCACTATTTTTAGGAACAAAATACTCATTAGCGTTGTTCTGTATCGAAACAGAGGATTTCATTCCAACCAGGGTCGGGTTCAACCTTTGGGTTGAGCTAGGTAAGAAGTAAGTTTATTGCCTTTAAAACAAAAATAAACTAATTGTGTAATTTTATCATTAAGTTTACATACTTAACAAAACCCAGAAAATACATGATTTAACCAAAAGGGTAAACAATTTATAGTATCTTTAACATTAATATTATTCAATACAAACAACTTCTGATGCTTCTAGAAGTAAACTCTTCAATTATGTCGTCATATTCCAACGTATCCAAATATTCTTTTATAATGGAAATCATCGTCAAGTTGGTTAATCTTTCTTGTGACGTAGTAATTCAAATATATTTTCATGAATTTCGATTTAGAAGAACTTCTTTCCGTTGAAGCCACCATAATAAGAATAGTCAACATAATTTATATGCAACTCATACATTTAAAAATTCACTCGCATCACGATATGATCTTAAGAAATTAAGAATGCTACTTGATTTTGTTACTTCCACTGGCAATATACTTCCCAACTACGTAAGCTCATGAAACAACCATTTTTCCTAAATATCACTCTTTTGATTGTGCTCAATAAAACCTATAGTTTTATACATTGCTCTTTCGAAATATTATCTTTAATGGTTTTGAATTTCGCTCCTAAAGTTCATATTTTTCAAACTGATCATTAAGTGAAGTAATTAGGGCTTAATCTATTATATAATAAAGTAAGTAGCCTAAAAAAATATCTTTCAAATATTGAGTTTCAGTAACATCAACTTCAACATAATCATCAAATTGCCTTTTTCTACGAACGACTATGTTCCTTTTTTTTCTTCCTAAGATTTAGGTTCACTGGCAACTTCATCTGCAAGTCGTTTCGCTTTATTTGTCAAGCTTTCAAATGCATCTTCTCTAAAAATTTAAAAAATGCAATGAGTTCTCTTCATTTAGTAATAGCATCTTCAATATTATATCTATTATAAGTCTCAAAAATAGTGAATGAGATATATCCCACATCGTCAAAAATATGTCCATTTTCTTATTTATATAGTGTACTCTCAATCCCTATATTGGCCCTTAGGGGCAGGTAATTTTATGCGAGGGGGAGGACCAATATGCCATGGACTAACACTTGCATGCCGCCGCCCGCCCGTTCGACCACCGGGCAGGGTGCGGGTGCAATAAGATTAGGTTGAGTCGTATATTTTTGCTACCTAAAAAATGGACTGATTTTAAAATAGAAGTGTGTTTAAAAAGATACGGATTTTCCTACGGTTGTGACCATTGCAAACTGATGAAGAGACACAACTGTTGCAAATTGTTTTTGGCCGTTGCAAATGTAGAGACGCGACTATTGCAAACTGCAATAATTTTTGACCGTTGCAAACAAAGAGACGCGATTGTTGCAAACCGCAACATTTTTTAGCTGTTGCAAATTAAAAGGCGCGACTGTTCCGAACAGTAACACTTTTTGTCGTTGCAAATGAAGGGATGCTACTTTTCTCAACGGGTGTAGCCATCAGGAATTCGGCTATAAATAAGGAGGAAGCCTGATCACTTTCTTCACAAAATTTTAAACCGAATTATCTCTTCTTTATCTTCATTTTCTTAATCAGTCCTATCACACAGAGGATCATACACATCACGATCTTGAGCAACTTATGTCTGTTTTGGTATACTAGACGTATAACATATTATGACTTTCCTTTTTTACTAAAATAGAGATGGCAACAGTTGAACTATCAACAAAGGATACTACTCACAGCAGGTCTGATCCGTTCAAAGGAGATGGTGATGACTTCATAACATAGCAAAATCAAATGCTGTTTTATCTCACCACGCTAGGACTGCAGAAGTGGATAACATAGAAGTAGACGAGTCTAATTTTTCAGCAGCTATATCTGAATGCAATTTGGTTTAGAACCCTAACCAATGGTGGGTGGACACAGGCGCTACTTGTCATGTTTGCTCTGACAAATCCATGTTTTCTACATACCAGAAATTTGGTCATGAAGAAAAACTATATAAGGGTAATTCTGCAGTTTCCATGATCGAAGGTAGTGGCACAGTAATCCTCAATTTTACTTCGAGAAAAACTGTCAATTTGAATGACGTGCTCCACGTTCCAAACATGCGCAAGAATCTCATCTCCGGTCCAATGCTATCAAAGAAAGGATTCAAAGTGGTCTTTGAGTCAGACAAGATGGTTCTGTCCAAAGCTGAAATGTATATATGAAGGGGATATTTATGTGATGGCCTATTTAAGGCAAATGTAGCCGTTGTCGACAATAAAACTATGTATTCTGATTATGATATTGATAAAATTGAAGTTTCTTATTTGCTTGAGCACGAAATTTTACTATGGCATGATGGATTAGGACACATAAATTTTCGAAAAATGAAAAAACTAACAAACTTGGGATTTATTTTGAAATTCTAAGTAGATAAAAACTACAAATGTGAAACATGTGTAGATGCAAAAATGGTCAAAAAACCATTTCATACAGTTGATAGAAGCACCGAACCACAAGGTTTGGTTCATACTGATTTATATGATTTTAAACCATTACCTATAAGAGGTGGAAAAAGGTGCTTTATTACCTTTATTGACCATTATACACGATATTGCCATGTATATCTTTTAAATAGCAAGGATGAAGCAATTACATCGTTTATGAAGTACAAAGCCGAGGTTGAAAATCAGTTAAATAAAAAGATCAAGATATTGAGATCTGGTCGAAGTGGAGAATACGAATCACCATTTGAACAATTTTGTGCTGAAAATGGTGTAATTCATCAAACATTAGCACCATATTCACCATAACAAAATGGTATAGCAGAGAGAAAGAATAGCACATTAAAAGATATGATCAATGCAATGCTCTTAACTTCTAGCCTACCGACGAACTTGTGGAGGGAAGCCTTAAATATGTCTAATCACATATTAAACAAGTTTCCTCATAATAAAACAGGAACAATTCCATATGAGTTATGGAAAGGACACAAACCAAGTTTTAAATATCTCAAAGTGTGGGGCGCTTGGCAAAAGTTCATGTTCTGCCTTCCAAGAAAGTCAAATTTGGACCAAAAACAGTAGATTGTTACAATTTAGGGCCGGCCCAAAATAGTAGTGCCTACAGATTTTTGGTAATCAAGTCTGATATAATTGATATTAATGTAAATACAATCATGGAATCAATAGCACCTCATTCTTTGAAGATGTGTTTCCGCATAAAAGAAATGTAGGAAATAATGTCCCCAAAAGGACAAAAGAAGAATTAAGTAAATCATAGGAAGATGAAACTCATCGTGAAACTGAGAAAGTTGATGTAATGACTCTTGCTCGACCTTCGAAAATCGGCACCAAATACATCACTCGTATTGGAATGTTGAAGATTCAAACGTCGAATCTGATTCGCCGGAGCTTATAACACATTAAGTACAACAACACAGCGGAAGAAAACAATGAATATATCATTGATACAAAATTGATACAATATCTGATACAAATGTTATTAATATCAAAGATACAGAACAGCGGAAAGATAATAGCAAAAACAGCGAAACAATAGCATAAATGGTCTTCCAAAGAAACACAATAACTACATCTCCAATTGCCAAAGCTCCAAAGATCTCCAAGCCACAAGCTCGAACCACCATCAAGCTGTACTAAGCAAGGTCGGTCATTAAAGAAACAAATGCGATCGCCAAATCCAAAGGCTGGATGCTATCGAATCTACTCCTACTATTTAATTTATTTGAAAAATCCAACTCTAGACTGCTCGTGTGGAAAATTGTGGGCACCCAGAGTTTAGTAAGGGAACAATAAACTCCGAGTCAGTCATGGGACTGGTGTGAGAAAATAAAAATAGTTTATCTTTAATAAAAGAATTAAAAGAAATCCTTAATGCTTTTTGAAAAATGAAACTACCATAAGACCTCCCCGCACGCACATAATGCAAGCGCATAATTGGAGGAGATTTCTCCTTATGATAGTCAAACATGTTTGATATGCAAAATCCTTTTGATATTATTATTAGTGCATGGTGCAGAAAATCTTTCGAAAGTATAATATTAATCTTAGCCAGCATAGATTTCACACTATGCCTACTATAGCTACCATCTAAACAGTGGATCACCACCATAACTAAATGGTAGGTTATACAACTAAAACCGTACAGGGCGCGTATTGGATGATTGAATTTTAAATAATAGTCAGGCAAAGGAACATCCTACATCGAATGGCACACCTCTGGAGGGACGCCCTCGAGAACCTTACCGGATCTCTGCCAACACAAGGTCGGATTACCTCTATAACTAGGTAACTAGTGACAAGAGTATGCCATCCCCTGGTCATTACCGACCTTTATCCGAGGGCCCTCAACACCAACAACCACAAAGCAATAAGTTTGCAGCAACCACATAGGTTGAATATCTAGGCTCCACACCATGATACCACCTTTTATCCAGAAGGAAATGGACATGCTCTAAGGGGCGCGACACTCGATAACCTTGCTGCAACGATTCCTGTTTCGACCATTTCCTTGTTGTGAGGTTCGACGAGGTCACGTCCACAAAGCTACGCTTTACACAATAGCCATGCTTTGATCAACATATGATCAGCAGCACTTCTTATGCCACATTACCAAATTGGAAATGTATCACTAGTAACCATCAATACATAACCTCTGAGACCGTACATCTCAAAGAAGGGTGTTAAGCTAAGAGAATAAATCCTCGACCACCAAATAAAAATGTATTTGATAGAAACCAGCTTTACATCTCAAAGTGTAATGCCAGACATACATCCATACAAGTCTGTTCAGGTTCAAATAGAACCGAAGGCACTTCACAATCCTGATCGGACTCCCCATCACATATGGAGATCTCTATACCAGCGTGACTCAGTGCAGATACATTCGACCAGTAATCTTTTCGTTCTCGAAAATACCCGATCTTCACTACCGGTCTTCACCACCTGTCTTCAAATGCTACCCATAACATCGTATCATTATTCGGAATGGGTTTTATGACACAAAGTCCTCTCTCGGCTAAATCGAATAATGAGCGCTTAATTTTAAAAACCATATGGATATAGTGGGATCTCAATTAAATGACAACTTAAAACCCAAAATCTTTCTTCAAAATGGTTTAAACAAATTACCATTTTCAAATCTTTTACACAAGAAGATTCATTTCACAAAGTTCACCAATCTTTCACAAAGATTAATTCATAGCTTTCAAAACAATTCCAGTTCAAATCTTTTACACAAAAGATACACCTTTAAGATCCTCTTCAATTTGGAAACAAAGTTCACATATCTTTCATAAAGATTCAATTATAGCTTTCAAAACAATTCCATTTCAAATCTTGAAACCCCTTTCAAAAAAAACTAGAAATCCTTTCTTTATTTGAAAGTCATTATTACTTGAAAAAAAAATACATTTTGTTTTGGAAAAAATGTGGTCAAATGTCCATAAATTATAGCCTTTAAAAGTATAAACCAGAGAATCAATGAATTGTCGTATTATTGGCAAGTTCTATTTCGAATTAGATTTAAATTCCCAAAACAATAGTTTTAAACCCATATATATATATATATATATATATATATGAATTCCCAAAACAATAGTTTTAAACCCATATATATATATATATAAATTCCCAAAACAATAGTTTTAAACCCATATATATATATATATGTATGTATGTATGTATATGTATATATATTGTGTACCCCTTTCAAACCATGATTTCCAAAAAAAATTCAAACAATATTTTCAAACTAAATTTGAATTTCAAAACATCCCTTTCAAAAGCTTTCCACATACAACCCAATTCCATTTCCATAATCATTTGGATTCAAAATTAACTTTTAAACAAAATACTATTAAATTAAAAATATCTATGACTTAACCGATTTCCTTATGTTGTCATATTTGTGTGTGCATAGTATATTCCAAGGGTTTTACACAATAGTGCAACATCACAATCCAACCACGGCAATATCGATAAGCAGTATAATCCTATAACGCTTATCTTCATTCACAAATTCATAGATAAATAATATAAATTCATCATATATAACTAAATTACATTCATCATAGCTTAAATCAAAACAGAGCATCACATATCAGGGATAGCAAACAATTCAAAACATTCCACAAAATCCAAACATCCATAAGTAAGATAAATTAATTATCTGATTAATTTAAATCAGATTAACCACTTATGAATAAATTACTAATCTTGGTTAATTAATGTTAATTAATTACAAACCATTTTGATTAATTATCCTTTAATTATTTAATAATTATCCTTTGTTTATTAATTAATCAACCTTAATTAATTAATAAATCAGTTAATAATTAATCTTTAATTATTCTTTAATAATTAATTATATTAATTAATTAGCCCTTAATTAATTACCATTTAATTAATAAATTACAATAAGTGATTATTCCTAATCACTCTCGTTAATTAATCTTTAATTAATTATTCTCAAATTAATTAATTAATAACACAAATTAATTTTTCCTTAATTAATTATTCTTTAATCACTTGAGTGGTCGACTTTAATCATTAATTAATTACCTTATTAAGTAATAATTAATTACCTATAATTAATCATTAATTAACCAATCATTAATTTATTAAACACATTAATTAATTAACCTCAAATAAATCATATTAATTAATTATTACATAAATTAATTATCCTTAAATGTAATTACACAAAGTAAATAACTTTAACTAAGTTTACACAAAGTAATTGTCCCTCAATTATCTTTTAAAACATTTAATCTTTTCGATTTACTTCTTAATTACGACATTAAGTTTATTTAAAATAAACTAAAGAATATATTTTAAAATAAAGAAGTACAACACTTGAACTTAATTAATTTAAAAATAATTATTTTTAAAGCTAATTAATCAAAACTAGCAAAAACCATTCATTTTTAATTAAGAAAATGTTTAAAACTTTATTAATACTTAAAATTTGAAAACCTTGTTTAAATTCTTAAAAGAAATCAAAACTGTTTACAAAACAACCCTAGACGACTTCGGGTTTTACTCGAGTCGGTGGATGTTTTCCTCGAGACTTTCTTTGAGTTTCCCATCCTCCTTTTCATTTTTACTTTGTTTTATTTTCTTAAAACTTTAAAAACTTGTTAACACTCTAAATTACTATGAACTCACTCGAGAACGCCCATGAGCCAACTGCTCAATTTCTCATTTCGACCTGGAGACAATCACCTCCTTTCCCAAACTTAACCTCTCTAGCATCTCCTCGCACCGTGCATGTGCACGATCAGACTGGTCATCTTCGATCAACTACGACACCACCTGCAAATCACCGGTGATCTTCCCAAAGCATCTAATCACCCAGAATTTGGGTGTGATCTCGAAATCAAATTCGAACCCATAAGAACCCCACCTGGAAAAATTCGATCATCATTAACCACCACATGTCGAACCTCGTGACCACCAGAGATCCTGCCATTCATACCAGAGATGCGTCACGTCCTCCTCACAATGTTCCCTCCACGTGTGATTGCCTCAAGTTCGCCCACGGCGATCAACCATTTATTTTCCAACCATGGCAAAAACTAGGTTAGAAACCCTAAATCTTGGTCGTACTGTCGCCTCGATGATTTATAAATCCAGCAACTATTTTTTCGATGATTGCTAAACCCCCGACCACCTCCAGCGTTAACCACGCCACCCAGTTCATTGCTGATAACCAAAAAAAGGCCAAAACTCCCAATATTGATCAACTCGTAAATTCCCATCAATTTTAAACTTAAAAATCTCAATATTATTATCATCAAAATTCATCAATTTCAAGTACGAATCCAGTCATATAACTGAAACTTGAAATTACGATACTTGAATTTCCTGATGTAAAATGTTTATTACTGTAATACTCAAATTTTATAATATTTATTCCATAAATGCATTTGCAACTATTTTAAAAATTGGTATTCTACTGTTATGATCAACTTTCATTTAAAAATCATCACCTAAATCCATTTATAATTTGAGATACGAATTTTTTTCTCACCAAGAATGTTTGCATGAAGAACAATAGAGAGGTGTATATATACAGTCATGCATACAACAATTCACACACACACACACACACACACACACATACACACACACACATAGACATGTAGGCATCTTAATTGTTTATGCTAACAGCTTCAAGTATTTATCCTAGCATCATAAAAATCACAACAGATTTAAATAAAATTGGGAGTTTTCTCACCTTATCTTGAAGACACAGAGGACTGGAATTTTGATTTTTAGCTGAGAACTTGCTACTTAAATTGATCTGGAATCTTGATCTTTGAATACTTGGATTTGGTTGTTTCAGATCTGAACTTAAATTAGTTTGAAAATTGTTGATTCAGCCTCTTTCATTTTGATTTCCAGGCTTTTAGATTCTGTTCTTCTGGATTTTAATCTTCCAGGTTTTGATTCAGAGAATTATCTGTTGTTTGAACTTAATTTGATCTGGATCTTGTTTCCAGGTTGAGATGCTTCTAGATTTAAAATTTTTGAGATGTTTTTGATTGTTTAATCTCTGCCTTGCTTTACATTTGAGTTGAACTTACATTAACAAGTTGAATCTTTGCTTGCTATTTATTTTTTTTGAATCGGTTTTTTACTTTGTATTAAACATTGAATTATTTTTGAAGCATATGAAAGAAAATGAAGAAAGAAGGAGATAGATGCATATATATATATATATATATATATATATATATATTGTTTACTTATCTTTATTCATTAATTTCCAAAAATAAAAATAAAATAGAAACAAGCATGACACTTGTTAAAATTATTACACTTGTAATTATAAAACAAAATTTGAGCTAACACTTGTCTTATTCCTTGTTAATCTATTTACAAATGTAAATTTATATGATAAAACCTTTACACTTGTAATTTATATATTTATTAAATGTTTAAATATAATTTTCTATTTAGTTTAAATATATATATATATATATGTTTTATGTTTTGTTATTAATTTTTATATATTTACAAACTATAAGTTTAAAAGAAAATATTCTAATCATTATAACCAATACTATTTTAAACTTGATTTATTATACTTTTAAATGTATATATATGTATATATACACACACAAATTACATTTAGTTATGTATAAATTTAAAATTAAGCTTAAGGTACTATACTTAAATTTATATATAAATAATACTAGTGTTGAAAATGTTAAAATTTAACTTTTAGAAAATTATTATATTAATTTTAAAATATAACTTCCAAATAATTATATTATTATTAGAAAACAAATTTTATTAATTTTAAACATAGTATTTTCAAATCCAATTTATTTGTAAAATATCTACAATTTAATTCCAAAATTAAATTCAATTGATTTTCTAAAATATTTATTTTAGAGTTTCAAATTAAAAATGCAATTCATAATCAATCTATATACATATAAAAAAACAAGCACCTATATTATTTAATTTGAAAAATTCAAATTATTTCACAATTAAATTTATAATTATTATATTATTCAAAATATTTATTTCTGAATTTCCAATTAGAAATTCTATTTTAAAATCATATTTATATACATTTATATTAATAAACAAACTAATATATATTTAATTTGGAAAATACCAAATTAATTCACAATATAATTTTCAAAAATTAAATTAATTACCAAATTAAATTTGATTTAAAAACAGGAATGTTATATATCGCCTCTTAAGAAATTTCATCCTCGAAATTTGCCAAGAAGACAATAAAGAATAGACGAAAGATAGAGAAATATCTTTCTAGATCAAACAGAGTATTTATTCTGCATTTGGATTACCAAATCAGAATATCAAAAATAAATTCAAGAACAACTTGTCCAATACTTCACAAAATACTCAGGTCAGCGGATCTACGAAGATATACAGGGCATTGGTTAGTTTAAATGGATAACTAACCACTCGTAGAATATATCTGGACCCAAAGAATAGACAAACGGATACAATCTAATTCAGTTTCATATTTCGTTAACCAATTTATTTCAAATAAATTTCAAATTTTTTTTAAGGTTTAAAATGAAAAGCTGATAGGGAAACTGATAATCAGAATCTGAATAGGAATTAGAACCCTTTCTACAATGGTTCGCAGGGCTACTACCACACCAAAGCTTCTTCTTCGAGCTGTCATGAAGCGATCAAAAAATCAAAATTGAATGGTGATCAAAAGAGATTGATAGTGAAGGTTTGTTTCCTTTGTTGCAGGGTATCGACCATTTGTAGTAGTATTTCCATGTCCCCTACCTCGTCCTCTTCTTGCACTCATACTCACTATTAGTGAATAGTAAGAGAATTTACTGAGGCATACAGACGGATATCTTAGGGATACTAGTTCTAGGGTATTTGTAACCCTATCCTATCTCTAATGAGTCACTTAATGTGTTATACTCCTGAGTTAAAGTTTTTACTCAACTTTCAGCTCTGGTACCATTGTAACGACCCTGACTCGATCTTCGAAAATCGGCACCAAATACATCACTCGTATTCGAATGCCGCAGATTCAAACGGTTCGCCGGAGCTTATAACACATTAAGGACAACAACACAGCGGAAGAAAACAATGAATATATCATTGATAAACAACATTTGATACAACAATGATACAATATCTGATAGAAATGATATCAATATCAAGAGATACACAACAGCGGAAAGATAATAGCAACAGCAGCGAAACAATAACACCAAATGGTCTTCCAAAGGAACACAATAACTGCATCTCCAATTGCCAAAGGTCCAAAGATCTCCAAGCCACAAGCTCGAACCACCATCAAGTTGTACTAAGCAAGGTCGGTCATCAAAGAAACAAATGCGATCGCCAAATCCAAAGGCTGGATGTTATCGAATCTACTCCTACTATTTGATTTATCTGAAAAATCCAACTTTATACTGCCTGTGTGGAAAATTGTGGGCACCCAGAGTTTAGAAAGGGAACAATAAACTCCGGGTCAGTCGTGGGACATGTGTGAGCAAACAAAAATAGTTTATCTTTAACAAAAGAAATCCATAATGTTTTTTTGAAAATGAAATTACCATAAGGCCTCCCTGCACACACATAATGCAAGTGCACAATTGGAGGAGATTTCTCCTTATGATAGTCAAACATGCTTGATACACAAAATTCTTTTGATATTATTATTAGTGCAAAGTGCAAAAAATCTTTCGAAAGTATAATATTAATCTTAGCCAACATACACATTTCGTACTATGCCTACTAAAGCTACCATCTAAACAGTGGTTCACCACCATAAGTAAATGGCAGGTTATACAACTAAAACCGTACAGGGCGCATATTGGGTGATTGGATTTCCAACAATGGTCAGGCAAAGGAACTTCCTACATCGAATGGAACTCCTCTAGAGGGACACCCCCGAGAACCTAACCGGATCTCTTCCAACACAAGGTCGGGTTACCTCTGTAACTAGGTAACCACTGACACGAGTATGCCATCCCCCGGTCGTTGCCGACCTTTATTCGAGGGCCCTTAACACCAACAACCAAAAAGTAATAAGTTTGTAGCAACCACATAGGTTAAATATCTGGGATCCACACCATGATACCACCTTTTATCCAGAAGGAAATGGATATACCCTAAGGGCCACGACCCCTAATAACCTTGCTACAATGATTCCTGTTTCGACCATTTCCGGGTTGTGAGGTTCGACGAGGTCACGTCCACAAAGCTACGCTTTACACAAAAGTCATGCTTTGATCAACACATGATCAGCAGCATTTTGTATGCCACATTATCAAATTGGGAATATATCACTAGTAACCATCAACTACATAACCTCTGAGCTCGTACGTCTCAGAGAAGGGTGTTAAGCTAAGAGAATAAATTCTCCGCCACCAAACAAAAATGTATTTGATAGAAACCGGCTTTACATCTCAAAGTGTGTGATATCCTAGAAAATTCAAGCAATTCAAATGTAATAATCTCCTTATTAATTATTTAAAATCGGTAAAATTATTATTTCCAAAAAAAAATATGATGTTTTTAAATATAGACATAAATAGATTTCAAATAGAACACTTATGTAATTTAATAATTGATTGTTTTATAAATAGATTTTTAAATAGAATTATTATTTTCAAATTAATTTGTCTTTGTTTAAAATATATATATTTGAATTGATTTTGAATTACATTTAAATTGAATTTGAATTTGAAATTTAGATTTAAATTTGGAATTTAAAGGATATATATCTTTGGAATATTTTGGATATAAAAATATATAAATAAGGTTTTCATTTAGAATAAGATTTGTTTTATATTTTTTTGTTAAAGAAGTTATTTATATAAATTTAGAAAGTATTTAATTAATTAGTAAGTAAATATGAAAGTTTTATATTAACATTTAAAAATGGATTAAATATATTTTATATGATTTTATTTAGAACATAATTGGTTTTTATTTTATTTTCTTTAAAGGATTTTATTTATCTAAAATTAAGAAAAGCATTTATAAAGTAAGAAATGAAATTACTAATAGGAAAACAAATATAAAAGCTTTTAAATCATTTTAAAAATTTATTAAACATGCATTATTACAAGTGTTAGATTATTTATCTTTTTATTGAAATGTGTAAGATAATTGCAAATGAAATTTGACAAATGTTAACAAATTGGGCAAGTGCCACAATTTGTTTTTATTTTATTTTATTTTAATAAATCACAATTAAGCTTATATTAACACACGTCTTCTCTTTTCAATTCTTTTCTTATCTTCTCATTCTAAAACTCAAATCTGTTAATATTCAAACCAGAGAAAAATCAAAACTTAAACCCTGTAAATAATTTTAACAACTCAAGTTCAAAACCAAACCTATAAACCAATTTTCAAAAGCCTGTAATAAATTATCGAACAAGCAAGCAAACCTGAAATCAATAAAGAATCAAAGTTCCAGCAAGTTAATCAAGCAGCTTCAGTTCAGTTTTAAAGGTCTTGAATCATCTCATCATCAAAATTTCCATTTCAACAAAGCTTTTCAATTTCAAAAGAAATTAAAGCTTCCCAGTTTTCAAGCCCTCTGCCTTTTTAAAATAAGTGAGTAAACTTATTAAAACTGAACCTTCTTATATATGTGTGCATGTAAGATTTGATCGTAGAATGCCTTGATTTCTACTTGCATGGATGAAAAAATTATCTGGTATAAAAATTTGGTTTACTGTGAATATATATCATTTTTGTTTCTACGTTGTACTATTTCTTTAAATAGTATAACGTTTGATTTATCGCTATAGTTATTACTACTGTAGTTTTTAGTTTGTTGTTTACAACATACTTATTGTTAAAAATAGCTAATACAGAATTCCAAAGTAGTGGAAATATAATTTGTAAACTTGTGAGACGAGTTTATTATTGATTAGTCTTTGTTTTGGTATACTAACATATAACAATATCCTCTCTTGTTGAAATATTTTGCTTAACCGGCTAATATTATACAATATAGCGTACCAAATACATATACTAATCAAGGACTTAAAGCCTTCTAATGCACTTGGCATAAATGTTTAGTTTCTAATATCACGGTGTGATCTTTAGAAGAATTATTTGAAATATCAATTAAAACGCCTCTTAGATACGATGGTTGTTGACATTGCTTTTGAAGTCAACTAGTTTTCATATTTTCTAATTATTTCCTATAGACGGGTTGTGTAACATCCTACCTTTTTGTACGTTTAAGCAGGCACACATGTCGACTCAAACCATACAGAAGGGCGGATTGTTATTGGAGGTGAATAAGAAAAACAAAGAAAGAAAGAAAACAATACAGAATCTCGCAGCGGAATGATAAAATACAATAATCAAATAACAATTCATGAAACTGTTTTACAAAACATTTGATTAGACTTATACAACACAGAATCAGAGTTACACATACCAAAGAATAATAAATAACAATGCAGTGGAACAATATGACGTAGTGGAACAATATAGTAAATAATAGTAACACAATCTTCATCTTCGTCCTACAAAAGTAAGGCTTCAAACCCTGAAATGCTTAGGCTGGCCCAAGCTAATTGAAAAGACAAAACACTCGAGTTAGAACTAAAAGATCTTATGTAAGTTAGATCAACGGTAAATACTATGAGTGGGACGGCGTCAGAGATGTTTACGGGATTGACATCTCCTGTCCAGTGTCTAACGTGAGTGCGGTAACTTAAGAGATGTTCGGGATTTACATCTCCTATGGATCCGTTAAACTATATACTATGTAGTAATATACACTATTATAATAATGTCTGTTAGTAAAGTGAACTTGCTTTAAAATAGTGTTAAGGGTTACTCATATCGCCCTTAACACAAAATAGTCCTAGCAGTCCATCTAGTATCATAGTCCCTCCTGATCGGGAAGCTACCAGAGGATACTCCATGGGCTACGGGAGAAAATCAAACTCGTACAAGGCGTGCTAGGATAGGTGACACGGCACAACTAGGCAATGCCAGGGTATATATACCAATTACGCTTCCGGATCGGTGGTAATGCGTAGCAGCTACTAACGCCCACTTCAAGCCACACCGCCAAAATCAAAGGGCCCCAATCAATCATAAAGTAATAGAATGGCATTGAAGGAGTGTGTCCGATAAGAGGAGCTGCTTCCACATTAGCCCGCTGATCGATCCTGTTTTAACTACCTTATGCCAATTCACGGGAGTTGGGTCCACGTACATACCTCAATATAATGTCGCCACCATCCTACTTTATTCTGGAATCTCCACCGCGTACACGGTTGTTAAAGTTGTTTTCGGAGTTGGCAGAGAGTATGACAACTTCTGATCCCAGTCCCTTTAACAACCAAACGTTATTATAACACCGCGATCGTTTCAAAATAATTTATACTTCAGAACCAGAATGTAATATCCATTTCAAAACCATATAAATACGATATCATTTCCATTTCAAAAGCCAAATCAATATGATATCATCTCCACTTCAAAAACCAAATCAATATGATATCATTTTTATAAAAACCCAAATCAATATAATATCATTTTTTATTTCAAATATATCCTTTTCCAAAATCATAGCACTTTCAAAGTTATAACACGTCGAAATCAAAACACTTAAAATATAACACTTTCAAATCATAATACTTTGAAACTCATTAACTTTGAAACGTAACTTCCACCACTTAAATGGTTTAAAATATTAAAATACTTTATATAATAAAATAGCTTCTTTGATTTCACAAATCAATTCCAAAACAACACAAATTTCTACATTTTATATTTAACCAAATCCCAAATCATAAATTTCAATTCAATTCAGTTTCCAAATAAACTATTCCAAATTATATCGATTTCAAAACAGATTTGATCCACAGAATAAACCATTTCAAGTTCAATATATTTTAAACTTTAAGTATTCAACAATGTCAAAACTAAGTTTGGTAATTTCATATATATATATATATATACAGACACACACATATATATATTTCAATCTTCTGTTATTTAATTTTGAAATATTTTACTTAATAAATCCATTATCATTTAAATAAACCCAAATTACAAATAACTAAATATTTCCTTCAATTTATTTGCACTTGAAATATTCATTTAATTCACCTTAAACCAAAATAAAGTTAAGAAAATCATACCTTGTAAAATTTGAAATTTAATAAATTTCTCATCAAACTTATCTGAGTCTAATTCTTAAAAAAATTCAATTTTAAATAAATTTCAAATTTATCTTCCAACCTTAATTTATTTAAATCATTATAAACTCTGTATTAAACTATAATTTAAATACTTAACCATATTATCTCATTAAAAATCAAACTTATTATTAAGCTTATTTTATATTAAAACAAATTTATACATAGCTTAAAATCAAGAATAAAATAACATTTATATAACATCTAAAATCAATATTTATATAAAACCATATATTTCTTTATAAAACCATAGAAATCCTTTCAAATATTTATATATATAGGGCATGGTGTATGTATATAATTTTCTATCCTATGGTCAAGTGATACGGATATTTATAATTTCAATCCGCAATTTAAATTTTATGGTTATATATCATTTCGAATCGCAATCCCAAAATAAATAAAAATCCATAACGAATTTGCAGTTTATAATGATATAAAATAATCATCCATTCAACCAACATCAAAAATCAACATCCATCACAATCATCATTCAAAACAATCCATAAATATCAATATAGAAACTAAAAATAAATAATAGGAATTTAACTGGCAATTTGTATGCAATAATAAGTTAAATAACAATTTAATTCAAATAAATTCAATTTAACTGAGATGATGATTAAACATACCAAACAGTCATAAATAAATTCATAATCACATCATAAATTAATTTAACAAACATAAGAAATTTTAAAAGTTGTGTGTGAGTTAAAACACCCGCTTTTTGAATTTAAATCGAATTTAAATTCAATCTAAACTCAAAATTCAAACAGTCTAAGAATTCGTCCAAATCAGCATCAAAATGTCTAAAATTTCCATATGATCCCAATGAAACCAACCGCGCATAAATCGGACCTCGTATGCGAAAATTATTGCGATTAGAACCATATGACTTCAATTTTGAAACAAATAAATAAAATTATATTATAATTACACATCATCTTACCACACAGTGAAACCCTAATTACTGACTTTCGGCCTCGATTGAACATCGCGCCCAACCGTCGTTTGTCGCCGTCCTCAACATGCCGCTACCACGCACGAATCTCCGATCGAACATCTCCAGCGAAACACCCACCACTACACCAAATATTGCATTTTGTAACACTTTTCCGCTTTCAATTTGTAACAGTAATAACCGTTACAAATTTGTAACAGATGTTTCCGTTATAAATGTTTGTCACGGTTATTACCGTTACCAAAACCCGGTAATTTGGTAAATAATTATAAGTAATATGGATAGGGTTGTAACTTTCTCTCTGTTATTACTTATCCCATTCTCACGCATAAACTTTCATTATTTCCATTTATTCACCTTTTCGTTCTAGGTTATCACCAGCCCGATTTTTCTACCATCGCCTTTGCCGTTCTGGCACCGCCTCCATCGTTCTGCCACTGCCTCCGCCGTTCTGCCAGCACCATCTGCCACTGCCTCCGTCGTTCTTCTACAGCCCCGGTTGTTTGTTTTCCACGAATTTGAGGAAGTCAAAGGAAGATTTAGGGCTTGCGTTCTATTTTTACAATCGATTGCAGCCTAATTTCAATTCCAAATTAGGTAATTACTTCAACGTTAACTTATTTTTTGAAATTAGTCTTTTGTGATATTAATTGGTTCAGAATTATACTTTTTTATTAGTACTATATTTTACATTCCCTGCTTTTATTGGTATAACGGTACCTTGAAATATTGCTGCTGATGTGGTGTACTGCAGGCACTTAGAATTAATGATTATTATTTTGAGGCATAATTGTTCCCAATTGGAATTGGAATATTAGTTATCGAAATATCTGCTCAAATTTCTAATTAATACCAATATATGGATTTGATTTGTCCTTACTGATTTGTGTTTTGTTACAAAGTTAAAACCTAAACAATGATTCTACATGGTGAACATGCAGTCTTTCAAAATGATATGTATTTTAAAATCAATTGTCTGCTGCATTTAAAACTTGCTATTAGATCTTGCAATTCGTAAGAAATTTCACTTAGTCATGCTGTAGTGATATGATGTTCGTGTATGAATATTTTACATTTAAAGCCAATTATTTAATGTACTAAGCAATGATAATATTGCATTTTCTTGATTTTAAGTTGCTGATGCTAAATTTTCACAAACCTTAGTGTATGCTCAACTTACAAGGGTCATGACATTTCAATTAATTACAACAAGATGCAAGCTCTGATTATCAGCCCTGTAAATTATCCATCATTTTAATGTCAAAAACTTCAATATTACTTTGTTACATTGGAAAAGAGTCACGATGGCTTAAAAATAAAATCTAAAATTAATAAATGTGCCAAAGTAAGCGAGGTCGCGGTTGAGCGTGGTTGGTGGATTATTTGTGAATTATAGGGATTGTTTGATGCAGAGGTGATGTGAGGTGAGTTTGGCAAGACAGTAAAGGGGAGAATGAGGGGTAGTTGCTGGTGATGGGTTGTGGTTGTTTCAGGCAAGTGGATGGCCTCAACAAGTGGTTATGGGGATGACCGATCAGAACAGTGGTGTGGTCTGGTAGGAAATGGTCTGGTGATGTTTGTACAATTTGATTTACATTTGTACGATTTTCTGGTGATTCTTTGGAAGGGTGATTTTTTGGTGATTTACTTTTGTACAATTTGATTCTCTGGTGATTCTCGGGAAAGGTGATTCTCTGGTGATACTTGAACAAGGCAACAAGGCAAGGCTGAAATGCAGTGGCAATTGGGGGGCATTGTAGGTAGGAAGGTATGTAAGTAAGTATGTATGTGAAGTGTTGTGTTGTTTAATCTTCCAGTTGACAGAGTATATGTTGAAGCAGTTGCACAGTTGAAGTCGGAGCTTGTGAAGCAGTTTTGTGTAGAGATGTATGTAAGGAGATGATAGGTAGAAGAATTGTTGTGAGGTGGTGGTTTTTGGTGGTTGTCTATTGGCGTTTACATGCAGATGAATGTATGGTAGTGGAGTTGTTTGGAAAATGGTGATAGTGTATGTTAAGATGAAGGCAGATGTATGGACTGTGGTTGCAGATTTGTAATGCAGTGATAACTAGGGGTAGCAATGAAGGAGAAGGCAGTTTGTATTGGGTTATGTAGTGACTGTTATGGCTGGAGGTTGTACTATTCAGGTATGTAGATGACTGTAATGGTCTGGAGTTGGTAAGAAAGGAGGTTTGAATTGAAGGCAGGGGTTAGTATGACGACTGGTATTGGTAGTGGTGTTGCTTAAAGAAGTGGTGAAGTCAATGTGAACTGGGGATGTAGTTTGAGGGTGTGTAATCAGAGAAGGATGGATGTTATTGTGATGTTGTGCAACAAGGAGGGCAGTAAGTGGTTTTGGTATGAAATGTATTTGAATGATGCAGTTTGTGACTGTGCGGGTTATTGAGGGAAGTTGTGATGTTAGAGGGGATGTAGCTGATGGCTGTTATAGGGTGGTGGTATGGAAATTAATGAAATGTTGTTATGTGAAGTGATGTAGGGGATTGTGACTGATGGTTTGTATAGTTGTGATTTGTTGAAGTGATTTGTGGTGGTATATGAAAGATTTGAGAGCAAGGCGGTAAGGGGTTGAAAGGGATGTGCAGCAGTGGGTTGTTTGTTGATGGTGGTCAAAAAAGTTTGGTGGTGAGATGTTGACAGTTTGTGAAGGAGATGGTTGAGGGGGTTTGAGGTGCAGCAACACTATAAGTTATATGTGTGCACGGTTGATAATGTAAATGTACAGTTGAGAATGTAAAAGCAAGTTGAGGATGTGAGAAATGGCAAGGAAGTGAAGAGGTGTGTTTGGGATGACATGCTGTGTTGTTTGTAGAAGGTGTTCACTGGTTGGAGCAGAAATATGTTGATGGCAAGCAAGGTAGTTTATGAAGGAATGCAAGGGGAATTTGTACAAAAAAATGCAAGGAAAATCAAGTGCAAATGAAATGTAACTTCAAATGAATTGTGTATTATATATATATATATATATAATGAGTGCAAATGCAATTGAAACTAGAAAAGCAAGCACACAAACAAAATGCAAACAAAGATCACACAAACACACAATTTTTTTTGCTTTTTAAAATGCCAATAAGACTTAGCACCAATATTAATGGTACATAAAACAAAAATTGTACTAAATATGATTTGTTTTCTTAAAGAGCAGGGGACTTTGAATAATTGGTTGGCTAAGAAAGCATTTTTAATGTTTTTATTTTGTAGGAATTCGTAAATTTAGGTTTATTATCTATGTGTTTTGGTAATTTTAGGCATGAAGCTCGGCATGGGATGATCAAGCAATGCTAAGGTTGCAACTTTGCTACCTAAGAAGACAGGTTGGGATAATATTAGGCTGTCAAAGGATTATGCCTCTTTATCTGATTTTGATGCAGAGTAAAGCTAATTTGTCTAAGCACTTGGCTGCTACTTTACATACCATTTTTTATACAATTGATTCTCTTTTGTTATATCCTATAAGAAATATATTTTGCCTTCTTCTGTCAGTGCTCTTGCTAAGATAGTTAACAAAAGAGCTGATGGGGGAATCACTTCTCTTCATATGGCAGCATTAAATGGTCATGCAGAGATTGTGCAATTATTGATAAATTTGGGTGCACTTGTTACAGATGTAACTGTTGAAGATGGCACAACAATCGATCTGATAGGTGATAAACAAAATATTCGTTTCCAATTATTTTGGTAGTGTCATTCATCATGTAGTAAGAATTCCCTTAGCTTCAACATTGTTTTAACTATCTGTTGATTCTAGCAGGTGCTGGAAGTACCCCTCTTCATTATGCTGCATGTGGTGGAAATGTTGTTTGTTGTCAAGTATGCACATACAATATTGTTATTTTATATATTCTTATTTGGATCATCGGTGTTTGTTCCATTTTACAGTATTGTTATTTTATATATTCCTATTTGGATATTTGGTGTTTGTTCCATTTTACAGTATTGTAAATTGCAGTTATCTTTCAAATGAATTACACAGATTCTTATTTCGAGAGGAGCTAGTGTGGGTGATAAAAACGCAAACGGGTATATTTAGCTATATGGCTTTGAAAGTTTTATATGTTTGGTAAATATGTTTTCAGTTAGATTTTGCCACGGGTAGTTTTTACTGCTTATAATTTGTCCATTAAAGTATGGATTTTGCTGGTTAAGTCATGCATCTTAAAACAGAAGTACTTTACTTTTGCTTGGATATGTTAAGTATGAGTGTGTTTTTCTACTGTTAAAGTAGTTAAGATGATTTTGTTGCTCTGTTTGGGAAGAAAACCTGAACTGAGTTTTGCTGGGCTGAGGAAACCAGGCTATCGAATCAGTCCTAGATGTATGAATACCTTGTTAATTTACTTGCAAAACCCTCAATTATACTTGTGCCATACCATTGCCAAACACATGATAGTAAACATTGAACTTTATTGGTACGATTTACACATTTAGTCCTACATGCAAAACTCTCGGTTATCGTTATGATAACAGGAAGTTAACAACGTCAACAAGAAATTCAACAACAAGGAAAGGTCAAAAGGAGCAATAACAGTAAATTTACTAGTGACTTTAGTTATAGTATTTTCTTATAATATTGATTCAAATAATAGACACCAGCTGAAGTACATCAAACTTTACATGGATGATTGTGTTCTAATATTATTGAGATATAATAGATTAACATTGTTAGAAGTTGCAAAGTCTTTGACAGTTGGCATAATCAGTGTAGATAAGTTAATGAAGGGCGAATTCAACTTGTTAAATTCATCACACATCAACTGTATTAGCATACTAACAGTAGAAGTTAGACAAAAATACACACAAGTTGCCCAATAATATGAAAACTAATTGTAGGTTAGAATACGTTTACTCGCTGCTATTTCTCTAAATACAGGATATGCAAATCGATGCTCATAAATTTTCCAACGTATTAAAATTTCAAAGTTATGACAGAGATTACTATTTGAATATATGCAAGCTCAAGCTTGCGACTTTCGCAAGCTCAGGCAGTTTAAGCCTTAATTAAATAATGGCAACATACCACTATAGTTCATATTCCCATAGAAAAAAGTTGTTTATATGATTGAACTTGCTTTTATAGTTTATCTTATGCATTATAGTTTATCTCCTCCATATTTTGTTTTACAGTATTCATAATTTGACAGGAATTTTTTTTTTACAGTATTCACATGTTCATCATTTTCTATCAACCAATATGCAAGATATTGATAGTATATTCTTTAGTTTATGCTTTTACTTTATTTAATATGTATAATATTTTCAAGTTCAACTTTTTTTTATAATTTATTTGGGTATTATGCAGGCATTAGTTGAAGCAGCGGAGGAAAGACAAAAGGAAAACTCTAGCGTCAATGGTAGCAATGGAAGTAGAAGTTTTGAAGATTTTGAGAATGATCCCATTGCTGAAGTGTTTGGAAAGGAGAAAAGAAAAAACTATTGTCGTGCAATTAGCTCTACATCGACTATGAAACAAGTGAAGCTTACATAAGCATCAAAAGCAATAGCTAGTTTCAAGGAAGATGAAGATAGAAAATGGATCCAGAAGCACCTATTTATGAAGCACCACAAAATGGTAATTAAAGCTATTGATATAATTGATGGAGGTTTTGTTATTTGGCCTGAGTGTCGTGTTCGTTGTTTGTAGGATCTAGAATTTATTTTGAAGCAATGTTAGAACTTGTAATATTTTGATTTCATAGTCTTTAGTTATGTATGATGAACTTGTGAAATTTCGAATCTTGCTTTAATTTGTTGTCAAATATTTGTGCAATTTAAGTTGTATGTTTGGATGCGTAATTGCTTATTGTTATCGAAATTCTGTAATTTTTGATATGTATGTAGCTACTGTATTATAATAGACAATTCTGTAGTGTAAATGCTAGCAAAATGCAGCTCTACATGGTTTGGTAGCTGTAACTAACATATTTGTTACTAAAGATGAAATTTATAACGAGCATAGTCGTTACTATTGATGAAATTTGTAACGAACAAGTGCGTTACTAATGATGAAATTTGTAACGGACAAGGTCGTGATAATTTAGAATGACAACTCTTTCTTCTACCATGAAAGGGGAAACTAAGTAAGGGAAAATACCCGTTACAAACCGATGCAACTAATAACAAACTTTTTCGTTACAAAAATTTAAATTTCTAACGACAAAATCCGTTGGTAAATGATATATCTAATAACGGGTAGAGACCGTTATAAATATTTGTAACGACATACCTCACGCATGTACCGCTCACGGCTATATCTGTTATAAATTTCACTTTTAACGACTATATTCGTTACAAATACACCTTTTTGGTGTAGTGCACGTAGAGACTCCACCGGCTGATGGTACGCGATCGTATGAAGCATTCCGATGGGCCAGCACCGCCGCGGTTTTCTCGGCACTTTCTGGCGATTTCGAGCACCATTAGGCCAAACGAACCCTATAGATGAGCACGATTTGACTTCCCCTACGCGACTATACCCTTTGATCGTCGTCACGCCGCAAATCCACCGTCAGATCCAATAATCACCTATGGACGGCCGAAACAAATTCCTTGATTTTAGGACAAATGATAAATCGATGACAAAAAAATAACGGGATTGACTTGCGCTCTTCAAGAGATTTAGATTGATATATAATTCGATATTATTTGAGGAGTTTGAATTTTTAAAGTTGTGATTTGATTTGAAATTGAATTAGGAATTAGGGTTTGTAGCCATTGGAATGAGGAGGAGCAATTGGAATTGTACATACAGAAATGAGAAATAGAAAGTAGCTAGGGTTTATAACGAGGTATATATAGGCACAGCAGAAAATAGAATAGATGGACAAGATTGATCGAATGATAAACGACCTGAAAAGCCCGTTTCGCCTCCGGAACGAAATCAACCTATATATATCAAAATAGATGTTTTTAAATATTTTAAGTGCAATGAAATAGGTTTTAAGTCCTAATTCCACTATATGAAGAAGTTATGTTAAATTCAGCTTATTTCAAATTGATTTCAATTAAATTGATTTCTAGGCATTTCGAGTCCATACGATCAAATGATAAATCCAATCGTTGTGAAACTTGAAATCCTACAATAATTCACCGTTACGGATCCAATGAAACTGGTTTTGTCGAAATACGAAACAGTGGCCAAGACGGCTATTTCCAATTAAATAAATTAATATTAACTTAAATTAAATCATTTTTCCGTTCAATTATCATTATTTTCGATTTCTATCACTTTGGACTACTTAATAATTTAAAATCCTTTAAAACAAATTCTCTTATTAACTTATTATTGGACATTTCACAATTTACAGCGTTTAATTTCCGTTTCAATTAATTCAGTAATTATAAATTTAAATTCCCAATTAATCCATACATTTCATTTCTAAATCTTGTTATTGAATCAATTATCATTATATGGGTAAGATTATCATTGATTTATTTTTATTACATTAATATTTCCTATTTCATCCTAGTTTCAATTAATACAGTATTTAATTTCACTTACCTATTCTAAATCCATTTTATAGATTGAATTTCAATTAATTAATTTCAAATAAAATTTGATTCAATTCAAATCTTTTTATTAAGTCTATATTACTCTATAAACCTAGTTAATATTCATCTATCTTTCATTACATTAATATGTTCAAATATCTACCTTTCCTTATTATTCAATTATATCGAGTTTGTCAAATATATATACATTTATTATAAATAAAATCTCAATTAATTTATTCGACTTGGTTTCATTCTTTTATTTTATCTATGAATAAAATATACATTTCCATTTATTTCATTACATTCACACTTTACAATTATATTATTCAATTATATTGAGTTTGTCAAATATATATACATTTATTATAAATAAAATCTCAATTAATTTATTCGACTTGGTTTCATTCTTTTATTTTATCTATGAATAAAATATACATTTCCATTTATTTCATTACATTCACACTTTACAATTACTGTCCTAATCACATTAATGAACATTTACTTACATTTAAATGTAATTGATTTTCAATTAATTTCGTTGACAAATTAAATAGGTAATTTATAGTAATTATTATCATAACCTTAAATTTACACGTAAGTTTATTTTGTATTCAACTAATTATTATAATTGCTTACATAATACTGAATTCTTCCAATTACCATTAATTATATGCAAATTTCTTTATTTATACAACACTTATAATTACTTACTTGTATTCAATTTTATAACCAAGTGCAACAATTTACACTATTTCATTATTGGGATTTCACTTCAATTGTCAATAATTAGTTTTAACAGGAAATTATTATCAAGGACAAAATTTCACAGCTTTTTAGCCTCAAGGACAGACCTTCAATATTTTATCCTGAAGGACAACTTTTTGTAGGTATCAGTTTTTAGTTATTAATAGCAGTTTTTAGGTATCAGTTTGTAGTTATCGGTAGCAGTTTTTAGGTATCAGTTTTTAGCTAGGTATCAGTTTTGTTGTCCTTATGAATAATTTTGAAAAAAATTTGTCCTTGTGAATAATTTTTAAAAGAATGTTTGTCCTTTTGCTAAAAATATTGAGGTCGTATCCTTGAGACAAAAAACATAGAAATTTTTGTCCTTTAAGTTACCATTGCAACATTTCATTATTAAATTATAAAGTTTTTTTCTTTCCACATTAAATTATCAAAACTTATAAATATAACAAATTTAGTTATTGAAATTTACGGGTCGTTATAGGTTGAGTTGAAAAGCAAAGTAAATGTTTTTCAAACATACGCAAAGATTTGTAGCTTTCATCTATGTTTTTGTCATATTAAATAAAGTATCGATGAGTGCAAATTTTATGGTGTTTACCCTTGTCAAATTCAAGCCACGCCCCATTATTTATTATGTTATCTTCGCGCTATGTTTGTTATTCGCAACATTTGCTTACATAAGGGTTTTGCCATAGCCTTTTGGGCCAAACCCAGTTGCTTGATTCCAGCTCGATATGTATGTCAGCACATACAAAATACAAAAGAAAAAAAACAGTATATAATTATTATTTTTTAAAACAGGGAAATTACGAAATTAGCCTTTAACCCTTTTCGTAAAGTAACACACGAGTCAGACTGGAAACTAGCGTGAGTAAGCTTATTTGATATGAAATGCTTATGTAAAACTTATTTGAAAACCAAGGTAATTCGTACATTACTACGAGTTTTTTTCTTGTTATAGCCAATCACTTGTTACAAAATCCATTGATATTGAAATGATATCTAAACACCCTTGTTTTTGAATAGTCAAATTTACTTAATTTATTCAATTCCAGCCTACTAGACCTATAATCAATACCCGTAAAGATTTGTAGTGGTAATTAAATCGAAGTGGCTTCACATAACGCTGATATCCGATCCCGGTCTCTCCAAGTCCAAGAGATAAATTTAAAAGGGTAAATCGTTTAAAATAAACAATTTGTTATATTGGGTGACCATATTTAAATATGGGGAGACTTGTCTGACCACCTAATGGTACAGACAAGAATAATTGAATTAACCTCCAATAAAATTTAGGGCAAGACATAGATTGTTCCACTTTAACGATCGATAATAAATATCACACAAATCACATATTTGGATTTCATTAACCTTACTTAACCAAATCCATTTATATCCTTATCCAAATTAACTACACTTAAAGAAAAACGACCTATTATTAGTTAATAAAAGCTTCCCACTTTACTTGATGTCTATTTAGTAAATTTATATAAGTTTCAATTGAAATAATAACGTGATTAATTACCATTTAAATTAATATTACCGAGCCTTTAATTTCGGATATTTAAATTAAAATAGACTTTTAGAAGAAAAATATAAATTTTCACATAAATGAATTAGTAAAAACTATTCTTTACCTCTTTTTTTTTTCCTTTTCTTCATTTTCTTTTATTCTTCTCTTCTTCTTTATTTTCTTTTATTATTTCCTTTTTCCTTTATTTCCTTTTTCATTTTCTTTCCTTTTTCTTTTTCTTTTCGTTTTCTTTTACTTTTCCTTGCTTTCTTTCCTTACTTTTTCTTCTTCTTATCCTTCTATTTTCTTTACCCTTGCTTTTCTGGCCCAACCCGTCCCAGACACTCCCTTTCTTCCCCTTTCTTTCTTCCCAGCCCTTTCCATTTTCTTTCCTCCATCCTGCTCGTGCATGCTGGATATGTGCACATGCACATTCACGCCGACCACTCCGTACTAGCCCTGACCAACTCCGCAACCCATCCTTGACCATCCTAACCAACTTACCCACCTAAAACCCATAGGTACACCCTCGTTCGAAAATTCGTCCACCGAGTCAAGAACTGGAAAATGACACTCCCCCACACAAACGCCCCGACAAGCCACCACACTTCACCGATCTCCACCAAACCTTACCACCAGGGCCGCCACATCCTCCTTCACCCTTTCCCTTAGATGTGTAGCCACCTTCTTTCCCCTCGACGCCATCAGCCTCTCCAAACCGAAGCCATCTAAGAACTCATCGCAAACCCTACTTCGACCTTGTCTCGATGCCATGCCTCACCAGAAACCTCCGTCCCATTTTTCCTTGATCCTTCATTCGCCAGGCAAACTCCACAACCAACGGCGAACCCTTATATTGCCTCGACCACTTGAATTTTACAAAATCCCAAATTCTGGTCATCTCTTTCTATCTCGACCAATACCTAACTAAAAATCAAGATAATACCACCGAAATTCATTATTTTCAAAATCGATTCCATCTATGTCAGTGAAAGCATAAATTAAAATGTTTGAATTTCTTGATCTATCTGGCTACTTCCTGTTATCTGCATTTTCCAGTCATATTACTTTGTAGTATTTTATGAAATCATTTTTAAAATCAAGTATGCTCTAGTAAAAACAAAAACCCTTTAAACATCCTGGTCGAGATTTGAATTTTTGAAGAGTTTGAACATTGCAGAAACAAGGAATAGAGGGAAGAGAATATGTACAGACATTCATATACATCCACATACAGGCTTATATATATATACATTTCTATCCAACAACATATTCAAAAACTGTTATTTCTATTTTATCTTTAACATACTCATATTTATAAGAAAGATTTGATTTTTAAAGATGAAGTTTACTCACAGAATATTAAAGAAAATGAACACTGCTTGCTTCTGCTACTTCAGGTTTTTGTTACTCGACCTTTTTACTTGAATACCTTTCTCTTTGATTTTGTTTTAGTTTGTTAAATGATGGATCTTGCTAATTTTCTCCTCTCTCTCTCTCTCTCTCTCTTTTTCATGCTTGAGTATGAGCTATATAGGGCCATGTGTATAAAAGAGAAAGTAAAGATTTTAGGGTAAGCCATAGGCTGAAGCCTTGTGTACAGGTCCTTCCAAATTTTATATTTTATTTATTTCATTTCTTTCTTTTTAAATTTTGATTTGAGCAAATGTTGACCTGATTTGATTTTATGCTTGACTATATGTATTGTGTACTTGAGGGATGTGCATTAAATGATAGGTCCCCATGTATGTTTGCATGCATATCTATGTCCTTAAGTATATACATATTCTACATACATATGTCTACAACATAGTTTTTCTCTTGTTTTGTCTTATATATATACACACACACATATATTCATACACTTAATCTTGCCTCCTTGCATACATACATACATACTTCACATATATACTTGTATATGCATTTCATCAATATGCTCATATGTTTACATCTATTTATATTTACATGCTTATTTACATATTTCTTATTAAATATGAACATGTATACATATACTTTACTAAGATGTCATTTATGAAGCTTGTATTTTTATGCATATACCCTTGCTTACATATACAATATTTTCACAACCATGTATATTTACCTATTCACTATCTTATCTAATACACACACACATACGCACATATATTTTTAGTCCTCACATATTTTTTTTTGTGTGCTTATATATATTATTACATTTAAACATCATAAAACTTGTCTATACCCAACACACACACAATTCATACACACTATTCTAGATGGGGAAGTTATTTACATATTTCTATAATACCTATCAAATCCAGGAATTTATACTTCAATACTTAATATAGTTTTTAATCCATTTATAGATACGGGTATTTGTAACTCTCAGAAAATATGGTTATTTGACTGATGAAATTCAACGTTTCAATAATTAAAATCAATTAATTACCCATTTTACTGGCATAAAAATCCGGGTCGTCACACTTTTGCTTTATTTGTCAAGCTTTCTAATACGTCTTCTCTAAAAATTTCAAAAAAATGCAACGAGTTCTCTTATTTTAGTAATGTCATCTTCAATACTGTATCCTTTCTTGTTGAAATATTTTGCTTAACCGGTTAAAATTATCCAATATAGCGTACCAAATACATAAATCAATCAAGGACTTAAAGTCTTCTAAGCACTTGGCATAAATGTTTAGTTTCTACCATCACACTGTCGTCTTTAGAAGAATTATTAGAAATATCAATCAAAACACCTCTTACATACGATGGTTGTCGATATTGCTTTTTAAGTCAACCCGTTTGCATATTTTCTAGTTATTTCCTGTATATGGATTGAGTTGAAGTATATATTTTTCAAACATACGCAAAGATTTGTAGCTTTGATCTGTGTTTTTGTCATATCAAATAAAATAAAGCATCGATGAGTGTAGATTTTATGGTGTTTACCCCTGTCAAATTCTAGCCACGCTGGCTCAATCAATGCTTCCCTTCTCAACCTATCATAGGGAAGCCTCTATTTCGCTCCTCCTTTTATTTCATGGAGGCTCTTCGTCTTATCATCAACAACTCTCTTCCTAATATGACCTTATCTACCCCATTTGATGTTCTTCTAAAGCTTGGAACTTACAAATCCTTTACCGACATCTCCCCTATTGTACAATTCACAAGCTTTACATCAATTCAAGCAATATGAAGAAACAAATGGCCATAGCAACATTCATATTATTGATTTTGATGTTGGGTTTGGTGGACATTGGTCTTCTTTTATGCAAGAACTAGCTCATAGTCGAGGAGGAGGTAATTGTTCTCTCAAATTACGGTTTTTGCCTCCAATTCATCACATCATCCTCTCGAGCTTCATCTCACCAAAGAAAACCTCTCTCATTTTGCGGCTGAGCTCAACATCTCATTCGAATTCAACGTGCTAGGTCTTGATTCCTTTGATGCATCTACACTGCTTTCTTTGACATCACCAACTGAAGCTATTGCAGTTAATTTGCCAATTGGTTCTGGTATAAATTACCAATCTATCCCCATCATTCTTCGAGTTATAAAACAAATGAATCCTAAGATTGTGGTTTCAATCGAACATGGAAATGATAGGAGCGATTTCACGTTTTCTTCCCATTTTTTGCATGCTTTACAATCTTGCACTGTTTTGCTTGAGTCCATTGATGCTTCGGGAGCTAGTCAAGATGTTGCAAGCAAGATAGAAAGGTACATAGTGCAACCAAGGATTGAGAATGTTATGCTAAGCAGACATAGAGCGATGGAGAATATGTTGCCATGGAGGAGTTTGTTTAGTTCAATCGGGTTTGCTCCGCTTCAATTTAGCAATTTCAAGGAAACACAAGCTGAATGCCTGCTAAAAAGAGTGCAAGTGAGGGGCTTTCAAGTAGAGAAAAGGCAGGCTACGTTGTTCTTTTGTTGGCAGAGAGGGGAACTTGTATCAGTCTCAGCATGGAAGTAAAGAGGCGGCAAGAAGAGCATGGAATAACATGGAAATAAAGCTCCATAATGGCATGCCTGAGATCCTTAATCATGTGATAATTATGTAGTATAACACATAATCATGATACCTATCTTTTGAAGTTGTATCAAAGTGTAATTGATGGCTTCTTTTTGTCTACTTTACCTGATTGTTTATCAATGCATTGTTCCTTAGATTATTAGCTGGTACTTGGTACATTATTAATGCCTGCACTTATTTTTGAACCTAAAAAAAAAAAAAAAAAAAAAAAAAAAAAAATTCTAGCCACGCTGTCGTTTTTTTAATTTTATCTTCGCGCTATGTTTGTTATTCACGGCGTTTGCTTACAAAAGGGGTTTGCCATGGCCTGTTGGGCCAAGCCCAATTGCTTGATTCCAGCTCGATATGTATGCCAGTGCGAACAAAATATAACACAGTTTAATTACAGTAGAAAAGTAAGAAGCACTATATAATTATTATTTTTTAAAACATGGAAATTACGAAATTAGTCCTCAACCATTTTCGCAATAAATCATTGCCCATGGAATAGAAGATAAAGAAAACATTACGTGCATACATGAACCGCACCTTTCTTAAATCAATAAAAGAATGATGTACTATTTATAAAACAATTACACATAAATTAGTCATAATAAAGAATGAAAGAACATAACTATTAACAGAAATAATAACACAAACATGGAAATCAAACTTAGTAAACGAAATAGGTAATTTTCAAACCACCATAAAGCTTTAGTTAACTATAAAGAATGACTATGGCCAAGTCTCAGTTCCAAATCCAAATCATCACCTTCAGCTTCTCCACCTTCAGCATCATTTCCAGGCATCATCAATCCATCATCATCACTCTTCAAAAGACTCAGCTCCCTTGTACTACAGACATTACTCAAATTCACAGACCCAGGAGTTACTCTACGGGTATCTGCATAAAACCCAGAAACTGGTGCTGAAGAAGCACTGCCACCTATATTACTAATACTACCAGACCTCTTATGTGCATGATACGGGCGATACGGGCCGCAACTGATATCCACAGCCCGCTTCGAGGAAGAAGAGGAAGAGGATTTGGAAACACGGTCAGGTCTATCTCTTCTATGAATGTTCATATGACCACCAAGTGCCTGTGCGGTTGTGAAACCTCTTTTGCAAAACATGCATTCATATGAACGTGCCTTAGCCTTGATTCTTATATCTGCATCTTTAACAATGCCTTCTTCGCTATGTTTCTTCTGCTCTTCATCCATTGTACGCAAATTTGGAAGTTTAATGATAACTGTTTGCTTAAACAAGGTTGTTTATTAGGTTAATGAAATGACGCGGTTTTGACGTAGTGAATGACAGAGTTAGTAGAAAGATTAGCACTAATATATATAATATATAATAGATATAAGATGTAGCCGGCAAAAGTACTAAGAAAAAGCTCTCTTAATTCGTATGTTGCTTATTATATTATAAGACTGCATTGAGTCCTGTCTCCAGCTCGAAAGCTACGTTGCTTTCTTCAGCCTTTGGTTACATTGAAGATGAGGCGGCAGTTTGACGGGGTACACATGATTAAACACTTGGATTGCATCTGAGCATTTCTAGTTATTTTCTTAGAATTTATGACTGGTATATTTAAAAATATATTATACAACCGTTGGAAATTGTAACTGCGGCCTTTGTTTCAATTAGAATGAGATGGTATCGGGTTAAACAAGCACATATAGCAATCCAAGTCAGCTATCAAGGCTAATCTCCACCATCCATTTCAGTAGCGGCCGTGATCATTTTATTTTTTAATTTCAGATTACAGGCCTGTACATATCAGCCCAAATACTTTGTATAAATACTTTTGCATCTCTGTATTTCAAGTATATAGAATATCATTTTCATCTCAATAAAATAAAACTGCATTTATATCAAAATTGTAACATGCTATCAGAGCTATCTTATGCCTAACGGCAGGAGGTTTTTTCTTTGCTTTTATCTCCTCAGAAAATTCTCATCATTGGAGATTATAATCCCCTCTCTTGATCTAGCATCTGATCTTATCTCTCTGCCTCGCCTAAAAACTCAAAGGAGCTAGGCTGCAGAAACTTTCAGTTCTTTAGAACATCATCAAGTCAAGTGTTACTGCAGTGCGAAATTTATCAAGAATCTGGTTCTTGATAAACAACACAACTGCTAATTGTTTCTTGAATTCAAGTATCGATTCTTGGATACAATCTGTATTCAACTGCCTTGTCAGTTACTGAAATCATGGCTGGAGATGAAGAAAACTCAGCAACCACCTCTCCAACCACCAGAAATATCAGCAACAACCAAAATCTGCAAATTATCAAACCAAAAGGACACTTAGCAGTGCAACTAGATGAAGATAACTACCTACTGTGGAAATACCAAATTGAAACAGCTATCAGAGGTTATGGTCTGGATGAGTATATCAATGGTATGATATCTATCCCACCCATCATGGTTAAAGATGATAAAGATAATATGGTACCAAATACTGAATATTCAAATTATCTAAAACAAGACAGTCTTCTTGCTTCTTGGATAATGTCATCAGTAAATGTGAGTATTCTATCTCAAATAGTTGGATGCAAATCATCAAGTGAAATATGGGAAGCCATAGAACGAATCTTTAACTCTCAAATTGCAGCAAGAATCATGCACTATAGAAAGCAATTACAAAATTTAAAGAAAGAAAACATGACAATGCAAGAATACCTCACCAAAGCAAAGAACTACTGTGACAAACTTGCCTCAGCTGGCCAGAGAATTTCAGAATCTGAACAAGTATTGACTGTCTTAAGTGGTCTGGATGAAAACTATGAATCTGTAGTTACAGTTCTATCATCACAGAAAACTCTACCAGACATACAATATGTCTATTCTACTCTTTTATCTCAAGAAGGAAGAATAGAACAAAAGAAAACAAACAACACAGACTATTCAGTAAACTTCACTACCAATGTCCGAGGAAGGGGACAAGATAGAACTCAAACAAATCAAATAAATGGTCAGAACATCAGAGGCAGAGGTAGAGGAAGATGGTCAGGCAACAACAGAATCAAATGTCAAATATGTGAAAAACCAGGACACATGGCCTCAAAGTGCTACTTCAGATTTGATCAAAATTTTGTCATACCTCAATAGTCAAACAATACTCAAAGAAATCACAATCCAAATATCAATCTCATTCAATCAGAAACAAGAAATCAAGGCACTCATTCAAAGAATCAAAATGAATCAGACAAACAAATCAAAACTGATGATATACTATATGAAGACTGGTATCCAGATTCTGGGGCAACTAATCATGTGACAAGCAGTCTAGAAAATCTCAATCTTGGAAACAAAGAATACAAAGGTACGCAATCTATTTATGTTGGTAATGGCAGTTCACTGAAAATCACACACACTGGCAAAGCCAAATTAATACCAAAAGGGAGTTACACTTAAACAATCTTCTCAAGTTTCCTCAAATTAAGAAAAACTTAATAAGTGTTTCTCAATTTGCTAATGACAATCAAGTATATTTTGAATTATATCCAAAATTCTGTCTAATCAAAGACTTGCTAAATAAGAATATTCTTCTACAGGGTAAAATGCAAAATGGGTTGTATAAATTCTGTCTAGTTCAAGAAAACAAACCAAAGCAGAAGGAAAAATGGTGTAATCATTCAGAGATTGATGATACAACTAGTTCTAATAAAATTTTTGATACTTGGCACTGTGAACTGGGTCACTGGGTCACCCCAGTACAACTGTTGTTAAAGATATTTTGAAATATAACAATGTCAAATGTGAAAATATATCTTTACCATATATATGTCATGCATGTCAACTAGGAAAAAGTCATAAAATGTCATTTAGTAAATCACTAACAAAATATAGCAAACCTTTAGAAATGGTTGCAGTTGATTTATGGGGACCTGCACCTATTAACTCTGATTATGGAATGAATTACTATATCTCTTTTGTGGACTCTTTCCTAGATATACCTGGATTCTATTACTTAAATCAAAGTCTGATGCAAAGAATGCAGTAATTCATTTCATAAGGCAAGCTGAAAATCTCACAAATCAGAAACTTAAAACCATACAAACAGATGGTGGGTCTGAGTTTAAAACTCTAAAAGAATTCTTTTCTGAAAAAGGTATAAATCACAGAATTACCTGCCCACATACATCTGAACAAAATGGCATTGTTGAAAGAAAACACAGACACATTGTTAACACTGGTCTAACACTTCTTGCACATGCATCAATGCCTCTAAAATTTTGGCCAGATGCATTTACAACTGCTGTGTTTCTTATAAACAGAATGCCTACAAAAGTTTTGGGGAACAAAACACCATTAGAAATACTGTACAATACAAAACCAGACTATTCATTCCTCAAAACTTTTGGATTCTTATGTTATCCATACACCAGACCATTTAATCAACATAAATTAAACTTTAGATCATTACCCTGTACTTTTCTTGGATATGCTACTAGCCAAACGGGATATAAATGTCTTACAAGTGAAGGGAAAATAATTATTTCAAGACATGTTGCATTTAATGAATATGTGTTTCCGTTCACTGGTAAAGACATAAAAACTACCCACGAAATTTATAGTGCTAAGAAATTTTTACCTCCCATGCCTGCATGGAAAAAGGAAGAATCCAAAAATGCTGAAAATACATCATCAAGCCTCCAACACACAGTGCCCTTTGAAGGGCCAGGTCAAGGTGATGATGCAAACTCACATAACAATGAGTCTGAAAGCTGTGAATGTGAAGATCAGAATAATGATCAAATCACCAGCTCACTTTCAGATAGTAACACAGCACCTGCACAAGAAGGACACCCCATGATTACAAGATCAAAGCATGGGATATTCAAACCAAAGATATACACACCATCTTAAATAACAAAGAACCAATCAACTATGAAGAAGCTACTAAAAGCAACAAGTGGAGAGAAGCCATGAATGAAGAATACAGTGCATTAATCAAAAACAAAACATGGAGCTTGGTTCCAGCACCAACAAACAAGAACATAATAGGCAGTAAATGGACATACAGGCTAAAAACATCACCAGATGGTAAAAATGTCAAGTACAAAGCCAGACTCGTAGCCAAAGGATACTCTCAACAATACAGATTTGACTTCTCAGAAACTTTCTCTCCAGTAGTCAAACTAGCCACTATCAGAATCATCCTAACTATAGCTCTACATTATGAATGGGATATAAGACAACTTGATGTAAATAATGCCTTTCTAAATGAGGAGTTACAAGAGGATGTCTATATGCAGCAACCTCAGGGTTACATTCAAATTGACAAAAGGAATTTTGTTTGCAAACTTCGTAAAGCAATATATGGCCTGAAGCAAGCACCCAGAGTATTGTAACGACCCGTATTTTACGTGTCGATAAATCGTAGAATTTGCAGGTCGATAGTGTTGATTGTGTTGCCTCTAGCTTGAGTCGTGACCGACTCATAGGGTTGCCGAGTTAAGAAACTATGAGTCGTTAGCGAGTTAGCTTGGGCACGAGTCAACTGTGTGCAAGGTAGCTAACGGGTTAAGGAAATATACGAGATAACGACTCAGTGGGCCTAGGGTCTAAGTCGTACACGACTTAGTGGGATAGTGGTTAGGTCGTGTACGAGTTAGTGGAAGTAACGACTTAAGGCTTTGGCCAACCCAGGAAGTTATACGACCTAAGGAGCTAACGAGTTAAGAGGGGTAACGACCTATAGGCTTGTGCGAGTTAGCAAGTTAGGTGATGAGTCGTGACCGACTCATAGGGACCGACTCAAGGGGCTTAGACGACTTAAGGTTGTAGCGGCTTATAGGGGTTAACGGTCTATAAGATCTAAGGCTTAGGTCGGTGGGCCGACTTAGTGGATAAGTCGTTGGGGACTTAGGCTTTTGAGTCGTGTCTCGTGGGATAAGGATTAGGCTTAGGTCGGCCGGGATAAGTCGTATGTGTCTTAAGTCGTGTGACCTTCTTGCTGTGTTGAGTCGTTAGGTCTTTGAGTCGGTAGAATTTAAGTCGGCATCTGGGTTAGTGTTAAGTCGGCAGTATATGTTTTATAGTTAAGTCGCAGGGTCGGCTGTGCTAGGTCGTGAGTCGGCAAGGATGAGTCGGCAGGAGATGAGTCGTGGACGACTCATGATGAGTCGGGACCGACTCATGGGGCGACGACTCAGGGAGGTTCCAGCCTATAAATAGAGGGGTTCGGCTCACTTTTTGGCACCGGATTTCGAAGCGACGAAGTGCTGCCATTTTGGAAACTCGACTACAGTATTTTCTTCACTTCTTTCTCTACTTCTATCAAGTGCTTACATCCATTGAAGATTGAAGATCAAGATCAAAGATCAAGAGCCAAAGTTGAAGATTTTCATCCGAAGAAGCTAGATTTCACCGTTTCAAGTGAAATTTCTCCGGATCAAGCTCAAGTCCTTGCTGTCCAGATCTGAAGTTGATTGATTTTAGGTTGTTTTGGTGATTTGGTGAGTGGTAGTTATCTCTCACGCGGATCCAAAGGAGTATATTGGATTGGTGGCATGTTTGGGTGTTAAAGTTAGAGATTTCATGCATTTTTCTTAGATCTAAGTCTAGATCCATGGTTTTTGAAGATGTTTACTTATGCAAGTTTGTTTAATAAGTATTAGAGACAAAACCCATGTTTTATATTTGATAGATCTATGCTAAAAACCATGATTTCACATATGTTGGACTTTTGCTCATTTATTTACGAAATTGCCATTATAGTTGATATTGCTTATATTGCTTAATAGATCTTGTTTGAATGGTTGATTATTTGAATGTATGATTGGTTTGATTCTTTCCAAGTTAGCTAGTAGTTGATTTGGAACAAGATGATGGAAGAGGATTCAAAAGCTATGGAAGAAGGCTCTTGAATGGTGAAAGCTGCTTAAGGCATATGTAGCGGATGTTGAAGCTCATATGTATAGATTGGATGATGTTGAGATGGGACTTTGCCATGATTTGATGAGGCAAACCATGTTGTTGAGTTGAGACTTTACTTTGATGCGATGAAGCGAAGTATGATGTGAGTTTTGGCTTAATCCAAGCAGGGATCATTCCAAGCATGTTGATAACTTGAAGGGTAGTTCAAGTTGGTTGATAATGAATTGTTCAAGAGGTAGCTTGAGCTTGTATGAGGATAGTCGTCAAGAAGGATGGCCAGGAGGCTTGGATCTTGTCGTTGTTGAAGGTTCTAGCATGCTCAAAAGCAAGAGTACATGGGGCGCCCATAACGACTACAGGTAGGTAGTCGGGACACCCAAAAGACTACAGGTAGGTAGTTGAGTACTCTGGGCAAAGTAGATAAGTCCTAGGCACAAGGCAGTGTGCGGAGTTATGGTTAGAACCGGGGTTACCATTAGCCCTTGACAGATGGTCATTCAACTAACGGTGAAATCGAGGCAAGGATAACAGTGATAGCCAGAGTCATGGATGTTTGGTTGTATTATCATTCGGCTTCAAGAGCGGTGTTTTCTGGGTGCTTATCTGATCTTGGTTTAGGCCTTGGGGGTTTGTATTTGGAAAACATCGTCCTTGACTCGAGTGGTATTTGCTTTACCTTAATTGTCTATGTTGTTATGCTTGCTTCTCCTTAGTGTATGTCTGGGGCTATCACTGTAGAAAGAGGTGGAGTGGGATGGTTTGGTTCCTATTCCTTTTATCCTTTATGCTCTTTTGGTATGTTTGATAGTTAATTTACTGCTCACTAAGACTTTGTCTGACTCAAGGTTTTATGTCTCCTCTTATTACCTTGGGCTGTTCATCCATGTTGGGATGGGCAGACTAGGTAGCAGGTGACAGGTGCTGTGCTAGGAGTTCTACGCTGAAGATGACGAAGACGAGCAGGAGGCTTTGCATATTAGTTTTCTTACTATATGTACTGGGTATCCGCTGCTGTATTTGGTTGAGTGATTTGTAGTGAGGCTTTCATGTATGGATTTGTGTAGATGATTGTATAAAACTACTGTGATGCTTATATGATGATGTTCTGTTCTATGGAGCTTCACTATATTATATTTCTCTATTATATTTTATCCATGCGCTGTGAGTTATGCGATAGAGATTCTTCTGTTTTGTTTTACCCTGACTATCGTCCATGGCTGCCTGGCACACCTTTTAGCGCATTATTTCCTTGATTTGGTGCGGGAGTCATGGGCGGTCGTCACATTTGGTATCGGAGCTTTGGTTAATCGATTTTAGCCAACGTTCGCTGATGTAACTACGTATGAGAGACGTAATTGTATTTTGATGGATGATTACTATATATAATATAGTAGCTTAGAAGGATTTGAACTCCTTATGCAGTTGTTTCTTAAGGTGTTCTAATCATTCCTTTTTACAGATATTAAGGATGAGTCGAAGTGAGAGACAAGCTGCGAGGGATAGCCGTGCTGCTAGGGAAGCTGTTGATTATGCTCCTATGTTTGAGGCCATGATGACTTCAATCATGAGGAGAATACCAGCTTCAGGATCATCTGTGGATGTGGGAGTTCAGGTCCAAGCTCCAAGACCAGTAGATTTTGCCAAGCTCTGTAAGGATTATACTGCTCTTGGAGGGAAAGTTTTCTTGGGGACGGAGTCGACTATTGAGGTGCAGAGATGGATTGATGCTTGCAAAAGAATCTTTGGTGACTTAGGGATTGAGGATGCAATTAAGAGGAAGCTTGCATCGAGACAGCTTCAGGGAAGAGCTGCTGATTGGTGGAATTCTATCACCATTGATACCCCAGAAGAAGAGATTACTTGGGAGCAATTCCAAGTTAGATTTGAAGCTAAGTTCATCTCTACTGCTCAGAAATCGGTCTTGTTTAAGAGGTTTGTGGAGCTCAAGCAAGGTGGGAGGCCTGTTCTTGAGTATATTTCTGAGTTCGAAGCTTTGTCTAAGTATGCCAGATCATATATTGATTCTCCCTACCAGAAGAATGAAAAGTTTGTGACTGGTCTGGATGCTTATCTTGGGAGGCAGTTAGTGGATCATCTGGACGATCCGTTTGAGAAGCTGGTGGAGAAAGCTCTCAGGCACGAGAGTTTGTTTCCTAAGGAAAGTTCTGTTGTTGCTATAACCAGGGAGGGATCTAAACCACAGCAGAGTTGCAATAGGAAGAGGAAGCAGCAGCAACAGAAGGGTAGGGATGGCCAGAAGAAGCCAAAGGGAGAAATGACTTGCTATAACTGCCAGCAGAAGGGCCATCTTTACAAAGATTGTAAGAATCCCAAGGTGCCGGGAAAATGTTACAACTGTGATAAGCTGGGACATATCAAGAAGGACTGTCCAGAACCGAGGAAAGATAGGCAGGTTGTGCAAGCCTATGCTTTGGGGGCTGTTCCATCGTCTTCGAAAGCTCCTACAGCTGAAGAGAAGGGGAAGAGTGTGGTGGTTCAAGGTACTCTTTCTATCTGTGGTGTTCCAGTTAGAGTGTTGTTCGATACTGGAGCATCGCATTCTTTTGTTTGTGATGATTTGGTATGCCGGTTAGGTATGAAACCGGATATTGTTGATAGGACATTGGTTGTGACTAATCCAGTTGGGGGTTCGTCATGTTTGTGTATGATATGCCGTGGTCTAGTTGTGTCGAGTCATGATTGCTCGTTTGTTTGTGATTGCTTTGTTCTGAACTTTGCGGGGTTCGGAATTATTTTGGGTATGGACTGGCTTAGGAAGTATGCGGCTAGGATTGATTGTGAGAGGCTTGAGGTGACAGTCGGGAATGTGGAAGGGCGAAAGGTTGTGATACGATGCAAGCATGAGGAAGGCGTCTTCATGAGCTTCATGTATTCGCTGGTTGTTCCACGGGATGGACTGTCATCGGTGCCTATTGTGAATGGATTTGATGATGTCTTTGACGAAGTCAAAGGGTTACCGCCGCATAGGAAGATCGAGTTTCGTATCGATCTAGTTGAGGGAGCCAGACCTGTTGTGAGGCCTCTTAGGCGAATGGCACCGAGGGAGCAGCAAGAGCTGAAGGTGCAAGTTGATGACCTTTTGCGGAAAGGATTCATTCGGAGAAGTGTGTCCGAATGGGGTGCGCCCGTTGTGTTCGCAACCAAAGCGGATGGATCGTTGAGGTTGTGTGTTGATTATCGTGAGCTGAATAAGGTGACTAAGAAGAACAAGTATCCATTGCCGAGAATAGATGACTTGTTTGATCAGCTCCACGAGGCTAAGGTGTTTTCTCAGATGGATTTGGCAACGGGATTTCACCAGTTGAGAGTGGCAAAGGATAGTGTGCCGAAGACTGCTTTCAGGACACCATCCGGGTTTTATGAGTGGCTGGTAATGCCGTTTGGATTGACTAACGCGCCAGCATATTTTGTGGATCTTATGAATAGAGTATTCAGAGATCAGTTGAATAAGTTCGTGCTTGTGTTTGTGGATGATATTTTGGTTTATTCCAGAACTGAGGAAGAGCACAAGACGCACTTGAGGATTGTTTTGGAAATTTTACGGAAACATCAGCTGAAGGCTAAGTTTTCGAAGTGTCACTTCTGGAAGAATGAAGTGAGGTTCTTAGGCCATGTTATTTCTGGAAATGGAATAGCGGTTGACCCCGCTAAGGTGGCAGCGATCCAGGATTGGGTTAGACCTAAGAATGCATCTGATGTGAGAAGTTTTCTTGGATTAGCAGGATACTATCGTCGGTTTATCAAAGACTTTTCCAAGATAGCTGCACCGTTGACAGGATTGACGAAGAAGAACCAAGTGTTCATATGGGATGATAAGTGTGAGCAAGCTTTCGTAATCCTGAAAGAGCGACTGACAAGTGCTCCTGTTTTGACTATTCCAAGTGGGAATGATGAGATGGTGGTTTACACCGATGCATGTGGCACTGGACTAGGAGCGGTGCTAATGCAGAGAGAGAAAGTTGTTGCGTATGCAAGTCGACAACTGAAGCCGCATGAAAGGAATTATCCGACTCATGATTTGGAGTTAGCGGCGATTGTGTTTGCTTTGAAGATGTGGAGACACTATCTATTGGGAGTTAGATTCGAGTTGTTTACAGATCATAAGTCGTTGAAGTATCTGTTCTCCCAAAAGGATTTGAATCTTCGACAGCAAAGGTGGCTAGAGTTCTTAGCATCGTATGATTTTGGTATAGCCTATACTCCGGGGAAAGGTAACGCAGTGGCTGATGCGTTAAGTCGAAGACATGCAGGATTGGGAGCCATGTTTTCAGAATGGAAGAGTCTTGAGTATTTGGCTGGATTTGATTTCAGGCCTAGGTGCGAGTTGGAACCTGAGATGTTGGCAAACTTATCAATAAGACCTACTCTTGTGGAAAGGATTGGCGAGAGCCAAAAGAGAGATGATAAGCTTGTCAAGATTTTCCGTGATTTGGAATCTGGGTTGGACCCAGAGAAGGATAAGGGATTCGAGGTCGATCGAGAGGGTTGGCTTCGGAAGCAAGGACGATTGGTTGTTCCCGATATTGATGGATTGAGAGATGAAGTTCTGAGGGAAAGTCATCACTCGAAGTTGACAATTCATCCAGGTGGGAATAAGATGTATCGGGATATGAAAAGATCCTACTACTGGGAAAGTATGAAGAAGGATGTTGGAAATTTTATTTCCAAGTGTATGAATTGCCAGTTGGTGAAAGCTGAGCAGAAGAAGCCCAGTGGATTGCTTCAGCCATTGGAGGTTCCTACATGGAAGTGGGAGCAAGTGTCGATGGATTTTATTGATGGTCTACCTAGGACAAGAGCAGGGAATGAAGGGATTTGGGTCATTGTAGATCGTTTGACCAAGAGTGCAAGGTTCATTCCTGTTCGATCGACTAGGACTGCATCGAAGTTGGCTGAACTGTATGTGAAGTGGATAGTTCGTTTCCATGGTGTTCCGAAGAGTATAGTGAGCGATCGAGACCCATTGTTCACTAGTAGATTTTGGAAGAGCTTCCAGGAAGTTTTGGGAACTGAGTTGTGTTTGAGTACAGCTTATCACCCTCAAACAGATGGTCAGACTGAGAGAGTCAACCGAGTTTTGGAAGATCTTCTTAGGGCATGTGTTTTGGACTTCGGAGGATCATGGGAAGATCACCTTCATTTGGTGGAGTTTGCTTATAATAACAGTTATCAGTCGAGTATTGGTATGGCACCATATGAAGCATTATATGGAAGACCGTGTAACTCTCCGACATGTTGGTTGGAAACTGGAGAAAAGCTGATGCTTGGGCCAGAGATGATTCGTCAAACTACGGATTGTATAGAGATCATTCGGCAACGAATGAGGGCAGCCCAGGATCGTCAGAAGAGTTATGCAGATAATCGTCGAAAGGATTTGGAATTCGACGTGGGTGATATGGTTTTTGTGAAGATTTCTCCATTGAAGAATGCTATAAGGTTTGGGAAGAAAGGAAAGTTGACTCCGAGATTTGTTGGACCATTCCCGATTATCGAGCGTATTGGAAAGCTCGCTTATAGATTGGAGTTACCGGAAAAGATGGTGGGTGTGCACAATGTTTTTCATGTATCTTATCTACGGAAATGTGTGCATGACCCAACTACTGTGATTTCTGCTGATAGCTGTGAAGATTTGGAGGTTAATCCAGTGGTTACGAGACCTCGTAAGCCGCTTCGTATTGTTGAAACTGATACGAAACAGCTTAGGAGGAAGACGATTACGTTGCTCAAGGTACAATGGAGTGATGATGTTAACGACTGTACGTGGGAGGAGGAAGAGAGGATGAAGGCAGCTCATCCCGGACTCTTCGAGGTATTGCCCTAAAGTGTCGTGACATCTCATGAATTTGTAGCTTGTTCTAAGTCTTAGAATTCTGCATGCTAGGCTAGAATTGGATGCATGGTTTGTTGATTGCTATGGATGGTAGGCATGCGGAATAATTGTGAATGCTATTGTTTGCTTGGAATTTCGGGGGCGAAATTCCTAAGGGGGAGAGAATGTAACGACCCGTATTTTACGTGTCGATAAATCGTAGAATTTGCAGGTCGATAGTGTTGATTGTGTTGCCTCTAGCTTGAGTCGTGACCGACTCATAGGGTTGCCGAGTTAAGAAACTATGAGTCGTTAGCGAGTTAGCTTGGGCACGAGTCAACTGTGTGCAAGGTAGCTAACGGGTTAAGGAAATATACGAGATAACGACTCAGTGGGCCTAGGGTCTAAGTCGTACACGACTTAGTGGGATAGTGGTTAGGTCGTGTACGAGTTAGTGGAAGTAACGACTTAAGGCTTTGGCCAACCCAGGAAGTTATACGACCTAAGGAGCTAACGAGTTAAGAGGGGTAACGACCTATAGGCTTGTGCGAGTTAGCAAGTTAGGTGATGAGTCGTGACCGACTCATAGGGACCGACTCAAGGGGCTTAGACGACTTAAGGTTGTAGCGGCTTATAGGGGTTAACGGTCTATAAGATCTAAGGCTTAGGTCGGTGGGCCGACTTAGTGGATAAGTCGTTGGGGACTTAGGCTTTTGAGTCGTGTCTCGTGGGATAAGGATTAGGCTTAGGTCGGCCGGGATAAGTCGTATGTGTCTTAAGTCGTGTGACCTTCTTGCTGTGTTGAGTCGTTAGGTCTTTGAGTCGGTAGAATTTAAGTCGGCATCTGGGTTAGTGTTAAGTCGGCAGTATATGTTTTATAGTTAAGTCGCAGGGTCGGCTGTGCTAGGTCGTGAGTCGGCAAGGATGAGTCGGCAGGAGATGAGTCGTGGACGACTCATGATGAGTCGGGACCGACTCATGGGGCGACGACTCAGGGAGGTTCCAGCCTATAAATAGAGGGGTTCGGCTCACTTTTTGGCACCGGATTTCGAAGCGACGAAGTGCTGCCATTTTGGAAACTCGACTACAGTATTTTCTTCACTTCTTTCTCTACTTCTATCAAGTGCTTACATCCATTGAAGATTGAAGATCAAGATCAAAGATCAAGAGCCAAAGTTGAAGATTTTCATCCGAAGAAGCTAGATTTCACCGTTTCAAGTGAAATTTCTCCGGATCAAGCTCAAGTCCTTGCTGTCCAGATCTGAAGTTGATTGATTTTAGGTTGTTTTGGTGATTTGGTGAGTGGTAGTTATCTCTCACGCGGATCCAAAGGAGTATATTGGATTGGTGGCATGTTTGGGTGTTAAAGTTAGAGATTTCATGCATTTTTCTTAGATCTAAGTCTAGATCCATGGTTTTTGAAGATGTTTACTTATGCAAGTTTGTTTAATAAGTATTAGAGACAAAACCCATGTTTTATATTTGATAGATCTATGCTAAAAACCATGATTTCACATATGTTGGACTTTTGCTCATTTATTTACGAAATTGCCATTATAGTTGATATTGCTTATATTGCTTAATAGATCTTGTTTGAATGGTTGATTATTTGAATGTATGATTGGTTTGATTCTTTCCAAGTTAGCTAGTAGTTGATTTGGAACAAGATGATGGAAGAGGATTCAAAAGCTATGGAAGAAGGCTCTTGAATGGTGAAAGCTGCTTAAGGCATATGTAGCGGATGTTGAAGCTCATATGTATAGATTGGATGATGTTGAGATGGGACTTTGCCATGATTTGATGAGGCAAACCATGTTGTTGAGTTGAGACTTTACTTTGATGCGATGAAGCGAAGTATGATGTGAGTTTTGGCTTAATCCAAGCAGGGATCATTCCAAGCATGTTGATAACTTGAAGGGTAGTTCAAGTTGGTTGATAATGAATTGTTCAAGAGGTAGCTTGAGCTTGTATGAGGATAGTCGTCAAGAAGGATGGCCAGGAGGCTTGGATCTCGTCGTTGTTGAAGGTTCTAGCATGCTCAAAAGCAAGAGTACATGGGGCGCCCATAACGACTACAGGTAGGTAGTCGGGACACCCAAAAGACTACAGGTAGGTAGTTGAGTACTCTGGGCAAAGTAGATAAGTCCTAGGCACAAGGCAGTGTGCGGAGTTATGGTTAGAACCGGGGTTACCATTAGCCCTTGACAGATGGTCATTCAACTAACGGTGAAATCGAGGCAAGGATAACAGTGATAGCCAGAGTCATGGATGTTTGGTTGTATTATCATTCGGCTTCAAGAGCGGTGTTTTCTGGGTGCTTATCTGATCTTGGTTTAGGCCTTGGGGGTTTGTATTTGGAAAACATCGTCCTTGACTCGAGTGGTATTTGCTTTACCTTAATTGTCTATGTTGTTATGCTTGCTTCTCCTTAGTGTATGTCTGGGGCTATCACTGTAGAAAGAGGTGGAGTGGGATGGTTTGGTTCCTATTCCTTTTATCCTTTATGCTCTTTTGGTATGTTTGATAGTTAATTTACTGCTCACTAAGACTTTGTCTGACTCAAGGTTTTATGTCTCCTCTTATTACCTTGGGCTGTTCATCCATGTTGGGATGGGCAGACTAGGTAGCAGGTGACAGGTGCTGTGCTAGGAGTTCTACGCTGAAGATGACGAAGACGAGCAGGAGGCTTTGCATATTAGTTTTCTTACTATATGTACTGGGTATCCGCTGCTGTATTTGGTTGAGTGATTTGTAGTGAGGCTTTCATGTATGGATTTGTGTAGATGATTGTATAAAACTACTGTGATGCTTATATGATGATGTTCTGTTCTATGGAGCTTCACTATATTATATTTCTCTATTATATTTTATCCATGCGCTGTGAGTTATGCGATAGAGATTCTTCTGTTTTGTTTTACCCTGACTATCGTCCATGGCTGCCTGGCACACCTTTTAGCGCATTATTTCCTTGATTTGGTGCGGGAGTCATGGGCGGTCGTCACAAGTATGGTATGAAAAATTAAAAGCTACTTTAATTTCCATGGGATATAAGGTATGCAAGTGTGACAATTCCATTTACACAAAAATAAATGAAAGGTATACTACTTACATACTTGTATATGTCGATGACTTTATAGTTACAGGTAATGACAAAGAAGAAATAAAATATATTATTGATATCTTAGACAAAACTTTTTCCATCAAAGATTTAGGCAAGCTACATTACTTCTTAGGTATAGAAGTTATTACTACCCCTGATAAGGGTATTATCTTAAGTCAGCAAAGGTATATTCATGAAATATTAAGCAGAACAAAGATGCATGAAGCAAAACCAATGCCTACACCAATGACAAGTAACTTACACTTGTCTAAATACAAAGGAGAACAAATTGACAATGTAAAACTATATAGAAGTGTAGTAGGCGCTTTGCAATATGTAACTGTAACTAGACCTGACGTATCATTTTGCTGTAAATAAAGTTTGCCAATTTATGCAGAGACCACTTGACTCACACTGGAAAGCAGTAAAGCGAATACTCAGATATCTCAAAGGAACATCTAATCAAGGAGTTAAGTTAATTAAAAGAAGAAGTTTATCTATTCAAGGATTCGCTGATGCTGACTGGGCCTCTGATTATGATGACCGGAGATCTACAACCGGGCACTACATTTTCTTAGGTGGAAATCCCGTCTCATGGTGTGCCAAAAAGCAACCAACCATCTCGCGTTCCAGTACAGAATCGGAATACAGAAGCGTTGCTTCAGCTACTGCCGAAGGAACTAGGGATCAAACTATCATACAAAATTTTATCTGGTGTGACAATTCAAGCACTGTAGCTCTCTCAGCAAATCCTGTATTACACGCTCGAACGGAGCACATCGAGATAGATCTGTACTTCGTCAGAGATCAAATTGAAAAAGGAAGACTTGAAGTTAATCATCTTCTAGCCTCAAATCAGATAGCTGATGTATTTACGAAAGCACTGTCTCGTAAACACTTTGAAGATCTAAAGAGCAAACTTTGCATCAGAAATATTTCAGAAGAACAAAGGCAAGAGGAAGAGAAGAAACCCTAGCCGCAATTGAAAGGGAGAATTAGAATGAGATGGTATCGGGTTAAACAAGCACATATAGCAATCCAAGTCAGCTATCAAGGCTAATCTCCACCATCCATTTCAGTAGCGGCTGTGATCATTTTATTTTTTAATTTCAGATTACGGGCCTGTACATATCAGCTCAAATACTTTGTATAAATACTTTTGCATCTCTGTATTTCAAGTATATAGAATATCATTTTCATCTCAATAAAATAAAACTGCATTTATATCAAAATTGTAACAGTTTCCTCTATGGCATACTGATAGATAAGTTTAATTCATAATTTAGTTTCGGATGCATGCATTGTTAAAAACGGCAATGTGCTGTTGCTGTAATGAGAGCTAAACTGGAATATAAGAAGGCTAATAAGAATTAGTAAATGAAGGCAGCATGTAATGTGCAGTTTTGAGCGAATTGACAGTGATCAAGTGAGTACCAAATGGCAGTCGAAGACCCAACTGAGTATAACAAGCTGCCAGAATATTCATGTAGAATCAACCTACAATCCTAGAATAATAGTACCGTATCATTTATGGTGTCTACATTATAAATTAGCATGCTTTAACAAGTTCTATATGTTTCATCAATTACAAAACCAGCTCTATATTTCAAATATGATCAGTGTAAAGATGATGAAACTGAATTCGTGAAGCACAATCAGTAGGCTATATAGAATCATGTGTAAAAAATCACTCCACTTTATTCAATGTTGCAAGATATGTATGGCCCGGTGGATTAATTTGCTCATGATCTGTGGGCGTAAACAGAGAGGTGTGAAACTCAAAACTGAAAATACGTATTAGTGAGCTCGATCAAAGACAAACTTGCAAAGAGACAAGGTGTTTGGTTGGGGATTCGAAGTTCACAAGTTCAATAGCCAAAACAGCAACTACCAATTTCACATGGATAAATACATCAGTGAGCTCAAAATACATCACTACCCTCGGCTGAAAAAAGAGCAAAATTAAGGATCCGATTTGTTTGTCATTTTTAGTTGTGTTTTTCGTTCAAACAAAAAGGCACACGATGCATGTATTTTTTTAAAACAATCAATTTGGAAAATAAAATTAACATACAAAACGAAAAATAAATTTATTTTGCTTTACGCGTTTTGGAATATCCAACTTTCTGACGTACCTTATCACCTTCGCCGTCCCTCTATCATCTCTTCATCATTGTCATAATAACTTAAACTTTTAAATGTTTTCCTCCGCTTTCTTCGTATTTTGTGATGAATTTTCAAAACGCAGAACACAAAAATCAAAACCAAACCAAACAGACCCTAAATATCTGCCTAACATTTTCTCGTATTGAGCCTTGGAAAAGAGTAGGACATTTTTTACGCTTTTACCACACTGAAGTGAAGATTTTTGCAGAAAATGTTATACACGACCTGGATTGCATAGGAAAGCCTTGCTACTTTTCTACCCCTTTAATTTCCCTACATATCTTACCAGATATTTTCAAAAATTATTTTTGAATACATTGTTAAACATAATTTCTTATCTACTATATTTTTACTCTTATCAAATATTTTATATTACTTTAATCATAATATATCTATCAAAAATTAAGATACTAGAAAATATCATTCAATTTATAATTAGTTAGTATAATTTAATAAATAATAAATACTAATTTTATTTTATATTATATATTATTTTATAAGGTCGTTGTTCAAGTGGCCCAAAAAATTGTTAAAAGTGAGATAGTTTAGTGCGACTTCAACTAAAAATATATATTATTAGGGAACATAAGCTTTGGCCCAAACAATTTACCCTTCAAATAAATTCGGTACATATCATCAAAATTTAAAAGAAAACTGTTGGGAGTTTTTTGATAGGGAATAAATTTGATTTTGTAAGAATTTAATTAAGGTAGACGGGCACTATAAGAAAATGACCCTATCACAACTAGTTTTTCCTAAAAGTTATAATAAATAATTTTTAACAACTATATTTTCTTGAAATTATAATAAACGTGTTTTTAACAACTCGTATTTTCTGATAATTATAATAAACGTGTTTTTAGTAACTTTTTGTTTTAGCTAGATGTAACATCAGTCTATAACAACTTATTGATTTGACCGTTGTAAATGTTTGTATTTACCAAAGTTTATAAAAAATTAAAATTTTGATACTACATTATTTGGTTAAGATTTTTTTCTTAAAAACAATCATTTTTAATTATTAAAAACAACCAAGCAATCTATTATAATTGTAGTAAAATTTTACTATAATAAAAAATTATAATTTATAGTTAATAATTATTAATTAATACTTAATAATTTCTAAGTGATAATTTATAATGTAATTTATAAATGATAACTTATATAATTAATAATTCATAATTTACTATAGTTAAGGATTATCAATAAACAATTTATAAATTTTAGTTAATAATTAATAATTTATTATGATGAATTATTAAAAATAAATTATAGTTAATAATTTATAATAGTACTGTATGAATAAAAATATAATACTGGTTTTTCCTTAGAGTTTTAAAAAACGTATTCCAAATTACTGTTTATTTTAGCCAGCTATAATAGAGATCTACAATAAATTATTAGTGTCGACCATTATAATATTGATAATTTCCTAAAGTTTATAAAAACATTGAAAAATTGATATTACTGAGTTGTTTGGTTAAGACATTTTATTGAAAAGTAAATATATTTTTTGAATAAACAATACAACTACGTGATAAAAAAATAAGTTTTATTTTAAATATATTTTGTAAACTATTACGCGTCTAACATTTCAGTCCTTCAAAATATTTCAGCTTGCTTAAAGATTTTATTGTTTGTGCAACCGATGGTACAAATAATTGAAGAAGCATAACAAAATATAGAAAAAGAACTTTGTAAAATTCGAATAAACTTTCCAATTTTTGGAAAATTTTCCTAAAAGATAAATATAATTTTAAAATAAACCATATATAAATTCAAAAAAAAACTTCTATTTTATATATATATATATTTGGTAAACATACGTTAGACTAAGCTACTAATATTTCAGTGGATGTCTAGTCTTTCAGGCCTGAAAATTTCATTTCCCTCCCTAACTGTTCGCTTTATACCAAAAAACACAATCAACATATTCTCTGCAAACTTCAAGCCAATCATGATCTTTGATTTCCTCTCTACTTCATGCCAGAGCCAGATCTTCGAGTTTGAGCAATGACATGTCAAGCCAATGATATTTCTCCATGTGCTTTGAGTTCGGCGATAGGATCTTCAAAATCGACGAGATCTTTGAGTTCGAGCTAGAACCAATTTCTTGTCCCCCTGCTTCGAGTTTGAGCCAGGGCCAATAATTTGAACTATTTCAATCAGGACCTACGGTTTTACAACATCTACTTCAAGCATGTTGTAGCGATCCTGACTCGACCTTCGAAAATCGGCACCGAATACGACACTCATATTCAAATGCCGCAGATCCAAACGTCGAATCTGGTTCGCCGGAGCTTATAACACCATTAAGTACAACACAGCGGAAAGAAAAGAATATCAATATATATAACATTGATACAAATGACAGACACAATATCTGATATAATATGATACAACAGAATGATATAATAGATATAACTACTATCAGAGATAAGATACAAGACACAGCGGAAAGAGAAAGACAACACCAGCAGCGGAATCATAACTCCAAAAGAATGCATCACCAAATCTAATTCTCCAATCTAAAGCTAGCTCGAACCAACATCACGCCTCACCTAGACAAGCAAGTCTCGTCCATATCCAAAGACTGGACTGACTCCAGACAATCTACTAAACCTGACTATCTGAAAAACCCAACTCTATACTGCCCGTGTAGAAAATTATGGGCACCCAGAGTTTAGGAAAGGAACAATAAACTCCGAGTCAGTCATGAGACTGGTATGAGTAACAAAAACAGTTTATCATTTAAAAACAAACAACAAAAGAATTTAAAATAAATTCGCAATGCTTTTTGGAAAATGAAACTACCATAAGGCCTCCCGCCGCACACACCATGCAAACGCAGAATTAGAGGAGATTTCTCCTTATGATAGTCAAACATGCTTGATACGAGAAAATTTCTTGATATTATTATTATAAGTGCACAGTGGAAAACATTCCGAAAGTATAATATAAATCTTAGCCAACATACGACCATTATCGTATGCCTACTATAGCAACCATATTCCATAGCAGGTTACCGTCACATTCCATGGCAGGTTATACAACTAAAACCGTACAAGGCGTGTATTATTTTGTTTGGATTTTCCAACAAATGGTCGGACTAAGGAGCTTCCCACTGTCTATGGGTACGCCTCTGGTGGGACGTCCCGAGAACCTAACCGGATCTCTGCTAACACAAGGCCGGGTTACCTCTGTAACTAGGTAACTACTTCTCGAGCATGCCACCCCCCGGTCCTTTGGGACCTTTATCCGAGGCGCCTCTAAACCACAAAGCAGCAACCACACAGAAAATGAGATTGAAGCCCACTACATAGGTAAATGTCTGGGCTTCATACCGTGATACCACCCTTTACCAGATGGGAATGACACACCCTAAAGGGCGTGACCCTCATAACCTTGCCGCATCTTTCCTGTTTCGACCATTTCCGGCTTGTGAGGTCCTGATGGAGTCTCGTCCACAAAGCTATGCTTTACACGAAAGCCATGCTTTGATCACAAATGATCAAGAAATGATCATCAACACACAGCAGCACTTAGCATGCCACACTACCAAATTGGGAACATATTGCTGATAATCTTCAATTACATAACCTCTTAGCTCGTACATCTCAGAGAATGGTGTTAAGCTAAGAGAATAAATTCTCCGCCACCAACAGATACGTATTTTAAAGAAATCTCCTTTATATCTCAAAGTGTAGTGTCAAACATGTAACCATACAAGTCTGTTCCGGGTTCGAACAGAACCAAAGGCACTTCCGAAGAAGCCCTTGCGAATCCGGGTATTCACACCCCCGATCGGACTTTCCATCACTTAGGGAATCTCTATACTACAGCTACTCGGTGCAGAGACAATCGATAGGTTATCCTATCATTCTCACAAATACCCGGTCTTCACCACCGGTCTTCAAATGCTATCCATAACGACGTAACATTATTCGGAATGGGTTATATGACACAAGGTCCTCTCTCGGCTAAACCCAATAATGAGCATAATATTTAAAAAAATATGGATATGGGATTTCAGTTAAGTCACAACTTATAAAATCCAAAACTTTTCTTAAAATGGTTAAACGAATTACCATTTTAAATCTTTAAACAAAAAGATTTATTTCACGAAGTTCACCCCGTTTCACAAAGATCCATTTACGGGTTTCAAAACAATTTACATTTCAATTGGATTTACTCATTAAATCTTTAAATTAAAGATTTAACTTATAGCTTTTCAAACCGTTTCCATAACTTGGAAATCATTTTCATTTCAAACTAGAAATTCCTTTTAACATAATTTGGAAGTTCATTCCTTATGTGAAAGCTTTAATTATTTGAAAAAAATCGTTTTCGTTTCAGAAGAATCCAATTGTATTTACACGAGTTAAAGCCTTTGAATTTAAATTTGAATTCCCAAATCAATACCTTTAAATGGTTCAACCCATATATAACTAGTATAACATCTTTTGTCCCTAAATTCAAATCATAGATTTCAGTTTCAAATATTGAATTCAAATTTAAATCAAATTATTTAAACTTCAAAACTTTATCAAGTTATTCAAAAATAAATTTTATCTTTGAAATTTCATTTCAAAAGCTTTCCGCATTTAACCCGATTCCATTTCCAAACCCTTTGAATTCAAATTGTCTATTTAAAAATTATTTCAAAATTTGTGACTTAATCGATTTCCTCGTGAAATCCATATTTGTGTGTGTATGGTGTAGTCCAGGGGTTTAACACAATAGTGCAACAGCATCATCATCACAGATCAAAACACATAAATATAGTTGATAAGCGGTATAAACTATAGCGCTTATCATTCATTCACAGATCATAGGTGATATACAAATGTATCATAATTAAATGAATAAAATACACAGCTCAATTCACAGAACAAAATATCACAGATCAGATAGGACAATCAATTCAAGGCATCTCATACAATACAATCATTCATAAGTAAAGTCAAGCATTCAATAATTATTTATAAGTAGGATTAATTAATTATTTAATAATTAATTAAGTCACTTAATTTTTAATTAATTACTTAAGTCAACTATTATTTATTTATTAATTAACTTTAAGAAATTAAATTAAATCTTAAGTTTAAATTGATTAAACACGAGATTATAATCATCAATTTCTAATTACAAATTTATTTAACCTTAAGTTATTTATTTAGTTACAGATATAAATTAATTATATTCTTAATTTACTTACTTAAATTAATTAAACACTTTACATTAACCAACCTTTCTTTATAAGTTTTAAATCAAAACTTAACTAAAAACCTGCCAACATAGTTGGCTTTATTATTACTAATCTTTACTTAGCAAAATAACTTAAAAGTTTATTAAGTTGATTTACAAAGAAAACCAACCCGAGGCAAACGCTTGGTTTACCCGAGTGAAACCCGTGTCTCACCCTTGTTTCCCCCGCGTCACATTCTTTCCTCAACCTTCCTTCTTTTTCTCCCTGTACTTATCTTCTTCTTTTTTTTATTGGCTTAAGAAAATACTAAAGTACTTTAAACATACTCATGCGTGTAGGAAAAAAACCCGAAGCACTTCCCCTTTCGACTCGAGCAAACCCCACAAATACTCGAGCAACATCACGCGACAAAACACGACACCAATACCAGACGCCCAAATGCCACCGTGCACGTGCACGGTGGTTCGCCGCCCCTCCGGTGGCTCGCACCCCCTCCAGCAAACCACGAATCGACCCATTATTCAAAATCAAAACCCAGATCTTCACAAAAAGGGAGAAATCGAAAAAAAGTGCCTGAAGCTTGAACTATCACTTGAACACCCCACCGAAAAACCACCACGTTCTACCATCACCCATCACTGGAGGCTAAGCCACTTCATCCACACCATGGCCATACCCTTCTCGGCCTTCACCCAAATTTGCGTGCAGCTCGGTCAAGCGATGGCGGCGAAAACAATATTCAACAGAACACTGAAAAACACTCAAACCAAACCCTACTTTCGATTCGTCCAAACCACTTACACAATAGATAAATTTATTTGCATTTTTCCTGAGTTCGAAAATCACTAAGCTAGCTTCAATATAAATTTCAACATCTAATACTTGTTAAATCAACAGAAATTGATGAAAGTACACTTTTGACTCATTTTCGAACTGCACCTTAAATACTCACTTAAAAATCAAAATTTTTATACTAAAAATCTTAACTTTGTGTGTTAAATCAAGATATGTGATCAAATTTACAAATTAAAACATTTAATTTTTAGCAATTGATTTCTTCCCTACTTTATACTTGTATAAACAGTTTTTTATAATTCACTGTCATGCTTTAAAATCATTTCCAGGTTATAATTTAGATTTTAAACAACCTACTTAGTTGAAAATTCGAAGCTTAGGATGTTTATGTAAAGATGTTTTATTTTTCTTTAAATTTCTTTGCTCAGAACTTTAAATATTAAAGAACATCACATACTAAATTTCCAGAGAACATCTCAGAAACACATATTTACATCATACAGCAAACACAAAGTTTATAAACTAATTACCAAACTTAAATTTAAAAAAACTGTAAGTTTACTCACATTATTTTCAAGAGAAAGAACAAAGTTGCTTTTATTTGAAACAGGCTTTTGAATTCCTAGCTTGCTGAAACTCTTTTTGATCTCTGGTTTTCAATGAAGCTGTATTGTTGAGGTTGAATGTTTTGTTTAAGTTTTAAATAGTATTACTTCAGGGCTGTTTGGCTGGATTTAAATTCTTTTGATTTCTATTTAAACATTGTTAAAGTTAAATCTATGTTCATTTTAAATCTTAAATTTAAAATGAAATCTAAAGTAAATTTGGAAGAAAATTAAATACTTTGATTAAGCAAGAAATGTTTTATCTTAAAGATAAATAGAATTTAATGATATGAATTCATTATTTATTAAGTTAATTAAAATGGATAATTCATTTATTTGATTAACTAATGATTTGGATTAATCAAATAAGTAATTAAAGGTTTAAATTAATCAATTAAAGTTTAAAGATTAATTAAGTAGGGAATCATTAATTTGTAAATTAAGGATTATTAATTAGATATTAGTTAATGATCAAAGTTGATTAATTAAGTGATTAAGCAATAATTAATTGAAGGATAATGTTATAAATTAATCAAGGTAATTAATTTGAGAATAATTGGAATTAAGTAGCTCAGGAGTATAACACATTAAGTAGCTCATTAGAGATAGGGTGAAGTAAACCCTAGAATGAGTATCCCAAAGATATCCGTTCGAATGTCTCAGTAAATTCTCTTACTATCCACTGATAGTGAGTGTGAGTGCAAGAAGAGGACGAGATAGGGGACAGAGGAGTACCACTATAAATGGTCAATACCCTGCAACAGTGGAAACAATCTTTCTCTTCTTAATCTCCTTTGATTCGATTCCAATTTCTTTTGATTGCTTCGTGGCAGCTGCAAGAAGAAGTTTCAGTGTGATGGCGGCCCTGCGAATCATTGTAGGAAAATTCTTACTTCGTATCTTCATCGGTTTCTTCTCAGTTTTTGATTTAAACCTTAATGAATATGAATTGGAAATTTGGAATTGAAAATTTAAATAAATTGGAAATTTTAAATCGAGTTAAATTGGTTAATAGAATATAAAGTTGAATATAAAGAATTGGTATCGATAAAACGATTTCGATTATAACCGAATTTGAAATTCTATTGAATATCAAAGTCCATGGAACGAAAAGTTGGTATGTACTTTGGAATATTCCGACTTGAGTTTGGAATCCATATCTAGTGTTTGAGAAATTGTAGAAGATTGAATCTATTAATCAATCTCTTTTGTTCAACATCTTTTTTTTTGATTCTTTGATAGTTCCTGGTAGATCCAGGAAGAAGATTTGATATATTTGCATGGGACATAAACTCCAAATAGGTCAGAATTGTTTATTTGGATGAATTAGTTGCTTTGATTTCTATGGTTGATAGGTATACTTTAGTTTCTAAACTAAAAGTTTTGAAATTGTATCCATATATCTGTCTATTTTTGGGTCCAGATATATTCTACGAATGGTTAGTTATCCTTCGAACTAACCAGTGCCCCTGCATATTCGTAGATTTGATGACCCGAGTATCTTGTGAAAAATTGTATGAGTTGTTCTCATATTGTTGATATTCTGATTTGGTGAGCCAAATGCAGAATTAATATCCATTTAACCTGGAAAACTGTTTCTCTATCTTTGTGTATCTATCTTTGTTATTTTCGTGCTTGCAAATTTCGGGGACGAAATTTCTTTAAGGGGGGAATCTGTAACGATCCCGAATTTTTGCTAAGTTTGAATTGCTGATTAATTTAATTTTTGAATAAAAAAATTGGGAAATTAATTCGTAAATTGATTTGAGTTTCTCCAAATTTAAATAAAATAGGTGTTAACTCATCGAAATTGAAATCTGATATATATGTCAATATATATGTATATGTGCATATATGAGTAGATTTGAATTTATATATATATATATATATATATATATATTGGGTTTGACTTTAAAATTTGAATTTTGAATATTGAATTTGTATTTAAAATTTGAATAAAAGACTTAGAAAATGATTTGGGTACAAATATTATTTATATTTATTTATGGGTAGGGTAGTGAGTTTTATAATTATAAAAATATATTAATATTAATTAAATGTTGATAGTTAAACTTTAAAACATAGAAATAAAAACAGGTTATGGAACAAGAAAAAAATACATATGAATGGCTTGCAAAAGAAGAAACAAGATAAATATCTTTGTGCAAAGCAAAAGAAAAGAAAGGAAACAAATATATAAGTATGTACACATGGAATCAAGATAAGTTTAATAAATGCTAGCCTCCTTAGTACACAACATATTACCCATCAGCCACCAAGCAAAGAAAAATCTCTGAGCATAATAAAAAAAAACATCTTGCACTTGTGTTGTACAAAATTTTATTATCCTATAAGCTTTCTTTTCTATATATCAAGCCTCTTATCTCAGTTCGTCCATCTTCAAAGCTGAGTAAAATCTGAAATAAATATCATCTCAAACATAAACAAACTTCAATCTTAACTCAACCACAACCAGAGAATCAAGTGAAGATTTCAACTGGAAATTCAAAGCCTGTTTCAAATACTGGGGACTCTGTTCATTTCTTAATCACTGTGAGTAACACCACTTTTAAACAATTTAAAAGTATAATCTGTTGCATATATCTGTGAATGAGTATATTTACACACACACACACACACACACAAATATATATATATATATATATACACACATATGAATCCTTTGTGTATATTTAAATGATTGAAACATTGGGCTGCATGCTGTTATTTTCATATGTTCTCTATCTTAGTTCATAAAACAAGTTTTTGATTCAAAAATCTTTTCTTCTCAATCTACCCACTTTTTGGATTTAAAATTCAAACCATAACTGTTTGTTACAGAATATACTTAAGATTAAAAATCTATTTAACTTTAAACAACTTGTTGGTATCTCTGGAAATCGAGATATCTGAGCAAAGCTTTAAACAAGTTAAAATTTAAACTTCTTAATTTACAAATTCAGGTTTGTAACATAAATTCGTACGCTTTAACATGAATTTTAAAACAAGAATCGAAATTTTTAGATGAGGGGTTAAAGAGCAGTTCAAAGATAATCGAAAATGGTACTTTGATCAATTTCCGGTGATATGTTGAAATGGGGAAGTCGAGTTTCCTCCTGGAGGTGGAGGAATGATCAGTGGCTCTTGGAAAAATAGGGTGAGGGTGGTTAGGTGATCGTGGTGGCGTCGGCGATCGTGTGAAGGCTGTAGCCCTAGTTTTGTCAAGTCAAGATGATTCGATTCGTTCTTCGTCGGCGAGTGATCGAGCTACGAAACTTAAGGAGATGGTAGAGGTCAAGTTGATGAAGTGATGGCCAGAGTTTCGCGTGTTCAGATGATCGGAGCTGTGAGAACGAGTCACTGACAGGTTCGAGGTGGTGTTTGCGCTTGTGTTTCCAGGTTTGGGTTTTGAACTCGATTTCGATTTCGAGTGAACGACGTCGTGCTGGTGGTCGTAGATTGACTCGTAGGTGATCGACGATGTGCTCGATGAAGTGGGGGCGACTGGAGTTGATCGCTGGTGACGTGGACGTGCACCGTGCATTCTAAAGTTCTGGTGAACTTTTTAGTTTTGGGTAGGAGTTGATCTCGAGCTTACTCGAGTAAATCTAGGGTTTACTCGAAGTAGAGGAAGATTGGACTCAGAGTAAAAATAGTTGCCTCGGGTTGGTTTAAGTGGATTACAGTTTTGTTCAAAACTGTCTGCAATTTGAAATTTAAACTAAATTTAAATGAATTTAAATTTGTAAGCTAGATGTAAATAAAGTTAAATCAAGTTTAAGTTAGATTCAAATGGAACTTTGAATCTTAAAGTTTTTTTTAAAAAAAAAGGAAATTTGATTTTAAATCAAAGTTGTAAATATTTAGAAGGTGGGTTTTCAGGTTTTACACCTGGCAGTTTCTATTTTTAAAATTTGATTCAAAATCTGAAACATAATTTAAACTAGACTTAAATTCAAAAGTTAAGTTTAGTTTTCAAATAACTTTTGAATCTTAGGTTTTTAAAATGGAATTTGGATTCTTAAATCATGAATTTAAAATCAAGGTTTTAAAAGCAAGTATAAATCAAAGTTTTTTTTATCAAAGTTAAATTAGTGGATTCAAGTCTCTTTGAATCCGGATCTGGGAATTTGAGTCAGTTTTAAAAATCTGAATGTTTTAAACAAATTTAAATCGAATAGCTTTTTAAAGTAATTTGTTTTCAAATAAACATTTGAATTGGATTTTGATAAAGTTCTTTTATAAAAAGGATTTTGAATGAAAAGTTAAATAATTTGTTTTAACTTAATTTTGTAAGTTAAAAATGTAATGTATTTTAAAACTTAAATTTTAAATAAAAATTTAAGTAAATTAGTTAAAAAAATTCTTATATAGGTTTATAAGTTGATTTTAAATTTGGTTGATGTTTAAATATATAATCATTTTGAATTTTAAATTCAAAATGAAATTTGAATCTAAATTTAGAAGTGTAATGTTTTAAATACACTTTAATATTAATGAAGTCGTTAATAAAGAAATGGACTACCTTAGAGATAATTAGGCATTTAAATGATTTAATTAATAAGGTAATTAAAGAATGATTTATTTAATTTATAAATATATAATTTATATTAATTTATAAATAAATAATTTATATTAATTTATAAATAAATAATTTATATTAATTTATAATTAGAAATGATTAATAATGAATTAATCTAAGATAATTTCTTAAGAAGGTAATTAAAGAATGTTATTAGTTAATGAATATAATTAACTAGGGATTATTAAATTAATATGATTAATTTTCATAATTAATTAGATTAATTAATTAAGATAATCAATTGTAAATTGCTAAGTATAATTACTTAATGGAAGTAATTAAGAGATTAATTGCTTATTGTAATTAATTATGATAATATGATTGGTTAAGTTAATTAATTTAGGTTAATTAATTTAAGAAAATCATTTGATAATTGGATAAGCGTAATTACTTAGTGTAATTAATGGAGATAATCACTTAGAGAAGTAATTAATAAATAATTACTAGATGTAATTAATTGAATGATGATTAGTAATTTGAGCCTAATTATTTGTTATTAATCAATGGATTAATTAAGTTGTTAATTAAGGATTAATTAATAAATGAGATTAATTAAGATTAATTAAAGATTAATTAAAGTAAATTAATTCAATGATAAAGATTTGTTGGTAATTAATGATTAATTGTTATGAGACGATTGCTTAATGGTAAGTAATTAAAGGTTTAATTTCTTAAAATAATTAATTAAGGGTTTAATTAATTATGTAATTGGTTTAAAGGTTGATTTAATTAATATGATTAATCAAGAATAATTTAATTAATTAAGGTGATTGATAAATTAATTTATATCAAATGATTTGTAATTAATTAATCAGGATTGGATAACTAATTCATAAGTAATTAATTTAATTGGAAATTAATTGAATTAATTAGGATTAAACAATTAATTAATCCTACTTATAAATGATTATTAAATGCTTGACCTTACTTATGAATGATTGTATTGTATGAGATGCCTCGAATTGATTGTCCTATCTGATCTGTGATATTTTGTTCTGTGGATTGTGCTGTGTATAATTTATTCATTTATTTGTGATACATCTGTTTATTATCTGTGAATCTATGAATAAAAGATAAGCGTTATAGTTTATACCGCTTATCAACTATATTTCTGTGTTTTGATCTATGATGATTGAATGATGTTGCACTATTGTGTTAAACCCCTGGACCACACTTATACACACACAAATATGGGTTTCGCAAGGAAATCGGTTAAGTCACAGATATTTGAATTTAATTCAAAATAGTTTTAAAAGTCAAATATTTAAATCCAAATGGTTTTGGAAATGGATTGGGTTTAAAGTGAAAAGCTTTTGAAATGGAATTTCAAAGATGAAATTTATTTTGAATAACTTGATTAAGTTTTGGAATTTAAATAATTTGATTTAAACTTAAATTCAAGATTTGAAATTGAATTCTATGTTTGGAAACTAGGGACTAAAGATGTTATACCAGTTATATATGGGTTAAACCATTTTAAAAGTATTGATTTGGGAATGTAAATATAATTTAAGAGCTTTAACTCGTGCAAATATAATTGGATCTTTCTGAAATGAAAACTATTTGTTTTCAAATAATAAAAGCTTTCACATAAGTAATTGATGCAGCGGATATAACTTTGATGTGCTAATAATGTTTTGATACCAATTTGGCGCAGCTTTCTTCCTCACGAAATGATTTCGTGTCAAATAAACCTCATAGAACGATAAATGCCCAAATCCGTTGATCGTGACGATACCGGAATCTAGCTATCTCCAACCGTTGATCTCGCAAGATACCATGTTGAAAGATCTACAATTCGATCGTTGATCACTAGCAAGTGATACCGAGAATTGGCTTTTACTTCGTTGATTCGCGCACGAATAACCCGAAGAAGGAAAGAAGAAGGAGATCACACTCAACTTCAACAATGGTGGCAAAAGCTCACACAAAATTTTATTCAAAAAAAATCAACTCACTTTTTACAATGACATCACGCCCCTATTTATAGGGAATTACAACAAATACAAGACTTCACAATACAACACAACAACAAACGACATAAGGTACGTGCGACTTAACACAATCACACGACATACGACTTACGATACATGCGACTTAACACATTACACGACATACGACATAACAACACAATACAAATTACAACACTATGCGACATAACATCAGCGACATAACAGTACAACAATACACCATACGACTTACGACTCACGACATAAGAAGGAAGATCGGCTTCAAGAACGGCTTAGCGTCTTAAGCTTCAAGCGGCATAAGATGATAACACAGCTTCAGCGACATAAACAAATATGCGACATAACAGATGCGACCTAAGGAAGCAGCATAGGTGAGCAACTTAAATCAGCCTTCACGCGACATAAGAAATCAACGGCTTAAGAAGTCGGGCGACTGAAGGAAGCAGGTGACTTAAGAGAAGCGGCTATAGAGATGCGGCATAAGCATATAAGCGACTTAAGAGAAGCGGCATAAGTGAACGACTTAAGAGAAGCGGCATAGATTGGTTAGCTCGCGAACGACTTAAGAGATGCCAGCGACTTACGACTTAAGAGGAATGCGGCCTTGTAAATGACTTAAGAGATGCGGCCTTGTTTCCTTGATCTGTTAGGTCGTGGAGCGACTTATGTGGTTGCGACTTAACATGGCGCGACTCATAGCGGGCCGAGCGACTTAAGACCAAGCCACCTATGTTGGTTGAGCGACTTAAAGCAAACGAGTAATCATGGTGCGCTGCATCATCCTCCCCTGGTTGGAAAGAATTCGTCCTCGAATTTACACTTTCCTCTTATTCTTCGACGTACTTATTCTCAAAATATGGAATCAAGTGTTTGACGTTGAAAACGTCAGCAGTATGGATATGATCCGGCAATCTTAACTGATAAGCATTCTCATTAATCTTTTTCACGACTTTCCAAGGACCAATCTTTCTAGCAGCTAACTTGTTGTAAGCACCAATAGGAAATCGATCTTTAGTTAGTACTGCATACACAAAATCTCCTCCTTTGAATTCAACATGTCGTCGTTTGATATCTGCGGATTGCTTATATTTCTCATTCGCCTTAAGCAATCATTCCTACACAACCTTGTGGCACAGTTGCAATTCATTTACAAAATCACTAGCTCGTTTGATCACTCCTTTCTACGTGGTACTATAGATAAATCCAATGGTCCCTTCGGAATTGTTGAATAAACAACCTGGAATGGACTGAAACTAGTGCTACGATTAACTGCATGGTTGTGTGCAAACTCAGCTTGACACAGTTTAGAATCCCAACTCTTCAAATTGTCATTCATGAGGCATCTCAATAGATTACCTAGGGATATATTCATAACTTCTGTCTGTCCGTCCGTCTGTGGATGATAAGCACTACTAAATTTCAGTTTATCCCGACCATTTTCCATAGACTCATCCAAAAATGACTCATAAAATGAGTCTCTCTATCCGATACAATAGATTCAGGCAACCCATGAAGACGATAGATCTCTCTGAAGTATAACTGTGCGACATTAACTGCATCTGCCGTCTTCTTGCATGCAATAAAATGTACCATTTTTGAAAATCGATCAACCACCACATAGATAGAATCATTGCCACGTTGCATCCTCGGCAAACCCAATACAAAGTCCATACTAACATCCATCCATGGCTTAGTAGGTATAGGCAACGGCAAATATAAACCTGCATTTGTCGTGGTTCCCTTTGAAACTTGACAAACATGACACCTCTGAACAAACTTTTCAACTTCTTTCCTCATTGACGGCCAAAAATAAGACTTTGAGATCAACTACATAGTACGGTCGCGGCCCACGTGTCCTTCTTCATGCAATTCTTTGATAATTTTCATTCGTAAACTGCAATCTGGAATACACAACTGATTTCCTTTGAACAGAAAACCATCAACCAACATATATCCATCCATGCTTCCCTGCTTGGCTTTGTCTAAGATCTTGGAAAAATAAGAATCTGATGTAAGCAAATCTGGAAGTAAATCAAAACCCATCACCTCTACTCGCATGGTTTTTAGTAAAGTATTCCTCCGACTCAATGCATCGGCAACGCGATTACTTACTCCAAACTTGTTCTTTACGACAAATGTAAATTGTTGCAAATAAATTATCCACGATGCATACCTAGCTGCAATTTTAGTCTGCCCTTGTAAATGTTTCAACGCTTCATGGTCCGTATACAAAACAAATTCTTTGTGGAACAAGTAATGTCTCCAATGCTTCACAGCCAGCACAATAGCATAAAACTCCACATCATAAGTATTGTATCTCATCTTTGCTCCAGAAAGTTTTTCACTGAAATAGGCAATTGGACGTCCCTTCTGACTCAACACTCCTCCAATTCCAACTTTCGATGCATCCGTATGTAATTCAAATAGTAACTGAAAATTTGGCAACACTAGAATCGGTGCTGAGGTTAAAAGTTCCTTGATTTGCTCAAAAGCATATCCTGCCTCTTCCGTCCATGAAAACTTCTTTCCCTTTATACAATCAGTAACAGGAGCCATCACACTACTAAAGTGTGGTATAAATCTTCGATAAAATGAAGCTAACCCATGGAAACTTCTGACTTCTGTTATAGTTTAGGGCTGTGGCCAATTTCTGATTGCGGCTACTTTACTCTGGTCCACTTGTATCCCTTCCTCAGAGACGACATATCCCAGAAATAAAACACTTGGCGTCATGAACACGCATTTCTTCATTGCTGCATAGAACTGCTCTTGACGAAGAATAGTTAACACCTTTCGCAAGTGTTGAATGTGCTCTTCTGTGCTCGCACTATATATCAAGATATCATCAAAGTAAACTACAACAAACTTCCAGATGTAAGGTCTGAAAATTTGATTCATCACCCTCATAAATGTACTTGGTGCATTAGATAGACCAAACAGCATAACCAGCCATTCATATAATCCTTCCCGAGTCTTGAATGTTGTCTTCCATTCATCATCTGGTCTTATGCGAATCTGATGATAACCACTCTTAAGATCGATCTTCAAAAAGATTACAGACCCACTGATTTGATCCAATAGATCATCAAGTCTGGGCATAGGAAATCTGTATCTGACAGTTATTTTGTTGAGTGCCCTGCTATCTGTACACATTCTCCATGAACCATCTTTCTTCGGCACTAACAAAGCCGGTACAGAACAAGGACTGAGACTCTCTCGAACATGCCTTTGTTCAAGCAACTCCTCAACCTGTCTCCTCAACTCTCATGCTCTTTCGGACTCATACGATAATGTGGCCTATGCGGTAAAATAGCACCTGGCACTAGATCAATTTGATGTTGTATGTCCCTCAATGGCTTTAATTCCTTGGGTAATTCCGCAGGAAATACATCTTCAAATTCATTCATCATCGGTCTGACCTCCGCAGAAATTTCAACATCTTCACTTGTTTCATACTCAATCAACATAAACAATTCAGCACTATCTTTCACTTCTTCAACAAACTCTTTCGTAGATAATAAACTAGTTGATTCCACCTTCTTCTCTAACTTACTTTCACTTTGTTCACGCTTCTTAGGAACCAAAGTAATTTGAGTTCCTTCGAACATGAAACTGTAGCTATTGGTGCGACCATTATATTGTACAGCTCTATCATATTGCCACGGTCTTTCCAACAGTAGATGACACACATCCTTATCCACAACATCACACCATATATCATCTTTGTACTTCTTCCCAATAGAAAATGTAACAAATGCTCGTCTTTCCACTGTCACTTCTCCACCTTTCTTTAGCCATGCTAGTTTATAAGGTCTAGTGTGTTTTTCAGTCTTCAATCCTAACTTCATGACGGCTTCTTTAGAAATAATGTTATTACAGCTTCCTGCATCAATAACAAATCAACAAACCTTTCCCAAGATAGTACATGTAGACTGAAAAATATTGCTACTTAGCCAACTAGAATCATTCTCATGCTTTGGCACTAAACAAGACCTCCTTATCATCAAGTTACATCCTTCATCTCCTGACACAACTTCTTCATCTTCATCAAACTTCGATGGTTGAGAATAGTCAAATTTAGCTTCCACATCCTCATACTCACATTCCTCTGCAACTAATGTTCTCTTCTTTGGCTTTGTACATTCATTACTTTTATGGCCAAACTCCTGACAATTATAGTACTTGATACTGTCATTGACCATTGCTTTAGCGGCTTCTTTGACAATTGGTTTACTGACTGCCTTGGAAACATTAGCACTGCTACTAGCACCTTTATTCTGGTTGTTAGAACTTGTAAACACACCACCTCTTCGTCTCCCTTGTTTCTCCCAAGCTAGAGATTTCTGATGTGCTTCAGCAACAGACATTGGATTAAACATATTCACCATGTCTTGAATTTGCATTCGTAACCCTCCAATACATCTAGCTGTTAGTTGTTCCTCGGTCTCAATAATATCATTCCTCACAATCAATTGATAGAATTCATCTGCATAATCATTCACTGTCCTCGTCCCTTATCTCAAATTCTGCAAACGTTGATATATAAGAGATTGATAATTGTACGGCAAGAAAGTTGCTTTCATCATCTTTCTCATCTTCTCCCAAGTGACAACCTTTGATTTTTCCATTCTCTCCCGAGTTAGTTTAGTTTGCTGCCACCAAGCCATAACTCTTCCCCTTAGTCTTATAGCAACTAAGTGAACTCTGCGATTCTCAGGTACCTCCTTGAATTCCAAAATTTCTTCAACATTTGACAACCAATCAAGAAACTCTTCTTCTTGCATACCACCTTTGAATTCTGGAATTTCCAGTCTCATACCTGATTCCCATTTACGATCATTTTCTGAATTAAGATATTGATTTCGTACTTGGCCTCGATTTCGATAATGAATACTACCTCCATCACCATCCTCCTCAAATTCATATGTATGTCGATATCGATCCCGTCCATCTACATCTCTTCGACCTTACATGTCCCTTCTACCCTGTCTTTCAACATCACGATAAGGTTCATTGTCAAACTCATGTGGGGTTCTTCTTACTACATTTCGATACTCACGGTGTTCTTGCCTCATTGAAACTGAAGATTCTCTCCTATCTCGATAAGACTGGGGTGGCATTCTCCTTTCTTCTGAAACCGATGGTGAAACCCTGTTTCTACCATGGTTCGAAACTTGTGAAGTTCTCCTTTGATTGTGATTCATGCCTTTCATCAATTTCTCCAATTTTTCAATACCCACATTGAACTTTTCATTGATACGCTGCTCCATCTGCTCAGCTTCTTGTCTTTTATACACATCCTCAACATTATGACAATGATTAGCACGTCTCGGAGGCCTAATCTAGCTTTGATTTGACTCGACTTGGCTTTGATATGGACCTGATATGGTTCGACTTGATATGGATTGAATCTGGCTTGAATTGATATGTCTTTAACTCGGCTTTGACTTAGCTCTTACTCGGCCTTGATCTCACCTAGCTTTGATACCAAAAAAGTGACGCAATGGATATAACTTTGACGTGCTAATAATGTTTTGATACCAATTTGGCGCAGCTTTCTTCCTCACGAAACGATTTCGTGTCAAATAAACCTGATAGAACGATAAATGCCCAATTCCGTTAATCATAACGATACCGGAATCTAGCTATCTCCAACCCGTTGATCTCGTAAGATACCGTGTTGAAAGATCTACAATTCGATCGTTGATCACTCGTAAGTGATACCGAGAATTGGCTTCTACTTCGTTGATTCGCGCACGAATAACCCGAAGAAGGAAAGAAGAAGGAGATCACACTCAACTTCAACAATGGTGGCAAAAGCTCACACAAAATTTTATTCAAAAAAAATCATCTCATTTTTTACAATGACATCACGCCCCTATTTATAGTGAATTACAACACATACAAGACTTCACAATACAACACAACAACAAACGACATAAGGTACGTGCGACTTAACACAATCACATGACATACGACTTATGATACATGCGACTTAACACATTACACGACATATGACATAACAACACAATACAAATTACAATACTATGCGACATAACATCAGCGACATAACAGTACAACGATACAACATACGACTTACGACTCACGACATAAGAAGAACGATCGGCTTCAAGAACGTCTTAGCGTCTTAAGCTTCAAGCGGCATAAGATGATAACACAGCTTCAGCGACATAAACAAATATGCAACATAACAGATGCGACCTAAGGAAGCAGCATAGGTGAGCAACTTAAATCAGCCTTCACGCGACATAAGAAATCAACGGCTTAAGAAGTCGGGCGACTGAAGGAAGCAGGTGACTTAAGAGAAGCGGCTATAGAGATGCGGCATAAGCATATAAGCGACTTAAGAGAAGCGGCATAAGTGAACAACTTAAGAGAAGCGACATAGGTTGGTTAGCTCGTGAACGACTTAAGAGATGCCAGCGACTTACGACTTAAGAGGAATGCAGCCTTGTAAATGACTTAAGAGATGCGGCCTTGTTTCCTTGATCCGTTAGGTCGTGGTGCGACTTATGTGGTTGCGACTTTACATGGCGCAACTCATAGCAGGCCGAGCGACTTAAGACCAAGCGACCTATGTTGGTTGAGCGACTTAAAGCAAACGAGTTATCATGGTGCGCTGCATCAGTAATGAACTTCCGATTTGTGTTAAAGGGATTTCAAGTTAAAATGAGAACGATTTTCCATGTTATGGAAACTGGTTTGAAGGCTATAAGTTAAATCCTTAACTTGAAGATTGGATGAGTTAATCCTAATTGGAATGGAAATTGTTTTGAAATCTATGAATGGATCTTTGTGAAACTGGGTGAACTTTGTGAAATAAACCTTTTTGGTTAAAGATTTGAAATGGTAATTTGTTTAAACCATTTGAAGGAAAGTTTTGGGTAATAAGTTGTGACTTAACTGAAAACCCATATCCATAAGTTTTTAAATATCGCGCTCATTATTCGGTTTAGCCAGGAGAGGACCTTGTGCTATATAACCCATTCCGAATAATGATACATCGTTATGGATAGCATTTGAAGACCGGTGGTGAAGACCGGGTATTTGTGAGAACGATAGGATAACCTATCGATTGTCTCTGCACAGAGTCGCACCAGTATAGAGATTCCCTAAGTGATGGGAAGTCCGATCGGGATTGTGAATACTCGGATTTGCAAGGGCTTCTTCGGAAGTGCCTTCGGTTCTGTTCAAACCCGGAACAGACTTGCATGGTTGTATGTCTGACACTACACTTTGAGATATAAAGCAGATTTCTTTCAAATACATATCTGTTGGTGGCAGAGAATTTATTCTCTTAGCTTAACACCCTTCTCTGAGACGTACGAGCTCAGAGGTTATGTAATTGAAAGTTATCGGCGATATATTCCCAATTTGGTAGTGTGACATGCTAAGTGCTGCTGTGTGTTGATGATCAGTTGTTGATCATTTTTGATCAGAGCATGGCTTCTGTATGAAGCGTAGCTTTGTGGACGAGACTACATCAGGACCTCACACCCCGGAAATGGTTAAAACAGGAAAGATGCGGCAAGGTTATGAGGGTCGTGCCCTTTAGGGTGTGTCATTCCCTTTTGGTAAAGGGTGGTATTATGGTATGGAGCCTAGGTATTTACCTATGTGGTGGGCTTCAATCGCATTTTCTGTGTGGTTGTTGCTTTGTGGTTTAGAGGCGCCTCGGATAAAGGTCCCAAAGGACCGGGGGGTGGCATGCTCGAGAAATAGTTGCCTAGTTACAGAGGTAACCCGGCTTTGTGTTGGTAGAGATCCGGTTAGGTTCTCGGGACGTCTCTCCAGAGGCGTACCCATGGATAGTGGGAAGTTCCTTAGCCCGACCATTTGTTGGAAATCCAAACGAAACAATACACGCCCTGTACGGTTTTAGTTGTATTACCTGCCATGGAATGTGGTGGTAAGCTGTTATTGAACATGGTAGCTATAGTAGGCATAAGTACGAAATGCCTATGCTGGCTAAGATTTATATTATACTTTCAAAATGTTTTCCACTGTGCACCTATAATAATAATATCAATGAAATTTTCTCGTAGCAAGCATGTTTGACTATCATAAGAAGAAATCTCCTCCAATTCTGCGTTTGCATGGTGTGTGCGGCGGGAGGCCTTATGGTAGTTTCATTTTCTAAAAAGCATTGCGAATTTATTTTAAATTTTGTTGTTGTTTGTTTTAAAAGACCAAACCGTTTATGTTACTCATACCAGTCCCATGACTGACTCGGAGTTTATTCTTCATTTCCTAAACTTTGGGTGCCCATAATTTTCCACACGGGTAGTCTAGAGTTGGGTTTTTCAGATAGTCAGGTTTAGTAGATTATCTAGAGTTAGTTCAGTCTTGCTTGTCTTGGTGATATGTGATGTTGGTTCGAGCTAGCTTTGGATTGGAGCATGGGATTTGGGGATGCATTCTACTGAAGATATTCTTTCCGCTGTGTCTTGTACCTCTGATGGTATTGATATTCATTGTATCATTCTATTGTATCCTATTATATCAGATGTTGTATCTGTCATTGTATCAATGTTATATATATATATATATTGATATTCATTTTCTTCCGTTGTGTTATACTTAATGGTGTTATAAGCTCCGGCGAACCAGATTCGATGTTTGGATCTGCGGCATTGGAATATGAATGTCGTATTCGGTGCCGATTTTCGAAGGTCGAGTCAGGGCCGTTACATTTGGTATCAGAGCCAGGTTTCGACCCTGGGACCTATGGGTTATGGTCCACCGGGGCCGTTTGGCTGGATTTGGTCGTGCTAAAATGCTAATTAAATAAGCCACTTACTTAAAAATGCTAAATAAGGTACACCTACGCAATAAAAATAGGAAATATGAACTGTTTTTGTTTTTTCCGACCGGGTGGGTCGATGTATATATATTTATATCTTTTGTCAAATTGCAAAAGCTCCTCCGTACAAAGGAGACTCTACCAAAATTTTCCAAATTTTTTGGAAGTTAGGAAATATTTGAAAAAAAATTTGTTAGCGACAAACGATTTCAAATTTGAAATTGAAGTAAATTAGTGAATGAAACTAATTTGAAATGATAATATGAATCAGCTATTAATGGAAGATAAAATTCAATACATGGAGTTGAAGATAAATTGAATCCAAATAGAATTGAAGTATGAATTGAATTCAAATAAAATTGAAAATGCAAGATTGAATGAAAATGGATATATAACTTCAATAGTGAAGTAAAAATGGTATAAGAAGCATATATTGAAAATTTCGTAATAAAAGGCGCAAAATGATATTTGAATATTGTAATTGAATATTATGGATATCAGGATATACAGGTGTATGAAAGGAAATGGAATTGGGATTTTGATTTCGAAGATAAATTTGAAATTGCTCGACAAAAAGGTGTGTATTTAAATTTCAAAATGAAATTTGATTGGGTTTTGATCTAGCCACTTGGCGTTTTGTTTTCTTTTGGAATCTGAGGGCCTGTGGTGCCATTTTGTAGTCGTATCGAGCTAGCCGCGCAAAGGAGATGCTGACGAAATTTTTCGAAAATTTAGGGAGTTAGAAAAATATGGAGAAAATTTTGAAATTTGAATTTAAATTTGAATTGTTAAAGAAAACATTGTTGTTCGAAACCTATGGAAGACTTTGGAAAGTTAGTTAAAGTAATAATGGATCTTTAATAAAAAAAGTTTTGGGTTGATAAATTGATAAAACTGTTTGGGTTGGAAAATATTAAACGGGTTAAGGATCATTCTTCTTAACTTGTAATTTCGGGACGAAATTCTTTTAAGGGGGGAAGGATGTGACGACCCAGAATTTTGAACATTTGAAATCGAAATATTTAATTGATTTTAAATATTTGGAGGTTAGTTTAACTTGAATTTCAAAATATTATTGTTGATTGGTAATTAGATTATTGAATTTAATTTATCGAAGTTGGGTAAAAATTTGAATCTTCAGTTTGAAGCCGATTAAAAATATTTCAATGGCTTATAAAATTCATATCGATAATACTGAGGTTAATGGAAGCTTCAGAATTGAAATTGGAACTATTTTTTTCAGTTTGGAATTTATATCGTTTTAATCGATATTTAAAAATAGCCTTCCGAGGCGCGGTCTCGGAATTCGATGAAACTAGTTCCATTGGATCCGTAATAGATAGTTATTATTGGATTCTAATTTTCGTAGCAATCGGGGTTGTCATTTGACCCTGGCAGCTCAAAACGCATAGAAACTGTTTTAATCGATTTAATTTAAAGTTTATCGTTTACTTCCGTAACTTGCGTATATGATCGAATTAGCCTCCGAAACACGTTTCATTGAGTTCAGAATGTGGATAAAACCTTGTAAACGCCTAGCGGCACGCCTCGATAGGAGGCCAATTTTTAAGTTGCATTTATCAGAACCGTTTGGATTTGAATTTAAATTGAATATATCTATACAGTCAACTCCAGTTGTAATCCTATCACATCACTGCTTTTGCTTTCCCATCACATCCTTTTCCTTTCACCTTCAAAACACTACAACTCGACTGCTACATGCTACCATCTTTTCGTGTTCCCGTTCTTCTAAACAAAGAAAATTAATGGTCGAAACAAATCTTATCCCAGTTCATTATTTTCGAAAGTTACTTCAAAACGAGAACAACCCAAAAACAAAACCGATCTTGTTCAATCAATATATGGTCGCGCTCCTCATCCTTTTATTCCCAAATCAAAATCGAGTCATTCGTCAAAAAAAAAATCACGACTTCGTTTCCATCAATATAGGAAGGAGCGACGTCTCCGATACATTCGATCGAGGATCGAAGGGGAGGCCATGATTTTCATGTGTTCGGTGAGGTTCGATGACTCAGGTGAGCGGCGCGACTGAAGCAAAGGGAGGAAGCTTCTCGCTGGCATATGAAGATCGTGCGTGGTGATTTGGAGTGGCAAGGGTTGGCTGCTCGTTGAATGGCAGGGAGGAGGTCGCGAGGCACGCGCGAGGAGATGTGGTGATTCGGGCCACGGCATCGCTTGGAGTCGCGTTGTGATGTAAGCGATGGGGAGTTTAACTTATTGAAGTCGATTGGGCGAGCGCGACAATGTGGTGGCGATGGCTCCTCTATAGGTCACGACTTTGAAGGAGGAAGGGGGATTCGAGGTCGAGATGGTGATAAATGCAGTGTCGGTGTGGTTTTGGGCTTCGAAATTTTAGGTATGGTTTCTTTCTTCTGTTATTACTCGAAAAATAATTTTTATCAGTGAAGTATGAAAATATTCCAATCTTTAATGTATAGATATATGTGTGTGTGTGTGTTTGAAAGAAAAAAAAGTAAAAAAAGAAAAAAAACTGCAGCAGGCATATATATGTAGTTTATGTATTTTAAATATTTGCAATAGTAATAGAAAAATTTAAAGGGTTGAAAATTATGTGAAATTAGATTTTTAGATCTATAAATTATTATTTCTATAAGTATATATATAAAGCTTCCAAATAAAAATAGATATACGTATCTTATTTTACTAATTATTTTAAATAAGGTGTTATAGTGATTCATTTGATTTATAAACTTATCTAATTTATTTAGTTGCAAAAAGGGATTTTTAAGGGAAAATTTATTTTAAATCAAATTATTAGTTAAAAAAAACCAAAATGATTAGTTTAAAAAACTAAAACTATTGGTCTAAAATAAAATCACCGATGAATTAAAATTATCAAATGAAAATTGATTTTTCGATCATTTTGAATATTAACAAAATCATATGATTGTTATACAAGGTCAATATCTGAATGGAAATCAAGCCGAGATAGAAATGGATGGCATAATAAAAAGAAAAGGTGAGATCTTCTCACTCAAACAAAGGGTTTTTTTTAATTTTAAATAGTTAAATTTAAAATTGTTGATTGTGTGCTTGGATGATGGTTGTTACTATTTGTTTTGAAATAGACCCAATTGCGCCGCATAATAGCGGATGGTATTTTTATGAATCACATATACCGCGATATTCCACCTCGAAGTGGAATTGGTATTTAATTATTGTGTTAACATCTATGGATGCAGGGAAACAGGTTGGAGGGATCCAACTAGAATCCTCAAATATTGAATTTGTTTCATATGCCGTGTGTTGATTATGTATAATCCCTGTGTGATTCTATTTGTGGTTAAAATCGTTAAAGGCTATAATTTAGCCGAATATATTTTTGGTATCGTTGGATACCAGAAATAGATAAAAATTGGATTTTTGAAAATTCAAGTTGAAAGTTTATAGACAAATTTATTTTTGAAAATTGAATAAATTTAAAAGAAGGAATTTTAAAAGGATAAAGTTTTATCTATAATCTTATTGAATAAAATTCCAAAATATGGAAAAAGGTTTAATAAATGGATTTCGGGTAATACTATTCGAAGGTTGAAAATTTTATCTAAAATACAGATTTTAATAGTTGAAAGGAATTTATTTTAAAAGAAAATAAATTCAGAAATCAATTTGGAATTTGATTCGGTATTTAAAAATAAATCTTGTGAAATAAATTCTAAAATTGACTTGGTATTTGAAAATAAATCCTTGGGAAACCAACTTGTAATTAATTTGGTGTTTGAAGCAATTTTGGAAATCAAATTGGAATTGATTTGGTAATTGAAATAAATTTTGGAAATCAATATGAAAATTGATTTGGTGTTCGAAGGGAAATTGATTTTGTGTTTTGAAAATAAATTAAGAAATCAATTTGGAATTTGATTTGGTGTTTGAAAGTGAATGTTGGAAAATTGATTCAAAATCGTATGTCAGTCGATATTTAGAAATGTAAATTCACAATGGAAATTTAAAAGGGAAAGGTAAATTGGTTTTAAAATAAACATTGGTTTATTTTTAAAGTGTGGAAAAGATTTGAAACTTGTTTCAAAGGATGGGAAATCGATTTGAAATTTGATTTTCAAAGTGATGAAGTGTTAAAAATATATCCTGCGAAGATATTTTGAAAATAAATAATTTGGGAAAATTATTTAAATCTGGTAATTGTTGTGAATGTTGATTGATAGTTAAATAATCGACTATCAATATTTGCCTTTAAATGGCATTTGAATTTCGATGCGACCGGGGGTCGGATTCCAAGTGGATATCCGAAAACCACATCGAACCTTTGTGATTTGTGATAGATCTTTTATTTAAAAGATCGAAGTGAAAAATGGTTGTGATTTGTTTGAAATCTGAATGAACACTTATTTTTAAAAATAAGCGCTCATTGTTCGGATTAGCCGGGAGAGGACCTTTGTGTTATAAAACCCATTCTGAATAATGATACGACGAAATGGGATTGCATTTGAAGACCGGGTATTTGCGAGAATGATAGGATGACCTATCGATTGTCTATGCGCTGAGTAGCTACAGTATAGAGATTCCCTAAGTGAAGGGAAGTCCGATCGGGATTGTGAATACCCGGATTACAAGGGCTTCTTCGGAAGTGCCTTCGGTTCTATTCGAACCCAGAACAGACTTGTATGGAAGTGTGTCTGACGTTACAAATTGAGATGTAAAGCTGGTTTCTATCAAATACATATCTGTTGGTGGCGGAGAATTTATTCTCTTAGCTTAACACCCTTCTCTGAGACGTACGAGCTCAAAGGTTATGTAGTTGATGGTTACTAGTGATACATTTCCAATTTGGTAATGTGGCATATGAAGTGCTGCTGATCATTTGTTGATCGAAGCATGGCTTTTGTGAAAAGCGTAGCTTTGTGGACGAGACTTCGTCGAGCCTCACAACCCGAAAATGGTCGAAACATGAATGTTGCGGCAAGGTTTTTAGGGGTCGCGCCCCTAGGTTATGTCCATTTTCTTCTGGATAAGAGGTGATATCATGGTATGGAGCCCAGATATTTTACCTATGTTGATGCTACAAATTATTATACTTTGTGGTTGCTGCTTTGTGGTTGAGGATCCTCGGATAAAGGTCGGTAACGACCGGGGATGGAATATTTTTGTGTGTGTAGTTATCAAGTTTCAACTTCATTGCACCCAGAAGCGTGTGGTAACTCGGCCTTGTGTCAGCAGAGATCCGGTTAGGTTCTCGGGGGCGTTCTTCCAGTGGCGTGCCCATCTTGGTGTAGGAAGTTCCTTAGCCTGACCATTTGTTGGAAATCCAAAGAAACAATACGTGCCCTGTAAGGTTTTAGTTGTAGAACCTGCCATTTAAAATGGTAGCTATAGCTGGCATAATATAATGGTACCTATGTTGGCTAAGATTTATATTATACTTTCAAAATGTTTTCTGCACTATGCACTTATAATAATATCGAAAGGATTTTGCGTATTAAGCATGTTTGACTATCATAAGGAGAAATCTTCCCCAAGTCTGCGATTACATTATGTGTGTGGCGGGAGGCCTTATGGCAGTTTCATTTCCAAAAGCATAACGGATTTATTTTTATTTTCTTTGTGAAAATAACTGTTTTTAAGATCTCACACCAGTCCCACGACTGACCTGGAGTTTATCGTTCCCTTTCTAAACTCTGGGTGCCCACCAATTTCCACACGGGCAGTCTAGAGTTAGGTTATCAGGTCATTCTGGAATTCAGGAGTTGCTGTGGAGATCAAGAGCAAGCTGGATGGCGAAGCGTATCACTAGTATATTTTATATTTTCTTTCGATGTTTGTTGTTGTTACACTCTGATAATGTAATGTGATGTAATGTAATAACAAATATGATTCTTTGTTTTAAAGATTATTCATTTATATATTATATGTTGTTCCACTGCGAAATGTGAGATTCTGTTATTGTTCTGTTTCTTTTTCTATCTTCTTCTTCTTAAACCCTAATGGTTCGGTTTTTCGGCATTCAATAGTTCGACAGTCGATACAGTTGACGTATTAATGTCAACTTTTGAAAATCGAAAAAATCGGGTCGTTACAATGTAGTATCCATATTGTGTCTGTCATTTGTATCAATGTTATATATATTGATAATCTTTTCTTTCCGCTGTGTTGTACTTAATGGTGTTATAAGCTCCGACGAACCAGATTCGACGTTTGGATATGAGTGTCGTATTCGGTGCTGATTTTCGAAGGTCGAGTCAGGATCGCTACAAAGTGGTAACAGAGCATTTGGTTAAGTAACAACCTTGGCTTTGTTGGGTGTTACTCATTAGAGATAGAGTTAGGTTAGCAGTCATTCGGAAGCGAAGTCAAGAAGTTGCTATGGAAATCAGGAGTTGGAGCTAGATGGTGAGGCGTGTCACTTATATATGTAATATTTCTTTCCGCTGTTTGTTGTTGTACACTCTGATAATGCAGTGTGATGTAATGTAATAACTGATATAGTGATTCTGTTTAAAGATATTCATTTATCTATATAGATTGTTCCGCTGCGAATTGTGAGATTCTATTTATTGTTTCTATTTCTTCTTCTATCTTCTTCTTCTTAAACCCTAATGGTTCGGTTTTTCGGCATTCGTGGTTCGGCAGTTGATACAGTGGACGTATTAGTGTCGACTTTCGAAAGTTGAAAAATCTGGTTGTTACACATGTGGTGAGATTTTACAGTTATTATTTGATTAGTTATTTCACACAAAGTTAATATACTTCCTCACTCATTTTGCAATTTCTCTGTGAACTTTGTATGGAGTGGCCTTTAATCATCCCGGTCCTGTCCTTATTCTAGTCAAAATGTGTACCTTAAGCTCTAATTTTGGTAAGAAAGTAAGAAGAAATACATAAAAATTATTTTGTTTTACCACTACAAAAGTCAAAATGTGTGGAATGCATGATGTTGAAAGAATTCAACCATTTTCTTACCACTATAAGCCATGTAAAGAGAGCCAATTTTGTGTTTGTATGCATCATAGTAGGGTAGGTAGATACCATGGTTCGAAATTCTGGTTATTCCGGTGATCCCGTTCCGGTTCCGTTCATAGCCGGAACGGGATCCAGTCAAAATTCCGGTTCCGCTCTAAATTCTGAATTTTCTTTTTATATATTGAAAAAAACTTATAAAAAATACAAAAAATATATAAAAAATTTAAAAAAGAAAATAAATTAATTGGGACAATAAATAAATGGGGAAGAAATCGTGTAGTTTCATAAAAAAAGTTGTTATACTTTTATTAATTTATATCGAATAATAACAAAAAATTCAAAATTTTCAAAATTGATCGAAGTTTTGAAATCTCAAATGAATAATACAGAATCTTACGCAGTGAATTTTTAATTAAAGTATGTATTTTATATGTAACGTAAAATATATACTATAAATTTACGACGGTATTAGATATTTATTTGTGTATATAGCAAATTATAGCAAAAAAGTGCCGGAATTAAAAAACCGGAATTAAAGCGGAACTTCCGGAATTTTCGGAGCGGATCCGGAAATTTTACTATTACCAATGGCCGGAACGGAAACGGAAAATAGAATTTCGAACCTTGGTAGATAAGTTATGATCATAGTTTTAGTGGGGTTATTTGTTTTGATGCTTTGGAAGAAAGAAAGATTTGGAGTGAATTATTTAATATTTAGAAACATATTGCGAATTGTATGACACACTCAATTAGTTACTATGATCATTTGTTTGGATACTCGCTTGATACATGCCATTGTTTTCACTGACCAGTTTTCATCCTTATTTTTACAGCAATTAGAGCATGCACGAGGCACAAGATGCCCTATGTGCTTGAAATATGTTAAAGACATGACCTAATGTTATGTTATATTTTACATCATACTTAAATTAGCAAAACTATGGCTAAATTGTAATCCGTTCTAGCATCTTAACTTTAGGTTCTCTATCAACTAGATGAAAATTCCATATTCAACTAAAGAAACTTGAATTATACACACTATCCTAGATTAATTTCTAAGAAAACTTTGAACAGATTAAACTCACGTATGAGGGAACGCCCCACATTCCAGGAGAGTATCATGCACTTCTCATGAATGATTAAATTATATATTCGTGCAAATACTTAATTTTTTTTTATTTTTCTTTTTTCAAACAAGTTATAGTCCTAAATTAGAAATATATATCCTATGAATCATTTTTTGTTGTGGAATCTAAAACCGACTGTTTAAACTCAACTTTTATACTTATGTTTATAGCATTTACATTATTTAGTTATTTACTTTCCGTACTATGAATTTTATGAACACGTTGTTAACCCGCCTTTTTACAAGGCTACGGACAGGCGGGTTTAACTTAATCGACTACACGTTCGTCAAGGCTGGTGTACGATGGATTCGGTCCACTGGATGGATGGATGACGCAATGCACTTGAAAGACGGAAATTGGATTGGACGGAGATGGATCGACTATAATTTGGGTCAAGGAAATGTGGTTCGGTCTGGAAGTCAGAAGCTGTTCGACATTGGAGTGAGAAGAGGTTCACTCGGCAGTGGACTAAGATCGTTCGACACAAACCTCGCTCGGTATTCTCCCCTCGCTCGGTACAAGCCCCACTCAGCATTTGGGTCGTTTGGCACACATTGGTCATTCGGCATTCGGGTCGTTCGGCACTCGATGGTTGTTCGGCATTTGGGTCGTTCGGCACTCATTGGTGGTTCGGCATTCCAGGAGCACCCAGCATTCAGTAGCGCTCGGCATCGAGGAGCGCTCGGCATTTAGAAGCGCTCGGCATTAGAAGATCGTTCGGCATGATGGGTGCTCGGCATTAGAAACTGTTCGGCATCAGACATGGTTTGGCATAATGGAGGTTCGACATTAAGGATCGTTCGGCATTGGATGGATCGTTCGGCATCAGGAAGCGTTTGGCATTGGATGGATTATTCGGCATCAGGGAGCGTTCGGCGTTGGATGGATCGTTCGGCATCAGGGATCGTTCGGCATGGCAACCTCGCTCGGCATGCGAGCATGTTCGGCACGGCTACCTCGTTCGGCATACGAGTGCGTTCGGCAAGGCATTTTGGTTCGGCATGGGCCGTTCGGCCCTGATGGGCTCAGGTTATTCAGAGAGCCCAACAACTACCTGGACATGTCTATAAATAGAGCATGTAGAGTTTCAAAAAAGGGATCTTCTTCTCTTCTTCTCTCTAGCTATCTACTTTCTAATACTAAGGCTAGTCTATCACTTTGCAACTATAATTGATTCACACATCAATAAAAAGGAAACTTTTGGAGTGGACGTAGGCCGGAGTTAGCCGAACCACTATAAAATCTGTGTTCTTTACTGCTTTCATTTGAATTTCGACTGTTCTTCATATTATTATTCTCTACATATATTCTATTTATTACCTGTGACCGTTAGTTGGTGCTTTCATTTACATTTGGATGTTGATGACTAATTTTGACGCCAACACACATCTTGCGTGTATTTTAAAAGGATATACTGTGTGTTGAATGTGGAGAAGAAGGAAGAACTCCACCTAGTTGGTTGCAGATCCATAAGTGTTAATCATGCTGATCCAATAATACAAGGCTTACCTGACTTCGTTGATTAATTATTCTAGGTCATATCTTGAATTATATTAAAAATATCATATCGATGGTCAATAATATAGATTTCAATAACTTGTATAATTGTACGTGATTCCTTTGATTTTAGTTTAAAAGCAAAGAATAATTCAATTGGATGATCTTCCAAAGATAAAGAGCTGTTATCTTAAAAGGACAAAGGGCCTTGATCTTCCGAAGACAATGGGCAGACTGATGGTATGAATAAAATGTCGACCTGAACAAACAATAAAGAGAGGAACTAGAGAAGAATGAAACATATCTCTTAGCCTTTCTATATGCTAGTTTAAATAGAGTGAAACGGAATTTTTATGCACTTAAGTGTAAATTGTAAGCTTATTACAATGGAACTCTACAACGTCTTAAACGGTTGTAAAATTCTTTGATTCTATTAAAATTTTGCAAATTAATACTGGCGACTAATAGTTATAATAAGTCTATTGAAATTGGTATTGCTGGTTGCGAAATGAGTATTTGTTGAAGTGGGAGGATTGGAGGAGAAAAATAATTTTTTTATAAAGAGAAAATAAGACTTTATTTTTAATTTTGATTACAAATGTTCATATTTTTTCTTGCATACAAAATGAGTGGCTCCTCCTCTATTTATATTAATTCGCATATTAAATAGACATTGGAGACTCACTTGATCTAATGGATTGAAGTCATATTGTAGAACATTGATGTATTCTTCATATATATCACCTAAAATATTCCATTTGTATTTTAGTATATATTATTTCATAAATATATGTTAATAAATATTCTAGATATTTTCTATAATAGAAAATTCAAGACTAATGAATTGCGAAATCAAGTTTATTTTCAGCATAATTTTCTGCATCTCTCGTAAATAAGATTTTGTAATATCAAGTAAGGCTAGTAATTTTCTAAAGTCTTCATTCTTTAAAGGCTTAGTAAAGATATCTAGTACTTGATCTTTTGAACTGACATAACTCACTTGAACTTATTTTTTGCAGTGCATTCTCGAATGAAGTGGTAGCATGTGTCGATATATGTTAACTTCATTCATGGAAGAAAGGATTCTTAGCAAGTGCTATGGTTAACTTATTATCCATAAAAATATATGGTATTTTGTTGTGACGAGTGCAATCCCTTTAATATCTCCAAGCCAAATAACATGATGCACACAAGTTGATTTAACAACATACTCCGCTTCAAAAGTTGAAAGTGTTACGATTGGTTGCTTTTTAGAACTTCTAGTGAAAGTTGTGTCCCCCATAAAGAAAACATATCCAATATACTTTTACGATGATCAATGTCCCAGGTCCAATCATTTTCGCTATAGCCAACTAATTTGAATTTTTTAAAACATGAATATAATAAACCAAAATCAGCGGTACATTTGATATTGTTGACGCCAAAAATAGGCATCGACACCCGATAGAATCTAGTAGTGATTGAATGAAGAATAAAATTAAAACAGAGCAGAAAATATAAATGAACACATAGAATTTTTATAGCGGTTCAACAATTTTTGCCTACGCCCACTTCATATTTTAACAGATATTCCACCTGATTAAGATTACAAGAGTATTTGGATCAGCTGGAATCCATTAGTACAAAAGTGAAGAATAAAAATGGAAGAGCCTCTGCAGAGAAAGCAAGACCCCATTTCTAACGTCATGCATGCTGTATTTATAGGGGAAGTCGTGCACGGATTAAACTAAAATTTTGGTAGAAGGTTCAGGAGACCAAGACGAGGCGACCCAAAAATTTGCAGGCCCATTGGAGCCCACAAAAGGGATTGGTACTGATTCCTATAAATGAATCCAAATGGGCTGCGATACCTAAGAGTGATGGCCTATAATATTAGCTACTTGCTCTTCAAATTTCATGCGATTTCGACATACGATTTGTGAGATATCACATTTTCCATGAAGTAATGTTGCTTGAATTTTGATTTCTTACGATCCCTCTAGAGAGATAGGTATTGTTCCCTCTAGAGGGATTGGTACCGATCCCTCCAACTTGCTTCAAATGCCATACGATCCTATGGGGTGTTCCACATGTCCTAATTATCTTATACTCCAAGGTTAATGCCGATAACAACTGTAGATTTTGATTTATTGACCGATCATTGTTGTAATAAGTAGTGAGAGCTAAATATGGACGATCCTTTTTATACCGATCCCTTTTCATATCGACCCTTTTTATATACCGATCCCTTTTGAAAGGTGAAGTAATCTGCCCATAACTTGAGCATACGAACTCCAAATGACTTGAAACTTGGAATGTAGCCTCATGAGGGATTCCTTGTCGCTCGCTCTATATCGATCTTACCAAGTTTGAGACATTAATTGAGGATATATACCGATCCCCTAATGAAAGGGATAAACACTGAACAACCGCCTAAGAGAGGCATTATTTCATACTTATAATATTCTAGAGAGTCTATTCATTGGCCTCGGTTGATTGTCGCTTCATATCATTACCTGCGTTTGATCTCTGAGCCTAATAATAATCTCTTCGGGTTGCCTTCCTCGATGATCGTCCAGTCTAACTTGTCCAGTCAATCTGAATACAGCCAGGTCAAAAGGCCAAATAACGGATATATTGTAGGATCCTTTTAGAAATCTTCAGATGTGATGTTGTAGGAGCTTCGATGTAACGAATAATAGACTGCATAAAGTATGTCAGGTATTGTGTAAGTCAATCTCAAGCTACCAACTAGACTCTTAAATTGCGTTGGATCAACTTTCTCTTCTTCCAAACATCTCGGGATCTTTTTATCACATTTACCAGAGTGTTTATAAGTTTGTATCGATCCATCTTGAATTTCTTTAATACTTAATTTGTATGTTTCTTGAGAGATAACTATACCATGCTCAATTTGAATTACTTAATTTTTTTTCATTTTAATTTTTTTAAACAATTTACAGTCCTAAATAAGAAACATATATCTGTTGAATCATTTTTGTTTATTGCGGAGTATAAAAGTGACTGTTTAAACTCAACTTTCGTACTTATGTTTATAACATTTACATTGTTTATTTTGTTTACTTTCTATACAGTTAATTTTATTGACGTATCTTACATGTAATTTTAACTTTTATTTCGAGATATACAGTGCATTGCATGTGGAGAAGAAGGAAGAGCTCCTCCTACTTGGCTATATATCCATAAATGTTCTTTATGCGGACCAAATGACACAAGGCTTACCAGACTTCCTTGATTAATTATTTCAAGTCATATCTTTAATTACGTTAAAAATATTATATCAATTTTCAATAATATAGATTTAAATATAAGTTGTATACATGTACGTTATTCCATTGATTTTAGACAAAAAGCAAAGGAAAATTCAATTATTGGATGATCTTCCAAATCCAAAGAGTTGTGATATTAAAAAGATAAAGGGCCTTGATCTTTCGAAGCCTATGGGTATATTGATTGTATGAATAAACTATCGACCTTAACAAATAATGAAGTGAGGAATTAGAGAAGAATGAAGCTTATATCTTAGCCTTTGTATATGCTAGTTTAAATAGAGTGGAATGGAATTTTATGAACTTGAGTGTAAATTTTATGCTTTTATACATTTCGTAATAGTATATTTTAAGTTGTATGTGTTTTGTAGTCGTATGTTTTTTGTAGTTGTTGTAAATTTAAAGTTTATGAAATTCGATAAGAAGTATATGTATGTGAATTTTTTTTATTCTTATTAGTAAAATGTTAATTTCAGTTGCAAAATAAAGCTAAGTCTATAAGTGCACGTCACATATGACGACCCGGAATTTCTGGATATTTGGAATTGAAATATTTAATTGACTTTAAATATTTGAAAGTTAGTTTAATTTGAATTTCAAATACCACTATTTATTTGGCAATTAAATTATTGAATTTAATTATTGAAAGTTGGGTAAAATATTGAATCTTCAGTTTTATGCATATTAAAAATATTTCAAAGGCTTACAAAATTTATATAAATAGTACTGAAGATAATGAAAGCTTTAGAATTGAATTTGAAAGTGGTTTATTCAGTTTTGAAAATGTATAGTTTAAATTGACATTTAAAAATAGCCTTCCGAGGCACAGTATCGGATTTCTACGAAACCAATTCCATTGGATCCGTAATAGTGTACTATTGTCAGATTTTAATTTTCGTAGCTTTTGGAGTTATCGTGTGATCGTACGGTAGATGAATACACTGAAACCTATATCGAAATTCAAAATCCTCGGTATGCTGGTCTAGACCAGGTACCATGACAGGTGGTACCCTAGTGCCTAGTCATTAATGGGAAATCCATTCTCCCTACGTGCCTTTACAGTTTTATTTTTAGAACCTAGTATTGTTGGAATTTAATTAATGTAACAAATTCGGCCATTTGAATAAGTATTTGTATATAGACACTATTATAATATCAGAAGATTTTATAAGAAATGTTTTGGTTATTGTAAGGTAAAAACACAACATGTTTATTTGTGGCGTGGTCTTACGAGATACCTTTGATTTCAAAATGATTTTGAAAACTTTAATAATCCAATTGAGTGTGTTTTCTCATGCTGTTTTTCTGGACTTACTCGGGTGTTATTTAACTATAATGCTCAGGTTCGACCGAATATTGTAGAATATAGATTCTGGATGGACTGCAGTGGAGCTCAGGAGACGTTCTAGATGGCGAGACGTATCCCACGTACTTGGAGTATATTCCGTTCAGTGGTATAAGCTGTATAGCCAGCTTTTGTGAGGACAAGTAATCTAACTGTCCAGTAATTGTTTAGATTTTGATGTACTCTAATAATGTAATGTTAAACAGATATAATTCTTTTGTTTTAAAGATTAGTCATTTATTTATTATATATTGTTCCACTGCGTTTGTGAGATTCTGATATTATTTTCTTCTTCTTCTACCTCCTTCTTCTTTAACCCTAATGATTCGTTTTTTCGGCATTCGATTGTTCAACATTTGATACCATGGACGTGTTGATGTCGATTTTCGGGCATCGAAAAGTTGGGTCATTACATTGTGGTATCGTGGCTGAAGGTCAAGCGAGAACCTTGGCTCTGGTGGGGATTACTTATTAAAAATAAAGACCGTAGTATTCTAGAATAAGCTTGAGTGTATTAATAGATATGAGCGCGTATTTGTTTGTGAATATAATTTTTTTTTATTGTGTTGACTTATCGGTTGAGTGTTTATGGATTATGGTCAATGTGTGGTGTGCTATGTCATCGATAGGGGTTTCTAAACTCTTGAACAAGTTAAACCGACACTGTATTGTTTTAAAATATGGTAAATGAAATAATTTTACCCAAATTATTTTTGTATATAAAAGAAATAATTTTCCATAAATTATTATAGTCATATATGGTTGGTTGGTTGTTAGGAAGTGATAATATTAAATTATTATCATTGTTGTGTGGAAATTGAACCAGGGATTAAAATTTTATCCAAAAATTAAGGAATAAATTTATATAACAAAATGGGACTTGTAAATGTGAATTATAAATATGATTTATAATTAAAAAGAGATAAATTCCAGAGTAATGTTTGAATATAGATTGGAAGGGTTTGAAATTTGAAATTTTGGGAAAAGTTTAAATTCCTTTGGGTTTGAAAATAGTTTTCAAATGTTTTGGAGAAATAATGGTGATATTATTTGGAAAATATTTTTGAACTGGATTTGAAATCTGGTGGGATTTGGAATTTAAATATTTTTAAAAGGTTTTTAAAAGAGTAGAAGATTTGAACTCTTTTCAGTCGTTGGAAAATAATTCCGATGATGACCGTGACATCATCAGTGTTCATTTTCGAGTTTCCAAGAGAGGAAAATCGAACTCGGTTAAATGATTAGAAATGGCCGCATAACTTTTCAAATCTCGAAATCAAAATCTGAAAAATAAATGGCCGAAAAAAATGTTTATGGAATAACAAATGGGTTTGAAAAACTTATAAAAATTTGAAATTATTTAGAATAAAATTTAACTTAAGAAGAGTTAAATTAAAATGAGCATGAAAACGAAATAAATTTGAAAAGTAAACCCATTAAATGAAGTAAATTTAAAGAGAGTAGAAAATGGAATTTAAATAAGTTGGAAAACTTATAGAAGTTTAAAAATTTAAATGGAAATGAAATTTAGCTAAATCAAGTTAAATAAAAGTAAATTTTGGTCTAAGTAGGCAAAATGAAATGATCATTGTAGTAAAATTTATTAAGTTGAAATAAAATTGTGAGTGAAAAAATTAATTTAAATTTGTAAGTAGGTATAACTGGAATTGAAATTGAAAATTGGAATCAATTTAAATTGTGTTAAGTAAATTGAAATTGTAGAATTTGTTCGAGGGAACTAAAAGAAGTAAAAGTTTGGAAATAGAACTTTTATTTAGATTTGAAATTTAATTTGGAAATGAAGTGATAAATAAATTAGTAAGTTAATCAGATTGGAAATTCAAATTGATTGGAAACAAATTAGTTAACAAAGTAATTTAAAGAAATGGTTAATTAAGAATGGGGTTGAGATAAGGTGAATAAAATTCAATATTTAAGATTTTAAGATGAATTGAATTTAAATAGAATTGAAAATGTAAATTTAATAAATATGGATGTTAAACCAAAATGATGAAGTAGAAAATAAATATAAGAAGTGTATAAAATACTTATATTGAACTTAAGAAATAGAAGGTGAGATTCTTAAGTAAAATTTGATATTGAGAAAAATGTTCCAAGTTAACATTTGAATAAGATTATGAAAAGTGTGACAGGATAATTATGAATAAGAGAATGGAAATCAAAATAAATGTGAATAAAAAGAAATTTGATATAGTTAATAATAAATTAAGATAAATACGTGGGATTTACGTGTATTATTTTATTCGTATAACGATTCGATCAAGATTCGAGCACAGAATTTTGATATAGTTATATCGATCCGAGTTGAGATTTTCCAATCGATTTTCATGGGCGAACCCTAGATATGGATTTTTGATTGATTCTGGAAAATCTCTATCAAAGTTTGTGGCTATGCAAAGAGAACGACGGCTTCTGATTAAGGAACCATGTCTGAGTCCGCACTAGAATATCGGGTGAACGATATTAGTTCGGAAATGAAATTGTGTGATCGATTGAGCGATCAGAGTTGGTATTGCGTACGGATGATATATATGCATTGTACGAATTAAGTACCAAGAAATGTGTAACAACCCGCATATTTATCGATTTTATATTTAAATATTTTATTTAAATATTTTGTCATTAATCGGATATTGGTCCGAAAAGCTACTTTTTGCAAACGGTCAAATTAGGACTCGAGACCACTTCCATTGAGTTCGAAATGCCATTTACAACCTTTTTAAGTATAAACATTGATAGGTTTGGAGTTAGTGGAATTTCACTAACTTTTCCCGCTTTGGACTTTGGGTTAGTTTAGCCTATTAAGCCCAAGTTCCAACCCCCTTCTCCTCACTCTTCATAAATTTCCTAACTAACTCAAGCTTTGGCATTAATGGTGAAGAGAATGGGAAATTAAAACTCCAAGCACAAATTCAATTGCAAATCCAACATTCAACTCCAAATTCAAGTAGAAGATATTGGATTCAAGCTTTGGATTGCTTCTCCTTGCTTTCAAGCTTCATCTTCATAAATTTTAGTGCAAAGGTGAGATTTTTATCCCACAAATCTAGTCTATATCTATATTGGACTGTTGGGAATGATTCCCTATCACTTTAGTATGCACATTTGCATTTGGTTTGGATTGGATTGGCGAAAAACTCCAAATTTTAGTGATTTTGGTGAAAAACTGCCCCTAGGTCGTTCTGGCCATTTTTTAGCTCGTTCGGAGTTAAGTCGTTCGTCCATAGGTCATGAGTCGTTTACGAGTTAACCCTAGGTCGTTCTGGCCATTTTTTTTTGCTCGTTCGGAGTTAAGTCGTTCGTCCATAGGTCGTGAGTCGTTTACGAGTTAACCCTAGGTCGTTCTGGCCATTTTTTTAGCTCGTTCGGACTTAAGTCGTTCGTCCATAGGTCGTGAGTCGTTTACGAGTTAATCCTAGGTCGTTCTGGCCATTTTTTTAGCTCGTTCGGAGTTAAGTCGTTCGTCCATAGGTCGTGAATCGTTTACGAGTTAACCCTAGGTCGTTCTGGCCATTTTTTTAGCTCGTTCGGAGTTAAGTCCTTCGTCCATAGGTCGTGAGTCGTTTACGAGTTATCCCAATAGGTCGTTGGACCCTTAACTCGTAGGTCGTTAGACCTTATCTCGTTAGGTCGCTCCTGGCCTAACCCTTAAGTCGCACAACTCTTAAGTCGGTCACGAGTTATCCCGTTAGGTCGCTTTTGGCCTAACCCTTAAGTCGCACAACTCTTAAGTCGGTCACGAGTTATCCCGTTAGGTCGCTTTTGGCCTAACCCTTAAGTCGCATAACCTTTTGGTCACTTGACCCCTTCCCTCTTAACCCGTAAGCTGTGGCGTTGCCCCCGCACCCCCACCTTGGGGGGTTGCCACCCCCCCTGGACCCCCCCTCCGTAGGGGATCTTATCTGAAAAACATTGAGCTGATTTCCTTGGATTTTATTCACATCTCCGTATGCGATCTTTGTGACTGATTGTTTCTACAATTGCTTCTGTGTTCTGTCACTTTATAATATAAAGGTTTCAATACTAGTAGTAAATATCAAAACTCTTTTAACAAACAATTTCAACTCTATTTTTAATAACAAAGCTCTTTCCTTAAACCGTTTTCCAATCCATTAGTATATACAAACCTTTACCTCACTCGGATGAGAAATCTAATTAAACGACTTAGTAAAACAAGTGGTATGAAACGCTTGCGTTCACTTCGTCGGTTAATTCTTGGACTTGTTCGATTGAACCTCTTGTGACAATTTTATTAGTGAAGATTTACAGTTTGTTCGTAAATATTTAAGTTAAGAAAGTGGTTATGGGACATGAAGCTAAACTTCTATATTTACTAGCTTAGTGTAATTGACACTTCTCGTTGATCATGACTATCATTCTGATGATTTAGACTAGCAACTGTGCGATGTCTCTTGTTGCGAGGTTAGACTAGACACCACTTGTGTGATTCCACTCACACATACCTTTTTGCTTTTTGGTTAGTCTGGACCTTAATCTGTGTGATTCCATTCACACATGTGGGGTAGCTCCCCTTGGTCTTCGGACCTTCATGTGATAGGCCTCTTTCTCTTTTCTATGATTTCTGGACTTCTTGCATTGATTTCTAGAATTTATGTCATTGACTTGTCATGAGTACAAGTTTGGGGTATGATGCCCTTTCCGAATCTTTGAGAAGATTCTTGTGATATTGATTATCTCTTATTGATTGATCTTCTGTTGATCATTATTTACATACTTATAGTGGTATGTCATTAAGGATATTTTATGTTTATGTCATATCTTTTATGTTATATAATGTCATCTGATATTTATAGCTAGACTGACCCGTTTATTATTTTCTTAAATAATAATCGGGTCAGACCGAGATGTTACAGGTGCTTCTGCTTGACTTCTTCCCAGGGATTCATCACTCTGACTTTTGGCTAACTGTTTAGATTAGCAGTTTTTGTTGTATACACTTGAGATATAGACTCATAGTTGTATTCTTTTGTATAGCACGTGTTGCTATTCTTTTGTATTATTGTGGATCTTTTGAGCACTACTCTGATGTACACTTTCATGTGTTAGTTATATAATCATATCTTCTTCCGCCTTTGTGATATGCATGTCTGTGACTGATTTGCGTTATGCTTATTTCTATGTTTGTTTCCGAAGATTATTTATAGCCACCGTGTGATAAGCAATTACATGGATGGTCGCTCCTCAACAGCCATATTCTCCGTGCTAGTTGACAGCACTACTCCGTAGTATTCTTGGCTAGCGTGGGGCGTCACAAAATGTGTAAAATGATTTTGAATATTGCAATTGGACATTAATGCTAAGTGGGATATACAGGTGTTTTAAATGCAAAAAGGAAATTGGGATATTTGATTTTAGAAGATAAATGGAATTGCTCGACATAAGGTATGTATTTAAATATCTGTATGAAATTTGATGATTTTTTGCTCTAGCCACTTGGCTTTTAATTTTCTTTTGAAATCTGAGGGCCCGTAGAGGCATTTTGTAGTCGTATCCATCTAGCGGCGCAAAGCAGACGCTGGCAAAAAATTTCTAAAATTTAGGAAGTTAGAAAAAATTTGAGAAATTTTGATAGTTTAAAATTTGATTTTTGAATTATAATTTAAATGGTTGAGTAAGTAGTGTTGTTTGGAAACTATGGATGAGTTTGGAGAGTTAGTAAGAATGTTAATGTGTTTTTAATAAAAAGATGGTTTTGGAAAGTTGTTAAAAACTGTTTGGCTTTGGGAAGATAATAAACGGGTTATGGATCATCCTTCTTTACTAGTACTTTCAGGGATGAAATTCTTTTAAGAGGGGGAGGAATGTGACGACCCGAAATTTCTAGATATTTGGAATTGAAATATTTAAGTGACTTTAAATATTTGAAAGTTAGTTTAATTTGAATTTCAAATACCACTATTTATTTGGCAATTAAATTATTGAATTTAATTATTGAAAGTTGGGTAAAATATTGAATCTTCAGTTTTATGCATATTAAAAATATTTCAAAGACTTATAAGTTTTATACTAATAGTACTAAAGATAATAGAAGCTTTAGAATTGCGTTTGAAAGTGGTTTGTTCAGTTTTGAAAATGTATGGTTTAAATTGACATTTAAAAATAGCCTTCCGAGGCACAGTCTCGGATTTCGACGAAACTAGTTCCATTGGATTTGTAATAATATACTATTATCGGATTTCAATTTTCATGGCTTTCGGAATTATCGTGTGATCGTACAGTAGATAAACGCGTTGAAATTTATATCGAAATTCAATATTATAGCTGGGTCCAAAAAGCTATCTTCCCCATACGATCGAGTTAGGACTCGAAATCTTTTCCTTTGCGTTCGGAATAGGGGTTTAATATTATAAACACCTGGCAGCACATCTCGATAGGAGATCGAGATTGTGAGTTACGATAATCGAGACAATTTAAATTTGAATTTGAAATTTGAATATAAATAATATAATTAAAATATTGTTGCAAGCAAAGGCACGTTGAGAAATCTAAAGAACGTGTCCCTTACCTTTTCTAATTCATATACAGGTGTTTTCTCATCGTTGATTTTTTTAAAAGAAAAATAAAAATATAAAAAAATCTGTCTTCCTTAAGAAAATCAAAAGAGGACTTTCGAATTTGATTTAAAACATTTGAGTCAACGAGAGTAGCCGCGGCCCTAGGGATTGATGCGACAATGGAGGGTTGTTCATTTATCTAGGATTGGATTTGATCTAAGTCTCAAGCAACGACGGTGCCTAAGGGGAAACGCAACATTTTCGTGATTGGGAATGTGAGTGCGAGCTTCTGGAGATGTTCGTCAATCGATGGCGGGCAATCGTGTCGACCGAGTTGCGTAAGCAGGCGACAATCGAGGGTTTTTGAACTGGGTCGAAGTACTGTCAAAGCCGATGGCGCTGGTGAGCATGGGGGAAGAGCGGCGACCTGGAGTTGTCATGTGGATGAGTGATCGGATGGCGACTTTAGAGGGTTGCTGTTCGATTTGCCTGGAACAATTTGATAAGGTATTTAAATCGAGTCTTTAATTTACTTCAATTTATACAAAAAAAAGAAGAAGATTTATTCATGCATGTTTTAATTTTTGTGAAAACAGAAAACTTTTTATACAGAGAAGTATATGCAAATTTCATAGTGATTTTCTTTTGGTTTTTAATTTAATTCAAATATATATATATATACATGCATGGATTGAAATCAGATAACATACACACACACACCTATCTTAATTTAAATATATTTGGGCAAACAGTAGAATATAAGTGTAGGTAGGATTTTGGAAAAATAGAAATTTTAAAATGTTTGGTTTATAAAATCAGATTTTTATCTATATATTTTATAAGCATATATATAGTTTCGAAAGGAAAATAATAATAATAAATAAATAATAATAATATATATTTTGCATGTTTTGATATGTAGGTAAAACAATACACACACATATGGTTTTGGGAAAATATAGAATTGGTATAAAGATTGGATTTTTAAATCTATGCAGTTATTTTTACAAATATGTGTTTTCAAAAATTAAAATACCAATAAAAATGCACTTACCAGTTTATTTTACAGGAAATTATTGTCAAGGACAAAATTTCACAGCTTTTTTGCCTCAAGGACAGACTTTCAATATCTTATCCTGAAGGATAACTTTCTGTAGGTATCAGTTTTTAGTTATTGATAGCAGTTTTTAGGTATCAGTTTGTAGTTATCGGTAGCAGTTTTTAGGTATCAGTTTTAGCTCGGTAGCAGTTTTGTTGTCCTTATGGATAATTTTGGAAAATGTTTGTCCTTATGAATAATTTTTAGAAGAATGTATGTCCTTGTGGTAAAAATATTGAGCTCGTGTCCTTGAGGCAAAAAATATACAAATCTGTGTCCTTTAAATTAATTCCCCCTTTATTTTAAATAACGTAGTATGGTGAAGAAATTAGTTTATTAAACTTATTTAAATTATTTAGTTATTAAAAGATATTTTAATGGGAATATTGGTTTAAACTAAATTATTAGTTGATTAAATTATTAAAAAGGAAATTAATTATTTGATTAGTTCAATATTAATAAGATCATATAATTGTTATATAAGGTCTAAAATCGTGGAGGATCAAGCCGGATTGAAAATGGGTTGCATGCATAGTCAAAGGTGAGTTAATCTCACTCTTTCGGAATATCAGTAAATTTAAATATTTTAAAATTTAAATTATTGATTATTTGCTTGAATTGATAACTTATTATCAGCTTAGATGTGAAATGTTATATATAGTGTGTGTGTGTGTGTGTATTGAAGTGATTGATTTCCTGCATTATATAGCGGATGAGACCCTATGCACCCCGAATTATAGCGGATGGCCCCCTACACCGCGATATTCCACCTCGAAGTGGGATTGGTATTTTTATATTACGCTAACATCCGTGGATGCCGGAAACAGGTTTGAGAGATCCAACCGGATTCCTCAAAAATTATTTAGATTGTTTTAATATTCTTTGATATGGATTAATTGATAATCTGTGATAAATGATATTGGTCATTGAAAATGATGGATGCTATGGTTTGATTGAATATGTTTGGGCGTATTGAGATATCAGAATATAAAGATTAAAATTTTGAAGGAATTAAAAAGGGGATTTTTAAGTAAAATAATTATAAAGAATTTGGATAAATTTAAGAATGAATTGAAAAAGGATAAAAGTTGATTTTTAAATTCTCATAAATAAATTTCGAATATGGTAAAGGAGATTTTGAATAAATGGGAATAAATGAATTTTTAAACTTAAGTGATATTATTTAGAGGGAGAAAAGATTTATTTTTCAATTCAGGATTTAAATGGTTTGGGAAGAAATAAAAGAATTTTTTTGAAATAAAGTATGAAATTTATAATTTCAGTTTTAAATAAGATTTTTAAATCATAATTAAGAAGTAAGTCTGGAATTAATGGATTTCTGAAATAAACTTTAAATAAATAGAGAAATAAATTCTATAGGGAATTAAATTTAGAGAATCGATTTTTAAATCGATTAAGTGATTGAAACAATATTTAAAATAGAATGAGATTATGAAATTTATAACGGGTTTATAAATAAAGTGAATATTTATTGGTGGATAATTTGTAAGTGTAAATTCGGGATGGAAATTTATAAAGAAATGAGTAATTTGTTTTAAAAATAAGTAGTGGTTTACTTTTTAAAGGTGTAAAAGAAAAGTGTATTTCCTTGAAAAGCCAAGTACGTTTTCAAAGCAGATTTTTAAGTATAAATTAGAAAGTTTTAAAGTTGTTTTAAAGGATGTTTGTGAGAAATTATTTTTTAAATTGTTTGAAATTTTAAAGGTAAATATTTATTAATTAGTTAGTAGTAATTATTTTAAAAAGGTTATTTGGTATTATGATTTAAAAAGATAATTATTAATATTTATATGGTATAAAGTAGTTTTATTTTAAAAATAGTTTGGCTAAAGTTTTTATTTGAAAATTTGTATAGAATTTCGTAACTTTTATTTTAAATTTGTTTGGCTTTACTTTTACATGAGGAATTATTTTAAAATTTTATAACTAGCATTTTTAAATAAAGTGTTTTAAGTAGTTTTATTTTAAATATTTTTAAAGTATATATTTTTGAATAAAGTGTTTATGTAGTTTTAATTTAAATGTTTTAAAGTATATTTTTATAATAAAGTAATTTAAATTATTTTAAAATATAAAGTATTTAGACTTGGTGATTTTCAGTGGAAATGAACAATATTTGGAATTTTTTCCGCAAGAGAAAGTGATTTGGAAACTGTTTCCAAAGGATTAAAATGTATAAAGATATCTTGCAAAGATAATTTGAGTAATAAATAATTTTGGGAAATTATTAAGACTAATGGTTGTATGTGGATGTCATATGACAGTTAAATAACCAACTATCAATATTGGCCAACGCGGTGATCGTTTCGAAGAGACCAGGATCGAGATTAATTTCTCGAAAACCACTTCGATCCTGTTTGAACGTTTTCGTGAGAAGACAAGAGATTGAGTCAAAGATGGAGCAGTGAAGTGCAAGGTATAATCGGTACTAATCCTGTGGGTGATTCCAAAATGAATGTAGCAGGAATAGCGCCTTTTGTTCCGTTTGGACCCGTAACGGACTTGTATGGATGAATGCTTTCAGAACATCATTAGGAGGACGGTGGGCATTCTAAGTGAAAATGTTCTAAAAAGGTATATTGAGCCTCGTACCTCATCAATCGAGAATGACTGAAAATCAGTGGTTATGCAGCATGGCTAAGTGGGTAACACCCAATTAGGGTAAGGTCATCCCTGTCTAAAGGTCCCTTTTTATTCGGTTGTGTGGGCGGTTGCTGATCCCAACCGCGGGGTGATCTTATTCGGACTATCAAGTAAGAGGTAGCTCCAGTCTTGTGTTGCAGGGGATCAGGATGGATCCTCGGTATGCTGATCTAGACCAGGCACCGTGACAGGTGGTACCCTAGTGCCTAGTCATTAGTTGGAAATCCATTCTCCCCACATGCCTTTACGGTTTTGTTTGTAGAACCTAGTGTCACTGGAATTTAATGAATGTAAAAAGTATTTGTATATAGACACTATTATAATATCAGAGGATTTTATAAGAAATTTTTTGGTTATCGTAAGGTAAAAACCCGACATGTTTATTTATGGCGTGGTCTTATGAGATACCTTAGATTTCAAAATGATTTTGAAAATTTTAATGATCCAATTGAGTGTGTTTTCACACGCTAGTTTTGCAGACTGACTCGGGTGTTATTTAACTATAGTGCTCGGGTCAGACCGAATATTATAGAGTACAGATTTTGGATGGGCTACTGTGAAGCTCGGGAGACGTTCTGGATGGTGAGACGTATCCCACGTACTTGGAGTATATTCCGTTGAGCAGTATAAGCTGTATAGCTGCTTTTGTGAGGACAAGTAATATAACTATCCAGTAATTGTTTAGATTTTGATGTACTCTGATAATGTAATGTATAAACAGATATAATTCTTTTGTTTTAAAGATTAGTCATTTATCTATTATATATTGTTCCGCTGCGTTTGTGAGATTCTGATATTGTTTTCTACTTCTTTTTCTACCTCCTTCTTCTTTAACCCTGATGGTTCGATTTTCCGGCATTCGATTGTTCGGCATTTGATACCGTGGACGTGTTGATGTCGATTTTCGGGCGTTGAAAAACTGGGTCGTTACATTACAACAATGCACATTTTTTTAGTATTTTATATTTTTATAACAACGGGAATAAACAGTTGTGAAAATGTATTATAATGGGTAAAACTAATTGTAATAGACCTATCACAACCGGGAAAAATAACTGTAAAAGGCTTTATTACACAGGGACTCTACAACATCTTAAACAGTTATAAAATATTTCAATTCTATTACGACTTTGCATATTAAGACTGGTGACTGATAGTTGTAATAAGTCTATTACAACTGGCATTGCGGTTGTGAAATGAGTATTTTGTTGTAGTGGGAGGATTGGAGGAGAAAGGTAATATTTTATAAAGATAAAATACGACTTTATTTCTAATTTTGATTACAAATGTTCGTATTTTTTCTTGCATACAAAATGAGTGGCTCTACCCCTATTTATATTAATTCATCTCTTAAATAGACAGTGGAGACTCACCTGATCGAATGGTTTAAAGTTATTCTGTTAAACATTAATGTATTCTTCAGATATACCTCCTGAAATTTCACATTTAATGTTTTTGTATATAGTATTTCATTAATATATGTAAACAAATATTCTAAATATTTTCTGTATAGAAAATTCAAGATTAATAAAATGTGAACTCAAGTTTATTTTTAGCATAATTTTCAGCATCTCACAAAAACATGATTTTTTTAATATCAAGCAAGGCTAGCAGTCTTCTAAAGCCTTCATGCTTCAAAAAGTTAGTAAAGTTATCTAGTACTTGATTTTTCAATTGACAAACTTCACTTGAACTTCCTTTTTTGAAATGCAATATCGAGGAAGTGGCAGTGTGTATGGACATATGTGAACTTCATTCATGGAAGAAAGGATTCTAAGTAAGTGCTATGGTTAACTTAGTATCCATAAAAATATATGTGGCATTTTTTTGTGGTACGTGCAATCTAAGACAAATAACATGATGCATAAAAGTTGGTGCAACAACATACTCTGCTTCGAAAGTTAAAAGTGCCACGATTGGTGTAGAATACAATAACATATGATTTTTGTTTGATGATAATAAACATTATATATATATATATATATTCATTTAAACGCATTTGTTATTGTACTATTTTATTTTTCCACATAATTAAATAAATATTTGTTGAATAAAATAAATTACTCAGAATTCTGATTTAAACAAATTTTTTATTTAAACAAATTTTTTATTACAAATTCGAATAGTACAAATTTGAGCTCTCACTACATTTACACATGTTCAATTACAATACAACTTCGATTACAACACAATTTTGCTTTACAGTTTTTCATACATTTACCTCACTACATATTCACTCTTTACTCGTATTTGATCTTCAAATCCATTCCAGCCTGTATCCAGCATCTGAACTATCTGCAAAATAAACACTGACACGATAAAATTGAAAAAGAAATTACTTTGCAGTGCACAATAAAGTGTATGTTTTGAAAATATTATTTGCCTCTGTTATTTGCGTTGTTCATCATCATTTCCTTTTTCATCTTACACGAACAACTTATGACATGCACAGTGTATCATTGTACATGCCACAAGGTCATCACATCGACATATGCTTGCTCGTTAAAATTGCAGGGACAGGTGAGCACATGGTCAAACCCAGGCTGGGGCTAGATTCAACACAGGTATAATCCAAAATACAAAACAAATTTCAGTTCAAAAAGAAAAAAAGTTTCAGGCATGGTTAGGTGCAAATGAAAACAACATATACACACATGAATGCTCAAAACAACAAGCCAGTGGAATAACTTCACCATCAGTTCAAAACATACAAAAGACACAGCAGTTCAACATGCTCAAATGTACAAAGGTGTGAATGCAACATTTCAACCCAACATGACAACAAGCTCCAAACAGACTCAAGTGCAAAAAAACAAAGAGGCGAACTAGACCATACCAGATCAGAGCATGTGGAACCAGACTAAGGTCAATCCAGAAGCAGGAACCACATAGTAAGGCTAAGTAGTGAGTTACTCAATACAAATGCAAATGCAACATACAAAGTGAAACCATGTCAACATAACAAATCTAGGCATTGTAGCATAAGCAGCTCAACTAGACCAGTCTCACATATACATATGGATGCATATATTCATGTATACGTGTACACATATATCAATCAGGCATGAACATGAAAACAAGATCAAAGCAGGGTGCAAGCACAACAAGGGTTGCAACCAGACCAGAGACAAACACAAGTGTACATGCACAAGCGAGATGCAAGGAACCAAAATCAAAATCATCACGCCAAAAAACGACAACATATATGTACAACAAACAACAAGTATGACTCGAAGCAATGCAATGGCCAGGCTCACAACAATCAGGCACCATACATGTGTAAATGAAAACCAGACTCCAAATGTACAAAGACACAGGGCAACGTGATAGCATAAATGTAATGAAACATCAATGAACAGTGGAGACATCAAGCAACCAAGTGGATAGGCACATGAATCATAAACAAATATACATACATATATTGAAGCAGTTTATATGTCTACAGTAAAAACAGCTGCAAGTCGCAGTTCTAAGTAAAGGAACAGTTTTAAGAAAAAATGATCAAGCCAAAAAAGTCATAGAGGGTAACACGAATTGAGAAAGTCAAGAAGAGTTCGAGTCTAAGAAAATGGAATAGAGAAAAATTCGTCAAGTCGAGATTATCATAAAATTCAAAATGCCGAAGTCATAGGAGAACAGAACGGAACCGACTCGACAAAATTCAAGCAAATTCAATAATGAACAAGTCATAGGTCACAGTGTCCATTTGATCAAAAATCAACGCAAGTGCCATATTCATGAAAAATCCAAACTCAAATATACGAAACGAAAATATAGGGTTTTCATCCCTATAAATTCATAAACTCATCATTGTCAAATCATGGAGTTCAAATTCAAGCAAAACAACAGAGCAAATAAAGTAAAAAAATCACATACCATTTTATTCCATTTGAATTCGACATTGCAGCAGCCGAAACAAATCGAGGAACAAAGCAGTAATCAAATTAAGGAACAAAGCCATCGATTCGAATTAATATTTCCAACAGCAGCTCCAAATTCGAACAATACCTTAATTTGTGAAGAGTAGAAAAAAGGAGCGGCAGAGTATACGAACAAAAAAGGGAGGAGATTGTGTTTTACTCTAATTATAATTGGGTCGGTTCCTCTTTTAATTTTATTGTGCTTTATATTAAATATAGTGTTTTTGTTTAGTTTTATAGCTTTATTTTGTAATTTCTATTTATAATTTGTGTAATCTTCTAGTTTTGTAACTTGTACAAACTACGGGGCATAGTTTGAGAATTCGCAACTCGGTGGCTGAGTTGTGGCAGGGTTTTGAGCTTAGAATTAGGTTAATTAAGTTAGCGGGTGTCGCAATTTTACGTGTGTTTGTAAGCGTCTGATTACTTAATTTCTAGTAGAAACCTTAGGGGCAGCACGTAGGTAGGTTTTTGCCGAAGCTGGATAAATCTGTATGTGATCTCTATTGCATTACTTTCCTTGTTTATTTGTTATTTCCGCATTAATTATTAGTACACCCTATTCAGCCCCTCTATAGGGTGAAAATGATCCTACAATTGGTTGCTTTTTGGAACTTTAAGTGAAAGTTTTGTCTCCCATAAAGAAAAAAAATACAATGTGCTTTTACGATAATCAATATCCCTAGTCCAATCCCTATCAGTATTGCCTACCAATTTGAAATTATATAATAACCAATATAATAGACAAAAATCAACAATAACTTTTATATATCGTAGGATCCTTTTAGTAATCATAAATATGGTAGTACACGAGCTTCCATGTAACGACTAATAAGGCCGAATGCATACAGTATGTTAGGTATTATGCAAGTCAAATATCTCAAGCTACCAACTAGACTCTTGAATTGCATCAGATCGACTTTCTCTTCTTCCATACGTCTCGAAATCTTTTTACCACATTATACTAGAGTGTTTACAGGTTTGCATCGATCCATTTTGAGTTTGTTCGATACTTCATTTGTATATTGTTAACCCATTTTGAGCTAAAGCAGATTTCAATTGGAGTTAGAAGATCAAAACCAGGATGAAAATATTCACGGACTTGGAGACTTGATCAGAAGCACTAGAGAATTGAACTCCAAAATTTTGGGTGAAATATTAGCTATGTATTTAACTTGGCCCCGAGTTAAATTCATTGACCCTGAGTTATTTTGGCTTTGGTTTTTGCTTCCAGAACACCATACACCTCTTATGCTACTCCAATAACTCGTGGTCAAGTGATTTTCCAATGATTTTGATGAGCAATACCAAGGATTGACAAGAAGAAAGAAAAGGAAACATTAATCAAAAAGATCACAAGAATCAACTCAAGCCGAGGGAAAAGTGCTTAGGAAAACTTAAGATAGAGATAAAAAAGTTAGTAAATGAATGAAGTTAGATATGCATGAGTAAAAATTACTCAGCACCTGGTTATTTGACCCAGTACTGAGTTATTATATTGACTCGGGGATATCCCGTTTGCACCTGTGCAACTTTGGGATGTTTCCTGGACTTAGTGCAAGCGGGCTTATGGACCTATACACCTATTTCCCTATAAATACATGCCTAGGTGCAACCAAAATGGGATCTGATCGCTCTACCATTAGAGACTTCTTCTTCCTTACATCTTACCTCTCATTCATTAGATTCACCTAGGAAGATACTATTTGTTGTTTTAGGACTTAGATCAGCAAATCTCTAGTACCAATAACTCTCAAACTCTCTAGAAACATCATTGTAAATCTCAGATCCACTAGATTGTAGTCAGATCTGGGATAATCAGTTGTAATCCATAGAGAGAACATTTAATAAAAAAGGTGGACATTGATTGGAGATTACACCGAACCACTATAAAAATTCTTACATCTCCTTTTACTTTTTTTGTGTTTTGCTGTACTTTTAATAGAACTAGCACTTTGATCCGATTTCTAGGTGTTGACCCATTTTATGGGATAATATTTTTGTGATTTCATTAAGAATAAAGCTAGATTTTATAATCTAAAGCTTGGACCTAAATTTGGAGAAGATGAAAAGACATATCACTAGATCCAAGGGTGGAGGAATCCAACCATAGCATGGGGTAGCCAGGAGTTGTCCATAAATTCTAATTAATCCATCTACGTGATAAGAGAAAAGATAGAGAAAATGAGAAAGGAGATGCAAGATGGATTGATGACTCAACAACAGGAAATTCTTAAAGGAATTTTTAAGGAGGGGACAACAAGAGACAAGGAGCTAATGCAAAAGCATCTGGAGTCAGAGCGGAGCATACTGGAAGAATGCTCCCACAAGCAGGACAACTCGGTACAGACCCAAATCTACTTTATATTGAGAGAACGACACTTGCAGGAATTGTTGGTGTGACTGCTGGGATGTTGGGAATGGATAATACAGGGGCTAGAAACACAAATCAGAACGCAGATAAGTAATGACCAAAAGAATATATGCCAGAGCTTCCCTATAGGAATAAAGGACGGAATGAAACCAGAGGTATAGGTTATAACGCAAACGTGCAATCGAAGGAGTGTGTCCAATTGTATGTTCTAGAATTCCCCTATAGGAGCAGAGGTCAGAATAACATTTTTGGTCAAAGGCCATCACTAGATGGCGAATACTGTACTGCTAATTGGTAAGGATGATAATTAGGGTGAACCCCCTAGATCATAGCTTGGAGGATGTGGGCAGGATTCCATTCACTTCTTATATCCAAAATGAAAGGAATCCTCCTGATTTCAAGCTTTCGATGTTGGAAATGTACGACGGAATGTCAGATTTGATAGTTCATCTAATGCAATATATCTGATATATGGAGGTGCTGGGAGCTTCTAAGGAGGTAATAGGGCAGTGCTTCACATTATACTTGACGGACTTAGCAACGGTGTGGTTCAAACAACTAGAGAATGGGTTCATAAGCACATTGATCGATTTGGTGAATAAGTTCTTAAGATAGTTCAGAGTTTATGTCTCGCGGCCAAAGAATGTGATGGCATGGGAAAAACCTTGAGAAGCTACTTGACAAGATTATTGTGATAGCTGCAACCATCGATAAACCTGATCCATCTATAATCTTCATTGCGGCAGTATCTAGAGTCGTTAGAAAGACCAACTTCAAGGTTGCACTAGAAAGTGATCCATCGACGGATCTAGAGATATTCGACCATGAAGCTGAGAGGAATTTGTGTCAGGTAGACGTCGAAGCTGAGGATGCTGAAATTAATGCAATTGATGACGAAGGACTATCCAGAGCACAGAAAGAAAAAGATAAAGGAAAGAGAAGAGCTAATATAACTTTGGAGAACCAAAACGATAAAGGAAGAAGTCAAAAATCTCTTCCTACATCGATTTAACAGAGACCTCATGTAATGGCTCACATTTTCGACCCTCAAAAATCAACACTAATATATCAACGGTATTCAGGTGCCAAACATTCAAGTGTTAGAAAGACAGATTGTTGAGGGCGAAAAAAAAAAGACATAATAGAAAGTCACATCATGACGAGTAATATATAATATACAATAGATCTTACAAAAAGAAAGGTTATTATACCTACAAAAGTCAGAGTAAACTAACTTACCATTTGCCTGGACAGTTACAACATGTCCTCACAATTGCTGATAAATATAAACAAGAAATGCAATGGATATATATATATATATATATATATATACACGTGAATACGTATTGGAGGCATCCATCTCGTCTCTTGTAGCTCCAAATCATCTATAAATAAATCTGGAAATAATGTCGGGTTAACCCTGGTAAACTAGTGAAAGAAACACAAATCATATGGATTTTTACTGTTATAAACTTTCAAAATAATGGTATCCCATAAGGCCATGCAGCACATAATGTCCAACACCGCCACCATCCCCGTTGACCTGCCACCATCATCGTTGACCTCCTAAATCTACCATGCTAGCTCGCCACCGCTCCTTCAAAGTTATCCTTTAGATCAGTCCTAAGCATCCTATAACCATAGTATCAATCTAATTCTTCACGACTTGAGGACGTTGATAGTTGATGCCATGGTTATGGCGATGAGGGTCGATTGTACTTAAGGGGATGTGGTTGAATTTTGAGCTACGTTTGATCGATGGTGAAGTTTGAGTTTTTACCTAGTCGAGTGCACGCAGTTCTGAGGACAAGTCATGTTCTTCGGATTCAACTGTCTCTTTTCGATATTTAACCCAGTCCTGATCATTGACTGAATTAAAGTGTGATGATCTATTTCAAAATTGAACGTAGTGGATGACTTCGCCGCTCCACTTTTCTCTTTTCTACACTTCCAATGATCCTAAAAAGAAAAGATTTTTATGTCACTCGGAATAGCATCTCTGCTATCGATAATAGGTAAGTTCCAAAATATAACTTCAAAATACGACGTGGCTCGTTTTTCCAACACATGCAAGCTATCTACATAGGATGGCCCGTCTGTGGTCTATAGGACATTGAACTTACACTACATAGATTAATACACTATACTCGCCCATGTTAATGCTCGGAACCCGATTAGTCAACACACGTCGACATCCTTTATATTCTAGGTGTTGGTCACACAGTTTTATTATTCAATGTAAAACATACTTGACCACATTGAATGTCAAGTTTTATTGTATAGAATGATTTGCCAGTACTTAATTCTAGCGAAGGAACGTCTACTCCTCCCAAAGTTGTGTCTTATATAGCTTCGGCTTTACCATCTATTCCTGTCAGGCCAGGTCATTTTGAAATTTATGAATCCCAAAGCTTAATAGTTCCAGTTGAGCCAGTATTGGGTCATCTACCTCCAAGAATGAGAATTTTGAACAACCCTCAGTGCGTGTTCCTTCGATATTTTCTGCCAGGTCTCTTTGGAACACATGTTTTTGATATGGCATCCCTTAGAATGATTTCCGTCTGTGGACAAAGGCTGAATTCACTGGCAATCCACCATCAGATTTCACAGCATGCAATCGATATATGTGCTTAGGCGGTGTTGTACCGTCGCTCAATCCTTTCCTTATGATGGTGCTGCAAGAACTTAGACTAGCTCCATTCCAACCTCATCCAAATGGCTATTCTCTTTTGAGCTTGTTGTACGTCCTCTTCATGAGTAAATTCAACCATCCCCTACATTCAATGAGCTTACATATCTCCTTTGATTCAGTAAAAGGAAAGATTCCCCATCATACTTAATAACCGAAGCCTAAAGGGGACGTAAATTAATTGAGAAGCTTAAAAATAAGCGTTCTTATTTCAATAATGAGTATTTCTTTATTTGATTCCTAGTCGAATTCAATCGGCTCTGGCTATCTGGATGTATGTTCCTTTCACTAATCTCTCCTATGTTAGAATTTCTAAGTTCCTAACTTAATATGAGTTTTATCGTAGGAACTCCCAACCTGAGCTGAGAGTGATGAACATGAGAGAACACTCAATCCTTTAAAGGCTGTCAGACCCAATTGGCACATCAGTTCATTCCTTCTTACAAATGAAAATCTGCAGCGGTTTGGTCTACTTTACCAAGAAAGATTAACCGTTGCTAAGTTTCTAGTTCCAAGAGGCTCTAAGGCTTATAACCATTCCTCCATCCCCACTCGTAGCTCCGACGAGAATGTTTAAGGGGAAATAGGGGGTCCCTCTTGTGAGGTACACGTAGAAGAGATCCCTAAAAGAATGACCGAGGAGTTTAGAGGAGGATATGTCTTGAGAGATGGAGGCAAAGTAGCCAAAATGTCCTCGATTCCAAAGGAAGATGAACCGGTTGCAAGGATAGAAGGAAAGAGCCGATGGCGGATGAGGAGGAAGGAGAGGACATTGATGATGATGATAGTGAATACCACTCTAGCGAGGAAAGGAATGAATCGTTTTGCCCGAGATAAGTCTTGATCTCCCCAACTTGCCTCGTCGAGAAAAAATTACCATAAAAACTTCTGAGACAGGCGAAGATCAATTTACATTGCGTTGGATAGGGATTTCACCCCAATCCTGCCCCATTGGCAACATATTCATTAGCTTAAGTGACACTTATGAGATTAACTTCACCATTAGCGATAGCTCAAGGGATGGTAGTTCAAAATACTCTCTTTTTCCAGTGGCTTTGTATGCGAAGGTAGAGAGATCCCCACTTTAACTCCTGGACAATATGGTTGGTAGAACATATAAGGGGTCATTGGCAGCATTTACTTTACTAGGATCATGGACAATCATTCTTGCACTGAATTTTTCTTTGAAAATTCCAATGTCAATATTGTTCACTTCTTTGTTTCAGGTTCCATGGGCCATGGTTATTATGTGAAGTTCTCCCACCAAGCTAGTGCATACATGAGCCAAAATATCAATCCTTATCCTCCTCTTTGCTTCCATTTTGAGAAAGAGAGGTGAAGGAAGAAAAGACCACGAGTACGACAAAGCATGCAAGGTCGATGGAGAGACAAATAGGGAGAGGAAGAAGGAGAGAAGGAAGAGAGAAGCTAATACTAATCAATCTCACGGACCTTCTAAGCACTTATGAGATTCCTAGGGTGCGATGGGCTTATTTCTGTTGATGTTCCACCTCATGCACCGCTCAGGCTTCTTCAGCTCATGAAATTCCAGCCTTTCAAGCTATGATTTCAGCAGTTGTGCTTACTTACAAAGGAGTCTCCTCTCATTCATTTACTTTTCCACTCTATCCTCTATGCTTGCAAGACACATTCCCGTACCTCTTTTCGCATGACATCAAATTCAACCAAGACGTCTTCGATATGTCGAAAGAGTTGGTGATGCAAAATATTAAGACCGTTGAGCAAAGCATCGATGAACGGTAAAAGTGAAAGAAACTTTATATCTCTCTTTTTGAAGTATACATGATCAACTGCACCAATATTCAATCCTTTAAATCTAAAAGAGATGCTTTCGAGGGGGTGATGAAAGAGGGGAAGGATGGTTTGGTAAAGGTTACCAGAGAGAGGTACCTCGCTCTAAAGTAGAAGGAGAGCACAGATAAGCTGAAGGATGAATTAAATCTTGCCCATAGTTGTGCCGAAATCATGATGACAAACTGAAAGCTGCTCATGCCGAGGGTGAAGAAACAAGCCGATCGAAATGCACAAGCGCTTACTCAAAAAGATGAAGTTTTCCGGGCTCAAGACATGACTATATCGAACAAGCTACTGAACCTACCAAACTTCGTGAGGAGGTTCAAAAACTTTCCAATCAAAAGGACTAGTTACCCATCGACAAAGATGCCACCGATCTTGAACTTGCAATTTTCGAGTAGGAGCTTAAAAGTGCTTCAAGATGAGAAGACCAAGATCTTGACCGAGCTTGATGCCAACATGTTGTACTTTTACACTAAGGTAGCCAAGTTCATGAATCTAAGATGGCTAGGCAATGACTATCCTTAGGCGCTTACCGGTACTTGGGAAGAAGCGTTATTTAGAACTGCGCATGCTGGAGACAATCTCTTAGAAGAAGAGCTAATGGCAGCTTTTCTTGATGTTGAAGACATCGAAGTCTTTCCATTGAAAAGGGTATCCAAGCTATAGATGCTACTAATTCTACTACTGCTAATGCTACCAAAGCTCTTGCTAGCTTGAGCTCTTTGGGTCAGGATGAAACATTCACATCAAAATGTCAAGAGCCGGCAGTAATTATTCCTGCTTCTACGGGAGTTAGCTCCATAACTACTCATGTTATTCCTGCTTCATTCATGGGTACTCACCATGAATAATACGTTTATCCCATCATAGTCCATCCTAGAGAGCTTGGGACTGAAGAAGTTGAATTCATCATATCCCAATATGGCCTTGCTATAGGTATATCTCTTGTTTCTTCAGTCTTCGAAAAGTTTTAGCTCGCACGAAAATCCATCATTAAACTTTATCACTCTGTTTGCCAACTTGTAGATCAACCTCAGTTGCGTCCTTCGCCTCCAGCTATGCATGATTCAGGGACTGAAGTGATCTTTACTGCATCAACCACCGTCTCCATGGGGTTTTCTACATCCGTTCATATTTCAAGTTCCGGCCCAGTTCCTGATTCCAAGAAGATCGTCGCTTTGGAGAGCAAAGAGGACATTTTTGTCTCTCAAGAGGACGAGGAGAAGGTTCAAGTCAAGAAATAACCTTGGATCATAAAGCTTGCATCTTTGAAACTTACATCCCAATGTTCCCTCATTCAAGATCAAGTCGTCGAAGCATGCTGATGACCTCGCTGTCAAGTCCGAGAGGTTGGTTCAACTACTAGTGAAGAGTCTGTTCATTTAGAAGGCAACACTGCCCTAAGTGGGGAATCTAAAGGGAGGAAAAAGCTCAAGGCCTGTTCGAGTAAGGCTAGCAAAGGCATTTAAGGTGGCAAAAAGACGAAAACCTAGCAGGATAGGACCTTTGAGTCATTTGGTTTTTTATGTTGTTGCTATGATCGAGTCTGTAAGTTTGTCATTTTGCTTTAAATAGGTTGAAATTGTGCAGGTACGACCCCCGCTATTAATCTGTACATAAAATTATTATAAGTGTTAGCTTTTCCTTTGCAATCACTTTTCTGTGTATTTTGCTGTATTTTATGTACTGTGCCAGTTTATGCTTGATTGCTTGTGTGCATAACTAATTGCTTATACTACAATTTCCTGTGTTATATACTTCTGTTTCTATGCAATATGTTTATTTACTGCAACTCTATGTATGTAAATATCATTTCTGCAATTGCTTTAGTGTAATCTGTTGATTAGCTTTGTTTTTACTATCAGAATACTATACTCGGCATAATAGGTCATGTAATTTTAGTCAGCTCTACTGTTATTCCTGTTCGGGCTCGGTCGGTTTCTTTCAACAAAGTGTCAGCAAATATACCCTTATCCATAGGCTATATGTTAAATTTTAGGCATCGATAAAGACTAGGTGTCTTGAGGACCTCGGTTGATTGCCCCAGTCTAGTTTGCATGGTAGTTCCAATCTCCGAGACCTAATGACTTTTGCTGCTTAATTTCCAAGCATTATGCTTTTAAGGCCACCAATTCCTTAGTCGCAATACAAATTCTTCTAAGTTGACATCATCGGCCAATGTCATTCTCGATGTATCTATCGTAATGACATGTTATCATCATCTTTCATTATAACAAATTTATCCAAACTATGAGTTGAGATCCCGGTCATGCATCGGTTTCTATCTCCGAAAACTTATACACGAATGACTCAACTCCATGGATATTTCCTTAATGCTGCCTATCTTCAGGTTTCGAGTAATTGCTTTTGTTATTGCCTGTTTTCGGGTGATATGAAGTTCCGAGAGATTTAATTCAACATTTCAGTTGACGCAACGATTTGGAACTTGCTGGTGTTGCCAAGGAAATGCTTATTATCAAGATGTAGGAGTCTATCTAATTATCGACTGAGTGGTTTTGGGCCTTCTCGTCGTTGTTGGAGTAATGCCGGTTCCCAGAAGGCAGGGATTAATTTTCTCCATTGATCTAGAAGTTTAAGTCAATTTTCTCTGTCGACTTGGACCTTCCTGACATTGCTGGAATAACGCCGCTTCTCAAAAGCTTGAGATCAATTTTCCCCATCGATTTGGTGGTTTGAGTCAATTTTCCCCATCGACTCGATGGTTTGGATCTTCCCGACATTACCAGAGCAATGCCATTTATCAAAAGATTGGGATCAATTTTCCTCGTTGATCCGAAGATTTGAGTTGATTTTTCCCTTCGACTCGGCAATTTGGGCCTTTTTGACGTTGCTGGAACAATGTTGGTTCATAGAAGGTTGAGATTGATTTTCCCCATCGATTCGGTGGTTTGAATTGATTTTCCCCGTCGATTCAATGGTTTGGACCTTCCTGAAGTTGTCGGTGCAACGTAGGTTCTCAGAAGGTTAGGGTCAATTTTTACCGCTGACTAGGCGGTTTGATTCGGTTTTCCCCATTGAATCGGTTGTTTTGATTACGAGAATGCAGTTCCATTGGTTCAAGAAGCTAACTTTATTGATAAATAGAAGAGATGGCAAGTCCTACCAATTTAAAATGCCCCCAATGTCCCTGCATCGCTTATTTGCGAAAATAAGAAAAACTAAATATAGTAATACCGCAACGAGTTGTTATCCTAGGCATGTGGGATGGAAACTCCATCTACTATAGCTAGCTTGAATGTTCTTTCTCCAATCTTTTAATCAATCACATAATGTCCTTCCTAGTTTTGGGTCAAGTGGTCCTATACCTCCAACGATTCGTTTTAGCGCAGGATCTCCCACATTAAAAGTACCGTTGCAAACCTTAACGTTGAATTGACGTGCCAATCTTTTGTGGTGAGCAGCAACCATCAGTTTAGCTTCTTCCCGCTTGTCATCAATTTGGTCGAGGGATTCGAGCATTGGCTATTAGTTTTCTCTCTGATTGAAGTTTCTTCTACGATAAGAAGGGACTTCCATTTCCATTAGGATCATAACCGATGACCATATGCCAAGATGAATGGTGAGTGCCCAGTCATTGATTTGTGTATTTTTCGGTAAGCCTATAGTGCAAGTGGAAGCTCATCAACCCAATCCCTTTAGCTCTAGTCAACCCTTTTTTTATGGTGGATTTGATGAATTTGTTCACTCCTTCTTCTTGCCGTTTTCTTATGGGTGCGCTACCTCGGATAAGCTCTTCTCGATTAGGTAACAGTTGCAAAAGTCCTTAAACTCAGCAGCCTCAAACCGAGTCCCGTTGTTTGTGATAATTTTCTACGGTACTCCAAACCCGCAAATAATATTTTTTTATTACAAATTTAATTAATTTTTTTAGTAGTGATTTTGGCAAGCGGTTCCACTTCATCCCATTTTGTAAAGTAATCAACTGCCGACACCGTATTTGGTTCTTTCTTTTGCTATCAGTAGTAAATCGATTATATTGATTCCCTTGCTTGCCAAGGGCCAGGGATTGACAATCTTTGTAAATTCTAAAGATGGGGCTCTCGGAATCTTTGTGAATTACATCGATCACATTGTCTGATATACTCTACTGATCTCGGTTCACTGTTAGCCAGAAATATCCATAGCAGAGTATCTTCTTTGCCAGTGTCTGCCCCTGGTGTGATCACCGTAGCTGCCTTCATGAATTTCCATGAGGATCATTCTAGCTTTATCTTTAGTTACACACCTGAGCAAGAGGAAGGAGAATCCTCCCTTGCATAGCACTCCATCCTATATTATGGATCATGATGCCTTTCAAAGGAGCCTCTTTCATTCTTCATGTCCCTATGGAGTACTGCCTTAAGCAAGTAGTCCTTTATTGGTGTCATCGACGACTCTACCTCTTTCATAGTCTCCAAAACTCAATCAACATCCATTTGATCTATGATAGGAGCAGTGAATACTTTTAACATAACCATTCCCTCTTGTTATGCTTCTTCGGAGCTAGCTAGCTTTCTAAGGAATCGGCCTTCATATTCTTCTCTCTAGAAATGTGAGATATCATGTAGTGTTCAACTTCATCGAGAAACTCCCAAGCTTTCAACAAGTAAGGGGCAAGTTTTTCTCCCTTAGCTTGATATTCCCTTCTAACCTGGAAGATGACTAGCTAAGAGTCGCTATACATACGCACTTTTTTTATTCCCAACTCCTTTGCGATCTGTAGTCCTGCTATCAACACCTTGTATTCCGCCTTGTTGTTGGTGGTAGGAAATTCCACCTTCGGAGCATGGGAAATTGATCGTCCTTCGGGGGTTCCAAGCATAAATCTTGCTTCTAAGCAGAATTCGTTTGATGCACCATCAACGAACTATAACTATTATGTCCTCCTCCTCACCATTTGGAATAGTGAAGTTGGTGATGAAGTCAGCCAATGCTTATTCATTTATCACTCCTCGGGATGGTAAGTCACATCGTACTGTCTAAACTCGTTGTTCCACTTTAGATTCCATCTTACAATCTCAGGACGATAAAATACCTGCATCAGTGGTTGATTTGTCAATGGGTGAGTCTGGAAATACATTCACAGTTTCCTAGATGCTATTAGCAAGCAATACACTAGCTTTCCAAGATTTGGACAGTTCTAATCAGCTCCGATATATCACTTTCTAATGCAGTAGGTGGTTTGTTGAATCTTACCTTCTTCACGCACAAGTGTTGCGCTTAATGCATGGGTATACATCGCCAGGTGAATGAATAAGTCTTCGCCGTCCACCAAATTAGACAAAACTAGTGGTTTCTCCATATGTCACAGTAATTCTTCAAAAGCGGTCTAGTAGTCCTGATTCCATTCAAAGTTCTTCTTATCCTTATTTAGTGCATCAAAAAGTGGTATACACTTATCTTATTGCTTTGGAGATGAATTGGCTTAATGCAGAAATCTTTCCATTTAAGCTTTGTAATTCCTTCTTCAAGGTCGCGACTCTAACATTTCATAAGGCATCAATCTGCTTCGGATTGACCTCAGTGTCCCTTGCATTCACAATAAAACTAAGAAATTTTCTAGAAGCAACACTGAAATAACACTTCAGCAGATATAACTTCATTTCGTACATCCAAACAATCTCAAACATCTCTGAGATATCATCCAAATGATTTCCAAACACTCATGACTTCACTAGCATATCGTCTATGTAAACTTCCTTTGTTCATCTAATTTGGTTCTTGAACATTGTATTCACCAGTCTTTGGTAAGTAGCTCCGATGTTCTTCAGACCAAACAACGTTGATGATAGCAATGTAGCCTCATATTGGTAATGAAGCTAGTATTCTCTTAATCTGGTTCATGCATCATAATCTGATTGTACGCTAAGTAGGTCTCCATACATGAGAGCAATTCATGTCCTACAGTTCCATCAACATGCTGGTCGATCCTCGGAAATGGAAAGCTATTCTTCGGACAGGTTTTTTTCCTGTATGAGTAGTCAATACAAGTTCGTCACTTCTCATTCCATTTTCGAACCAATGCAGAGTTTGGCACCCACTTAGGTTATATTGCGTCACGGATGAAGACATTGGACATCACCTTATCCACTTCTACCTGTACTACAACGGATCACTCTTGTAGCGACCCAGAATTTGACCACTTTAAAATATACTATTTAAAGTAATTTTAAATATAAAATATATAACATTTTCTGATTTAAATAATATTAGATAGGATCTGCAAAGAGAAATATACACAAAAATAGGAATAATTGCATATATCAGCAAAAGTGACAAAATCCTTCTTTTAGAAAAGTAAGTTTCAATGGTTAAATAAATTATTTTAACTAATTTATCAGTGTTTATATTTTTCAATAACATTATATAAATTTATTTTTAAATTTTATTTACATGAATAAATAGTTTAACAAAAACGTCAAAATATGATCATAAAACATTTTGTCGAAAGTCAACATTTTATCAATTTAAAGTTATCACAATGTTGTTGCACCTTTATTTTCTTATATATGAACATATATTCCAATATTATAAATATTAATTAATTCACTAATCAAGTTTACTTTTACTAAACATACTTAGAAAATTCTAGGATGTAATTAACAAAAAGTAAGCATAAAAAGACAAAAGGTATTATAAATGTCAAAAAGTAAACATTAAACTAAATAAACATAATTATTATATTCTTTAAATAATATTTAAGTAAAAATGATATAAATTAATGATGTGAAATGTGATGTTAAGTGTTGAAAAAATTAGTTTGCTTAAAGTATAAGCAAAGGGTATTTTGGTCTTTTTATAAAATATTATTGTAATCAAATTTTTCCTATAAATACCAACACACTTTCTCACTTTTTTCACACCTTTCTTCTCCATCTTCAAGCTCTTATTCCACTCTTTAATGGCTTCCATGTCTCTCTTAAAAAAAATCCAAAAGCATAACAAAGTTATTTTAAAAATAATCGACAAAAAAACTATATTACTTAAGTCATGTTTAAGCTAGTAAGTTCAATCCATCCACCCAAGGCCATGCCCACCTTGAAGCCATCTCCACCTCTTTTAATCTCAACTTCTAGGATAGCGAAGCCATAGCCGAATTTCGAGAAGTTTTGGGTAATAGTAGCGAAGCTATAGTCAAAATCCATAGTGACAAAGTTAGCAAAATTGGTAGGAAGTATGGTTTAGACCTAGAGTTCCTTGCCTTAAAGTTTGATGGAGTGGAATCCAAAATGAGTCATTCCTTCCTTTAAGTTCATTAAAACCATTGCTAAGTTGAAAGAACTTTAAGTATTAAATGTTGTTTGAAAACACTTGTTGAATGCTTGTTTATTTTGTTTGCTAAAATAATGGTTTTATTTCCTCGTTTGACTATTTGTATGGTTAATTAAGTATTTTAAAATTCAAAAGTTAAATACTTAATGGGGTATGCGAAAAAGACTAGTACACGTGTTTCGTCTGTGAGATCTAAGAAGACTTGGGCGAGGGACTTAACATGTCGGAGGAAAAGCTCGGATGCTCTAAACTAAATATCAAACCATTTTAACCTAAGATAAAATAAAGTGTTATAAATATTTGATAGAATGAAGCATTGATTATCATTTATTGTTATCTTCATTTCATTGGTGATTGTTTGAATTAGGCTCGGCCAGTTTATGAGCACTGATTATTATTTATTGATTGTTGACTTTACTCGACTAGTTTATGAGCAATCAATTATTAATATGCACGGGCTACGTATAAAATAACTGTTGGCTAATACCTTATGATTTATTTAACTATTCGATTATAAGGTGTATAGCGGTAATATTTGGTTCACTTCAATAATGAATTGTTTTGAAAATTGGTTTTTAAGTTGAAATGTTATGGTATGTTTTCCTTTAAAAGAGAAAAAGAGAGATATTTGAGAATAAATATTTTGAAGTTATTTTATATGAAAGTGGTTTGCATAAAGAATGGTTTTATAAAAATGTTTTATAAAACGAAAAGAATCTTGAGGATCTAAACCCGATGGTTTTAAGATGATTTTTGAAAGGATTTGAAAACAGAAATTATTGTAGATTAGAAGTATTTGTAATTATTAGGGTAAATGTTTTTGTCACTTCGGGATATAAAATGATTTGTTATGTTACCAAAGGTCCGGGTAACCGATAACTAAAAATGTGGGCAAGGATGTTCGGTAGCCTCAGTATATGGTCCGCTCTTATTGAAGAGGGATATGCATATATATATTTATTTATTGGGAGGCTAGGACCCAATTGTCTTGTTATTGGGAGAAATATTTCAAGATTTGGTAACGTATAGTTTTGTATGCTTGTATATAGATATCGTTTCAAAACGTGATTTGTTTTCAGATCCCGAAGTAAATGACTAGTTTGAACATGAAATATATATATATATACACACACATATATATATATATATATATTTCAAATGTTTTGAAATAAGAATTCGAGAATAAAATCCAAAGAGATAATTTCTGTAAAGTTAATTAGATTTTAAATCTAAAATTGAAGATTAAGCCTAAGTGGGTAGTTTTGAAAATTGCATATTGTTTGTGCATCATAGACTCTAGGGGTCCCATTTGCATTAGGAGAACTACGTTGGTTTGATCCTATATCTAGTTGGGTACCCAATTAGATATGGTTATGTAGGCAGTCACAAGTTGTAGTGATGCAGCCCCAATAATAACATAACATTTTTCTATTTATTATTTGCCATATATCATATATTGATGTATTTTTCGGCTTACTATTTTATTCTGCATTTACATTGTTTATTGAGTTCGCAGTTAAGATATCGTTGTTTCTCATCAGTGTTGCACAGCGGTAGATTAAAAATTTATTTGTAGTATTTAATTTTGGGTTTGTATTTAAGCACACTATAGAATAAATAATTTCTTCGATAACTTGTATAATTGAAAGTTGTATCCTATACATTTAGTAGTATTGAATATTTATCAAATATGGTGTATTAAGTTGGTAGATTTTATTCGCAGTTTTAGAACGAATGGATTTTTCGGTGATTTTTACTGATCCGAAAATTCAGGTCGTCACAACTCTAGACCCAAGCTGCGTCTCTTCTGCCTCACTAGAATGAAATTGGAATCGATGTTAAGTGCATGTGTAACATCCCCAAAATTTTGTCAATTTAAAATTAGTAATTTATTTGAATTTCTGGAATTTAATTTGGAGTTAATTTGAATTAATTTTAAAATTTTCAAAACATATGAATATTGTGATTGTTTATATATATATATACAAAATGGGTTGTAGTTCAAATTTTAATTTTAATTTTAGTTTGAACTTGTATTTGAATTTAAATTTAAAAATAAAATACCTTAAAAAAATTGGACTCAAAATATTAACATATGTGTATAATTTTATTAATGTATGAATTAGTCTTAAAAACATTTTCTTTTAAAAGTTGTATAAATATAACAAAAGAATGTAATTACATAAATAAGAGAACAAAAATATAAAAATTTATTTAAATCTTTATGCTTGCATAACAAGTGTTAGAGTCATAAGTAAATAAATTTACATGTGTTAATGAATCAAAACAAGTGTCATTTTTCTTTGTTTTCATTTTTGAAAATTTTATTAAAGTAAGAAAATAAGATTATAAAAACACTTCATCTCCTCCTTTCCAATTTCTTTCACCTTCATTTTTTTTAAAAAACCCTATACAAATTCTCAAAACCAGAAAAAGAAAGAAAGAAATCATCAAGCAAAGTTTAAAACAAATCCGAGAAAACAAATCAGAAAATTTATCAAAACAAACTCCACTTTTTCAATTCAAAATCTTAAGCTTGGAAATTATCTCCATCCAGTAAATCAAGAAAAAAAACAATAACCTCTGGAATTCTTCTCAAATCTGAAGTTCAAAGCTCAAGCTTGTAGACGGAAGATTTCAAACAAGTGAAGAACAACTCAGTAATCAAACAAAATCAAAGATTCATAGATCATTACAAATCAACTCAAACAAGCAGATTCAAACTTCAATTCTCTGTTTTCAATTTCCAGGATTTAAAGCTTTCTATTTTCTTTCTAGATCAAGGTGAGTAAACTTTGAAATTTTGGAACTCAAATCTGTGCTTGCGATCATGCTTGAAGTTAAGTTGTACAGTTGGCTGCATGTATATAAAATGTATGTATATGTGTTTATATCCTCTGTGCATGTTGATGTATAGGGATATTTAACCTTGTTTCTGTTTCTAGGTTTTCAGAAAACCTGTAAAAATTCCCAAAATCGCTGCTTCTAGTTATTGTTTGATTGAAATGTTAAAACAAAAAGTGTACAAATTTATCAAAACTTAATTTTAAAAATACTTTTAAGTATTAAAAATAAATGGTTTTGTTGAAAAAAATAAAAACACAATAGAACATAAAATTTGTTTAAAGTTCAGTTGATTAAAATTTAGGATTTGATTTCATAATCCTGTTCGTCTTCAAAAAACATGATTTTTAGTAATAGATTCTCGATTTTTAAGTTATGATATTGCGAGCAAATTCAAGTTGAACGCGAAACAAACTCGGGGCAATCCATGACGATCGAAGAAGAATTAGGCTCGGGGTTGCGGCTGGGGATAGCTGGATGATGGTTGAACTCGAGAAAAATGTTCAATGATTGTATGATTCACTGGGGTGGATGATCAGAGTCGAATAAGGATTTTAGATCGTGTTTTATTAAGGTCGAATTTGGGGCTGCCATCGCCTCGTCGACGCATCGGAGTCGATCGCTCCGGTGGCGATCGAAACTAGAAAGCTTGACGAAGCTCTGGCCAGAATCTCAACATCGCTGGTGGCCTGAGGAGTTCAAACAAGGGGTTTTTCTGATGATCAAGTTTTATGTCAATTGGGATAAATAGCTCGATCGAGATTTAGTCAATGTTTTGGATATCTAGGTGTTCGTGAGGTTCGTGGAGATCATCGCCGAGATGTCGACGATAGTAGCTTCGATCGGTGATGGCTAGGATCATCATGCATGTGCATGGTGTTGATGTGATATCAGGAAATTGGGTTGGTGGAAGAAGGCAAGGACTCGAAGATGTTCTCGGGGGATCTGGGTGATAACTCGAAGTCGAACTCGAAGTAAATTTGTGGTGCGCCGGGTTAATACTTAACAAATTTTTTAAGTTGAAAATAAAAATGTACACGGGTCGATTTTTGAAAAATCTCAAAGCAAACAGGTAGTGGTCTCGGGTAACATCCGAAGTAATCTCGAATACATGCATTTTCAGATTTTAAAACTATAACAATTTAAGCCAATTAAATTTCCAAATTTTTTTTAGAACCATGGTCGTTGTTAAGAATTATGTAAAGTTAAAGGTTTTGAAAAGAAAAATATTTCTAAATTGGTTAAGTTTAAAGATGTTATAAATTTATTCTTTCAAAAGAATTTAATTTAAATAAAAATTAACAGAGCAGTTAAAGAATAAATAAAACGTTTTAAATTATTAACTTAAAAGTTAAGTTAACTAATATTGTTAATGATAATTAAAAATAATAAATAATTTATAATTACTTAAGAAGTAAATAAAAATTAATTAAAGCTTAATTAATAAATATTAAGTATTAATTAATTAAGGAAAATAATTAATAATCATTTATAAATCATTAAGAATTAGTTAATAAATAATTAAGGATTAACTAATAAATAATTAAGAATTAATTAATAAATAAATAAGAATTAACTAATAAATACTTAAGAATTATCTAATAAATAATTAAGAATTAATTAATAAATAATTAAGGATTAATTAATTTAAAATTAAGAATAATCAATCATCAATTAAGGATGATTAATAAATATAATTATGTGATTAATTAATTATAATCACACGATTAGTCCCTTTTAATTCTAGATGATTTGATTATTGTTGAATGCTTTGTATTGATGAATGTCTCTGATATGTGATTGTGATCTATGTGAATGTAAAAACTCATTGGCCCATAAAACGGCATTTAAAATTCGATGCGACAGGGAGTCAGATTCCAATTTGTTATCCGAAACCCACATCGAACCTTGAAAGTGAATCTTTGTGATTGATATATCCACGTGCTTTTAAATTAACTTTTCGGTTTAGCCGGTAGAGGATTATATGTTATATAACCCATTCCGAATAGTGAGATGACGAAATGGATAGCATTTGAAGATGGTGGTGAAGACTGGGTGTCTTCGAGAACGATAGGATAACCTATCGAATGACATTGCACTGAGTTGCTCCGGTACAGAGATCTCCATATGTGATGGGGAATTTGATAGGGATTGTGGATGCCCGGATTGCAAGGGATTCTTCCTTTATTGGACGAAGTGCCTTCGGTTCTATTCGAACGCGAAACAGACTTGTATGGTTGTATGTCTGACATTACACTTTGAGATATAAAGCTGATCTCTTTCAAATCCATTTCTGTTGGTGGCGGAGAATTTATTCTCTTAGCTTAACATCCTTCTTTGCGACGTACGAGCTCAGAGGTTATATATTTGATGTTTATTAGTGATATACTCCCAATTTGGTAGTGTGACATGCTGAGTGCTTCTGTGTGTTGCTGATCATTTGTTGATCAAAGCATAGCTTTTGTGTAAAGCGTAGCTTTGTGGACGAGACCTCGTCAGACCTCACACCCCGAAAATGGTCAAAACAGGAAAGATGCGGCAAGGTTATGAGGGTCGTGCCCTTTAGAGTATGTATATTTCCTTTTGAAAAAGGTGATATCATGGTATGGAGCCCAGATATTTAACCTATTCTCTCTACTGGGGCCCCCTCCCGTTGCTCTAGCCATAAGCTATGGCAGTTGAGCTCGCACCCACTCTGGCCCTATGTGGTTGCTGCAAATTCATTACTTTGTGGTTGTTTCTTTGTGGTTGAGGGCCCTTGGATAAAGATCGCAAATGACCAGAGGATGGCATACTCATGTAGTAGTTACCTTGTTACAGAGGTAACTCGGCCTTGTGTTGGAAGAGAGCTGGTTAAGTTCCCGGGACGTCCCTCCAGAGGCATATCCATGTGGCATAGGAAGTTCCTTAACCTAACCATTTGTTGGAAATCCAAAGAAACATTACAAGCCCTGTACGGTTTTAGTTGTATAACCTACCATGCAGCGTGGCGGTAACCTGCCATAAAACATGGTAGCTATAGTAGGCATACAATAATGGTTGTATGCTGGCAAAGATTAATATTATACTTTCGAAATGTTTTCTACTCTATGCACTAATAATAATATTAAAAGAGTTTTCTCGTATCAAGCATGTTTGACTATCATAAGAAGAAATCTCCTTTAATTCTGCGATTGCATTGTGTGTGTGGCGGGAGGTCTTATGGTAGTTTCATTTTCCAAAAGCATATCGAATTTCTTTTATAAACTATTTTATACAAACAACTATTTTTGTTTACTCATACCAGTCCCATGACTAACTCGGAGTTTATTGTTCCCTTTCTAAACTCTGGGTGCCCATAGTTTCCACACGGGCAACATAGAAGCATGTTATCCGTGTTTTGGTGCTAGCTTGGATAATATCTTGGATCTTTGAAGTTTTTTTGGAGTTACCGGATTTTGGAAGCTTTGAAGTTGGAAAAGGTGTTTAGTTAGGGAATCTCGCTATTGCTTTATTTCTTTGAAGACTCTTTTGAAGCTGTGATAACTCTATTGTTCCGCTATAGAGTTATCATTTTCTTGTTGTATCTTATGTGTAGTACTCTGATGTTGGTGATAAATGTTGTAATGAATATTATATATGATGTTGTATATGTGGTGTTGATTTAATGAAATCATCTTTTGTTTCCGCTGTTTATATTCATCTAATGTCGTTATAAGCTCCACCTGAACTGGAGTTGGACGTTGAATTTTCGACAGTCGAATACAAGTGAGGTATTTGATGTCGATTTTCAAACGCTGTATTTCGGGTCGTGACAAGTGGTATCAGAGCTAATGGTTGAGTAAGAACTTTAGCTACGGAGTATAACACATTAGGTGGCTCATTAGAGATAGGGTGAAGTATACCCTAGAATGAGTATAACCCGAGAGACCAAAATTCTAAAATTTTTGGATCTATTTCTTTTAACTGCTGATATTCCCTAAGATATCTCGTCCGTATACCTGAATTAAGTTTTCTTACTAATTACAGATAGTAAGAATAAGCGGGCGAAGAGGAAGAGCTAGGGGTCGGGGAAATGCCACTTCAACTAGTCAAGTCCCTACAACACCAGAAGCAGATATGCCTACTCAATCTCAGTCGAATCTGGCTGATCTATATAAAAGCTTCTTGAGACTTGGAGGTAATCCGTTCACCGACACGGAGTCTATTGTTGAAGCTCATGCCTGGATCAGATCATGTGAAAGAATTTTTAAAGGGCTAAAGTTGGAAGGCAACCAAATGCGACTCATAGCTTCTTGGCAACTCTAAGAAGAGGTCCTGGTCTAGTGGGAGACAGTTACAGTAGATGAGCCGGAAGAAGAACTTACTTGGGAACGATTTAAAAAAGTGTTTGAGAAACGCTATATGCCCTCGGCTAGTATCTCCCGAATGTACCAGGAATTTATGGATTTGAAGCAGGGGAGTTTATCATTTAAGGAGTACTTAAACAAATTCAACGAATTATCCCGTTTTGGTCCGGAATTAGTGAACACACCTCTAAAGAAAAATGAAAGGTTTATTCATGGGATGAATAAGAAATTCCACAAAAGGATGACAACGCACGTCAAAGAATCTTTTTCTAATCTAATCGATATGGGGTATAGATATGCTACGCTGGATATGCAAGAAGCCCCGAACGAGAAAGGAAATACGGGCAATCCAAATTGGAAAAAAAAGAAAGTTCGGAGGTAAGAAACCATGGCAGGGAAAGGAGAAGAAGAAGAACAATAAAGAGGATAAGGAAAAAGGTGTTACTTGTTTTAATTGTTTGGAAAAGGGCCATTACTCGAGCAAATGTACGAAGCCTAAGAAACAAGTAAATCAATCTGTACAAACAAAACCCAGGAAATGCTATTATTGTCATAAACCGGGACACGAAGTTAAAGATTATCCAACAATGAAGCAAGCTCAGACAGCAAAGGTGTACACAGTCAAAGATAAACCTGCAACCTCTAAAGCAAATAAAGGGGAAGGAGTTCTAGAAGGTAACCTTACTATTTATGATAGAATTAATAGAGTTTTGTTTGACACGGGCGCTACACGTAGTTTTATCTCCCAACGAACTGTAAATGAATTAAATCTTGAACCGGAATTTGTCAATGAGCCCATTTGTGTGAAAAATCCAGTTAGGGGCCCTGCGAACCTTTGTCTACGATGTAGAGACGTTCCTATCTCATATTCTTGCTACAAATTCCCAATCAATCTCTTTGTCCTTGATTTTAATGAGTTTGAAATCTTACTCGGAATGGATTGGCTAACAAAATATGAAGCCAAATTAGATTGTAACAATCAATTGGTTTCGATTAAAACCAAATTTGGAGATTTCATTGAGATTTCTTGTGAGGATCCGAGTCCTAAAAGAGATGAGTTGATGTATACCCTGGGATATCCCGAACCTAGTCTAGAGTCCTTACCCTTTGTCCGGGAATTTCCAGACGTGTTCGAAGAAGTAAAATCCTTACCTCCATACAGAGAAATAGAATTCAGAATTGACTTAGTACCTAATGCTTGTCTTGTCGTTCATGCAAGTCGTAGGATGGTACCCAAGGAAAGGATAGAATTGGTCAAGCAAACCCATGATTTGCAAGAGATAGGATTGGTACGTCTTTCCGAATGGGGTTCAGCTGTGGTGTTTGTGGCTAAATCTAATGGATCTTTGAGATTGTTAATGGACTACCGTGGTCTCAATAAATTAACTCTCAAGAACAAATTCCCTTTACCAAGAATCGACGATCTGTTCGATCAACATCATGGCGCTCGATTCTTTTCTAAGATGGATCTAGCTCATGGATTCCATCAGCTACGAATTGTGGAAGAATGTGTTCATTTGACTTCTTTCAGGGGTCCAGACATTTTCTATGAATGGTTAGTCGTGCCTTTCGGACTAACCAATGCTCCCGCATATTTCGTAGATTTAATGACTCGTGTACTCCGAGAAGTATTGAACAAATTTGTTCTTGTGTTCATTGATGATATCCTGATCTATTCCAAAACCGAAGAAGAACATGCTGAATATCTCAGAATTGTTTTAGAGATATTGATGAAGAATATTCTGTTTGCCAAATTTTCCAAATGTCATTTTTCGGTTAAGGAAGTCAAATCTCTCGGGCGCATTGTTACGGAAAAAGGAATTTTTGTTGATCCAGGCAAGATTTCCGCTATTCTTGATTGGAGGAAATCCATTACTCTAAAAGAAGTTTGAAGTATTCTGGGGTTAGCGGGATATACCGGAAGTTTACAGGACTTTTCTAAGATAGCTAGTCCATTAACTAAACAAACGATGAAGAATGCAAAATTTGATTGGACTCTGAAATGTGATGAAGCTTTCCAGGAGTTAAAAAGGAGATTGACTACTGCTCCTGTTCTCGCTATTATCAACGGGAACCAAGGCTTATCTGTCTATACTAATGCTTGTAGTGATGATGTGGGTGCGGTACTAATGCAAAATGGTATAGTAATTGCCTACGTGAGTAGACATTTATGTCTGCATGAGAAAAACTACCCAACCCACGATCTGGAACTCTTAGCTGTTATTTTCGCTTTGAAAATCTGGTGATGTTATCTTCTGGGGAAGAATCTCCTTCATCTTTTCCAAAGGAAATTTTTAAAGTTTGACTTAACTTAATATATACTTAATAAATCTTTCTTGTTCTAGGTGAAAAATTCGAATCATTCACCGACCATAAATCTTTGAAATATCTCTTCATCTAGAAAGATTTAAATCTGAGGCAACAATGCTGGTTATAATTTCTAGCGTCGTATGACCTAGATATTCAATATACACCTAGAAAAGCCAATGTGGTTGCCGATGCTTTGAGTAGGAAACATGTTGTTCTTGCATATCTTGTTGTCATTCCTACCCTCCTTGAAAAAATCCCAGTAAGCAGAAAGAAGACAAGTTTCTTCGAGAAATTTATAGAAGAATATGGCAAGGTGAGGATTCCAGTTTTGGAATCGATAATAATGGAGTTATAAGATTGAAATGCAGGATCTGCGTTCCACATATCCTTGATTTGAAACGTGAAGTTTTGGACAAGTGTCACAAGTCCAAACTTAGTATCCATCCAGGAGTTAATAAGATGTATCTAGATATTAAAAGAACTTTCTGGTGGAAAACAATGAAAAGGGATATATCTATTTACATGAGTCGTTGTGCTACCTGTCAGCAAATTAAAAGTGATCAGATGAAAACGGCGGCTTTACTCCAACCATTAGAGGTACCAAAGTGGAAGTAGGATCAAGTATCTATGGATTTCATAGACGAGTTGCCTTGAAATCGAAAGGGGAATGAAGAAATTTGGGTTATTGTAGACCGTTTGACTAAGACAGCCCATTTTATACCAGTGAAATCTTCCCGAACAGCGGCAAGTTTGGCCGAATTGTATATAAAAGAGATTGTTCGTCTCCATCGTATACCCAGCAGTATGGTGAGTGATTGTGATCCGATCTTCACCAGTAGATTTTGGAAGGCGTTTCAAGATGCATTGGGAACCAGACTTAACTTCAACACTGCTTATCACCCACAGTCTGATGGGCAGACTGAGAGGATTAATCGAATCTTAGAAGACCTGTTGCGTGCTTGTATACTTGACTTTGGTGGTTCTGGGGAGGACCATTTGCATCTGGTCGAATTCTCATGTAATAATAGCTATCAGGCTAGTATCGAAATGGTTCTTTTGAAGCATTATATGGTCGTCTGTGTCTTCTTTTAAAGCATTATATGGTCATCCGTGTCGATCACCTGCATTCTGGATCGAGTCAGGTGATAGAGTCGTCCTTGGACCAGATATGATTAAGGAAGCCACAGAGAAAGTTGATTTTATACGGAAGAAATTGAAAACGGCTCAAAGTCGTCAGAAGAGTTATTATGATCACAGAAGAAGAGATTCAGAATTCTAGGTTGGAGATTCAGTATTCCTAAAAGTGTCTCCAATGCGTGGTGTGTTGAGATTTGGGAAAACTGGTAAGCTGGCACCACGTTATATTGGTCCTTTTCCTATTCTGGAGAGGATCGGTCCTTTAGCATCTCGAGTGCACCTACCCAGCTTGTTATTTGGCATGCATGATGTGTTTCACATTTTTAATCTCCAGAAATATGTGCACGATACAGACTGAATTATTGAAGAAGCTGCTTAGCAGGATTTGAAGATCACACCAATGTGGCAGTAAAGAGAGAATCAATAAAGATCATTGATTATGATGAAAAGTAGCTGAGAAACAAAATTGTGAAGCTGGTTAAAGCGCAATGGAGTGGCGATCCAAAAGACTGTACTTGGGAGACAGAGGATAGCATGCAAAAGTCCTATCCCAATTGCAGAGTGGATATTCCGGCTTAATATGGTAAGCTGTTTCTCTATCTTTTATATATTCATATGTTCTTTGTTTGTCTTTCTTTCTCTTTCAAATTTCGAGAACGAAATTTTCTTAAGGGGGGAATCTGTAGCATCCCCAAAATTTTATCAATTTAAAATTAGTAATTTGTTTGAATTTCTGGAATTTAATTTGGAGTTAATTTGAATTAATTTTAAAATTTTCAAAACATATGAATATTGTGATTGTTTATATATATTCAGAATGGATTGTAATTCAAATTTGAATTTGAATTTGAAATCGAATTTGAATTTAAATTTAAAAATAAAACATCTTAAAAAAATTTAGATTCAAAATATTAACATATGTGTATAATTTTATTAATGTATGAATTAGTCTTAAAAATATTTTCTTTTAAAAAGTCGTATAAATATAACAAAAGAATGTAATTACATAAATAAGAGAAAAAATATAATATAAAAATTTATATAAATCCTTATGCATGCATAACAAGTGTTAGAGTCATAAGTAAATAAATTTACATGTGTTAGTGAATCAAGATAAGTGTCATTTTTCTTTGTTTTCATTTTTGAAAATTTAATTAAATTAAGAAAACAAGATTATAAAAACACTTCATCTCCTCCTTTCCAATTTCTTTCACCTTCATTTTTAAAAAACAAAACCCTATACAAATTCTCAAAACCAGAGAAAGAAAGAAATCATCATGCAAGCTATAAAACAAATCTGAGAAAACAAATCATAAAATTTATCAAAAGAAACTCAACTTTTTCAATTCAAAATCTTAAGCTTGGAAATTATCTCCATCCAGTAAATCAACAAAAAAAACCAACAACCTCTGGAATTCATCTCAAATCTGAAGTTCAAAGCTCAAGCTTGTAGAGGGAAGATTTCAAACAAGTGAAGAGCAACTCAGTAATCAAACAAAATCAAAGATTCATATATCGTTATAAATCAACTTAAACAAGCAGATTCAAACTTCAGTTTTTTGTTTTCAACTTCCAGGATTTAAAGCTTTCTGTTTTCTTTCTGGAACAAGGTGAGTAAACTTTGAAATTTTGGAATTCAAATCTGTGTTTGAGATATGCTTGAAGTTAAGTTGTACAGCTGGTTGCATGTATATAAAATGTATGTATATGTGTTTATATCCTCTGTGCATGTTGTTATACAGGGATATTTAACCCTGTTTCTGGTTCCAGGTTTTCATAAAACCTGTCAAAATTCCTAAAATCCCTACTTCTAGTTATCGTTAGATTGAAATGTTAAAACAAAAAGTATACAAATTTATCAAAACTTAATTTTAAAAATACTTTTAATTATTAAAAACAAATGGTTTTGCAGAAAAAATAAAAACACAGTAGAACATAAAATTTGTTTAAAACTCTATTGAATAAAATTTAGGATTTGATTTCATAATCCTGTTCGTCTTCAAAAAACATGATTTTTAGTAAAAGATTCTGGATTTTAAGTTATGAAATTGCGAGCAATTTCAAGTTGAACGCGAAACAAACTCGGGGCAATCCACGATGATCGAAGAAGAATTAGGCCTCGGGGTTGTGGCTGGGGATAGCAGGATGATGGTTGAACTCGAGAAAAATGTTCAATGATTTTCTGATTCACTGGAGTGGATGATCGGAGTCGAATTAGGGTTTTAGCTCGTGTTTTGTTAAGGTCGAATTTTAGGCTGCCATCGCCTCGTCGACGCATCAGAGTCGATCGCTCCAGTGGCGTTCGAAGCTGGAAAGCCCGACGAAGCTCTGGCCGGAATCTCAACATCACTGGTGGCCTAAGGAGTTCAAATGAGGGGGTTTTCTGATGATCAAGTTTAACGTCAATTGGGATAAATAGCTCGATCGAGATTTAGTCAATGTTTTGGATATCTGGATGTTCGTGGGGTTCATGGAGAACATCGTCGAGATGTCGACGATAGTAGCTTCGATCGGTGATGACTGGGATCGTCGTGCATGTGCATGGCGTTGATGAGGTATCAGGAAATTAGGTTGGAGGAAGAAGGCAATGACTCGAAGCTGTTCTTAGGGGATCTGGGTGATAACACGAAGTCGAACTCGAAGTAAATTCGTGGTGCGCCGGGTTAATACTTAACAAAAATTTTAAGTTGAAATTAAAATGTACACGGGTCGATTTTTGAAAAATCTCGAAGCAAACAGGCAGTGGTCTCGGGTAACACCCGAAGTAATCTCGAGTACATGCATTTTCAGATTTTAAAACTATAACAATTTAAGCCAATTAAATTTCCAAATTATTTTTTTAGAACCATGGTTGTTGTTAAGATGGAATGTGAAGTTAAAGGTTTTGAAAAGAAAAATATTTCTAAATTGGTTATGTTTAAAGATGTTTTAAATTTATTCTTTTAAAAGAATTTATTTTAAATAAAACTTAACAAAGTAATTAAAGAATAAATAAAATGTTTTAAATTATTAACTTAGAAGTTAAGTTAATTAATATTGTTAATGATAATTAAAAATAATAAATAATTTATAATTACTTAATAAGTAAACGAAAATTAATTAAAGGTTAATTAATAAACAATTAAGTACTAATTAATTAAGGAAAATAATTAATAATCAATTAATAAATCATTAATAATTAATTAATATTAATTAAGAATTAACTAATAAATAATTAAGAATTAACTAATAAATAATTATGAATTAACTAATAAATAATTAAGGATTAATTAATTTAAAATTAAGAATAATTAATCATCAATTAAGGATAATTAATAAAAATAATTATGTGATTAATCAATTATAATCACACGATAACTCCCTTTTAATTTCAGATGATTTGATTATTGTTGAATGCTTTGTATTGATGAATGTCTCTGATATGTGATTATGATCTACGTGATACGAATTACCTTGTGCTCAGCTATGATATTTGTGATTTATTTATGTGTGAATGTGAAGACCCATTGGCCCGTAAAACGGCATTTGAATTTCGATGCGACAAGGAGTCAGATTCTAGTTGGTTATCCGAAACCCACATCGAACTCTGAAAGTGGATCTTTGCGATTGATATATCCACGTGCTTTTAAATTAAGCGTTTATTATTCGGTTTAGCCGGGAGAGGACTATATGTCATATAACCCATTCCGAATAGTGATACGATGAAATGGATAGAATTTGAAGACGGTGGTGAAGACCGGGTGTCTTCGAGAACGATAGGATAACATGTCGAATGACTCTGCACTGAGTTGCTCCTGTATAGAGATCTCCATATGTGATGGGGAGTCCGATCGGGATTGTGGATGCTCGGATTGCAAGGTCTTCTTCCTTTATTGGACGAAGTGCCTTCGGTTCTGTTCGAACCCGGAACAGACTTGTATGGTTGTATGTCTGACATTACACTTTGAGATATAAAGCTAATTTCTTTCAAATACATATCTGTTGGTGGCGGAGAATTTATTCTCTTAGCTTAACACCCTTCTCTGAGAGGTACGAGCTTAGAGGTTATGTAGTTGATGGTTATTAGTGATATACTCCCAATTTGATAGCGTGGCATGCTGAGTGCTGCTGTATGTTGCTGATCATTTGTTGATCAAAGAATGACTTTTGTGTAAAGCGTAGCTTTGTGGACGAGACCTCATCGGACCTCACACCCTGGAAATGGTCAAAACAGGAAAGATGCGGCAAGGTTATGAGGATCGCCCCTTTAGGGTATGTCTATATCCTTCTGGAAAATGGTGATATCATGGTATGGAGCCCAGATATTTAACCTATGTGGTTGCTGCAAATTCATTACTTTGTGGTTGTTGCTTTGTGGTTGAGGGCCCTCGGATAAAGGTCGCAAACGATTGGGGGACGACATACTCGTGTAGTAGTTACCTAGTTACAGAGGTAACCCAGCTTTGTGTTGGCAGAGAGCTGGTTAAGTTCTCGGGACGTCCCTCCAGAGACGTACCCATGTGATATAGGAAGTTCATTAACCTGACCATTTGTTGGAAGTCCAAAGAAATAATACGAGCCATGTACGGTTTTAGTTGTATAACCTGCCATGCAGCGTGGCGGTAACCTGCCATAAAACATGGTTGCTATAGTAGACATACTATAATGGTTATATGCTAGCTAAGATTAATATTATACTTTCGAAATGTTTTCTACACTATGCATTAATAATAATATTAAAAGAGTTTTCTCGTATCAAGCATGCTTGACTATCATAAGAAGAAATCTCCTCCAATTCTGCGATTGCATTATGTGTGTGGCGGGAGGTCTTATGGTAGTTTCATTTTCCAAAAGAATATGGAATTTCTTTTATAAACTATTTTATACAAACAACTGTTCCCTTCCTAAACTTCGGGTGTTCATAACTTCCACAAGGGCAGCCTAGAAGCAAGTTATCCGTGTTTTGGAGCTAGCTTGGATAATAGCTTGGATCTTTGAAGTTTTTTTGGAGTTACCGGATTTTGGAAGCTTTGAAGTTGGAAAAGGTATTTAGTTTGGGAATCTTGCTATTGCTTTATTTCTTTGAAGACTCTTTTGAAGCTGTAATAACTCTATTGTTCCGCTATAGAGTTATCATTTTGTTATTGTATCTTATGTGTAGTACTCTGATGTTGGTGATAAATGTTGTAATGAATATTGTATCTGATGTTGTATCTGTGGTGTTGATTTAATGAAATCATCTTTTGTTTCCGCTGTTTATATTCATCTAATGTTGTTATAAGCTCCATCCAAACTGGAGTTCGACGTTGAATCTTCGGTAGTCGAATACAAGTGAGGTATTTGATGTCGATTTTCAAACGCTGGATTTCGGCTCGTGATAGCGTGACACCTATCTTTGGAAATATCCCACACATATCGGAATGCGTCTAACCGAACACATTCAGATTTGCACAAAGAAAACTTATCAGTTTCTTTCTCATCTTGATTTGCAATTGTGAACCTACTTTCAAGACCCGAGTTGGTCATCCATGTTAACAGGGACAACCACGCAATCTTCACCGGTGCTGCCCATATTTCCCCTAAACTCTTCTTCCTAGGGCTCGTAGCGTTGTTCAAAGTGACTATAGTACCTGAGCCAGATGTTGTTTAGTAATTGCTATGCTTGTGTTTCCTAGATGTGGAGTCTCCTCCTCATATTCTTTCCTTTTTTCACGTTGTTTAGCTGCACTTAATTCAACAACATAACATTCCCTTGTAGCACTTTGATATCCTCTTACTACTCCTACACCATTTTCCATTGACAATTTCATCCTCAGACACTATGGAGCCAAAGAGATTCTAAAGTCGGCAAGGGATAGTCGGGCAAAGAAAGTGTTATAAGTAGAATACTCATCAACGATCATGAAGGTCCGGATAAGAACCACCCTCTATTCTTATTCTTCGAGTTCTATAGGTAGGTTGATCGTCCTAATCGATAGTTTAGGTTTACCTATAAATCCTTGAATCTTTTTCTTGCAAGTGGTACAAACCTTCATGCAAATCTTCATTTAGGCGAACGATGTTTGGAATAGAATATTGACTGAACTCCCATTGTTAACCAACACTCGACGCATAACTGTTGGCCCAATCCGTACCATTATTACCATGGGGTCAAGAGTCAGTGCTTCTAGCCTTTAGGGTCCCAATTCGTGAACATAATGTCATCCGTTATCGTCCTTTGTTGCTTGGCCAGAGCTCCGTCTTCGACGGCGTAACAACTCTCCTTTCGTGCATCTCACGCTAACTCTTCTGCACTGGATGAGGTCCTCCAGTAATGGTATTTATAACCAACCTTCCATTTATTTTCTTAGGCCCTTCTTCACTAGGTCGAAGATGATTTCCTTGAGCATTTTTTCCTTGAGGTCCAGTAGGTTGTTTGGCATTTTGCGGTTTCTTCACATACTGCTGGAGCCTGTTATTTCTTATCAATTCTTCAACTAAATCCTTCAAATGCCGACATTTATTTGTGTTATGCCCTTGAGTTTTTTCGAAGCGACAATACTTTGCATACCTCTTCTATTGCTCGGTTGCTTCTCTTTTGGATGGCTGGTTATATCGCTTAGTTCCCTGAGTGGCAAGATAGATGTTTTTCAAACTGTCATTCAACAGCGTATACTCCTTAGTTCTTAAATTCTTTATATGCTTCCCATCCACATCATGCTTACCAACATTTTAACTCCTTTTCTTCTAAGTCTCCATTTTCCCTGCATTTCCTACAGCAGTTTCGAAACTATTTCCATTTTGTTTAACCGCAATGTTACTCTTAATCACCTCTTCGACTGCTCGTCGACGGGCTTGCCCTCCATCGTATTTTCTTCTTCTAGTCTTGAAAACTGATTTTCCTTTCGATTGAATTTTTCCTTGGTAGTTGGTTGCTTCATTTTTATCCATCTATCGAAATCTATGTTCGGGTGAATATCTCGGACCAATGCCATGAAGACAAGATCTTCATTCGGATTGCTAACCTCCGTAACAGCAATGTTAAACCGATTTTGGAAATCTTTCAGCGGCTACTTGGGCCTTTGAGAAAATCTTGATAGGGACATCACGTCTTTTGGTCGTTCCATGTAGAGCCTGAACTAATCTAGAAACTTCTTTGCCAACTCGTAAAACTTCGATGCAGATTATGGCACAAGCCTGGTAAACTACATCGAAAGTGACACCTTCTAAGAAGATTGGGAAACATATGCAGCGAATAGCTTCTATAACTCGTGCTCCATTCATATGTTAATCGTATTTGATTAGGTGTAGTGTGGGATCAATTGTTCCGTTGTAGGATGGTATTGTCGCCATGATGAACTTTTGAGGGTATCTTCTATCAAAACATTTTCAGTAATGGGAGTTCTACTTGGTGCGAAACCCCAGTCTTCAACTTTCTTGCCTCTGCTCTCCTACACCAACTGTTTGACCATGTCAGCGACGTACTCGCTGGCGCAATAATTTGCATGTCGGTTATCAATGGCTGGAACGGGTGTTTGGCTCTACAAACAATTTCACTTTGCCGCCTGAAGTCTAAGTTCTCCTTTCTCTGGGAAAACCACTCCTGCGGAGTTCCATTGGTGTCTGGCTGGTCCTGCCGTTGTAGTTTGAAATCTAGCTCCATAATTTTGTCTGTTAACACCAGTATTTAACTCATCATCGCCATCATCCACTTGCACGGCGTCTAGTACCGATTTGTTTTCTTATAGGAGAGCACTCCTACTTTCCTCCACAACAGCTCATGCAACTCCGGTAGTGACTTCCTTCTGCTTTTTCTTGCCATATTTCATTTTTAGACCAAAACCCAAGAGTTATCTTATTCCATTGTTGGAGAACTTTCTCTTCTAACTCTCAAGGTAGTTTGGGGTTGAAAATTGAGCAAAGCGTCCATCTTGTCTATGAGAACTTTTTTGGCTATCCACCATCTTCTGATTGAGTTCACAAATCATCTTATCAAACTCTTCTCTAGTTACTACTTCATGCTGAGCAGAGGATCTTGGAATTGTCTGTTGATTGTTTACTTCAGTCAGATGAGCATTCCTTTCATCACCACCAGCCATAGCTCCTAAGGATCGATTGGATTTTCTTGGCGTCATGACTTCTGTTAACATCTATTCAAGTTCTTCAAGTAAGTTTTCCAGATCTAACTACTGGATCTTTCTAAATCCACAATAGCAAGCTAGATCTAAGTTTTAGTTTTTTCAGTGAAAGCACCAAAATGTTAATGCCAAAAATGGATCAACACCCAAGATAGAGTTGTAGAGAACCTGTGAGACCTAGATCTAGCTGATAACAGTTAAAAAATAAAAAATAACAGAAGTAAAGTAGAGAGATACAAGATTTTTATAGTGGTTCGACAATCTTTAACCAACATCCACTTTATAATTTTTATATACTGATCTGATAGAGTTTGTGTTGGATTATAGAGAAATAGAGAGAGTGCAAGTCACTATTATAAGGGGTTAACAAGTTCTATTGATAAGAACTGCTAAGAGTAGCTGCCTATGTGACTATTGTGCGGAGGTAAGAGATGAAAAGAGGCAGAGCTTCCACGTATGAAGTTAGCAGAAACCGGATCCTTCTTTAGTTGCAGTTATATTTGTATTTATAAGGGAATAGAGGTTTTGGGTCATAAGCCTGCTTACCGTAGAGTCTGGATGAAGACCCGATATGGTATAAGAGAAACTAGAGCACCACTACCCAAGGAGATAGATCTGTACCGACTTATGCAGCTCTGTAGTGAGCAATAAATGTTGGTGCCAATCCAACTTCGACTCTTGCTCTTCTCTTCTATCTTCTAGTTGATAGGTTCTAAGCTATTTTCATTGATTTTTAGCTGATTCTAGTATTCTTTCCTCTATCACTCGAGTTACCCTGTTTTTTTGGCTTTCTTCTCATCAACCTTAGAATTGATCATCCATGCTTTGGAAAAACCACTTGATCATGAGCTATTGGAGAAGTATATGAAAAATATGAAGTTCAGGAGATGAACATGAGAGAACTGTAGGTCGGTAACGGCCTATCATAGCTCGGTACCGAGCCATGTGCTTGACTCCAAATTGAGTGAAAATTTCCTAAGTCGCTTCTCTAGCTCTTCTAAGTGTTATCCCAAGTTTTTGAGTCATTTATTCTTCGTCTTTATCATTCTAACTTTGTTCATTTTTGCTTGATTAAAAACTCGGTTAACAAATGACGTTCAATGAAGGGACATCCTCAATGTAAAAAGGAAAGAAAATAATCAATCAAGGGTATGGGTAATCCAACATATATATGAAGGATTTTAAAGCAGAAATCTTAGAGAATAAAATAACTTCTACGCTAAACAAAATCAGAGCTGCAAGTGTAAGGCCTTGATTTGTAACTTTACTTTGTAGAGCAATTTCATTTCTATTCTATAAAATCGTTTTCACTTTTAACTGATGTATACTTTCTATTGGCCAACCACCTCATATAAGTTCTTCTGATCGTACAATTGTGTTAGGTGATAAAAATTAAGCCATTACCATGAAAATTTAGGTCATACTCTGTACCTTAATGACATACGCTATCTAAACATATCTGATTTGTTTGATGTTGATACATTAGGAAAAATATACTAACAGGTGTTGTTTAATCATCTTATAGTATACGATAAGTTCAATTTGTGCTGAGTTCGTGCCTTCTAGTAACAGGTCTATGATAAGATGTAGGTGCCCTGTGGCTTTAACAAACATTTATGATATAATATTAATAACGATGATAACTATTAAGTGTATAACACATGTACAAACCTATGTATAACACATGTACATTCAAAATGTGCCACTTTTTTCAAATGTGCCACGTAACTTGCTCTTAATCTTTTACTGTAATTATATGCATGTCTTGCATGTCTTCAAGGTTGTAACTTTGTTTGAATCTATACTTCCGTATTAAGCATCAAATTGAAAAGAAAACAATGCCAACTTTGAATTACAGTTTTTCAAGTTTATATCTACTTCTTTTTCGAGTAATATGCAGTTGTGGATGACACATGAGCCATTCTTTTCTTTTTGCTTGCTACTTTTACTAGTGTAAAATTTATGAAAGGCTAGATCAATTCACAAAAATTCACCAGAAAAACGTGGATTATGTGAGCAGGAATTAAAATAGAAGTCGGCTAACATCGCTATATTTCATGGTGTCAACATTGCTTTTTTTAACCATGCAGAAACAACAAAAGTAGGAGATAACGACACTACTAGAAAAGGCTCTCGGTCCGACAGCTAGGGATGACGGCTTCCGACGGCTGATTTGCGACGGCCGTCGGCGGCCGTCGGAAATCTACGTATTACAGGGCTCGGCCGAGCGCTCTTCTTTCTTATTCGCACATACGAAAATTTAATCCAAAAAACCTCAATTCCCTTCTCCAAACTTTCAATCTCTAATTTCCAGCTTCCGGATCCTCAAAGGCAGCCTAATCAAACTCTATTACGCTTAATCTAAGGTATAATCGATCTCTTATTTTTGTGAAAAATTCAATTTTTACTCTAATTCTAGATTTGCATAAATGATAAATTAGGACGAATTGGTGATTGCAATTGTCTCCAATAGCGTAATAACGCTTTATAGCATCACATGGTATACCTATTTCATCTTTTATCATGAAATTGTGAAAAACATGTATAATTTGTGGTTGTTCATGTATATGTAAATCGTTGTGTATGCCTTAATTCTACGATTGTATATGTGTGTAGCGCTGCTATCATTGTATTGTGTTAGTTGGAATAAGATAAAATGAATGAACGAGTTATGAGTATTATATTGTGCACGTATTGACTTATGAAACAAAAAAAATGCATGAGTCTAAATTATAATTGTGTGTGTTGAAAAATGACAAAAATGTTTTTTTTCTTTGAAAGAGGTTAAAAGTTGGGCCAAGCCCAAACATAATGGGTTAAAAACCCGAAATCCTACAACCAAAACAAAGCAACGCTAAAACCCTAGCCGACAACACAAATACACAAAACAACGGAGAGAAAAAAAGAAAAAAAAATGGCGAGAGGAAGACGAGAATAATCTCAGTTCTCTGTCTCACCACCAACGCCACTCGTCTCTCCTCTCTCCCAGTACGATAAGCAGCTACTGAAACCTCGGCGCATCCCCTCTACGTTCGATTTGAAACTGTAGTTACTCTGTTGAGTTGAGAACGAGGGGAAATTAGCAGATTTAAGTATATTACAACTTAGATCTGTTAATTTCCTACCCTTAGCATCATTATTGACTGGATTCGGGTACCAGCTAAGCCTGGTAGAAACTTTAGCATGCTGATGAAGACGGAGGTCTCTATCTGTAGCTAGTGAGCTTTGGTGAGAATCATTTGCATCATTACTGGCGCGAGCAAGAAAGAATTCCAAGTGCTTACTGCCAGCTTCATGTCTCCAATCATCGGCTAAAAAGGTAAAGTTGGTTTGGTTTCTGATCTTTTTCTGAGACTTACGAAGGATAATTTTACTCTCGGATTCGATAAGTATCCATTTCTGATCTTTCTTCATACTGCTTTTGTTATGAATGCGAAAGTTTCTTTCTTTCCATATGTGAAAAACTGCAGTAGTTAAAAGTATGTGTGCATAGTCTCTCTCATAGCTTTTATCTTTGAAATTGTTGTTGATATGATGTATGGCTTGCATAAGATCCATTTGACCATTGTTAGTGATATGCAAAGTGTTTTGGATGTTATTCCATATGTAGTAAGAATAGCTGCATTCAAAAAACAAATGGTTAGCACTCTCATTAACAAGATTGCATAGGGAACAAAGTGGATTAGTAGATTTCCCCAATTTATTAATTCTGTCCCAAGTTGGCAATCTATTAATAATTGCAAAAAAGGTACAGAAAGCCATTTTGGGGCAATTCACTTTGTTCCATATGCAATTATACCAATCAACACTGGGAAGTTTATTTCTGATGTTTTCCCAAGTATTTTTAAAAGAAAACTTCCCTTTAGAACTTGCTGTCCAGTCCCAATAATCACTATCAGCATGAATATCAATAGGAAGATGACATATATTATTCTTGTGTGGGTATGTAATGGGGTGTAGCTGAGGTTGCCATTGATTATCTTAATAATCATAGCTACAGAATCATTAACCCCCCCCCCCCCCACAGATAACTAAACTATCCCAGCCCACCCTATTAATAAATGATTCATTCTTAAACCAGGGATCAAACCAAAGACTGGTTTGTTCACCAGATTTGAATTTTCTTTCTAAGAAGGTCTTACCAACAGTTCTGCATTCCAAAATCTGTTTCCAAGCATAAGATTGATTACTTTTAGGTAAGACAGTCCAAAAATTAGTATTTTTCAAATATTTGGACCTCATCCATCTAGCCCAAAGAGAGTCTGCATTTAAAAATCTCCAAAACAATTTTAAATGACAGGTTTGGATAAGATCCTTCATATTTCTAATACCTAATCCCCCTTCCTTTTTAGGCCTACACACTTTATCCCAATTAATTTTATGATATTTGCCCCTCCATAAAAAATCAGCACATCTACTTTCAATTTTCCCAATAGAGGTAACTGGGATATGAAATGTTTGAATCCAATACATAATCATTGCATATATAACAGTTTTGATAAGCTCCAATCTTCCAGCAATAGAAAGAAGCTTACATGACCATGTTTCCACTTTACCTTGAATTTTATCAATGAGCATAGAACAATCTGAATCTCTAATTTGATTAATAGATAAGGGTAGCCCAAGATATTTAATAGGTAAACTACCTTCAGTAATATTTAAAGATTCTAGAATCTCATTCTTATATCTGTTGTTCTTACTGAAATATGCCTTACTTTTAAAATCATTAATTTGAAGACCAGCATATTTAAATAGCTTATCAAAGCTTTTTTTAATTGAAACAGCATTAGTCTTATTTGCGTTAACAAAAATCATGAGATCATCAACATATATAAGATGATTAATAGATGGCTGCATTTTATTCATAGCTAAAATGTTACCTTTAATCACTTCCCTTTCCATAAGAAAAGAAAAATACTCCATAACCATAGTAAAGAGATAAGGAGATAAAGGATCTTCTTGTCTAATGCCTCTATTACTTTTAATAAAACCCTCAGATTTGCCTTGAATGAGAATAGAAAAGGTAGGGGTGTTAATACATTCAAAAATCAAGTTGCAGAACTTAATAGGGAAACCCATACACTTCATTATATGATATATGAAATGTCTGTTTACCTTATCATAGGCCTTTTGAAGATCCACTTTGATACAAACATTATTAACACTTTTAGAATTAAAGTTTCTAACAAGTTCATGGGTTAAAAGGGAATTTTCATAAATGAGTCTGTCAGGAACAAAAGCACTCTGATTTTCAGAGATAATGAATGGAAGAAATTTTTTAATTCTATTACTCAAAACATTGGCAATTATTTTATAGATAAAATTGCAACAAGAGATGGGTCTATAGTCACTAATGCAAGAGGGGTTTTAAGTTTTGGGAATTAATGTTATAAAGGTATGATTAATGCTTTTAAGAATTTTACCTTTATCAAAAAATTCATTAACTAAACCAAAAATCTGATCTTTAATGCTATCCCACTGTGTTTTATAAAATTTGGCATTAAAACCATCAGGACCTGGACTCTTATTGTCACCAGCCATAAAGACAACATATTTGATTTCATCCATAGAAACAGGAGACAGCAGAATATCAGAAGCATTAGAATTCAAAATATTTTTACAGATAATGTGAGGAAAATCTGAAACAATAGAGTCAGAGAAAAAGAGTTTTTCATAGTATTCAACAGCCTCTTTAGTAATTAAGTCATGAGCATTAGTAAGATTACCAGTTTTGTCAATAATATTACCAATGTTATTCATATGTCTCCTGCTACTCATTTTAGCATGAAAAAATTTGGTACAATCATCCTCCATGGTTAACCAATCAGCTTTGGCTTTTTGTTTAGCATTGACAGTGTAAATATATAACTCATTAGCTAAATTCTGTTGATTGGAAAAAAATTCTTTGACAGAGTTAACATTCCTAGGGTTATTATCAATAGCATTTTGCAAAACTTTACCTTCATGTCTTAAAATCTCCAAATTATTAAGTTTCATTAAATCAGATTTATTCCAATTTTTAAGATTACGCTTTGTATTATTCAGGAACATTTTGAATTGAAATTGTTTAGTACCATGACAAGAAAATTTCATACATTCTATCATAATGTTATTATAGTTATTATCTAAAATCCAACCATTTTTGAATCTAAAGGGAGAAATTTTATTATTAGAAATAGACTCTCTAAAAAGAGAGACCAGGATAGGGGCATGATCACTAGTATTTTGTTCTAAAGTAGAACATGTAAAATTAGGGAAAGCATTAGAAAATTCTTTATTAACCAAGGCCCTATCTAATTTACAGTGAATATTCTTATCTAAACCAGATTTCCAAGTGAATTTGTTACCACTAGTACTTGGTTCTATAAGACCAGTTTCTAATAAAAATTTATTAAGCCTATCAAACTTACTTTGGGGAATTTTAACACCACCATATTTTTCATGAGCATGAAAAACAGTATTAAAATCCCCTAAGATAATCCAAGGGATATTATAATTAAAGTTTAGAGCTTTTAACCTACTCCACAAACTATTTCTTTCCATTTCAAGATTGCTACCATAAATACTAGTAATCTGAAGAAGAATACCCCCAGTATTTTCAAATTGACAATCTATGAATTGATTATCTTTGTTGCTATTTAACAAATTCCATACATTGGAATCCCAAATAACAATAACCCTACCTTTACAGTCACAGTCATTGTTATTAATAGCTTTCCAATAATTTGGAAGTTTGAAACAGAATTTTTTAAAATTATCCTCATTCAATTTATTCTCAATAAGGGTAGTAATAGAAGGCTTATAAACATTAAGCATATGTAAAATATCAGATTGTTTAGAAGAGGAATTCATACCTCTTACATTCCATGCAAGTATAGACATAATCAATAAAAGAAAAATTTAGATAGTACCTGATGCCAAAGCACTCTTACCTCTCTTCTTATTTTCAGCACTTTTTGCCTTTAACCTGGTAGACATTTCTCCCCAATCTGGATTTATAGAAATGTATTTTTGTTTAAAAGCTTTTTTCTCTTTGTTGCACTTATTCTTACCAACTGCCTTTGATTTAGGTATATGCAGTTCAGAGATATTGAACTGATCAGCAGCATCCACCATTTCCAATTCATTTCTAGAGTTGTAACCTTCCGGAATTACAATAGATGAAATGTCAAAAGGATCAGCATGGCGAGGCATGTCTGAGTTTAAATTCTCAGTCAGTGCAGCCTGCACAGGTGGAGGGGCTGTTATATGATGATTGTCAAGATCCAAGTTTGAAGAATGCAAATTATCTTGTGCTTCACATTCATTAATACTATTTGTAACATGATTATCTGTAATTAAACAAGGATCTGTGACAGGTGGGGTTACAGATTCTAAGACCTGTGTATTCTTTTCACCCACCGTTTTGCCTCTTTGCATTTTTCCTTTTTTGTTTTTAGAATTCATCTGATGAGCTTCCTCTGCTATGACTTGATCTTCTTGATCAGAGAGCATAATATTATTCTTACTATGATCTGAAATGATACTTAATTGATTGATCTGATCATTCTCTTCATATAACATTGGTTGTTTTTCAGAGCTGTTTCTTGAATGCGAGGTTTCTCTTTCTTGCATTTCTTGATTCTGACTCTTGGGTACCCATGCCTGTTTAGGGTCGCATTGATCTCTCGTGTGCCCAAAACACTTACAAACATTACATTTTGGCGGTACCCATTCATATTCAACTTTCTGAATAATTTTTTCTCCATTATACAAAGAAAGAAAATTTTCATTGGGAAGCTCATCCTCTGCAGACACTTCGACAAGAAGGCGGGCATAATTCAACCTCGTCTTCAATGTTGTGGCTGCATCCATTTTTATGGGTTTACCTATTAAACTTGCCATAACACTGAAAGCCTCTCTGTCCCATAGCTTCAGATTAACACAGGGTAATCTGACCCAAATTGGCATAGACGTTAATAAGTCTCTTTCCATTTTTAGGGAATCAGACCATTTTCTCAATATGATGAGTTTGCCATTATAGAAATATTGTCCATTTTTCAAAACTGAAAGACAATCTTGAGTTTCTTTAAACTTTACTAGGAAGAAGCCATTCTCTCTAGTAATGATTTCAAATTCACCAATTGGTTTCCATACTCTTTGAACGTATGATTTAAAGAATAAGTAATATGGTTTGGTACCCACAACATAAACCAGAACAGAATTATTCCAAGATTCGGTAGCCCTTTTGCATATCTCCTCTTTCACCAGACCATATTTATTATTGTTTATACTAATTGGCGTAATATGCTCGAGAATGCTTTCTTCAACACTGGGTTCTTGAGGCTGATCTGCAAGAATATCCGTCCAAGATTTACGGCCTTGATCCCTATTCAGTGAGACGGCTATCAGTTTTCTCTGTATGGGCAGTTCTCCGCCTTTCTTGGCGAACTGGGTGGTCGTATATTGACTATCTTTGTCTCTCCGATTGCTGATTTGAGAAACTGGTAGCAACTCCTGAACTTTTTTGGCTTCTTTCCTCCTTTGTTGTTTTGATCGTACCAATTTAAAACCATCATCTTCATTGTTGATATCTCCTGATGGCCCTCTGACATGAGAAGCTTCAGGTGGTCTGATTAGGGAAGAGGATTGAGTGAGATTAGGAGAGGTTTGGTGAGGGAATACGTCCTACTGTATCAACTGCCGAGCAATCGAATGCCGGAAAACCGAACACTTAGGGTTTTAAGAAAAAGAAAGAAAAAGAAAAAGGTAGAAGGAGAGAGAAAAGATAGAACAGAACAGAAAACAACAGAACAACAACAGAATCTCACAATTCGCAGCGGAACAACATATAATAATAAATGAATAACCTCTGAGCTCGTACGACTCAGAGAAGGGTGTCAAACTAAGAGAATAAATTCTCCGCCACCAACAGAAATATATTTGAAAGAAATCAGCTTTATATCTCAATTTGTAATGTCAGACATACTATCCGTACAAGTCTGTTCAGGGCTCGAACAGAACCGAAGGCACTTACAAAGAAGTCCTTGCAATCCGGATATTCACTAATCACGTTCGGACTTCCCATCACATATGGAGTCTCTATACCGGGGACCAGTCGATGCAAAGACATTCGACGAGTTGTCCTTTCGCTTTCAAAAATATCTGGTCTTCAACACCGGTCTTCAAATGCAATTCATAACGACGTATCACATATTCGGAATGGGTTATACGACCCCAAGGTCCTTTCCCGGCTAACCCGAATAGTGAGCGCTTATTTAAAAATAAGTGTGGCATTCAAATTCAAGCAAATCACAACAAATACCTATTCAAAGGTAAATATTGATAGTCGGTTATTGAAATATCAATGGATATGCACAACATCACCAGATTCCAAATAATTTTTCAAATTATTTATTTTCCCAAAAATATCTTTACAAGATATATAATTTTCACACTTCAATCATTTGAAAACAATTTTCAAATCACTTTTCACATTTACCACTTTTGAAAACAAATTTCAATCATTTCCTTATGCGAAAATACTTTCATTTCAACGTGGTTCATTTAAACCAATTAAATAAATCCTTAACGATTTACTTTATATTTACGTTCCAAATCCATAAATTTATTCCCATACTTCAAAAATAAATCAATATTTATTTTTAAACAAATTCCCCTTTTCTTTTATAAATTCCATAATGAATTTATATTCCAAAATATTTATGAATACACGATTTCAATTATTCATTTTCAATTTATCTTCAAAAAGATAAATTCTCAAAACGTTTCATTTCACATTGGAAAACATTTCCATACTTATTTATTAATAAGTAATTCACAAATCTATTTATTTTCAACACTTGGAAAATATTCAATATACTTAAATCGAAATTGAGTATATATTTCATTCTGTAAGGAAATCATTCTCTTAAACATATTTATTTGGGTCAAAACGAATGTTACGTAAAACATCGTTACAACGTCCCAAAATCACTAGTATAGGGATTCGAATTTAAGATAGATATATAAATCCCAATACTATATAAAACATTTCCTTTGGGAAATCATTTACTATAAAAACAGTGTTATAGTCCACCATTTCCTTCTATTTCTCGAAAACGTCTATTTCAACAATGAATGTTGAAATCTATGGTTTCGAATCTTAACACGTTTTAAAAACATCGTTAGATCGTTTTAATTTTATTTAAAACATCACATCCAAAACATTTTCTTTAACATATTATTCACTATTCAAAAACGTGAATATACTACGTTAACCAATTTCATCATTTCTACATATTTTATTTTAAAGGATTATTCACTGTCTAAAACGTGAATATAACTCCATAAATAAGTTATAACAATTTACTTATCAAAATAAGTCGTTTGCGGATTTATAAAACAATGTTTATAAATTCCATTTCTATTTATTTTATAACAACTTCCTTTTTATAAATCTCCTTTATTAAGCTATTTCAATTTATAACTCAATTATATACTAAAAGTTCGCATTATAAGTTAAATACTTATAATTTATTTGTTTGCAAAATCGTTCCTTTAACTTCCCAAATTATAAATCTTATAACTTGTAAGATTCATTTATTTACCCAAAACTTATTCTTTTAATAATTTTTACAAATTTTATAAACATGCTGCTTATAAAATTCCATTTATAACTTCACCGTTTATAATCCTATAAATTTCATTCATTTATGAAATTCATTCACAATTCATTCTAACACGTATAAAAACTCGTTTTATAATTCAAATTTTTTAATTTATAAATATCCATCTTATAATTCTTTTATACAAATCAATTTGTATTATTATTTTAAAAACGTCTTTAAACTACTTTAAAATTTCACCATTTTGATTTATAAAATAATCAAATTCTATAAATCCTATATTTAAACTTTTTATAATGGATTCAAAAATCCCAATTTAAACTATTTTGTAAAATCATTAATCCCATATCTTCAAAAATCAACTTTTAACTATATTTCTCAAAAAAAAAACATAATTTCTATAACATTAAAATTATAACGTTTATTTATTTTAAAATGGATCAATTCCAAAAATATTTTATAAACGTATACTTTCAAAAATCACTTTAAAATCCTTTTAAAATTCCAAAATTGGCCCAATGATGCTACACACCAAATAGTCAATCACGACAACAATGACATCATATATCAATATGATAATCAACGAATATCAAAATATCCATAATCAAATAAATACTGTTGAGGAATCCAGTTGGATCCCTCCAACCTGTTTTCCTGCATCCAAAGATGTTAGCACAATACCAATTTTGTTTCAGTACGAAATTATCGCGGTATATGGGATTTAAAATATTATCCGCTTAATAGACGGCGCAATAGGGTCTTATCCGCTATATAATGCGGGAAATCAATTCCAAGTACATAAATAATACCAATTTCACTGTTTATGAAATATTCGCGGTATATGTTTTTAATAAATAACATCCGCTTACTAACGGCGCATAATTTCTATTTTAACAATCAATAGATAACAATCATCATTCAAACATACTATCAAGAATTTTAAATCTAACTATTTAAAATAAAATCGAAACTGATTCGATTGAGTGAGAAGTTCTCACTTTGATTTCAATTTCGTTTTAGCGATTTATTTCGAATAAAATTAAACGGACGTTTAATTTTACCCGAAATTATCACTAACTCCAAATGACTCCAATCCAATTCCATAGCATAGTGCTCGCCCATACGATTCCAACGCAACTGGTTTCGCGCGTTTTCAACCTCGTATGAAAAAGATATGAATTTTTAAAGTTACACGAATTTTATATAAACTAATTTTACAACATTATTTATATTTTTATAAACCCTACAGAATCATCACCGTGCGTTTTGGGCCAAAACGAGTCTGGCCATCCCCTTCATCTTCTTCCCCCACGCGATCATCACACAGTAATTACCGTACCCATCACTCAAAATTAGGGTTAATACTTGCGGCCAACACGACAAACATGAACACGATCAAACACCTCCAGGACGTAGCCCATCTCCTCCTCTTCACTCGGCCGCCATGGGGTGGAGCTCGGCCCTGTCCTTGCATTAATTTGCGTGCATGATCTGCAGGCCGTTGGCCCCCTTAGCTCCCCCTCTGTCGCTCCAATTTCGATCGTAGCCGTTCATCTTCAAAATCTCTTCATGCCCTACAAGTTTCATGTTGAAAGATTTCGCTAATTGTTGATGGATGAAGAGATAAAAGAGGATGAAGTAGAACAATTTTCGGCCTTAGGTTTCAGAAAGTGGCGGCTGAAGCTTCCATGAAACCCTAGCTCTTTTCTTTGCAAATTTGTGAATTATAAGTCCTTATATGGAAAATTTCATGAACACTATTCACCCCGAATTTTCCGAACTCCAAAGGAAGCAAGCCGGTTGGCGTTCCTAAGATTTACCCCGCGTTCCAAACACAATGAAACGTGTGTCGGGAGCTAATTCGGTCATCTGTGCGAGTTATGGCTTCAATTTAAAATTAAATCGATTAAACGATTTTCTAGACATTTTAGCTTGCACCGGACAAACGGTAAATTCGATTGACATGAAATTTGAAACCATACAATAATATCATATTACGGATCCGATGAAACTAGTTTCGTCGAATTCCGAGACTTTTTGAAAAATGGCTATTTTAACTCGCCAAATAAATATTAAAAACAATTTCGATGCGTTTCGAGCTGCCATGGTCAAACGAAAACTCCGATTGACACGAAAATTGAAATCCGATAATAACAAACTATTATGGATCCAATGGAACTAGTTTCGTCTAATTCTGAGACTGTTCGAAAATTGGCTAATTTCACTAGTCGATTTAAATATTAAAATATTCAATTTTAACAAATAAACTTTTAATTTGATTTTAAAAGTTCTAAAATATCGTTCTAACTCCAACATGATAAAATAAAATTTTACAAATCATTTTCAATCATATTTAACTCAATTTTCAATTATTTCTGTATTTTCACATATTAAATTATCGATTTAATTATTCAATTAAACAAAATTATTCGAAATAAAATTTATTCGACTTATAAATTTCACTTATTAATATTTAAAATTAATTAAATATACAAATTTTAATTAATAAAAATTCTGGGTCGTTACATACTTCCCCCCTTAAAAGAATTTCGTCCTCGAAATTACCGAGTAAGAAAAGTTACAGAATCTATTAACTTTCCCAAAATTCATAGTTAAACTTCTTACAATAACTTTACTAAGTTTTCAAATCATACTTAGTTATCTTTTCAAACCAAACTATTGTTTAATTTTCAATTCCAAATCAAAGTTATAGTTTTCACAAATTTTCCAATTTTTCTCAAATTATTCTAACGCCTTAAATTTTCGGAAAAATTCGCCATAGTCTCCTTTGCGCGGCTCGATCCGGAAAAAAAATGACAGTATATATATCACAAATATACATCTCATCAAGTGATGAGGCATCCCGCAGGGAAAAAAGTGTAAAAGTACGATATTTAATCCGAGATATGTACCTTATATTTTATTAGCGAGCATATACGGCTAATATAGCGCGAAAGCGAGCTCCAAATGCAAAGCAAACGCGATCCGCACCTACTAAACACTCAACAAACAACATGAGAACATGTATATAGACAATAGTATCGATATACAACATATAGGAACATAATAACTATATATGCCAATATAGCAAATGCAGTAAAAGCAATATATCCAACCACCAACCAACTAGCATTCAACTAACATCCATAACCAATAAATATTCATCCATATTCTCATTAATATTCAATGAAATGGGTTTTCAGTTTAATCACATTTGATTCATTAACAGTGGATGTTTTTACTAACATTCATTTTCAATTAGTTTATATTCACTAATTCATATTCAAGTTGGTTCACTTCCAAACCAAATTCAATTCTATTTAAGATTCACTTAACTTACAATTGGAATTCAATTACCTTTGCTTCCAATTTCATTAACTCGATTTCATTAATACTTAATGAATTATATACAATCAACTAACGATCATATAACAACCAATGTATATTAATTACAACCAAATTCCTTTGCTTATATTCATTCAATTTGGTTTAACACTTTTACTTTCAATTGGTTTAATTAAATTGATTTTCATTCAACTATTTAACTTCCAATAACATAAGATTTTAATGAATTACACTTACATTCATTATTTCATATCAACTTAATTTACATTCAATTGATTAACATTTAATCCATTCATTCAATTCAATTGCTAATTCATTTAACAATATAAGGTTGAATTTCATTACATAACTCAAGTTCACATTTATTACTTAACTTTATTAATTTACTTTGATACCAAAATCAACTTCATTCAACATCACTTAAGTTATTCTTCCATTTAATAAACATCACTTGGTTTTACTTAACTTAAATTCCCACTTATAAATCAATTTCAGATTCCAATTCTAAAGTAAATTTCCATTTAACTTTAAATTCATAAATATATTCATATAGTTTCACTTCTTATATATATAAGTTTATTTCACAATTGTAAATCACTTTAATTATAATTTAATTCTTATAATTCTTTTTTTTACTTATACAATAATTCTTTAATTTAGATTATTCAAACAACTAAACAATCAACTTATATACACTTTAATAATTCTGAAAAATTATTCCTTTATATATAAAATATAATCAAGGTAAAATTATTTCATTTACCCAACTTAAAACAATATCGTGTCGAATTGTTCTGTACAAGTGTTTAGAGATCCCTATCAACAACGTTAATTACCCGTATTAACCAGAATCCATATACCACTCAACAAACCAATCATCACAATATAAAACAATTTTATATTCACTAACAAATACACACTCATAGCTATTATTACACTCAAACACATTCTAGAGTACTACTGACTCTATCTCTAATGAGTAATACCCAACAGAACCATGGTTGTCGCTTAACCATATGCTCTGATACCACATTGTAAGGACCTGATTCTTCGACTTTCGAAAACTGTCATCAATACGTCCACTGTATCAACTGCCGAGCAATCGAATGTCGGAAAACCGAACACTTAGGGTTTTAAGAAAAAGAAAGAAAAAGAAAAAGGTAGAAGGAGAGAGAAAAGATAGAACAGAACAGAAAACAACAGAACAACAACAGAATCTCACAATTCGCAGCGGAACAACACATAATAATAAATGAATAATCTTTAAACAAAGAACTATATCAGTTATTACATTTTATACATTACATTACATCATCAGAGTGTACAACAATAAACAACAACAAACAGCGGAAAAGAAATACTATATACTAGTGATACGCCATGCCATCCATCCTGCCTCCAGCAACTCCTGAATTCCTGAATATCCTGATAAACCTTAACTCTTGACTGCCCGTGTGGAAATTGGTGGGCATCCAGAGTTTAGGAAGGAAAACAATAAACTCCGAGTCAGTCATGTGACTGGTGTGAGAACTCAAAACAGTTTATTTATCTTTAAAATCAAAATAGAGGAATATTTTTAAAGTCAATTCGCAATGCTTTTAAAAATGAGACTACCATAAAATCTCCCACCACACACACAATGCAAACGCAGACTTGGAGGAGATTTTTTCTTATGTTAGTCAAAGATGCTTGATATACATTAAAAAGAAACATTTGATATTATTATTAGTGCATAGTGTAGGAAAAATCATTTCGAAAGTAGAACATAAATCTTAGCCAGCATAGGTACCATTATATTATGCTTACTATAGCTACCATATTAGATGGCAGGTTCTACAACTAAAAACGTACAAGTCTCGTATTGTTTCTTTGGATTTCCAAAAAATGTTCAGGCCAAGGAACTTCCCATTGCCACATAGAAACGCCTCTAGAAGGACGTTCCGAGAACCTAACCGGATCTCTGCCAACACAAGGTCGGGTTACCTTTCAAACTAGGTAACAACTGACACGAGTATGCCATCCCCCGGTCCTTTGGGACCTTTATCCTAGCGCTCGTAACCAACATCACACCGTAATAAATAAAGTGTTCAACATGAGTAAGTATCTGGGCTCCATACCATGATACCACCCTTTTCCAGAAGGAAATGCACATACCCTAAAGGGAGCTACCCCTTATAACCTTGCCGTATTTTTGTTGTTTTGACCATTCCGGGGTGTGAGGCTCGACGAAGTCTCGTCCACAAAGCCACGCTTTGGTACAAAGCCATGCTTTGGGTCAACAAATGATCAAAGAAATGATCACAAAGATAAATGATCAAACAAATGATCATATCACAAATGATCAAACAATGATCATTTCACAGCAACACTCAGTATGTCACATTACCAAATTGGGAATATGTCGCTAATAACCTTCAACTACATAACCTCTGAGCTCGTACGACTCAGAGAAGGGTGTTAAGCTAAGAGAATAAATTCTCCGCCACCAACAGAAATATATTTGAAAGAAATCGGCTTTATATCTCAATTTGTAATGTCAGACATACTATCCGTACAAGTCTGTTCCGGGCTCGAACAGAACCGAAGGCACTTACAAAGAAGTCCTTGCAATCCGGATATTCACTAATCACGTTCGGACTTCCCATCACATATGGAGTCTCTATACCGGGGACCAGTCGATGCAAAGACATTCGACGAGTTGTCCTTTCGCTTTCAAAAATATCCGGTCTTCAACACCGGTCTTCAAATGCAATTCATAATGACGTATCACATATTCGGAATGGGTTATACGACCCCAAGGTCCTTTCCCGGCTAACCCGAATAGTGAGCGCTTATTTAAAAATAAGTGTGGCATTCAAATTCAAGCAAATCACAACAAATACCTATTCAAAGGTAAATATTGATAGTCGGTTATTGAAATATCAATGGATATGCACAACATCACCAGATTCCAAATAATTTTCCAAATTTTTATTTTCCCAAAAATATCTTTACAAGATATATAATTTTCACACTTCAATCATTTGAAAACAATTTTCAAATCACTTTTCACATTTACCACTTTTGAAAACAAATTTCAATCATTTCCTTATGCGAAAATACTTTCATTTCAACGTGGTTCATTTAAACCAATTAAATAAATCCTTAACGATTTACTTTATATTTACGTTCCAAATCCGTAAATTTATTCCCATACTTCAAAAATAAATCAATATTTATTTTTAAACAAATTCCCCTTTTCTTTTATAAATTCCATAATGAATTTATATTCCAAAATATTTATGAATACACGATTTCAATTATTCATTTTCAATTTATCTTCAAAAAGATAAGTTCTCAAAACGTTTCATTTCACATTGGAAAACATTTCCATACTTATTTATTAATAAGTAATTCACAAATCTATTTATTTTCAACACTTGAAAAATATTCAATATACTTAAATCGAAATTGAGTATATATTTCATTCTTTAAGGAAATCATTCTCTTAAACATATTTATTTGGGTCAAAACGAATGTTACGTAAAACATCGTTACAATGTCCCAAAATCACTAGTATAGGAATTCGAATTTAAGATAGATATATAAATCCCAATACTATATAAAACATTTCCTTTTGGAAATCATTTACTATAACAACAGTGTTATAGTCCACCATTTCCTTCTATTTCTCGAAAACGTCTATTTCAACAATGAATGTTGAAATCTATGGTTTCGAATCTTAACACATTTTAAAAACATCGTTAGATCGTTTTAATTTTATTTAAAACATTACATCCAAAACATTTTCTTTAACATATTATTCACTATTCAAAAACGTGAATATACTATGTTAACCAATTTCATCATTTCTATACATTTTATTTTAAAGGATTATTCACTGTCTAAAACGTGAATATAACTCCATAAATAAGTTATAATAATTTACTTATCAAAATAAGTCGTTTGCGGATTTATAAAACAATGTTTATAAATTCCATTTCTATTTATTTTATAACAACTTCCTTTTTATAAATCTCCTTTATTAAGCTATTTCAATTTATAACTCAATTATATACTAAAAGTTCACATTATAAGTTAAATACTTATAATTTATTTGTTTGCAAAATCGTTCCTTTAACTTCCCAAATTATAAATCTTATAACTTGTAAGATTCATTTATTTACCCAAAACTTATTCTTTTAATAATTTTTACAAATTTTATAAACATGCTGCTTATAAAATTCCATTTATAACTTCACCGTTTATAATCCTATAAATTTCACTCATTTATGGAATTCATTCACAATTCATTCTAACACGTATAAAAACTCGTTTTATAATTCAAATTTTTTAATTTATAAATATCCATCTTATAATTCTTTTATACAAATCAATTTGTATTATTATTTTAAAAACGTCTTTAAACTACTTTAAAATTTCACCATTTTGATTTATAAAATAATCAAATTCTATAAATCCTATATTTAAACTTTTTATAATGGATTCAAAAATCTCAATTTAAACTATTTTGTAAAATCATTAACCCCATATTTTCAAAAATCAACTTTTAACTATATTTCTCAAAAAAAACATAATTTCTATAACATTAAAATTATAACGTTTATTTATTTTAAAATAGATCAATTCCAAAAATATTTTATAAGCGTATACTTTCAAAAATCACTTTAAAATCCTTTTAAAATTCCAAAATTGGCCCAATGATGCTACACACCAAATAGTCAATCACGACAACAATGACATCATATATCAATATGATAATCAACGAATATCAAAATATCCATAATCAAATAAATACTGTTGAGGAATCCAGTTGGATCCCTCCAACCTGTTTTCCTGCATCCAAATAGTTAGCACAATACCAATTTTGTTTCAGTATGAAATTATCGCGGTATATGGGATTTAAAATATTATCCGCTTAATAGACGGCGCAATAGGGTCTCATCCGCTATATAATGCGGGAAATCAATTCCAAGTACATAAATAATACCAATTTCACTGTTTATGAAATATTCGCGGTATATGTTTTTAATAAATAACATCCGCTTACTAACGGCGCATAATGTCTATTTTAACAATCAATAGATAACAATCATCATTCAAACATACTATCAAGAATTTTAAATCTAACTATTTAAAATAAAATCGAAACTGATTCGATTGAGTGAGAAGTTCTCACCTTGATTTCAATTTCGTTTTAGCGATTTATTTCGAATAAAATTAAACGGACGTTTAATTTTACCCGAAATTCTCACTAACTCCAAACGACTCCAATCCAATTACATAGCGTAGTGCTCGTCCATACGATTCCAACGCAACTAGTTTCGCGTGTTTTCGACCTCGTATGAAAAAGATATGAATTTTTAAAGTTACACGAATTTTATATACACTAATTTTACAACATTATTTATATTTTTCTAAACCCTACAGAATCATCACCGTGCGTTTTGGGCCAAAACGAATCTGGCCATCCCCTTCATCTTCTTCCCCCATGTTATCATCACACAGTAATTGCCGAACCCATCACTCAAAATTAGGGTTAATACTTGCGGCCAACACGACGAACATGAACACGATCAAACACCTCCAGGACGTTGCCCATCTCCTCCTCTTCACTTGGCCGCCATGGGGTGGAGCTCGGCCCTGTCCTTGCATTGATTTGCGTGCACGACCTGCAGGCCGTTGTCCCCCCTAGCTCCCCCTCTGTCGCCCCAATTTCGATCGTAGCCGTTCATCTTCAAGATCTCTTCATGCTCTACAAGTTTCATGTTGAAAGATTTCGCTAATTGTTGATGGATGAAGAGATAAAAGAGGATGAAGTTGAACAATTTTCGGCCTTAGGTTTCAGAAAGTGGCGGCTGAAGCTTCCATGAAACCCTAGCTCTTTTCTTTGCAAATTTGTGAATTATAAGTCCTTATATAGAAATGTTCAATTTAAAATGGAATGTGTGTCGGGAGCTAATTCGGTCATCTGTGCGAGTTATGGCAATAAACGTTCAATTTAAAATTAAATCGATTAAACGATTTTCTAGGCGTTTTAGCTTGCACCGGACAAACGGTAAATCCGATTGACATGAAATTTGAAACCATACAATAATATCGCATTACGGATCCGATGAAACTGGTTTCGCTGAATTCCGTGACTTTTTGAAAAATGGCTATTTTAACTCGCCAAATAAATATTAAAAACAATTTCGATGCGTTTCGAGCTGCCACGGTCAAACGAAAACTCCGATTGACACGAAAATTGAAATCCAATAATAACAAACTATTATGGATCCAATGGAACTAGTTTCGTCCAATTCTGAGACTGTTCGAAAATTGGCTAATTACACTAGTCGATTTAAATATTAAAATATTCAATTTTCACCAATAAACTTTTAATTTGATTTTAAAAGTTCTAAAATATCGTTCTAACTCCAACATAATAAAATAAAATTTTACAAATCATTTTCAATCATATTTAACACAACTTTTAAACCACTTAGTAAATTTCATGAAAATGACAACAAAGTTGGAAATGAAATCTATTTTAAGTATGGTCTATTAACTATTAATTAGAAATATATACCATCAAATTTTAATTTCAAATCACTTTCTTATGTCATAATCATATCTTGATGAAGAGACATTTGTGTTAGTGATTGTTTAAGCATAGCCTATTTGGTGTCAACAATATAGGCTATCAAATTCAAAGCAAAAACAACAAATAAAACCACTTCAAGCATTGTCATTAAGCACAAAAAGAGAGCTATAATTATCAAAATGTTGAAGCTACATGATTAGAGGCTTCATTACCCCTAAATTGAAGGGATTAGCCTCTCATATTTGTTATCAAACAACAAATATAGTTTGCAACATTAAGGGAAAAGAAAAAGAAAAAGAGAGCAAAGCAAAGAAACAAAACTAATCCACTTGCATGAAATAAGAGAGATCTACACTACTTGCATAAAAGGAAATGAACATGTAATTAAAAAGAAACAATAATTAACATTGCATAAAATAAAAAGAAAATTACATAAAATAAAAATGGCTAAGTAGCCATGAAAAGAGAAAGAGGACTTTCTTTTATTTTGAGCCTAAACTAATGAAAAGGAAGAGAGACTAAGAGAAGAGAGAGAAATTACATGAAACATATGGGTATTTATACATGTATGAAACTCTAATTCATATTTTTGGAGATGCCCAAAATGCCCATGAGGTAGTGTGGCCACCAAGTAATCATTAGCATGTCATAATCCCCATTTAAGTGTACATGAAGCATTAATTCCATAAGCATGTGCATTGGCCTTTAATTTGTACACTAAGATGGTGGGTAGGTAGGGTCCTCCATGTTCTTCACTTTGAATTATTTACATCTTCATTCTTTTGTATCTTCTTTGTACATGCGTATTCCTTCATGAAACCACTTCTATTTGAAACCAAATTCCTATAAAAATATATATAAATTTTCAATTAATTTTTTCTCAAAGAAATATATGCACACAAATGACCGTTTTGCCCTTAGATGAGGATGAATATGCGGCAATTTGGAATTAATATGAATTTTGGTTAAAACAAGTTAAAAATACCTAATATGATCATTTATTTAATTTAAATAGAATAAATATGGTGGTAAAAATATGCACATTTACATGCACGTCAAATACCCCCACACTTATCTTTTTATTCGTCCTCGAATAAAGAAAAAAAACTAAGATATATCCGTTTTCGTAGGGAGCACGATTGCATTGAGCGTATGCAACAAGTCGTTAAACCTCTGGGTGTCCCCAGTAGGACGAGTGTTGTCTCGTGAGGGTTTTCAACGGATATTACCCACAAAATCCAAGTGCAGGATGAAAATATTTACAAAATGCAAGATTTATTTACAAAGTGATGAATGCGAGTTTTGGAAATATTTACAAATGAAGGATTTAATTTAAATTAACACGAATAAGTTAAATATAGGTTTTGGTCATTATCTTGAAATTTTTTAGTCATTTACTCGTCAAAATTTTCAATAAAATCAAAGTTATCATAACAAATAGACGATAGTTTAACTCATTGTCTTGGTTGATAACATAGTGTAATTATAAAATGGATCCTTAGTTGATTATCAAAGTTTATCAAAGTGGTATTTTCATTTCTTTTCAATAACAAATCAAATCAAATAAGTAAAAATAGTGCTAGAATTTCAATTGCTTGTTCTCTTATTATTTGCAAGAAAAATTTCACACCTAGCTCAGGTAAACTGAGGCCAGATATACCACCCATGCACTGCCTTTCGGGCTTATGTGAGGGAAGTACAGAGCATGGCGAGTGCACACACTTTCGCGCATACACCTATCGACCGTAGGTGGTTTTTATCAAGTTTTTTTTACATGTGTTCCATACATGCATAATCGTGAGGACTTTTAAATGAGTATGAAAGCATATAACCAAAGATTCCAAGTAATTCACCCATGCATAACCGTGAGGACTTGAGAGTGAATACTTTGGATATTATTTTTTTAATTTTTTTAAGAGAGATTATTTTTTTTAAGAGAGAGAGAGTTTTGCAAAATCATCTTAGCACCATTTAACTTAGAAGACAAAAAAAATGTTATATCCTTTACTTTAAATCAACCACTTTTTAAAACAAAGATTTTCAGTTAGGATGTACTTCAAAATTAACACGTATGAATCTTCCTATATACTAGTTAAACCATTATTATTTGTAATCAAACTTCATTATTATTATTTTTTTTGGACAAATATACTTTCAAAAATTTCAATTTAATAAGCCAAAGTCATATATTTATCTTATAGCGTTACTTTAAAAATAAATCAAAATGCTTAAAAAAAATTCTTCTTTTGTTTTTAATTTTTTTGGAAGAAAAATGAAAAATTAATTCTGAAAAATCGAAAAGAAGATGAGTCTCTCCCCACACTTGATTTTGACTGTGTCCCTACAGTCAACCCAAGTGAAAGGAACATTTCTTATTATTTACATGAAAATGAAATGTATTTACACGACATCAGAAAGTATATTGCTAAAAAGTAAATGAAACGGTCTTCCAAAGACCAATTCATTTGTCTCGTCAAGTATACGAGACACAACTTAAGCTCGAAAAACCAAACCATAAAAGATTTTGAAGTCGAATGTGGATTTGGAAAAATGAATGTCATTTTATTAAAAATCTTACGAGTTGTTTTATTTTCGATGATTTTTGGGGTAGATATAACAATTGATTGAAATTCACATTTGTTTTCACCAAATTGAAATTCAAGTTTATCATTCAAAACTTCCTTCAAACTATCGATTTTAAAGTCAAAATGGTGACCGAAATCTTCCCCATCAGAATTTAATGACTCATTTTCGAAAAGTCCATAAAACTCGCGTTCGTCAAATTCATCTTCCTTCGTTGGATTATCAACAACTTCATCGCTTGTATCCATTTCAAAATCCAAAGTTGTTGTATTCAAATTTTCAGAATCGAGAAAAGGAAGATCGAATTTTAAATTTGGTTCCACACTCGCAAAAGAATTGAAATTCAACTCAATTACCATGTTTTCAACAACTTCGTTAAGATTTTTGTTTTCAATTTCGAAAGTTGTTATTTGAAAATCATCGATTTGGGTAAAAGATGGATTATCACTTCACTTGTCACGCGTTGAAATTTGAGTATGTTTAACATGTTGATTCAAATATGTTTCGAACACCAAATCCATGTTATCATTGTACATTTCGTTCATTTGCTCAACAAAGTCAAATTTGTAATTATTAACTTGAAAATTTTCGATCTGGACTTGTTGAGAACAAGAATTGTCAACTTCGATAAACGGTAGATTATTATTTGATTCTTCGCAAATTGAGATTTGATTATGATTTTCACGAAATTTTTTGTATTTTTCAAGTAATAAATCCCCATTATCTTTTTCCATTTGCTAACAAAGTCAAATTCATGATTATTAGTTTGAAAATTTTCACTTTTAATTTGTTGATAACCAAAGTTTTCAATTGTATCATGGTCGAGATTATTCCCATTGCCAAAATTATTTACAAATTGGTTCACATTTTCATTTAAATTTTGAAACTCATTTTGGAGTTCAAAATTGAATTGGCATGGGTTATACTCGAAATCGTATGAATTTTGAAGTGAATCCAAATTTTGATTATTTTGAAAACTTTGATTCGTGTTATCGCACAAACATGAATTGCGCAACTTATTTATCATTTGATTTTGTTGTGTAACGATTTCAAGTAAAGATGAAATGCTATTTTCAAGATTTGAAGGTTGGTCATCATTTTGAAATTTTGAGGTTCAAAATTCGAATCGTTTAAACAATAGTTGTTGTTGAAATATCCATAAGAATTTGAAGTGAAATTATATGGATTATATTGATTTTCACAACTGTTGTAAAATTTATGTATGTGGGGAAACTCAGACATTTCAGGAATGTTTTTCTTATAAAGAAAAATAGTTACAAATATAATTTATTTTTCAAAATGGAAAATTGAATTTTGTTCTGTTCTTGGATTTTCAAATTTTTTTGGCCTTTTTAAAAAAGTTTTATATATTTTTTTGGATTTTTGTTTTTCTAAATTTTTTGGATTTTTAAATTTCAAAGGAAAAGGATTTAAAAAATTCAAAGAAAAATAAAAGGAATATTTACAGTTTTTTAGTTTTGGATTTTTGAATTTTTTTTTTTAAATATGCATGAACTAATGCAGCTAAATGAATGCAATGGTTAATTACAAATGATTTATCCTAAGTTAACACAAATTTGTATATTCACAAATTGTCTTAGATAAACAGGACAGTTCTCAGCCAGGTAATGGACATGATTTATCGGTGCATCACGAATCACCGTAGCAATGCGGCCGAAGGTTTAAGTACCTTCAGAGAAACAATTCAGTATGATATTTACGAAGCACCGTAATATTTATAACTGATTATTGCTCTGTCGTAGCCTAGACACCAAGAATTTAAATTGTTCAAAGAAGACAAATTGTTAATATACAATTAAGTGCTATCGATGTCTAATCGTTATTATTAACAGATTGTAAGATGAAATGCAAATCAGAAATTAAACGTGTATTAACAATGCAACTACGAATGATTTTTTTTTTGATTTTTTTATAAAATGCAAGCAAACAACAATGCAAGGCTAATAAAACAATAGTTAAGCAAGCAAGCAGTTTTTTGGGCATGCAAATCGAAGCAATTATTTTTGGCAGCCGTTCCTCTCCTTTGAATTTCTGCTTCTACAACCTGAAACTAAAAAGAAGATCTATACAGTCCCTTTTAAAAAGAACAAAACAAAATAATTAACACTCAAACACAATTATAACAAAGATTTTACTGAAAACAAAACAAATGGCTTAAATAAAACACTAAAGCAAACAACAACAACAAAAAACTAAACAGAACACAAATAACTCTACAAACCAACACACATGAACCAACCCGGCCCAATTTTTTTTTTATAATCACTACAGGCCACAACCCTCTTAAGAAATTGAAAGAATTTCCTCTTTCTCGATTGAAAACAGCAAATCAACACGCAAACACAATCAAAATCTCAACTTACACCAGTGCTTCTCAAATTGGCTCACTAAATCAAAACACAAACAAATTGCAATCAAATCGAAATCAAGTTGCAACTTTGGTTGAGGTTTGCTGGAGTAGTTCGTTGCGGTTGTTCGAGACGAGGCTATTCGTGGGTGATGAAATGGTTGTGAGTTTGCTGGGGATGAAGGGGTTCACGGCAAATTGGTGATATGGTGATTTCTGTTGTGACGCTGTGGTTTTGTTCGATTTTCGTGCCGATGTGTTGTCGAGATGTAGGGTTTTGGTCACGGTTGTTGGTGGAACAGACAGTGGTCAGTTGAAGTCTGGAGGGGATTGTCGTGGTTTGACGGCAGTGTGGATGAGGTCAGTTATGGCTGACAATGGAGGTTGGTATGCTCGAACTACAGCAGTTGAACTAGAGGTAGCAATCTTGTAGAGGGTGGAAGGTTTGAGAGGTGATGTATGTAGTGTGATGTTGGAGGACAATGATGTGTTTGCAGAGGAGTATGTAAGTTGTTGAATATTGGGCTGGTATGTATCGTGGTTGTAGGCGAGAAGATGGACTATGTTGCAATATGTTCCAAGGCAGTGCAATAGGTAGGGAAGTGCTGTTTGAGGAGTGCCAGAGGGATGATCAGATAGTTGCAGGCTTTATGGGTTGTATGTTGATTCGAATTGGAGGAAGTTGATGGTTTAGGCAGTGGTGAAGTTGATGACTTGGATAGTGGTATGTGGGTTGAAGCTGTTTGGTAATTGATGTTGCAGTGGATGATATGATGGAATGAAGGGACAGCAGCTGTTGACTTGTAGACAGTGGGGTACTGTTGATTGAGAAGTGTTTGCAGTGTCAGGCACTGATATGTGATGTCAGGAGGAAGACGGGGTATGGTGAAGGGGAATGTTTGTTGTGAGTGGTTTGAGAAGATGTGGTAACTGCTGTTGTTTTGTACAGGTTGGCTGCTTGCAAGATGTGGTCGCAATGAACCAGGTGATCGGCAGTTGGTTGTTTGGCTTGACAGTACTATGAAGTCAGGGTTGTGATGTGGGCAAAATGGCAGAGAGGATGAGTGTGAATTGAAGTGGAGGATGGTAGAGGCTACTGAGAAGAATGTGATGAGCTGTGGAGAATTGATGAAGTGAATATGGATGGATTGTGGGTAGGGGAATATGTGCACAGTGCACTGGGATGATATGCTCAATGCAATAGAAAGAGTGATAAAGAGATGGTGAGAAGCAGTTAAATGCAAATAGAAAACATAGTGGGGAATTCAATAATGCAATGTAATAGTTTTTTTTTTTCTTTTTAAACTGTCAATTATGATTGCAATGTAAATTGTAAAATGAATGATATGGAAACAAAATATTTTTGTTTTGTTTTGAAATTTTGTATTTTTTTTGGAATAGCAATGCAAATGAACAATCAACTATAAAAACAGTAACAACGCACAAACAAAAATCAGACAACACACAACAATCTTTTTTAATTGCAAACACACACACACAAAATAAAACACACAAAAATGAAAACAAAAATAATTCGAAGAATAGAAAAATAAAATCAAAGCAAATTCCCCGGCAACGGCGCAAAAAACTTGTTCGTCGACGGAAATTCTATCGGTTTAGAAAACCGTCAAACGACTTTAAATTTAAAAATAACCGCAAGCGCACGGTGAACGAATGTAGCACGCGGCGAATACGGGTCGATCCGCAGGGAATTGATGATTTTTTAAAATTCTATTCAATCAAATTAAACCAAAGTTGAAGAGTGTGATTAGCTAGAAATGTAAGAAACTAACAAAAACTAGCAAAAGAAAAATAGATAAAAATATGAGAGTTAAATGACAATTTAGAGATAAATCCACTCTCAAGATCATATAATTCAACGATTAATGAAATTATGATCTCTTTTTTGGGTCATAAGTGAGTTTAAATGACGTGTTTATCATAAGTATGGCTCATATGTGCTATTAATTAGCTCAACATAAGCCATCAAATTATAACACAACTTTTAAACCACTTAGTAAATTTCATGAAAATGACAACCTAGTTGAAAGTGAAATCTATTTTAAGTATGGTATATTAACTATTAATTAGAAATATAGACCATCAAATTTTAATTTTAAATCACTTTCTTATACCATAATCTTATTTTGATGAAGAGGCATTTGTGTTAGTGATTGTTTAAGCATAACCTATTTGGTGTCAACAATATAGACTATCAAATTCAAAGCAAAAACAAATAAAACCACTTCAAGCATTGTCATTAAGCACAAAAAGAGAGCTATAATTATCAAAATGTTGAAGCTACATGATTAGAGGCTTCATTACCCCTAAATTGAAGGGATTAGCCTCTCATGTTTGTTATCAAACAACAAATATAGCTTGCAACATTAAGGGAAAAGAAAAAGAAAAAGAGAGCAAAGCAAAGAAACAAAACTAATCTACTTGCATGAAATAAGAGAGATCTACACTACTTGCATAAAAGGAAATGAACATGTAATTAAAAAGAAACAATAATTAACATTGCATAAAATGAAAAGAAAATTACATAAAATAAAAATGGCTAAGTAGCCATGAAAAGAGAAAGAGAGCTTTCTTTTATTTTGAGCCTAAACTAATGAAGAGGAAGAGAGACTAAGAGAAGAGAGAGAGATTACATGAAACATATGGGTATTTATACATGTATGAAACCCTAATTCATATTTTTAGGGAATGCCCAAAATGCTCATGAGGTAGTGTGACCACCAAGTAATCATTAGCATGTTATAATCCACATTTAAGTGTACATGAAGCCATTAATTCCATAAGCATGTGCATTGGCCTTTAATTTGTACATTAAGGTGGTGGGTAGGTGGGGACCTCCATGTTCTTCACTTTGAATTATTTACATCTTCATTCTTTTGTATCTTCTTTGTACATGCGTATTCCTTCATGAAACCACTTCTATTTGAAACCAAATTCCTATAAAAATATATATAAATTTTCAATTAATTTTTTCTCAAAGAAATATATGCACACAAATGACCGTTTTGCCCTTGGATGAAGATGAATATGCGACAATTTGGAATTAATATGAATTTTGGTTAAAACAAGTTAAAAATACCTAATATGATCATTTATTTAATTTAAATAGAATAAATATGGTGGTAAAAATATGCACATTTACATGCACATCAATCACTTTAAGGTCGAACGATTCTAAACTACCAAACTCGCTTAACTGTCTATATAAAAAACCTTATCAAACCCTAGCGGACAACTTGCAATTCAAAGTAGCCTTCTTAATCCCGAAGTTAATCTCCTAGCTCTAAGGGTGATTAACCTCATAATTTAAAATACGTTGAACCATCATGCAAATCCAGATCAAGTAAATGATTTATAAAATCAAAGATCTCGACGAATCAAAAGAGATGGGTGTAGTTCATTTTTCCGTCAGATGCCTCAGTTGATCAGATTTTGGCAAAACATTCTTGACCTTCCATGGTGGTTTAATAGTGGAACAATGGCTAAGGAATGATCGAAAGATACCATTATGTATAGAATGAACGATGGGTGGAGCACACTCATGGTGGCAGATGGCTTAGATGATTGCCAGGCCGACCATTTATTTCGAAAGATGAAAACCCTAAGCAACGTCGTTGTCAAGGAGAAGCCAGATGGCCCGCATTTGGTGCGGGTGTGGGTGGTAATGGGCAGTACTTGCCTAAGGAAGGAGCGATGGAATAATAAAGTCGGTGCAAGAGGGTGGGTGAAGTTGGGCTAAATATCAAATTTGAAAGGAAGGTGATTTTGTAAGTTAGACCCTATATTTTTATAAATTGCAATTTAAACCCTATACCTTGTAATCATTTTAACTTTTGTGTACTTTTTATTTCATGCATAGTTTGGTGTGTTGGGTTTGAAGGAAGATACCAAAATTTTTGGCATATGATTTACTTGTTTTTGGGATATGGGTGAAAGTGCCTTGGAGGTATTCAAAGGCTATAACATTTACATTTTCAAAACATTAAATATATATATATATCCATTTATATATCTATGTGTGTATGTGTATGTTTGTGTATCCCATTGATACGTGATTACATTTCTTTGATGGTTATCTGCGTATTTTGATGCTTTTTCTCATGAAATATGATTCGGTTGGATTGTTTACTTATTTGATCATTATATTGGTTAAATGGTTGCTTATATATTATACTGTTAAATTAATAAAATCGTATAATAAAATGTGATAATTTTGATTGGGTATATTTGACTAATTTAAATTTTAGAATATACGCGATGATGATTATTATTTATAATAGCAAGGCAAATAATGATCAGTGGTAGATTATTCTAATCTACACATAAACTAACACAAAATGAAAAACATACGATTATTTTTATATATGTTTACAATAAGATTATTTTAAAGTGTAAGTTTTCATAAGATTATTATTTATGAATTTCTTTTGAAACTCATAGATAATAATAGTAAATTATTATTGTGTATGAATTAATATTTTATGCTAAAAAGCTGTTTAAGTTAAACGACAATATACTAATTAACTGTATAAGGCATAATAGAAAGATATTACACAAGAAATGAAGTGATTTTACTTATGTTCATTTTTTGTGTGAGACCATGTTTACCATTTGTGCACATGCTATTTGGAAGGTGATTACTGTTCATGATGGGTAATTGCTATTTGGTGGTATTTACGCAATAATGGACTTATGATTGTTATTATTTACATTTGTTAGCATGTGTGATTATTGGTTTTCATTGATAATTGTTATTGTTAGTTGATGTATGGCTATTTTGTAACATCCCCATTACGAGGCCCAAAACTAACTACCACGAATGCTGCGGTCATCCATATTTATTAATTCTCGACGAGAAGATATGACTATGTGAATCATATCAATAATCATAATCATACGAATATGAAAAAAATTCCAGCACAGTTTAATAAAAAAATTCACATCTCTTCACAAATAATATTTCATATTCATTACATAATCCCATTCGTAAACCCATGTTCTAAGAAATTATAATTATTACAAAATACTCCAAGAGTGACATATGAAGATGTCCCCTTAGTTAATCAGAGTCAAATACTAGGCAATTATATAACTTTGTGACCACATCTGAATAGATAAAACCAAACTGCGTAACGGAAATAGATAGAGTTCCTAATGGCTAGATTACCTCATACACATCTTCGGCAGCTTATTCGTCTAAGTTGAACCTAAAATTCCTTACTCTCGACTTACTCAAATGAGAACCCGAGAGTTTAAGGGGAAAACAAAAGCTTCGGGTCAGAAAACTGTCTGTTGTGAATAAACAGCCTACCATCTCGAACCAAGTAGATATCTAGTAAGACCGTACCGCTAAGCGGAATGGGTTTTTCCCTCACTAGTATCTTAGCAAAGGCATAACAAATATATACTATTCTCCTGCAACCACAATGGTTGGAACATAGAAAATAACATTTATAATCATGCTACATATATTTGATTACCTATCCCAGTTCATTAGATCATCCATCTTAATTTCAAATGACTACTCGTCACAATTTAAACATACTATCCATCTTATTTTAATCTATCTACTAGTGTTATAATTATATGGACTACCTATCTCATATATAAGCATATTCAAAATTATGTGGACCATTCATCTCACATGTAATTATTACTTAGATTGCCCATCCCATACCACATTGATTACCAATCACATATGGTTTAATTATTTAAATTATGTGAATTATCCATCATATAGATTCCATTTAACTTAAAATGATGTGGACTATCCATCACACATTCCATGGTTTTTCTTGGATGACTATGAACCCTTCATTATCCTCATGGAGACTATCCATCTCCAGCATAATGTGGTTATCATTTCACATTCCATAGTTTTAATAGGATGATTATGAACCCATCAATTTACAATTTAATTCTTATTGCCCACATGTTTCAATTTACTTCATGTTACACACATGTATCAATTTAATTCATGTTACCTACATGTAACAATTTAATTCATGTTACCTATATGTATCCCTTTATAGTTATAACATTTCAAAGTGACATAACATTGATATCCTTAAATGATCTATGTCGAAGTCAAAATAGACATTAGTATCCCCAATTGGTTTATGTCGAACTTATTAAACAGATAATGGTATCCCTAAGGTTTAAAGTCGAAATCAAAGACACATGCCTCACCATCATTAAATAATTTAAATTTTAGATCAATGTCGAAGTTCATCTATATTTGTGTCCCTAATGATAGTGTGAAATTTACAATTTAAAATGGCATTGGTATCCCCAATGATGACGTTGAAGTTTATAATTTAAAATATTATTGGTATCCCTAATGACTTCGTTGAAATAGAAAACACAAGGCATTCTGCCTTTAATGAAGATAGGCGACATCCAAGCCGTACTATACCTCATTGACCCTCTACCCAAGCTAAAACCAACTTAAATTCTTTTAAGTATAAAGTCATGTCGAAGATGACATTGTCAACCTTCATAAACTATAGGCTATCCACCTATTAAAACAAAACTTTAACTTTTTAAGTTATACGGTTATCTGCTGAAAATATAGGGTCATCGGCCCTCTTGAAACCAGGCTACTTCGCCTCCTTTTAAATAATTATGAAACATGTCTCTTCAGCATCAAAAAGATTAAGTGCAACATTGATGCTACACCGCATCATTGTCGACTCCAATCAATTTAAAATTCTGAGTATACGAGGTCGTCGACTTTGATGCATAACAACAATAAAACCCTCGACGTCGTTATAAATCCTTTAAAATTTAGTTTGCTTTGGCTACTATGCTGCTTGGTTCGAAGACTTAATCAGAGGCATTACTGCCTAAGTAATGAAAATAGTCGAAGTGATTAGGTGCGGCATCAATGAAAACAGTGATGAAGACATGCAACGTCGTCGATGTCGACATTAAACTTTTTAAAATGCTTAGATGAATCATAAAGACACTTGCCGCCAATCATCTATTGTCGTCTTTGTATAATTCAATGCCGAAGGAATCACTCCATAGATACTTATGTAGCTATCATGTGCTTCCCCCTTCATCGACCTTCAATGACAATAATGTGCCAATGGCATGACATTATCTTAATTCTTAAGAAAACTATTTTATTACTACTTTAAGCAAAAAAAATTCACCTAATCTTATTTTGAAACGACCCGTAGTTCCGTACCCCTTGAGCCGACACTATTCTCCATCAACAACTCTAGATAAATGGAAATACGAACCATTTGGGTTAAAGAAGAAGAGATAGAAGAAGAAAAAACAAACAACAGAATCTTACCATCGTAGGGAATAAAATATAATAGATAATAACTGATCTTTACACAAAGAAAACTATATCTGTTATATACATTACATCATCAGAGTATACATAACACACAACTGGACAGTAATCATAACCTGTCTCACAATCTGAATGCACAACGGAATATTTAACAAAAATACGAAAGTATGTATCGCCATCCAGCCCCTCTCCTGGGATCCACAACATCCTTTCCTGTATTCTATAATACTCGGTCTGACCCGAGCATTATAGTTAAATAACACCCGAGTCAGTCTGTAATACCAGCGTGAGAAAACCACACTCAAATTGATAATTAAAGTTTCTAAATTCTTTTGAAAACAAAAGCATCTCGTTAAGACCACGCCACTAATAAACATGTCGGGTTTTTACCTTACGGTAGCCAAAACACTTTTTATCAAAATCCTCTGATATTATAATAGGGTCTACATACAAATACTTATTCAAATAGCCGAAATTGTTATATTAATTAAATTCCAGCATATAAGCCACAATCGTGGGTAATACAAACAAAACCGTAAAAGACACATAGGGAGAATGGATTTCCAACTAATGACTAGGCACTGGGGTACCACCTGTCACAGTACGTGGCCTAGATCACCGTACCGAGGATTACTCACAATCCCCTGCAACACAAGACCGGGACTACCCCTTACTGGATAATCTCGAGTAAGATCACCCCATGGGTGGGATCAGCAACCGCCCACTAAGCCGAATAAAAAGGGACATCTAGACAGGGATGACCTTACCCTAATGGGTGCTACCCACTTAGCCCTGCTGCATATCCCCTGATTTTTAGTCATTTCCGGTTGATGAGGCTCAAGGCTAAGTGTTACCTTTTTAAAACATATCACTTAGAATGCGCACCGTCCACCTGACGATGTTCTGAAAGCATTCATCCATACAAGTTCGTTTCGGGTTCGAACGAAACCGAAGGCACTACTCCTACTACATCCATTTTGGAATCACCTCGGGATTAGTAGCGACTAGCCCTTGCACTTCACTGCTCCACCTTCGCATCTAAACTCTTGTTTTCCACATGAAAACGTATAAACCGGATCGAAGTGGTTTTCAGGAAATAAAACCCGATCCCGGTCTTTTCGAAACGATCAGCGCATTGGCCAATATCGATAGTCGGTTATTTAACAATCAATTAACATTCACAAACAATCATCCAACATAAATAACTTCTCCAAATTATTTATTAATCTCAAAATATCTCACAAGATATATTTCCACCTTTCAACCCTTTGATAACAGTTTTCAAACCACACTTTCTCATGGAATGAATTCCCAATATTTATTTCCACTGAAAACACTAAGTACAAATACTTCAGATTTTTAAAATAATTTAAAAACACTTTATTATAAAATACACTTTAAACATTTAAAAATAATAAATTTTCTAAAACATGCTTTTAAAACAACTTTAAAACTTTTAACTTAAACTTAAAAATTTGTTTCGAAAACGTACTTGGCTATCCAGGGAAATACACTTCTCTTTCACACCCTTTAAAAATAAATCACTATTTATTTTTAAACCAATTTACCCAGTCCTTTAATTTCTTCCAAAAATCATTGATATATTACTTCACTTTCATAAACCCAGTTTATAAATTTCTTAGTCCCATCCTTCTTAAAATTCCAATTTCAAACACTTAAATCAATTTTCAAATTGATTTCCAAATTACTCTATTTTGGAATAAATTCCTTTACTTACTTATTTACTTCAAAACCCATTAACTTTAGATTTTTAACTCTTACTTATGACTTAGAATCTTTTAACTGAAAAATACCAATTTTAGATTTTCCAAATTCCTTCTTTATCCCTTTGAATAAATTTAAACCTTGGATTTTAAAATAAATTCTTTATTCCTTTAAATAATAACACTTGAGTTTTTAAGAAAAATCACTTATTCCCATTTATTCAAAATCTCATTTTCCATACTTGAACTCTTATTTATTAGAATTCAGAAATCAACTTTTATTCTTTCCCAATTCATTCTTTAATTTATCCAAATTTCTATGATTATTTACTTAAAATTCTCTCTTTTATTTTCTTCCAAAAATCCAAATCTATACAATTTGATAAGTCGATATATCCAAATATATTCATTCAAACCATAACATCCAACATTTGAAATTCCAACATAATCTATCACAGATTGTCACATAAACCATATCACAGAGTATTAAACAATCTAAATAAATTTGACGAATCCAGTTGGATCCCTCCAACCTGTTTCCCTGCATCCAAAGATATTAGCATAATATAAAATACCAATTCCACTTCGAGGTGGAATATCGCGGTATAAGGGTTTATATAATATCATCCGCTATTATGCGGTGCATAGGGTCTCATCCGCTACATAATGCGGGAAATCAATCACTCTAATATACACTATATCACTCCAATATATACCCCAATCTCGATTGCGTCGCGTTCGATTCTGACCGCTCTCGTCCTTTACCCTCCGTGATAGATTGCAAAAAGAACTCGATTTTAAAAATCGAGTAAAGAGGAAGGAGACCGCGATATGAATTTCTTTTTTCTCGATTAGTTTTGAATTTGTGAATGAGACCGAGGGATTAAGGGAAATGGCTTGCGTTCTATTCGAATTTAATTCGCCCTCTTTTCGTTCAGCCATTATATTGATTCCCTGAAGCTTTTCAATTTCTTTGTGAATCTGTCTGCATTTAAAAACAAGGAATGGGGAACAGGAAAAGATGTTTAGCATGCAAAATTTAAAAAGCTGGTCGCGTGTAGTAGAGGAGCTGCAGTATTCTGAAGGGGAGACAAAAAGCACTGACATGACATTTATTTCAGCTGGTGAAGGTTGCTTGTATGAGAATGTAAATATATATATTAAACTGAATTCAAATTGTTTCGATAGACGCAACTTAAAATTTCAAACTCCTATCGAGGCGTGCCGCTAGGCATTTATAATGTTATACCCCTATTCCGAATGCAATGGAAAAGGTTTCAAGCCCTAGTTCGATCGTATGAAGAAGATAGCTTTTTGGATCAGTTATTGTATTGAATTTTTGATATAAATTTCAGCGTGTTTATATATCGTACGCTCACACAACAATTCCTTACATTACGAAAATTGAAATCCAATAATAATACAATATTACAGATCCAATGGAACTAATTTTGTCGAAATCCGAGATTGTGTCTCGGAAGGCTATTTTTAAATATCAATTTAAACGATATAATTTCAAAACTGAATAAAACACCTTCAAATTCAGTTTAAAAACTTTAATTACCTTTATTACTACCAATATTAATTTTACAAGCCTTTAAAATATTATTAACAAGCTAAAACTCAAGATTTTATATTTTACCCAATTCCCAATTATTAAATTAAATAGTTATATCATCCAATAAACCGCTATATTAAATTCTGAATCTATTTTATTGAATAAAAACCAAACTTTTCATATTCAAAATCAATTTATAATCCAAATTAAATATTTAAACCCATTTAAATATTCCAAACTCAACGATGAAAAATCCGGGTCGTTACATATTTATTGTCCAATTTGCATTGGATAAAGCAATTTAGTTACAAATCCTTTTAAGAAATTACTGCTACACTAAATTTTTAGAGTTCCAAAACATATTTAAAATAATTAATTAATATCTTTAATTAATTATCCTTTCAAATGCTTATCTAGCATAGTAAATTCATAATAAATTAAAATCACAAGGGGAAAATCTTAAAAATATCATAGAAAGTAAAGAATAGCCTTCTCTATACCATATAAAATTTTGGAGCCGAATACCATTTTAAATTATTTTAAATAATTAAAACCCGAAATTAAGCTATTTCGTCCTTAGGAAATTCATAAAATAATCTATATAACTTGAAGAATTATGAAATTAAATAACCATCTCCAAAATAATGTTTTATATACCTATCAAAAAATCAAAGTATTTAGAGATTAAAATCTTAGGTTTTACCTTTAAAACCCATTTAAATAATTCCATAAAAATCCCTTAATTCATCATTCTATCCAAATAGTGAATATTCAACCATATTTTGGCAAAATCTATCAAAATGACTCGGTATTACCTATATCCGAATTTAAAAAGAAAAAATAGATGAGGAATAATTATTATTCACCTTAAATTAATTGTTGGAGTTGAGATTTGATTTGGTCTCAGTATCACTAAGTTTCTTCCCCTTGAATCCCTTAGTTTGAGTCATGGGCGGCCTTGGTGTTTATCTTTTCATTGTTTAAGTTTGTGAAAAGTGAGAAAGAAATGAGGGGAGAGGGTTTTAAAGGTCAAAGGATGGGTCTACCTATTTTTTCCTCCTCGTATTTTCTCTTATATGTTAAGTTTAAACAATCTTATTTAATTAATTAATTATGGCACGACCTCATTAAGTTTCAAATCTCATTCCCCTTAGCCATTTACATTACTCTATTTAATTTATCCAATTAAATGTTATGTATGATGTCTAACGAAAATTAGAGGTGTTACAGACTTCCCTCCTTAAAGAATTTCATCCTCAAAATTCAGTAAGGACTACAACACAAACTTATCAAACATGCAACCAATGCTAGTATATCCTACCAGCTACTAAGTCTATATACAATCAAATATAGAACATACCATCATAATAGCTCAAGATAAGTATCCCTAATCTCATCCTCTATCTCCCAAGTACAGTCTTTCTCATTGTCACTCCACTGGACTTTCAGTAACTTGACCGTCTTCTTCCTTAATCTCTTTTCATCTCTCGCTACAACTCGAACTATTTGTCTCACAAATGATAGATCTAGTTCTACTACTTAATATTCCAGTGCTTTCAGAGTAATAGTAGTCTTTGGATCATGCATATACTTCCGAAGATGAGAACCGTGGAACACATTATGGATACCTGCCAAATTATTTGGTAACTCTACTCGATATGCGAGTTTTTCGATCCTCTTTATAATAGCGAACGATCCTCATATCTCGTGCCAATTTCCATGACTTTTCAAAATGTACCACACCTTTCATTGGTGATACTTCAATAAAAACTCGGTCTCCAATTGAGAACTTAAGGTCCTTACACTTCTTATCTGCATAACTTTTCTATCCAGACTAAGCTTCTCTCATCCTGCCTCAGATTAACTCAATCATCTCTATAGCTTCTCTTAATATATCTAGACCAAGGACCAATCTTTCTTTGGTCTCTAACCAACATGCCGGTGATTTGCACGGCCTTCCATAGAAAGCTTTGAAAGGCGCCATCCTATACTAGACCGATAACGATTATTATAGAAAAACTCAACCGAGTGCAAATGGTCTACCCATGACCAACTAAAATCTAGTACACAAGCTCTGAACAAATCTTGAAGTACCTTATTGACTCTCTTTGTCAACCCATCCGTCTACGGGCGATAAGCGGTACTCATATTAAGCTTTGTACCAAATACCTCCCGTATACTCTTTTAGAATTCACTGATGAACAATGCATCTCTATCACCGACTATATACTAGGAATCCGATACAATCTAACAATATTCTTCATGAATAACTTAGCCAATACAGGCGTCGTGTTTTTAGTTTTAACAGGAATGAAATGAACACTCTTGGTTAATCTATCTACCACAACCCATATGCTTTCATTTCCCCTGTTTTGACCTTGGCAACCCATTAATAAAATCCATAGATATCAAATCCCATTTCCAAATTGGTACGTCTAAAGGCTGAAGCAATCCACTTAGCTTCTGATGTTTGTCTTTCAATTGCTAGAAATTTGGTCATTGTTTTACCCATAAGCCTACATCCCTCTTCATAACTTTCTAGAATAAACCTCTCTTTATATCTTGATACATCTTAGTTCCTCAAGGGTGAATTGTAAACTTCGATCGATGACACTCCCTAAGAACTTCCCTCCTTAGGTTTCCAAGATCGGAAACACACAATCGTCCCTTCTTTCTCAGCTATCCATTCTGGTCAAGACTGAAATCTTTTAGATCATCGATCACAGTTCCTCCTTCCAATCTTCTAATGTTTGTGGTTAACAATGGATCATCTCTTTGCTTAGAAGCAATCCTTTCGATAAATATTGGTCAACTTCCAAGCAATATAACATGGCTGTAATTTGACTAGAATTAGCAGTCGATCTTAACTACGAACTACAAATAGTCAATGCCTCCAGATCCTTCCATTCTCCCAACATAGCTACCACCATATTTTGATGTTTCTTGCTAAGTGCATCTATAACTTTATTTCCTTTCTCTGGTGTATACTCAATAGTGAAATCATAAGCCGCTAAAAACTCTAGCCACATCTATTGTATTATATTCAACTCTTCTGAGAGAATAAATATCTTAAAGACTTATATCTATGTACAATTCAAATCTTTCTCCCAAAAGATAGTGTCTCAACATTTCAATGCAAAAATCACCGCTGTTAGCTCCAAATCATGAGTCGGATGTCTAAGTTCATGTGGTATGAGCTATCGAGAAGCGTTGGCAATCACTTTACCCCTTCAGATAAATACAGCACCTAACCCTATCTTACGTGCATCCGTATACATCACTAGATCCTAATTTTGATCTGGAATCACTAACACGGGAGAAATGGTCAACAAATGCTTTAACTCAAAGAATGCTTCCTTAAATTTATCTGACCAAATAAACTTCACTTCCTATCTGGTTAGCTTAGTCAAAAGAGCTGCTATCCGCGAGATATCCTTGATAAATCTTCGGTAATAGCCAGCTAATCTAAGAAAATCTCTTACCTTGACCACCGTCCCGAGCCTTTTCCACTGTTAATAGCTTCGATCTTGGCTGGATCGACTGATAATCCTTTCTTCTAAACTACATGACCAAGAAGCCTCACTTCTTTCTTTTAGAAATGATACTTTGAAAACATCGCTTTCAATTAATGCTGCCTTAACATCTCATGCACTATTCTAAGATGAATCTCATGATCTCTTTCATTTTTAGAATATATCAAAATGTCATCAATGAACACCAACACAAACCTATCCAAGTGCTCTCGAAAAATCTTGTTCCTCAAATCCACAAAGAAAGCTAGCATATTAGTTAATCTGAATGGCATCACTAACCACTTGTACGAACTGTACCTCATTCGAAATACCATTAAAGGAATACCATCCACTGCCACTCTCAATTGATGGAATCCTGTCGCTAAATTCAACTGGGAAAATACTTTGGCTCCACTCAACTGATCAAATAAATCACTATTTCTCGGCAAAGGATATTGATTCTTTATCATCTTTTCATTCAACTTATGATAATCGGTGCACAATCTTAACGACTCATCCTGTTTCTTTACGAACACCACAGCCACTCCCTAAGGCAAACTGCTTGGTCTAATAAAACTCTTTCCTTCTAAGTCCACTAGTTGCACGTTTAACTGCTTCATCTTGGTAGGTGTCATCATGCTAGGTGTTCTACTTATGGGTTTAGCTCCAAGTACAAGATCTATTCAAAACTCAATAGTTCGTTTTGGTGGTAGTCCTGTAATCGGCTCAAAAAGATCTGCAAATTATCTTACAATTAAAACCTGATTCAATTTGTCTTCCTCCTTCGTGGCACGTAATAAAGCACAAATGTCTAGACTCGTGTTCTCAACTAAGTATATTATTTGCTCACTACTATTAGGGTATCTTAATGATATTTTCCTATCTTGGAAAAATATCCTAGTATTATATTTGCTCAACCAATCTATTTGTAAAACAACCCCAAAGCCTATGAAGTTGAATACGTACAAACTACAGGCAAAAGTATAACCTAGCAACTCAAACTCTAGATGGTACCCTACTACTGGATTAGCTGTCCTTAAGGAAGTAACAAGGTATACATAAAGGTTCTAAACATAGCTTATTCACCAAATTTTAAAATATAAATGAATGCAATGCACCAGTATCAAACAACACCCTAACTGGTATGCTATAAATCAAAAGCATACTTACGATCAAAAACTTTCCCTTGTCAGCTGCAGTTGGCTTAGATGATGATGCTTCCAAAGCAAAGACCTTTCCTTTTCCTACCTTGGCCACTTCTGGACATTTGTTCTTATAATGTCCCACTTAGTTGCAATTAAAGTACTTTACATGTTGATTCCCTACAACCACCTTACCATCATCGGATAGACATACATTAGCATAGTGCATCTTCTTGTCACACTTGTGACAAACTATATCAGCTTTCCCTTATTTGGTAGCTCCATCTTTCTGATCTCCTTTCTTCCTAAAGAATTTCCTCTTCTTATTCTGAGAATTCTGGTTCTCCACCGACTTCTCTTTCCCTAAAGGCAAAAGCATTTCTTTATTCCTGAAAACCATCTCCACCACTACATTTGATGGATCTCTAAGATGTGGCATAGTTTCCCTAGCAAACTCCGACCATAAACCCCCGATAAAATTCTCATTCCTCTTGCTAACTAGTGTTAATAGTAGCATATGCCGCATAACCATACCTGAACAACTCATCAAGTTTAGCTGAGTGCTCCAACACTGACATTTCCCAGTTCTCCAACTCTATAAACTTCTTGAGAGCAAGGCTGACTTGCCTACTACAGACAAAAATCTTTCCTCAAATCTCCTTCAAAAATCCACTCAAGTCAACTCCTCCTCAGGCACTCTTACGGTAACTCCGTTCCATCAGAATAAAGCAGCTCTTTGCAACTGTCTCGAAACCAATCTGCTTTTGAGCTCGTCATTCAGACCCAAATCAGCAAAAATTCTCTCTTAATGCAATAGCCAATTCTCTACTTTTACTACATCCTCGGTCCCCAAAAAAGGCTTCCCCCTAAGACTAGCGTGATCGTGACTCAACTTTGCATGTTTATTACCAAATGGTGCTACAGGACTGACTCCTCCTGCATCAATAGCATTCCCTCAAGTTACTCTTGTAGCTGCTCCAGCTAGCATCAGTTTGACGAAGAATAGAAATATAGTCCCTATATCTACATGAGGGGTCGCAGCACCTACATTAGCATTTGCATTTTGATTAGCATTTGCCTGTTGACATTGGTTCCTCCTGTTATTGGGCCGAGCATTTCCATTAGTTGTGGTGCTTCCTACACCTAGTTCGCTCTTCCATTTCCTGCTTTCATATCTTTCTTTCTTGTAAATCTTCATATGAGCTTTAGTAAGATACAAAATAATGGTCTAAGAGAGAGGGAAGAATAGAGATAGAATACATACTTCTATATAGCAAATATAAGTATGTTTCTATAGCATTATCCTATATGCCAATCTTATTCTCTGATTCATTAGGATTATGTTTTTAAAAGCCTTTTTAAGCTTAGAATTCTTTTGGTCATAAACCTACGCACTGATACTAACATGTAACTTCTCCCATTCCGTGGCCTAAAACTAAGTACAACAGATGCTGTAGTCATCCATAATTATTAATTCTCGACGATAAAATGCAGCTGTGTTAATCATATCAATAATCAGAAGCACGTGAATATGAAAAAAAATCAACACAATTTAATAACAAAATTTCACATCTCATTTCACAAATGATATTTCATATTCATTACATAATCTCATTCGTAAACCCATGTTCTGAGAAACTATAATTATTACAAAATATTCACAGATCGACATATGAAGATGCCCCCTTGGTTGATCAGAGTCAAATACTTGGAAATTATACAACTTTGCTATTACATCCAAATAGATGAAACCAAAACAACACAATGGAAATAGATAAGGTTTCTAATAGCTAGATTGCCTCTTGCATGTCTTCGGAAGCTTATTCGTCTAACTGGAATCTGAAAACCCTTGCTCTTGACCTACTCAAATGAGCACCCAAGAGTTTAAGGGGAAAAACAAAAACTTCGGGTCAGACAACAATCTATTGTGAATAATAACCTACCATCTCAAACCAAATAGATATCTAATGAGACCACACCACTAAGCAAAACGAGTTTTTCCCTTATGGATATCTTAAAAAACATAATAACCATATGCTATGTTCCTGCAAATGCAATGGTTAGAACATAGAAAATATCATTTATAATCATGCAATACATATTGGGTTACCCAATTTAATTCATTAGATTATCCATCTTAATTTCAAATGACTACCTATCGCAATTTAAACTGACCACCCATCTTATAATTATGTTGACTACCCATCTCACATATAAGCATATCAGAATTATATGGACCTTGATGTATAAAATTCTGAGTATATGAGGTCATCGACCTTGATATATAACGATGCTATTACCCTTGACTTCATTATAAACCCTTTAAAATTTAGTTTACCTCAGCTACTACACTGCTTGGTTCGAAGACGTAACTAACGGCATTACTACCAAAGTAATGAAAATAGTCGAAGCTGGTAGATGTGGTATCATTGAAGACAGTGATGAAGACATGCGACGTCGTCGATGTCGACATTAAGCTTCTTAAATGCTTAGATGAATCACGAGGACACTTGCCGCTAAACACTATTGCCGCCGTTGTCCACTTTGATGCTGAAGGAATCACTCCATAGATACTTAGGTAGCTATAATGTGCTTCCCTCTTCATCGACGTTTACATTCAATGACGATGATGTTTGGTAGCGTAGCATTATCATAATTCTTAATAAAATTGTTTAATTACTACTTTAAGCAAAAGATTTTCACCAAATCTTATTTCTTGTTCAATTTCTATTGGATCAAGCAATTACCATACAAATCCTTTTTAGAAACTAATGCCACGCTAAATTTCCAAGTTTCCAAACATGTTTAAAATAATTAATTAATTATCCATTTAAATTCTTATCTAGCACAATAAATTGAAATCGCATAGGAAAAATCCCAAAAAATTTATAGAAATTAATGAATGCCATTCTTTTTACCATATAAAATTTCAAAGCCGAAGTCTAATTATTTTAAATAATTAAAACCTGAAATTAAGCTATTTCTTCTTTTGGAAATTCATAAAATAATCTTTATAACTTGTAAAATTATAAAATTAAAAATCCATCTCTAAATAATGTTTTATACAACATATCAGAAAATCAAAGTATTTGGAGGTTAAAATCTTAGGATTTACCTTTAAAATCCATTAAAATAATTCCACAAAATTCCCTCCATCAAAATGATTCGGATATACCCATAGGCGAATTTAAAAACCGAAAATAGAGATGGAGCACGTATTATTCACCTTAGATTAATTATTGGAGTTGAGATTTGATTTAGTCTTAGTATGCCTAAGCTACTTCCCCTTAAATCCTCTAGCTTAAGTTAGGGTCGGCCTTGGTGTTTTCTTTTGATTGTTTAAATTTGTGAAAAGCGAGAATGAAATGAGGGGGATATGGTATTAAAGGTTAAATGATGGATCTACCTATTTTGCCCTCCTCGTTTTTTCTTATATTTTATGTTTAAACAATCTTACTTAATTAATTAAGTATGGCACGACCTTATTAAGTTTCAAATCTCATTCTCCTTAACCATTTACATTATTCTGTTTAATCTATCCAATTAATTGTCTTAAATAAAGTTAATTAAAAATAGGTATGTTACAAATTGCGATTTTTATTTATGGATTGATGTATTCACTTTTATGATCAAGTATTATTATTTATCAACACTTTGATCAGCATGGATAAAAAAAGGATTTGGTAACTTTTTTTTATTTATGCGTGTTGAGGTGTTATTACCTATTTCTTATTATCATGTTGTGATTGATATGATGGATATGCTTACATTGTTGGGTTGATGTATTAACGATAAATATTATCTTGTGCTAACTTTCATGATTGCATTGGAAGAACAGGTTTTGCTATGAATGTAGAACCACATGGTCTTAATCCCACAAGGGTACATATGGAGTCTTCGTAAGACCACTTAATCCCTTATGTTTGGTCATGGTGCGTAGCATTATGGCAAAATTTAAACTAGTTGATACGCATTATCTTTTTTGTCTTTATATTCCTAGTATTCTCATAGTTGCAGGTGAAAGTAGAGGAAGCAAATATAAGTCTGATTATAGGCTACATCCAGAAGTTGACTATTTAACATATTTATACTATATTGTAAATGCGTTATTTGTATATTAAGTTAGATTGGTGTAATTAGACTTATATATAAGTTGTCGATATTTTCCTTATTGTATTGGCCCTAGTATATCACACATTATTGAAGTAGCATATCATTGCTTAATTCGCTACGATGTAAATTAAATGCATTAAGTAATTATTCTAAATTATACACCTAACGGTCAAGGGTTTTTAATATCGAAGATTAACGCAAGAGAAAATTTTGATGGTGTTTGACACCAATTTTAGGCATTAAAAATTTAGGGTTGTTACATGCCACATATTGAAGTTATCATTTTAGGGCATTTTCTTAGTCAGCAGCGTCAACTTATGCAACATACTCTGGGAGAGAAAGTTTGTTTGTCCTTTGGTTGATTTATTCTATAACATGCTAGGCAAGCCAACCTTCCTTAATAAACATTTCGATATCATCTCTCAATTGCCAACAATCATTTGTGTCATGGTCATTATGCTAGTGAAACTCACAATACTTGCCATTTCCATTTGGCTCTTCCTCTACCTAAATCTAATAAGGGGAGGTGAGACAACCCACCTCAATACTGATAATATCCAAGAGTATTACTGCATAATACCGTCAGATAATATGGAGGATGAGGCTATATGGCATACACCTATGCAGTTAATTCCCTAGTATTGCCTCGATATATCCTGTATCGGACTTTTAGGGCAACGATATTCCTATAAAGCGACCCAATATAGCGAATCCGATATCATCCCTGATATTGCGACAATAATCCGCTATATCCCTGATTTTGTTTCCCCGTTATATCCTCTTTTCCTATAAATAAGCATTTTTCTTGATGTCCTGCTTTTAAGTTTTATGTTAACTTCGAAGTTGATGTAACGATGATATATGCTGTTGGTTATTATGACTTGTTCTAACATTTAAGTATCAACTTTTTTACCTTTACTTTATTATAACTTGTTTTTTGCTTAGTGGGAAATAATAAGCAATACTTATTCCTCTTTTTAATATGGAATGTTCATCATTCCTCTTTTTAAAGTCGTCCGCTATATCCCCGATATATCTCTTCTATAACTTTTCGCACCTCAAACGCTATGGAGCAGTAGGGCGCTTTAACTGCACAGGCATAGACACATGAATATACCCTTAGGCTAACACCCGTACGTATTTAAACAACGAATAAATAACTCACTTATATGTACACAATATTGACACAAAGCAATAAATATGTGTGCCTCCAAGGTAGAACAATGCACAATATACAGTGAATATTTGAGAAAATAGAGTCAGAATTATAGCGATAATATACATAATACTACATATACCAAGTATGTCCAATATATAATGCAAGAATATACATACATAAAACCATATAATTCTCAAACTAAATACAATAACACAATATACTAGTCTCCTCTATGCTTAGAAAACACATGAGCTGGTCTCATCGTCCTTGTACATAAAATGTCTTGGACTGACCTAAGTAATACATAAACAATACACAGGTCGGACTATGTCTAAATCAAGGGTGAATATATCTATATATGTGTGTGCGACACAATATATAATAGGAGTTATAACATGATAACACAATCAGTATCACTACTACAAAACAGGCCATTTGCATCGCCTCATTTGAATCGGTTGAAGTAAAAACTGATGCAAATAGAACTATTTGCATCAGTTCTGTCTTAATAACCGATGCAATTGGTACGTAGAAAGCAATAGGTAATAAAAAATCAAATTTGCATCAGTTGTCACCAACAATCGATGTAAATACGTCGATGCAAATAGTTGTAGTTGCATCGGTTTTAAAGTTAACCGATGCAACTAAATTAATTTGCATCCTTTCCTTGCGCACTTTCGCTAATTCCCGCCGCCCCAATTTTTTTGCCGCCTCTTACTTTCCAATTCGTTTCCAATATTTCACCTGCCTCCGAAAAAAAAACCCTACACCTTAACCAAATCCATTCGTTTCCAATATCTTCTCTGCTATTATTTTTTCGTTCTCTAAAACGAACTAAATTTTTTCGTTCTCTAAAACAAACTAAATTCCCAGTTCAAATTTTTCTTTCTGTTTCAATATCTCAAATCTCGAAGTCGATTGCCTGATGAAGTTACTATTGCAGGCAATTTCGTAAGTGGTTGTTCGATTGCCTGATGAAGTTGCTGAGGTAGAGGCGACTTCGATTTGGGGATTGGTTGCAGCGAAGTATGGCGAGGCGATTGCAGAACTGTGGCAGTGGAGTTTAGGTGATTCAAACGTGGGTGTGTTCTGGTGATTTGGGGATGGTGACGGGTTGTTTACGTGGGTCGCGACTACATGTTCCTGCCTTTGGTTGGTATTATTGTTGATGTTTGTTGTACATGCTGCATTTAAAAAGTTTATTACCGAAAAAATGGAATTCCATGTTTCCTTCTGTTTCTTTTGATTTTCACCTGTTGAAATTTCGGGGTTAGCGGTAAGGAACACAAAACACGTTGTGTCATTCCATACCATTCCATTAACAATCGAAAGAAACGGAAAATGTTTCGGTTGGTAGAGAAACTTTCTGTACCCATCCTTAGTAAAGACGGTTCTACTGAAAAGAAGATCGTGAAATATAATTTATTTGTTGTAAAAAATATAGTGGAAGGATACGCATTCTTCTCTTTAGTTATAAATATTGTGACTACCATCTTAACTCTCAGGACTTGTACAGTTCAGGACTTATACAGTGAAGTGGAAATGATAGTGGTCTAGTGATATCATCAATTATGACATAATGCGGTACTTGTGTCCATGAAATAGCAATATGTGAATTGCTAGGTTTGTTTCAATCACATAAGTTGGCTCCCATACTTCAGTTTGGTGCTTCCTCCACTTTCTTTATGTATAATTTATTTATTATTCGTTTTAATACTTCTCTTTTTACTATTTTTGATTTACATGCAATGTTCTTAGTGTATAAGCAGTGCCAAAATCTACGCTGCAGGTAATTTACTCTCACACAATTTAAACTCTTCTTTATTCATCTTCACGAGTAAAAGAAAACCTAAAACTGTTCAGATTTAATACATCTTGTATATGAATATTGGGTTAATACCAAATAGCATCTTATACTCTCATGTTAGTTTGATTTGATTGAATCTGCCTTAAGCCACATTCGTACATTTACTTGGTATCTGCCGTGTTCTATCTGAGCATCGCAACATTATCAAATGTCTTTGGAAATTTCACCCAGATGAGAATGAACCATTTGGTATAACAGCTACCTATATTGAAAAGTTTATTTAAGTGTTGTTGGTGTCATATGCTGTTGGTGTCATCTTCCTCTTTGAATTCAAATTTAAGTGTTGTATATCCATATGTTTGCATTATTGAATGATGGCAGCAGGGTTATTGAACAGGACTTGAACTTTAAGTTGTTGCCAGTTCCTTATTGTGGGGTAGGTTTGGTTGTTGCCGCTAGTTTATTTCCTTATTGTGGGACCTTTTACACATGTATGTATGTGTATGTATGGATTGCTTTTCAATGTTTTTCTTTTTCTTGTTATCGAGTGATAGTGTTTTTTTTCCTCATGTATTGTGGCCTAGGTAAATCTTTGAAAGGGTACTGGAAATGTGACAGCTTGGCCTTGAACTAATTTAACATTAAATGGTTATAATAAGTACCCCAAGAAGAAGGGAAGAAACCCTATAAAGTTGCACTGCCAATAAGCTAGGAAATCCCATCCCATTAAATTTAAGGGACTTTATTCAATGAAATTATAAGTAAAACAAAAGGACTTGTCTTTCAACAGCTGTGTATGCTTTATTTGTGCAAGTGGAGTAATAATAGCAAATAGACATAATTGTGTTTTGCTTATAGATTTAGCTTTCCATTTCGAAAGTATTAATAAATGCCAACACAAGAGCCTTGGGAGATTTTGAGGGGCCACAACTTCATTTTTTTTTGTATTCCGCCTTATCTTAGTTCAGCCTTTTCTGTATTTTTTAAGGTTTTTCCTTTTATAGATGGGTTTTTGGTCACAGTAAGTCGATTCATAGGCATGGAAAAAACTGATGCTATATTTGTAATAAAAAATGGTTATGGTATCAAATCAAAATTCAACACTGAAATGATTAAATGAATCAGTGGTTATCTACTTATCTATTCAATTATTACTATTAGTTTATGGTAAATGTTACTTGTTCAACCAAGAAACTAATTTAGATTATGTTTATGATGTGTTAAGTGACGATTATATGGTGATAGCTGTTGATTTCTTTTTTATTCTTCTTTTTCATTTTTACACAAAATTCGGTAGTGTTTTTCTAAGTATACAATCGGTTTCTATGTTTACGTGGGTCGCGACTGCAGTCACTAGTTCCAAAATATAAAGACTGGTTTTTTGGGGTCTTTGGTTTGCCTTTTGTTAGTGACGGGAAAAGTTCAGTTTTTAATTTTCGGTCCCGATTTAGATGTTTTTTGGTAGTGTACTGCGATCTTGCATTTGATTAACCAATACTACAGAAATTCGATACAGAAATAAGTAAAGACATAGTATTGGTTGGAAAAACATACTATTATCATCTTCTATTGGAGTGACTTCTGCACCAGCTGAAAAGAAAGATGATTAAACTGGTGGAAGTTAAAGTACATTTGAAGAGAAAGACGGTAAAAATTGTGCTACGTAACTGTGAGATATATTAAACATATGGATTGCTGCATCAGAAGGAATAATAAAGGAGTAAAAAATAGAAATTAGCTTGGATTGTCATGCACTTAATAATGAAGTTATCCAATATATAAATATTAAGTTTATTTCCGTTTTTGAGCACTTGAATTTTCCTGAAATTGTAAACGTCTATTATTTATAGTTGGTTCATTGAAATTAAATGCAACTAATAGAGAACATTGTACATTGTAAACGGTTGACGGTTTAGTTTAAAAAAATAATCAGGGTACATGATTGTCAAAGGATCGGAGACCAAATGGTGAGTACATGTTTTATTTTGTACATATGATAAGACTTGAGTGCGTGTATGTGTATAAATACATGCATACATACATAGCCTACATATTAAGTCTTTGCAGCTATTATTTCTTAGTTTGATGCATAATCTTTGTTTTAAAGTTTTTTATTTACTTAATCATGGCATTTGTAACTAGAACAAGGTATGCCTCTCTTCATAAGTTAATAATGCTGTAATTTAATTCCATTTTGTGCAGAATTTTGACATGATGTCAATTATTGAAACTTTAAATGGATATGCATCCAAAGAGATCAGTAAGTTGTTAAAAGATTCTGATAATAGTCATCATTCTGCAATAGTTCATAACTCTGTAACCAAAGTGCTTATTCAGATATTAACATTCGTGCTTATTGATGATACATATATAGGTTGTTTTAGCTGCACAGTCATTTTGCTTCAGTGGACAAGTTATTGGGCATAAATATTTTGAGGTAATAACAATCATATCCATATTTTTCTACCTGTATAACATGTTAGTTTGTTGTATGTGATAATAAATTCATTAGAGAGAGTTAGTAATAACAGTCATTTTGCTTACAGTGAAGGCAAGGTGGCGATGTTTGTATAGAGAGAGGAAGAGGTGAAGCACTGATGATGGTCACAGTATGGTGATCTGAAGTGAAGTGAACTGAAGTGGTGGTTGAAGTGGTGACTGGTGTGGACTGTTTGATGTCTGTAGATATATTTTTATGAGCAGTGATGAAGGAGGGGGATGCCTGTGCAGTGATGAAGGTAGTATGATTGAAGTGGGTTGGGAATTAGTGGTTGTTGAAGGAGGGATATATTTATTTGCAGGGGAAGTTGCAATTGAACTTGCAATGGCAGTTAGGTGATGAATGAAGCGTATGTAGGTGGTGTTGTTGCAGTGATATTTGGTGAAGGCAATGTCGTTTTAGGTTGTGATGAGGAGGCTGCTGGTTGCGGTGATGTATGGAGGAGGTGTTTGCAGTGAGTTAGGGATATTGCAGGCTTGTATGGAGTGGCAACAGGGAGGAAACAGGCGTGTTTGTAGGCAGAATGAAGTTGAAGTAGTTATTGCTGGATGATGGGTTGGTAGTTGGATGCAGGATGAGGAGGTAAGGGTAATGGGTTTTATATGGAGTGGTTGTAGTAGTGATGAAGCTGCTGTAGGAGGTTCAGCCAGAGGTGATTGATGATGGATTTGTAAGTGATGGAGTTTATTTTGATGAAGATGATTCTTTGGTTGTGGGTAGTTTTGACAGTGTGGATGGTAACCAAGAGAGAGCAAGTTTGAGTGTTGTAGCAGATGGTTGTTGGAGTTGATGAAGTGGTTTGTTTGTAGTTGGTAGAGGAAGGAAGGATGTGTGGCAGAGGAGGAAGTGGGCAATGAAATAGAAATAAAAACACAACACGGAGAATAAAATGAACACGGAGAATAAAATGAACCGAGATTGTAGAAATTGTATCAATAGCGAATTGGACAATGAAAGGAGACAAAATGCTATGCACAAAAATATGTTGTTATTTTTAACTAGAACAGTGCAAATAAGATATGGGTATTACTTTCATGCATTTCTATGCACATTTGGGTTGAATATGTTGTGTAATAATGAGATTTTTCCTTGCAAATAATGAAATTGTTCATGTTTCTAGTTCGCGAGTTGTTTTGTCAGGCTTGTGGCGTTTGGATTATATATATATATATATATATATATATATATATAGTCTATTTGAGTACTGTAATAATAGTTTCTGAGGGATTAGTTTGCATCGGTTGTTATAAAAAACCGATGCAATAGAGGGATTAGTTTGCATCGGTTTTCAACAACAACCTATGCAACAAGTTCCTTTGTTGCATCGGTTTTCATTACAACCGATGCAACATGGGGGCTGTGTTCAAGCAACCAACCATGATATTTTGCATCGGTTGTTAGTAACAACCGGTGCAAAAAGGACCTTTTTGCATCGGCTTCAGAACTGATGCAAAAGCGTTAAGCCTGTTGCATCGGTTGCATATGCATCGGTTGCTGAACTGATGCATAAGGGGGGTAAACAACCGACGCAAATGGCCTGTTTTGTAGTAGTGAATATTCAAGGCAACAATCACGGTGTTATTATATACATATGTAGAAACGTATGCATGATATATAACAACAACAACAACAACAACAACAATAACAACAACAACATAGATATTCACTAAAAAATCACATATCACAAATGTCACTAAACCTGTACAAATATGTCATCACCCGTATAGAACCACGTCTAATTAGAAATCACAAAATCAATATCGAATGGGTAAATCATCCTTATCCTGAAATCGTCATCAAAAATACAAAAAAAAATCTATAAGTGAAATATCACCAAGAATGATTAAGCTAGCACATAGCATTGCCTAAATATATACCTTATTCTCAATAAAAGGGACAACATCATCAACATATATAGGATAAGCCACCTATCAAAATAATAATACGAGACTCCACTATGCTCTGGACACTTATCCAGATATAATCTCATCTACTCATATAAGTAAATCAGAATATACCGATATGGGGCATGACTATACGACAGAAATAAAGTCCCAAGTAGATCCATATATATACACATTGATTTGTAGGATACCTTACCCTAGGTCACCTAATCTATATTTATACTTAGATGAGGCATATCAATAGTAATGCAAACTAACACTTTGTTACAACCAAAAAGGAGACGGATAGCCACACACTGACTCCAGAGTAGGGTCACCTAATCCGATTCTATAATCTTCGATTACCTCGATAGCCATCATGAAAAATATCCACCTATTGCTCATCTATGCAAAGTACTTGATCAAAACCCTGCACTTGCCCCTATAAGTAACATACGACTGGCCTGAGTGACATAGGGGCAATAAGACACTTACCCTATGGGTCACTTAACCCAATAATCTCATGGTGTCGCAGATCTGGACGTGACCCCACGATCAGGCCGATATGGTGGATACTAGCCATTCATCCTCTACCGCCAATAATCTAGGAGCACATCATGACAGTGGCACATAGTATTAATAAATATAAGGATGCCTACCCTGATCACACCTGTGAGCATCACCACATGTATGTACAATCTCATAATACTATTCCCGTTACCTGAGTGCCATCCACTTATAACGAATACTCGAATAAAAATCACAACGGTTTCCCATACTAATGTTGACCTCAAACGTTTATTTACTGCTTATAAACTACACTCGAACTCTATGATATTATATATAACAAGTCCAACGAATAACCAAAGAAATATTACCAAATGACCTATCCCAAACGGTATTATAACTCGGTTTATGTAGATTTCTCATCACACAGAATAAATATCACAAATTCATATGAAGGATGTCATCACCGTATCATGTCAAAATCACCCAACAAACCAGAGTCAACGGTGAATCACACATGATATCGAACTCGGTATAGGTGAGACGAAAAATCAAATATGTAGAATAAAATTTCAGCAATCAAATATATGTAAAACATTTTAGTATTTAAATTTAATTTGTATTACTTTAAAACACTTGAAACATTAGCCAGAAATTACTTATTATTTTTCGAAATTGTATATATATAACTTTTGAATAATCACTTTAAAACCAGAATTATTTGCTCTTAATAGTTTATTACTTTTAAATATTACAAATTATAATTCCAATTTTTAAAATAAAATTTTACTTCATCAACTTACATATATAATTTATATAAATCATCCGATAATTAATCATCTACAGCATTCATCTCATAATAATATGGATAAAAACTTCAGAAACCAATAATACCCATTTTAAAATTATATCGAATAATTTTACTAAACATTAGATCGTTAAAAATATATGAATGTATAACATAACTCTATGTGACGCCCCACTCTGAGAGCCTCGTTAACAAAGAGTATTTCATAGATAATACTGTCGGCTAACGCGGACAATAGAGTATAATGGAAGCGACCATGTGTAATCTTACCTTAACTATTCACTAAATACGTCGAAAAGTAGAATCACATTAAAATTCGACCTATTCAATAAATATTTAAAGCAAAACTACAATGGCTATAGGATCTATCAGAAGAAAATATAACAACTCAAATGTAATTCACATCACAGAACAGTCGATCATAATATACACATAAACAGATACACAACAGAGTATACAAAATAATACATGTCAAGTGGTACAGGAGACCACAATATACAGACGAGACGAAAAAAGTATAAATATCAGAGTTACAACAGATAAGGACCACAAAAGACGCTATAACAAAATGAAGCCAGCGAATAGTCCATGCGGAAGCAAAACATGCTAAGTCCCAAAAGCACCTAACCTGAAACATCTCGGTCTGACCCGAGTATAAAATACACGGGTCAGTCTAGATAACAAATCAGTTAGATAAACTGAACAATAATAAACCTGCAAGGTCATACAGTATAACAAATATCTCTAAAAGAGATAACACAATCATCTAACATAAGATGAATCATATCATAACAAACAAGCCTCATATCATCGGCAACTCATAGAAACAAAGGATAGGAATATCCCAAAACAAGCCAAAAGGCAAATAACAAATACCAATATGGTATACAAGTTCACAAGGTGATCACTACATATCGTGTGGTTCAAAAAGACCTACACCGAGGGGCGATACCTAGGGAATATACATCTCAATTGAAACATCATAAAAATTGCTCGAGCGGTAACGAATGACCAACTCCGAAAGCAAAACAATAGGGCAACCTAATATCACCCATGTGGCGCATAACGGCCGACATCGGAAGCGATACAATAGCAACCCAATATCACCCATGTGACGCATAACGGCCAACTTCGGAAGCGATACTATAGCAACCCAATATCACCCATGTGGTGCATAACGGCCAACATCGAAAGCGATACTAAAGGCAACAAGCCAGAAGGAGACAGTCCGAAGACACTATCCCAAAGGCGATATGTGTCACAAACTCCCAGAAAGGAATCCGAAAAGTGGCAACGTGAGTCCCATAACCACCCGTTCGCACTAAACGGTTTACTATCCGTTAGTTTATTTCACACTCAAAGCAGTACAAATTTACCTCATATCATCGATAAACCAAACCTGAAGGTCAAAACAATCAATTGAATAGGTCGGGGATTAATCAGAAGGATAAACGCACAGATTCATGGTCCGTGTTTTGCCCAACCATTTAATCACCCTTCCACTTCGCTCGAAGTGCGAAATTGTGCGTGTGTTTATATAGAATATATAAATTGGAGAAACGAGCTTTTAAATGCGATTCGAGAGATTATTTTATAAAAACCCGTGGATGAAGTCAAGAGTAAGTTATCAAAGCCAAATATGCAATAACAACCACTAAAAAGCAACTTGAATCGATAAGATACGGAAAAATCAATCAAATATGCAAAATAGGCAAAACAGGCAGAACAGAGCAGGTCGGTCGACCGGACTACAGAGCTCGGTCGGCCGGCCAGATGCAGAAAACCAATTATGGCTCGGGGCAGCAGGTCGGTCGACCGGAGCCTACGCTCGGTCGGTCAAATGCTGTTTTCCAGCACTTCTTGCCCTTATCAAATGAATTCCAAATCTTTTTCAAATCAAAGCAATAGCACATGAATATTTGTTAGGAAATCATACCCAACATCAATGATAGCAAGAGAGGTAGATGTGAGTTAAAAACTCACCTTTTTACACAAAACAAAGAAGACGAAGAAGCACAAATGCAAGGAATCAACCAACTACACTCCACTTCAACACTACAAGCTTCAATCTAGAATCAAAGCAAGTATTTCCTAAGTTAAGGTTAGGAAATTACTGAAATTGAAGAGGAGGAGAGATGGAGAAGATGGAGATGAACTTACCAATAGCTTCTCTATGATTTCGGAGCAAGAATTTGGATTTGCAAGTAAACTAGGGCTAGGAGTCTCTAATTCCCATTCTCTTCCACCATTATCATTTTTTTAGCTTAAGTTTAATGAAATGAATAAGTCAATGGAAGGAAAGAAGGGCTGAGTTGGTTTATAGAACAGTTTGGGTGAAACCCAAACCCAAAAGCCCACTTAACAAATAGCAAAATTCGACGTACTCCAAATATATCAAAGCTTATACTCAAAAAGATCGCAAACGCCATTTTGGAACCAATGGAGGTAGTTTCGAGTTCCAATTCGGCCATTTGCAGAAAGTAACATTTCGGACCAAAATCTGACTAACGACGCTATATTTAAATTAAACATTTAAATATAAAATCGTTAAATATGCGGGTTATTACAGATCTCCCCTCCTTACAAAATTGCGTCTCCGCAATTTCTAGAGACGATATTTGTAACAACTACATACATACAATCAATCAAAAGAAAAGAAAATAAGCTTGAGATGAAAAGACATACTCACCGTTTCAAAGCAAGGAAAGAAAACCCAGATAAGATCGCTCGATATACTCTCTGGTTTCCCAAGTACAGTCATTGGGATTAGCGGACCATTGAACTTTAACGAGCGGCACGTCCTTGTTCCGAAGATGTCGCACCTCCGTGTCAAGCACGCGAATAGGTTGCTGTACAATAGATAAGTCCGGCGAGATCTCAAGCTCTTGCAAATCAGGAGAAGTAATAACAGAATCCGACTCCCGAAGACACTTCCGAAGTTGCGAGACGTGAAACACGTCATGAATGCCAGATAGATGAGCTGGAAGTGAAACACTATAGCCACAGGGCCAATACGTTCAGTAATAGAAAACGGTCCTATATAACGAGGAGCCAATTTTCCAGTCGTACTGAAACGCATAACCCCCTTCAAAGGAGAAACACGAATAAAAACAAGATCGCCGATCGAGAACTCGAGAGGCTTCCTACGGTTGTCCGCGTAGGATTTCTGGCGGCTCTGTGCCTCTTTCATTCTCAACCGAATAAGATCAATCTTCTCGGAAGAATCACGAACAAAATCTGGACCAAGAATAAGCTTCTCACCAGATTCTAACCAACATGAAGGTGATCGACATGGCCTTCCGTATAAGGCTTCGAAAGGAGCCATACCAATACTAGACTGAAAACTATTGTTGTAGAGAATTCTACAAGAGGTAGGTGATCCTCCCAACTACCACCGAAATCAAAAATACAAATACGGAGAAGATCTTCCAAGATATGATTCACCCGTTCAGTCTGTCCGTCAGACTGCGGATGATAAGCTGTAGAAAAATTAAGCCTTGTTCCCAAAGCTTGCTGAAGTCTCTTCCAAAAATGACTCGTGAATAAAGGATCACGATCACTCACAATAGAACTAGGAACACCGTGAAGTCTCACGATCTCCTTGATATACAACTTAGCCAAATGCGAAGCAGTCCTATTAGACTTAATAGGGACAAAATGAGCAGACTTAGTGAGGCGATCAACAATAACCCAAATACTAAAATGACCCGATCTCGAACGAGGTAGGCCGTCTATGAAATCCATAGAAATTTGATCCCACTTCCACAATGGAATCTCAAGAGGTTGAAGAAGACCCGAAGGACGCTGATGCTCGGCTTTAAAACGCTGACAAGTTATGCAATTGCTCACATAACTCGCCACATCGTGCTTCATGCCTTCCCAATAATAAAGATGACGCATATCGGTATACATCTTGCTACTACCGGGATGAATAGTATACTTAGAACGGTGACAATCATCAAGAATGTCATGCCTAAGTGCAAAGTCAGAAGGCACAAAGAGACGGTTCTTCTTACGAAGACACCCATGAGAATCAATGCTGAAATCTTGCAACGCCTCATCACAAGATCCAGACTCACAAAGCTGAATAAGATCCAACAATTCAGGATCACGCCGCTGAGCATCGGTAATACAATCCAACAAAATAGGTCGAGCTCCCAAACTAAATAATAAGATAGGAGAATCAGAAGATGAACCTCGATCACGAATTTCACAAAAAGATAGAGTTTCAAGAATATCCCATTCGGCAAACATCATAGAAATAACAGCCGAATGTTTGCGACTAAGCGCATCTGCAACACGATTACCCTTACCAGGGGTATATTGGATATCAAAGTCATAAGAAGCGAGAAACTCGAGCCAACGCTGTTGTCTCATATTGAGTTCCTTCTGAGTGAACAAATACTTTAAGGATTTATGATCGGTATAGAGAATGAAGCGCTCGCCTAACAAATAATGTCGCCAAATCTTCAAGGCAAAGACAATGGCGGCTAACTCAAGATCATGAGTGGCATAGCGAACTTCATTCGGACGTAGTTGCCTAGAAGCATAAGCAACTACCCGATCCTTCTGCATAAGAACAGCACCGAGACCACTACCACAAGCATCGGTGTAGACAACAAGATCATGATTCCCTTCGGGAACCATAAGAATAGGAGCATTAGTGAGAAGTTCCTTTAATGTCTGAAAGGAAGCTTCACACTTGTCGGACCAATCAAAACGAATGCCTTTCCGGGTAAGGCTTGTGAGAGGAAGCACAACACGGGAAAAGTCCTTAATGAACCGACGGTAATACCCCGCCAATCCAAGGAAACTATGAATCTCATGAACATTCTCAGGCCTCTTCCAATTCTGAATGGTTTCGATCTTTGAGGGATCGACAGAAATGTCATCGGAAGATACAACATGGCCTAAGAACTTAACCTTATTCTCCTAAAAGTGGCATTTGGAGAATTTGGCTCTAAGCTGATGACGACGGAGGGTACTCAAGACAATTCTCAAATGATTAGCATGCTCAGCTTCAGACTTAGAATAAATAAGGATATCATCAATGAAGACAAGCATGAACTTATCGAGATATTCCCGGAATACCCGATTCATGAGATCAACAAAAAAAGCAGGAGCGTTCGTCAAACCGAATGGCATAACGAGCCACTCGAAAGAACCATAACGAGTGCGGAAAGCGGTAAGAGGTATGCTATCCTCCGCGACTCGTAATTGATGAAAACCCGTGGCAAGGTCGAGCTGAGAAAAGACCTTAGCACCACTCAATAGATCGAACATGTCATCGATCCTAGGCAATGGATACCTATTCCTGATGGTTAACTCGTTAAGCTTGCGATAATCAATGCAAAGCCTAAGAGTTCCATCAGACTTCTTCACGAAAACAACCGCGGATCCCCATGGAGAAAAACTGGACCGAATCAACTGCTTGGACTCGAGCTCTAAAAGTTGCTTCTTAAGTTCCTCGTTTTCCTTTGTAGACATCCTCGTGGGAGGACGACTAACTGGCTGCGCGCCTGGAATGAGATCAATGCGGAACTCAATTGCCCACTTGGGTGGCAAACCCGATACAGGCTCAAAAACATCAGAAAAGTCACAAGCAATAGGAATACGAGATATATCCACATCATCTCGCGAATCAAGAGAATATAAAGCCATCTCGGAATTATGCACATCCCGAAGAACAAGAGATAACTGAGAAGGCGAATCAGGATGACAAAGATATAAAATTCTCTCAGAACAAATAATCCTGGCATCGTACCTCACTAGCCAGTCCATACCAAAAATCATATCAAAACCCAAATGAGAAACAACGTGCAGATTCGCACGGAAAGAAAAGCCACATAAAACAATCTCAATATCATCACAAAACAAGCTAAGGGTCGCGGATCCCCCAATAGGATTCGCAATCCTCAATGAAGTAACCATATAAGAAACATCCAAAGATAAATCATCAATGAGCTTTTTCGATACGAAAGAATGTGAAGCACCCGTATCGAAAAGAACTCGTATACTATGGTCATAAAATAAAATAGAACCTTCCAAAATAGATGAAGATATACCTTTGGACTGAGAAGGACCTCTAGAAGCATTCGCTACATTTAACTTGCCAGATGAAGAATTATTCGGAGCAATGGGATAAGTGGAAACACGATGACCTTCCTTCTTGCAATAACGGCAGACGAGAGGCTTAGGACAAGCTCGAATAATATGATCCGGAGAACCACAATTAAAACATTTTCGAACGAAAGGCGTTCCGGAAGACTATGGCCGAGAGCTAGGACCACCAGTCTTCTTCTTCTTAGAAGGAAAAGGCTTCTTCTGAATTGGAAACGACCTCTTGTTGGGGTTCTTAGAAGCCTCAACATCTACATCACTATCACACTCCTTCTCGACGGTCTCGAGATGAAGTGCCGAATCAACCAACTCCTCGAAAGAAAGTTTGAGCTGGAGCAACAAAGACTTCCTAAGATATTTCTTAAGGCCAGAAACAAACTTCAAATTCTTCTTGTAAGAAGTGCTGATGAATTCAAGACCATACTGAGATAAAGCCTCGAACGATGCGACATACTCAGAAACAGAAGATTTCCCTTGCTTCAACTCAAGGAAGCGACGGGTCAATAAAACTTTTTCAGATTCAGGAACGAACTTGAGTTCAAATCGTCCCCGAAACTGAGTCCAAGAGAGAGTAGACTCATCAATCTCGGCTACAAGAAGCTCATACCAATCAAGAGCATGCTCTTTTAATAAACTAGAAGTCACAAGAACTCTATCATGGTCAGAAAGATCCATGCGAGAAAAGATACGTTCGCACGTGCGAAGCCAAGCTTGGACTTCAAGAACAGACTCGGAGCCCTTAAACGGCTTTCCTCCAAGATGAACAAAATCACTACACTGACATGCAAAGGCAGACTTGCGAGGTGGAGACACTCGAGGAGGAACTGGAGGCTGAGTGCTCCTAAACAATTCCCAAAACTGATCAGCAGACATATATACGCCATCCGGATGTGAGCCACTGGATTGCCCAACACCCGAACGTCGTCCCCCGCCTCTTCCCGCCATACGCTGAAGGTAAGATAAGAACAAGATTATTCACAAGGTAGATATTGTAATATGGAATACTATGGAATTAAATGCATTCCTAGACGTATTCCCAAACTCTATCTAACCTTGATGGAATAAAGACACACGATGATTCAAAGATTTGTATCACTTGTACACTTTGATGTACCATAATATGTGCATCTATTCTGTGTTTATCATATTTTGTTCTGAACTCAGCTCCGATACCACGCTGTGACGCCCCACTCCGAGAGCCTCGTTAACAAAGAGTATTACATAGATAATACTGTCGGCTAACGCGGACAATAGAGTATAATGGAAGCGACCATGTGTAATCTTACCTTAACTATTCACTAAATACGTCGAAAAGTAGAATCACATTAAAATTCGACCTATTCAATAAATATTTAAAGCAAAACTACAATGGCTATAGGATCTATCAGAACAAAATATAACAACTCAAATGTAATTCACATCACAGAACAGTCGATCATAATATACACATAAACAGATACACAACAGAGTATACAAAATAATACATGTCAAGTGGTACAGGAGACCACAATATACAGACGAGACCAAAAAAGTATAAATATCAGAGTTACAACAGATAAGGACCACAAAAGACGCTATAACAAAATGAATCTAGCGAATAGTCCATGCGGAAGCAAAACAGGCTAAGTCCCAAAAGCACCTAACCTGAAACATCTCGGTCTGACCCGAGTATAAAATACACGGGTCAGTCTAGATAACAAATGAGTTAGATAAACTGAACAATAATAAACCTGCAAGGTCATACAGTATAACAAATATCTCTAAAAGAGATAACACAATCATCTAACATAAGATGAATCATATCATAACAAACAAGCCTCATATCATCGGCAACTCATAGAAACAAAGGATAGGAATATCCCAAAACAAGCCAAAAGGCAAATAACAAATACCAATATGGTATACAAGTTCACAAGGTGATCACTACATATCGTGTGGTTCAAAAAGACCTACACCGAGGGGGGATACCTAGGGAATATACATCTCAATTGAAACATCATAAAAATTGCTCGAGCGGTAACGAATGACCAACTCCGAAAGCAATACAATAGGGCAACCTAATATCACCCATGTGGCGCATAACGGCCGACATCGGAAGCGATACAATAGCAACCCAATATCACCCATGTGACGCATAACGGCCAACATCGGAAGCGATACTATAGCAACCCAATATCACCCATGTGGCGCATAACGGCCAACATCGAAAGCGATACTAAAGGCAACAAGCCAGAAGGAGACAGTCCGAAGACACTATCCCAAAGGCTATATGTGTCACAAACTCCTAGAAAGGAATCCGAAAAGTGGTAACGTGAGTCTCATAACCACCCGTTCATACTAAACGGTTTACTATCCGTTAGTTTATTTCACACTCAAAGCAGTACAAATTTACCTCATATCATCGATAAACCAAACCCGAAGGTCAAAACGATCAATTGAATAGGTCGGGGATTAATCAGAAGGATAAACGCACAGATTCATGGTCCGTGTTTTGCCCAACCATTTAATCACCCTTCCACTTCGCTCGAAGTGCGAAATTGTGCGTGTGTTTAAGTAGAATTTATAAATTGGAGAAACGAGCTTTTAAATGCGATTCGAGAGATTATTTATAAAAACCCGTGGATGAACTCAAGAGTAAGTTATCAAAGCCAAATATGCAATAACAACCACTAAAAAGCAACTTGAATCGATAAGATACGGAAAAATCAATCAAATATGCAAAATAAGCAAAACAGGCAGAACAGAGCAGGTCGGTCGACCGGACTACAGAGCTCGGTCTGCCGGCCAGATGCAGAAAACCAATTATGGCTCGGGGCTGCAGGTCGGTCGACCGGAGCCTGCGCTCGGTCGGTCGAATGCTGTTTTCCAGCACTTCTTGCCCTTATCAAATGAATTCCAAATCTTTTTCAAATCAAAGCAATAGCACACGAATATTTGTTAGGAAATCATACCCAACATCAATGATAGCAAGAGAGGTAGATGTGAGTTAAAAACTCACCTTTTTACACAAAACAAAGAAGACGAAGAAGCACAAATGCAAGGAATCAACCAACTACACTCCACTTCAACACTGCAAGCTTCAATCTAGAATCAAAGCAAGTATTTCCTAAGTTAAGGTTAGGAAATTACTGAAATTGAAGAGGAGGAGAGATGGAGAAGATGGAGATGAACTTACCAATAGCTTCTCTATGATTTCGGAGCAAGAATTTGGATTTGCAAGTAAACTAGGGCTAGGAGTCTCTAATTCCCATTCTCTTCCACCATTATCATTTTTTAGCTTAAGTTTAATGAAATGAATTAGTCAATGGAAGGAAAGAAGGGCTGAGTTGGTTTATAGAACAGTTTGGGTGAAACCCAAACCCAAAAGCCCACTTAACAAATAGCAAAATTCGACGTACTCCAAATATATCAAAGCTTATACTCAAAAAGATCGCAAACGCCATTTTGGAACCAATGGAGGTAGTTTCGAGTTCCAATTCGGCCATTTGCAGAAAGTAACATTTCGGACCAAAATCCGACTAACGACGCTATATTTAAATTAAACATTTAAATATAAAATCGTTAAATATGCGGGTTGTTACACTCTATTTAAATTTATTAATCACAAAGTTTACTTTGAATTACTTAGAATGTTAATTAGGTTATACTAAATATTTTCAAGAATATATATGTTTAACTTCTATATGATTTTTAAAATCAAATATCTAATATATTCTTTATTTAACTAATTTCTTTAAATAAATAAATAATAAATTACTTTATAAAATCTCATATAAACTTCTCAAAATACCTTTTATTTATTTTCTTTTATTGTGCTTTAATTATATATAATATATTATATTTTTATTCATTTTATTTTGTTTTTATTATATTTTTAGTGAAACATGGCAACCAGCTGCACCACCACCATGAACCTCTAGAGTGAATTTCTGATCGTTTGCTCCTTTCCTGGCATCATTCCATAATAATCTTCACCAATTCAATGCATACACACACACACAGAGACACGCTTGGTCATCAATCCAAATGCAAGATATAATAAGAATTAAATGATGTAAGCATAGTTATGTGAGCATAAAGACTTACCTATAGCCTTCTTTGCTTCGCTCCTATGCGCGCAGAATTCCAGAACTTCAAGGCACCATCAAAACTTTAATTTCCTCTTAAGCATATGTATCTATTCATATGGAGTTGCATGGATTTGAATTATAGAATTTATAATAGTTTATTTTATGTGTTTTTGATTTGCTAAAGGAAAAGGATTTCATACTTTTAGTTTCAGGAAGGAGAGATAAAATGATTAAGAGAGGTATACGTGAGTGTTTTCTAAAGAAAAGGGAAGTCTCGAAATAGAAAATTCTAGATTCAGGGATAATGGAATTGGGCTTAATTTAGGTTTGGGCTTATCTTCTATATATATATATAGAATAATTTCTGTTTAATTCAAATTACAATAGATTCTATTTAATTCAAATTACAATTAAATTCTAATTAAAAATTATATTCATATTTCTCAAGCAATTTCTCAATATTATTAAATTTCACAGTATTTATTTCCTATATTATAACTAATTTAGAAATTCAAATGTTACATATTTATATTACAAACCCTTCTATTAAATAATTTACAAATCCAAAAATACTTAATTCCAAAAATATTTAATTTTGTTGAATACTTCATTATTTAATATCGTTCAGATAAACCCAAAATTATTCTTGTTTCATCTTAGAATTCATTTTTAAACAATTAAATTACTATTATTAACTTTAATTAATTACTATTTAAAATATGAGTTGGTACAGACTTTCCCTCTTAGGAAAATTGCGTCCTCATAATTTCCCATTGGGGAAAATCCATAACTAGTTAATAACTCTAAACTTACCTGTATCACTTCCAATTATATTTCAATATAAAACAAATAGACTTCAAAACAAGTTCACAACACATAAAACAACATAAAAATCAATGATTAGACCTTTCTATTTGTGGCTTATCGAAAAAAAAATCATTTTTACCTTTTAAAATATTTAAACACTTAATTCAAAGTCCACGTTTTAAAGAATAACAATTTACAATAATAAGAAAATATCAAATACTTCATTTTTAAATTTTTATTAAAACTGAAAATTACATTCATAATTACAAAGCATTTTGTAATAAATCCACATGCTAATTATGTTTTAAAGATTCTCATTTTATACATAACTTAAATATTACTCAAAATTTAACTTTCCATTAAATAAAATTCGGAATATTTTAAGAAAACCCAAAACTATATTAACAAAATTTTGACTATTTTACTAGAATATCTTATTATAAACAAATTTCTTTTCCAGTACTATTTTTCGAAACTCTTATTTTATATTTCTTTTCAAAATGATTCTCAAATAAATAACTTCCTTAAATATCATAAATTTTACAATTCCCAAAATTCTCTATTGCTAAAAATTTCTCTTCAATTTAAAAGTAGAATATCAAAAACCATGCTTTATAAAATTCCAAAATAAAGATCATCAAATTCTATCCTTTAACATTTAGTAGTACATATAACCAAACGGAAATCTTCCTTTTTCTCTAAAATATAACAAACTTTTAAAATAAAATGCATGTCCTAAGTTTTAATATTACAACTTTATTACAGTCATTTATAATACTTATTTATCACTTTATTACCATAAATTTTAATATTTATAAAAACTTATTCAAATCTCCTTCAATTATTCAAAAACACCACATCATTCATTTTGACACACAATTCGTAATAATATTTAATTATAAAAAAATTCAAAACATAACCCATAATATTACTTTTAAAACATTATTCAAAATTCACAATTTATTTTATTGATTTTACTCTATTTCTTCCAACTAACTTTTTTTAAGAATTTAAAACTAATTTGGTTAAAAATTTGCACATTCATTTGTAAATTAACACAATTCTACATTTCAAAATAGTAAACCTCTAAATTAAATATTCTTCCAACTAAAAGTATAAAAACTTTATAATATTCCAATATTTATATCTATATCAAAAATTCATCCAATATACACATTTATATTCACAAATTTCAAACAATATAAAATATAATGATGTTGTCCCACCATTTAATATAGTGATTAAATAATATTAATTGGATGTATTATTGACCATGTAATCAATATTGCCTCGCTAGTGACCTTAGCTACCCGTCAATGTCCAATGGCTATAAACATCGGTTAAAACATATCCAAACAAAAAATGTCTTTTGCAACATTTTCCCGAAATAATAAATATAGACGCTTATTTCAAAGTCATTTCAAATATTAACTTCAAACATCGCTTTCAAAATAACTAACTTCCTCAAAATATTATTTAAAATATTTACCCATTTCAAAATACTTTAATTTTCTCAAAATATTTATGCATATCCTAAAATTTTGTGTCCAAATATCTCTTTCTAGTGTTGTAGAATTGCTATCGAATACGTATGCATCCGCATCGACTGAAATTCTCAACACGCTCAATGGACAAAATAAAACAGATTTGTTTCTAAGATTTCTATAGCATAATTTATATAATTCTTAATATACTTGCCTTTATAAAATAATATTAACTTATGTTAACTTAATCAAATACTATATTTTATAATAGAATTTCTAATTAAAACATTTTCCAACGAGCTATGTATATATATATAATAAAAAAATCTTTCCCAAAAATACACTCATCAATTTTAAAACATTTACATACATACTCTACATATACAACAAACAATAAATCACTTTTGATACTTTAAACATCACACCATAATAAGCAATCATCAAACATATAATGCATACTTTTCAAAAGTTTTCTAACTAAAACACCTGCTTAGCTATATTTATATTTATATATGTCAAAAGTCTATATTTCTAACAAATACTTTATACATCAAAAAAATTTCAAACACCCAATAAATATACATACACACACACACATATACATACACACATTTATATACATACATACATATATACATACATACATACATACATACATACATATATATAGATGATAAGCCATTTCAATAAACGTTATACTATACCAAACAAATTCCATATCAATTATTTAAAGCAGATAAAGATAAAAAATTAGATCCATTTCTCTACTTTATAAATGTACACAACGAAGCAAATATATATAAAAAATAATAAACCATGCATTTAACGGAAAACTATCCATTAGCTCTCGCTATGCACTCTAATCAATATCAAATCAATGTATTACAATTGAATGTTAAACCACCAAAAGTCTAATATTCAGTACCAATACAAATACTACCAGTTGGACTAACTCTATTTGTCCTCACCACTTAAACCATTTTTATCTCATACTCAAAACAAATTAATGGAAAATTATATTGATATAAAATATCAAGTACGTCACTTAATGATTACCGTAGTAATCATCGTATACTCCTACTATCTCTTTATTATAGGGTCACTACCCAACATACCCAAGGTGATAAAGGCTCTAAGTCTCATCTAAGCTCAAGACTCATGTCTGCTATATATTATGTATTATCCCGAACGTTGCCTTGATACCAAGTGAAACACCCTACCTCTATATCCATCTTATCTAAGAGTGTTACTAAGTAATACTTCTAGAAAATACGGAGAATGAGAATGTATGGGGTGCACATATGAATATACCATTGGACTAATATTAGTACATATTTAAACATTAAGTAAACAACTCACCTACACGTACGCAGTATCGGCAAAAAGTAATAGACACATATGCCTCCAAGATATAACAATACACAATATACAATGAATATAAGAGAACATTTAATAAGAATCATAGCAATAATATATATAATACTGAATATACAAGGTATATACAATATATAATGCAAGAATATACATACGTGAAACCATATAATTCTCAAACTAAAACAATAATACAATATACATGCCTCCTCTATGCCTAAAAAACGCATGGGCCGGTCTTATTGTCCCTATACCTGAAATGTTTTTTGTTGACCTGAGTATCACGTAAATAACATACGGGTCAGACTACATCTAAATCAAGGATGAATACATATATGTGACATGGTATATAGAAGGAGTAATAGCACGATAACATAATCAGAATATTTAAGACAATAATTATAATGTCAATATATACGTATGTGGAAACGTATGCATGATATATAACAACAACAACATAGATATTCATCGGAACATTACATATCACAAATGTCACTAAACTCTGTACAAATATGTCATCACCCATATAGAACCACGTCCAGAAATCATAGAATCAACATTGAATGTGTGAATCTTCCATATCTCGAAATCATCATCAAAAATCCAGAAAACATCTATAAGTAAGATATCACCAAGTATAATTGAACCAGCACATAGCATTACTTAAATATATCTCTCGATCTCAATAAAAGAAACAACATCATCAATATATATAGGACAGGATGCATATTAAAATAATGATATGAGACTCCACTGTACTTTAGACATCTATCCGGATATAATCTCATCTCCTCATATATAAGTAAATCAGAATATATCATGACGGAGAATGATTGTATTTTGTCTCATCGCGCTGATCTCAGTAGTATATTTATTTTTGTATTTCGGTGTTCGATACGTTGTAAAATCTGTGAAACAATTAGCCATACCGGTACCCATCTTAAACTTCTGGGCTTTCTTATGTCTATTCACTTATCCACTGGTTCAAATCAAATAGCTGTTTGCTTTTATTAATTCCTGAATTCACTTGCCTGGCTTTCTCTATTCCCGATGGTTAATATATGTTGGTTCATTTCCAAACTCCTTTCTTCATTTCAGCCTGTTGATTTATTCAGAGAAAATAATAATAATATAATATATATAAAATTACATTATCATATGCCTAGAACCGCCTGTTCTCCCTTTTTCTACTTGCTTGAGTTTATTTATATAGATTTTGGAAATCAGTTTGCTTGAGAAACCCAATCGCTCCTCTCTCTTTTACCGCACCTCGCAGTCCACCTGCTTGGCCTCATGAACTCATGTAAACCCATCATTCGAACTGCACACATGCGGCCACCGTTGTCGAACCTTCTCTAGTCAGCCACCACTACCTCCACGACCACCATGTCGATCTCCAACCACCACCTTGACATCCTGACAGCCCACCTGCACGTACTCCCTCTAACCAAGCCTCTACGTCCTTATAGCCGAGGCCATGCAACAACCACCAACCCAAATAGATTCGGCTGCACTTCCGTTGCTCCCTCTCCCGCTCGCACACCGCCCAATCTTTGACCCATATCGCCTCACCCAAATCCTTTCTTTCCTACGCAGCCAACCTCCCATGGTCGCAGCAGTGTTTTCCCGAGCCTCCAGCCCTTCGTTTTCCACTTGCCAGCACACGAGAACATTGCCTCTAACAAAACTTAACACGTAGATCTGCACCCCTTGACACTGCCTCAACCTATGCCCGGCGCCTTCCTGAACCAGCCCACACACTCCGACCATCATCCCACTCCACTGCCTTTGCTCCGCTCAGCCTCGTCTCTATCTACCCCTTCCCTTCATCCGCCACCTAACCTTGTTCCTCTACGTGATGCAACCAGATCCATACCCGTAAGATGCTCACCACTATTTTGAAGACACCTCCTTCTTTGCAAAACCCAGATTTTGTTCGTCACCATCAACCTCTGTTTTGTATTAGTGCCGAGCAGCTCTTATATCATTTTGAAAGAAAAAAGTGTTATATATATTGTAAGTTCTATACCGTTCTTTGAATAATTATATATATATATATATATATTTGTTTTCTGTTTTGCAAATTCTCTCTTCTATTATAAAATTAAATTAAATATATATATATATAATTGTAATTTTAAATATAATATAGAGATTTATTTTATATGTGTTCAATTTAAATATTGATTTTAAAATATATATATATATATATATATATATATATTATTTCGCTATGTGCTCAAATTGAATATTGATTTTAAACTGTAATATATAAAGGTTTATTTGAAATATATGAGTAAACTTTAGATTTTTAAAAATTTATATTTTGTTTTCATCGAATCTAGTTTATCATGTCTTGATATTGTTTCGTCGCTATCCAGAATTGGTCGCATCAGCTTTTGCTTTCCTTTGGGTCCGTGTCCATATCAGTGTAGGCGTCGTGTTAATTTCTTGTTATTCTCTAGCCACGAAAGGCGAGCAATCACTCACAATTAACATTCTTATATTTAGTAAATTTAATTCAAATGAAATGACGATTGAAATGTGCTGTTAAATTTTAATTTGTTAGTAATTAAATTGTTGAATATGATGTGTTATTTAAATTACTCACCCATGATTGATATATGACACCATAACATTGTTGTGTGTGTATATATATATATATATGATATTTAAATTGTTAATTATAATGCATGTTGTAATTGATATTATGCTATTGTATATGATTATTTTATTGTTCTCACTCTACATGTTTCCTGTTAGTTTAGAAATCTCTATGGGTTGAAATGATACATACCCGAACGATCTTATAGATTAGGTGAAAATCGTTATAGGTTGAAATAATAAACCCAAACAATTTCATTTGAAATTTTGAGATTGCGGGTTGAAATGATATAAACCTATAAATTTAAAATAATTACATAATGAAATGATAAATATCCGTATCACATGACCATAGGATGAAAACTATATACGGCCACCGTTGGTCTATTTTTGAACCCGATTTCCATGGTTTTGAAAGTAAATATATGGATTTTAATAAATATTGATTTTTATAATATAATATATAAATTTTAATTTCATATATGTGTAAATTTTAGATTTTTAAAAAACTATACATCTGAAAATTTCAAGTTTTTAAGTTAATTTTGATTTTTTTAAGATTTCACTTATAATTTAATTATTTTCAAATATATAAAATAAAATTTAATATAAAATAAATTTAATATAGAATAAAATTTAATAATAGGATGTAATTTAATAAAATTTGATTAGTATGTATATATATAATGTGTTTAAGTATTTAAATAAAAATTTTATTAATATTTCAAAATAGATTTTGTAACAAAATTTAATAAAATATGGTTGGAAAGAAAAATTGAAATTGATTTGAAATATTATTTGTTTAAGAATTGGGTATAAATAAGAATTGTTTTGAAATTATTGATTTTCAGATTTTAAGAAGACGATTTTATAAGTTTATAACTTTATTTTGAGTAAGGTGATTTAATGAATATATTCAAATTTAAACAAAATTTGTAATTGAATATTTAACTTTGATTTAAGTTTGAATTTGAGATTTTATTTAAATTTTCATAAAGGTGACTAAGTGAATACTTCAGAATTAAATAAATTAAAGTTAGATATTTAATATTTAATTTTGATTCAAATTTGTAATCTAGGATTTTATTTAAATGCTTATGAAAATGAAAAATTAATATATTCAAATTTAAATAAAATATAAGTTTAATTTTGAAATATAAGAAATTTATCATATTGAATTATTGTGAATTGTTTGAATATTTGAATTTTGAAACCTATTGAATTGGAAGTGGTTTAAATTTGAAGTTCAAACCTGGATTTGAAATCAATATAAATTAAAATGGTTTAATGAGAATGTGAATTGATTTGTGAAATTGGAAGAAATAATTCTAATTATATAAAATATTTTACTATATAAATACTATTTTTCATATATAACTATTTTTAAATATAAACTATTTTTTTATTTATAACTTTTTCAATATACAAACTATTTTCAATATTTAAACTATTTAAGTTGGAACCTTTATGATTTAAAGTGAACATGATTTCAAAAATGATATGATTTCTAAAGTGATATGATTTCGAAAGTGAATATGATTTCGAAAGTGATATGATTTTGAAATGAATATGATATTTTCATATAAAGTATGAACTGTTTTGAAACGAAATGACCACGGTGTGAAATAATCGTTTGGTTATTAAAGAGACCTGGATCAGATATTAACATACTCTTTGTCAATACCAAAAACCACTTTAACAACCGTGTACGTGGTGGAGATTCTAGAATGAAGTAGGATAGTTTGGCGACAATTCTATATGAGGTATTATGCATCTTCCAAATATCAATTTATTTTAAACCACATTAGTTTTAAAATGTTTTAATTATCTCTTAAATTAACATATTCCAAAAATACGATCTTCCAAACAATTATTTAATAAAAGTGTGTCCACTTTGTCTCGTTTGAATGTTAATGAATCCCTACCGAGCATGTTGGCCAAATGTCCATGACCAGAATATCTAAAGCATCCAATCGGTAATTTAACACTCACAAAAAAAAAATATCACAAATCCTGTAACGACCCAGAATTTTTATTAATTAAAATTTGTATATTTAATTAATTTTAAATATTAATAAGTCAAATTTATAAGTCGAATAAATTTTATTTCGAATAATTTGATTTAATTGAATAATTAAATCGATAATTTAATATGTGAAAATACAGAAATAATTGAATATTGAGTTATAGTTTGATGGCTTATGTTGAGCTAATTAATAGCACAAATGAGCCATACTTATGATAAACACATCATTTAAACTCACTTATGACCCAAAAAAGAGATTGTAATTTCATTAATCGTTGAATTATATGATCTAGAGAGTGGATGTATCTCTAAATTGTCATTTAACTTTCATATTTTTATCTATTTTTCTTTTGCTAGTTTTTGTTAGTTTCTTACATTTCTAGCTAATCACACTCTTCAATTTCTAGCTTGCGGTTATTTTTAAATTTAAATTCGTTCGACGGTTTTCTAAACCGATAGAATTTCAGTCGACGAACAGTGATTACGTACCTTGTTTTAATATATAAAATCATTATTTCACAGATCATAACTCCAAATTTATCTAACTTATATTCTAAATCGATCAGTTCAAAATGAACCATGCAATAGTTACAAATATAACATCTAAATCATTATCCCATTCAAAGTTCATTTTAATTAATATTAATTTGTCAAATTTGTAGGTGGGTATATTCTTTCCCTTTAATAGAAATATGCCCCCCAATTTGCCTTAAGAAATAATCGCCAACCCAGTACATAAAATATCACTGCCTATGCTTAATCATATAAACATACATAAAATATAGAGAAGTACACCGGTCACAAATTTATAACCAAGTACGACAAAATCAAGCACATATTCACAAAAAGGAAAGCAAATTTTCATGCACATAATACAACAACACATACATTTCCACAACTATGCAACCAAAACTATAACATGCAAAAGTGACACCCCATCAACAAAGAATAAAACAATATACCAAGGGTTATATCTATCACAAGGCATCCCATGTATCCTAACAATCCAACCGTTATAGCCCACAAAAAAAGCACACAACAAAACTCATATTGGTTCAAATGTGAACATATAAGTAACCGAATAACCTAATAATCAGTATAGTACATCATTATATACTATACTGAAGTCCACCACCACTCTAAGATCAATATCGCATAAGCAATGTCGTTTATGTAGGTTACCATGTCGTCACATCAATATAACATGCTTGGAATTTGCCTAATGTCAAGATTCCCAAAACGGAGTAAATATACCTAACATTGAGGAGATAATAAGAAAACATATGCCAATGGTTTACAATCATGTAATATTTTCTATCTCCATCATTTGATTTACCATAGGAATATATATGAATATTGGTCTAATCTTCCCAGCCTTCCAGCTGACTTGCTTAATACAAGTCCAGACTACCATTCATTATGCTAAACGTTAGATGGACATCTCTACTTCTCCCGATCTCCTTATTGTGAAGGAATAGATCAGGTCGCCTATAGTAATCAACTGGATCCATGCCAAAGCATTTACAGCATCTATTGCATTTGTATTAGCATATAACATTGCCTTAATCCTTTGTTTCACTATAGACACATTTATGAAGGTTTTAAATTTGCCAGACTCCCAGTCGACTGGCTAAATATAAATCCAGGCTATCAGTCACTGTATGAGACATTACATGGCTATATCCAGCTCTCTCTATTCCCTTGTGAGTGAAGGAGCAGATCATGACACCTATAATAACGAACTAGAGCCATGCTAAAGCATTCAACAGCACCTATCATATTCATCAATAGCATAAAACATTACAAGACTCATCAACATCGAGTATCTTATCATATAAACATGGTGTACCATGCTCTGATCATTATCACATGATCCTTACGAAGCATCCTCAATCATCTATACTAGCCCATAAGGCAATAATTCCAACGTTTTATTTGTTAAATGTCTAGTGTACTAAAACAGATAGCACGCTACAATAAACTCGTCGCACAAGTTTATTAATTAGAATTCCGCTACGCTTGAATTCTGTATTAGATAAATGTAACAATAAGTTACGTTGTAAATAAATTACAACAACAACGTTATACTATTGTAAGAAATAGTATAATTTATAAACGGGAAAGATTACCGTGAATCTAACCTGTATATAAAGGAAATTCCATCTGAGGCTTGTCGTAACAATTTCCTTAAGAATTTTATTTCAAAACTCTCCCAAGATACAACAGACGTAATCTGCACGAGATTGTAATGAGTATGTCAACTCTGTGATATATATATGGAATATAGAGCAGTGGAGCAAAGAAGCAGAAGAAATTAGATTGGAATAGGATGAGAATGTGATCAGTATTCTCTCTTATTTATAATTTCGTCTGCATCCCTTCGAACAGTCGCGTCTGCTTGACGGGTCGCACCCGTTGCCTTTTGGTCGCTGGTGTTCGTTAACGGGTCGCACCCGCCCGTCCAACGGTACTGTTTCATACCTGCTCGCACTGTTTCGCCCGCGCCTGTTCAGTCGGGTCGCACCCGCTTGCGTCGGCGTCCGCTTCAATCGGCTCGCTCGCACCTGTTTGCTTCTAACGGGTCGCACCCGTTTACTGTTCGCGTCCGTTCATGAACAGTCGCATCTACTCAGGCAAAAAACCCTGCGTCTGTTCACCCGCCCGCTTCTCTTTAAATTCCAGGCCCAGCCCAGTTTCAGACGAAGCCCAAAACCGTTTAACAATGGCCTAGTAAAAAGAATGGTCATTTTAGACCCGTACCCGTACCCGTACCCGAGCCCGGCCCGGTTCGGTCGGACGGACGGCGGCGGCGGCGCGCGCGCGCGTGTGTGGTGGTGATGCATGATCTCCCTCCTCACAACGAAGCATACATTTGGGAGCCCCAGGCCCCCAACCTGCACTTGAGAAAACCATATATAAACCAATATAGCTCTCAAGAATTTGGCGATGTGGGACTTTGTATATTTCCATTCATTCTAGCTTTAGGATTTAAGCCTTTAATATTCTCATAGAGCCGACCCAGCTCACACTAACATAGGTGATCGCAACCATTAAGAGTATCCTACATATACCCCACTTGTTATTTTCAAGATATGGTCATCATTAAAAAACATAGTTTTAACCTTTAACTACTTCTGTAGGTATGCATTATATTTTGCACCATAGGAATGGAGTAGGACCAAGTCCAGACAAATGCATTACTTCTTGAGTTACTCATAACTGGTTTGCCTATTGATCCTAGTCCGTGGGATCTCCAGTCGCTAGGATAGGTTTCCGTATAAGGTAACTCTTGTTGGTTTAGGCTTTTTTAAACCCATTCCCCTCGATGCGCAGTCAATTTTCTCTCTTGATAAACCTTTAGTAAATGGATCCGCTAGGTTATCATTTGTTCTCACATAATCTATGGAAATAGTTCCATTTGAGAGTAACTGCCTAACTGTATTATGGCGTCGACGAATATGTCGTGACTTTCCATTATACACAAAGTTTTGCGCTCTGCTTAGCGCTGCTTGGTTATCACAGTGTATGCATATGGCCGGTACAGGTTTAGGCCAAAACGGAATATCTTCTAAAAAATGACGAAGCCATTCTGCTTCTTCGCCTGCTTTATCTAATGCAATGAACTCTGATTCCATAGTGGATCGAGCTATGCATGTTTGTTTAGTAGATTTCCATGACACCGCTGCCCCTGCTAGGGTAAAGACATAACCACTCGTTGATTTTGATTCCTCTGAATCTGCAATCCAGTTTGCATCACTATATCCTTCTAAGACGGCAGGATATTTTCCATAATGTAAGGAATAGTTAGTGGTATTTTTTAAATATCCAAGCACTCTCATTAGTGCTTTCCAGTGTTCCTTCCCTGGATTGCTTGTATACCTGCTCAATCGACTTACTGCATAAGCTATATCTGGTCTGGTGCAATTCATCAGATACATTAAGCATCCTATTACACGAGAGTATTCCAGTTGCATTACACTCTCATCAGTGTTTTTATGCAGTACTTCCGATGGATTAAAGGGTGTATTTACTCCTTTAATTACAAAGTTTTGAAATCTTTCAATTACTTTTTCTACATAATGTGATTGAGATAACTCAATTCCATTCGATGTTCTTATTATTTTTATTCCCAAAATAATATCTGCAACACCCAAGTCTTTCATGTCGAAATTGTTGATCAACATTTTCTTTATGGTCTCAATTACCTGAGTATTTGGACCGAATATTAGCATATCGTCCACATATAGACAAATCATCACATATGATTGCCCAACCTGTTTGTAATAAACACATTTATCACATTCATTTATACGAAAACCATTTTTCATCATGACACTATCAAATTTTGCGTGCCATTGCTTTGGAGCTTGTTTTAGTCCGTATAATGATTTGACTAATCTACAGACTTTGTTTTCATTTCCTTTGGAAATAAATCCCTCAGGTTGCTCCATGTAAATCTCCTCATCGAGATTTCCATTTAAGAATGCTGTTTTTACATCCATTTGATGAATCTCTAGATTATAAATGGATGCAATTGCTATTAACATTCTTATAGAGGTTATTCGTGTAACCGGTGAATAGGTATCAAAGAAGTCTACTCCTTCTTTTTGACGATATCCTTTGGCTACTAATCTGGCTTTATACTTGTCGATAGAGCCATCTGCTTTCATTTTCTTCTTGAAAATCCATTTGCAGCCAATTGGTTTTATTCCTGGTGGAATATCAACAATTTCCCAAGTTTTATTACTTAGAATTGAATCAATCTCACTTTGGATTGCTTCTTTCCAACATGAAGATTCAGAAGATGACATTGCTTCCTTGTACGTTTGAGGTTCGTGTTCTAACATATAAGTTAAAAAATCCGAACCAAATGATTTGGAAGTTCTTGCCCTTACGCTTCTTCTTGGTTCAACCTTCTCGTTGTCCTGATGAGTTTCATCTTCACGTGTCTCATCTCTGTTATCTCTTGTCCTTTTTGGGACAGGATTTCCATCGTTTCTTTTATGTGGAAACACATCTTCAAAAAACGAGGCATCTCTTGATTCCATGATTGTATTTACATGAATATCATTTATATCAGACTTGAATACCAAAAATCTATAGGCACTACTATTTTGGGCTGGCCCAAGATAATAACAGTCTACTGTTTTTGGTCCAAGTTTGACTCTCTTGGGAGGCGGAACTGGAACTTTTGCCAAGCACCCCCACACTTTGAGGTATTTAAAGCTTGGTTTGTGTCCTTTCCATATCTCATATGGAATTGTTCCCGTTTTATTGTGAGGAACTTTGTTTAATATGTGATTAGACATATTTAAGGCTTCCCCCCACAAGTTCATCGGCAGACCAGAAGTTAAAAGCATGGCAGTAATCATGTCTTTTAACGTTCTGTTCTTCCTCTCGGCTACACCATTTTGTTGTGGTGAATATGGAGCTGTTGTTTCATGAATTATACCATTTTCGGCACAAAACTGTTCAAATGGTGATTCATATTCTCCACCTCGATCAGATCTCAATATCTTGATCTTTTTATTTAACTGATTTTCTACCTCAGCCTTGTATTTTATAAACGCGGTTATTGCTTCATCCTTACTATTTAAAAGATATACATAACAATATCGCGTATAATCGTCAATAAAAGTAATAAAATACTTTTTCCCACCTCTTGTAGGTAGTGATTTAAAATCACATAAATCTGTATGTACCAAACCTAATGGTTCGGTGCTTCTGTCAACAGATTTAAATGGTTGTTTGACCATTTTTGCTTCTACACACGTCTCACATTTGTAGTTCTTATCTACTTGGAAATTTGGAATCAATCCCAAGTTTGATAATTTCTTCATTTTTCGGAAGTTTATGTGTCCTAATCTATCGTGCCATAGTAAAATTTCGTGCTCAAGCAAGTAAGAGACTTCAATTTTATTATTAGCACAATCAGAATACATAGATTTATTGCCCGTAACGGCTACATTTGCCTTAAATAGGCCATCACATAGATATCCCCTTCCGATATACATTCCAGCTTTGGACAGAACCATCTTGCCTGACTCAAACACCATCTTGAATCCCTTCTTTGATAGGACTGCACCAGAGATGAGATTCTTGCGTATGTCTGGAACGTGAAGCACGTCATTCAATTTGACAGTTTTTCCAGAAGTGAACTTGAGGATAACTGTTCCACTTCCTTCGATCATGGAAACTGCAGAATTACCCATGTAGAGTCTTTCTTTCTGATCGAATTTCTGGTATGTTGAAAACATGGATTTTTCAGAGCAAACATGACGAGTAGCACCTGTATCAACCCACCATTGGTTAGAGTTCTGAATCAAATTGCATTCAGAAATAACCGCTGAAAAGTTGGACTTATCCATTTTCATGTTGTCAACTGTTAACATCTCTGTTTTAGTGTAAAACAGTAAAATTCTTAAGATGTTAAATGTCTAGTGTACTAAAACAGATAGCACGCTACAATAAACTCGTCGCACAAGTTTATTAATTAGAATTCCGCTACGTTGGAATTCTGTATTAGATAAATGTAACAATAAGTTACGTTGTAAATAAATTACAACAATAACGTTATACTATTGTAAGAAATAGTATAACTTATAAACGGAAAAGATTACCGTGAATCTAACCTGTATATAAAGGAAATTCCGTCTGAGGCTTGTCGTAACAATTTCCTTAAGAATTTTATTTCAAAACTCTCCCAAGATACAACAGACGTAATCTGCACGAGATTGTAATGAGTATGTCAATTCTGTGATATATATATGGAATATAGAGCAGTGGAGCAAAGAAGCAGAAGAAATTAGATTGGAATAGGATGAGAATGTGATCAGTATTCTCTCTTATTTATAATTTCGTCTGCATCCCTTCGAACAGTCGCATCTGCTCAGGCAAAAAACCCTGCGTCTGTTCACCCGCCCGCTTCTCTTTAAATTCCAGGCCCAGCCCAGTTTCAGACGAAGCCCAAAACCCGTACCCGGCCCGGACGGACGGCGGCGCGCGCGTGTGGTGGTGATGCATGATCTCCCTTCTCACAACGAAGCATACATTTGGGAGCCCCAGGCCCCCAACCTGCACTTGAGAAAATCATATATAAACCAATATAGCTCTCAAGAATTTGGCGATGTGGGACTTTGTATATTTCCATTCATTCTAGCTTTAGGAATTCCAACATTATTATACCCAAAAAATTGTTCTTCAGCTTTTTACCCGACTGAATACAAATTCAGTCGTCTTGCCACCTAAGTTCTGACGACTGGGTGACAATTTAAACGTCCAAAATTTCTTAAATTACACTATAAACTTGTGGGTTCCTACAGTTAATTTCAGACCAATGATGATTACAGACGTTTGTTTGTGTATCACAATTTTCCTATTAATTGTTAAGTTCTTTACTAACATCAGTACTAGCTTTTATATGTTTCCTAATCATCTAACTTAAGCTAATACTATACAACAGTACAACTATTCAAACAATCCAACATACATTGCAACGAGTAATTCATAAGCATACAAAATGAATAAGATCTAAGTTATGCTAAAAGTGAAAAATAACTGCTTATATAATAATTATTATCTTTGTGATTTACAAAGTGTTTTAATTATTTATAAGGGCCGAAATAGTAAATAATCCATTTTCCAACCCATGTATGTACAGATCCAAAATCATACATATAAAATATATCCGAACCTAGGGTTTATTTTCTAGCTTATTCTGTTTTATAGGTTTATAGATAAGATCAATAGTAAGCTCATTTATTCATGTTCAGTTCAATATAAATGTCGGATTTACTAAATTATACTAACTTGGGTATATGGGTAAAATAATGCCTCAAATTTCAAGTTATTTAAATTATCCATTTTATAAGTCCATAAGGAAAAATGTTGTATAAGTGTATAGCTGCCAACTTGATAAATTTATGGGTCCATAGGTGTAAATAAATCTTTTTATTATTTATTTATATTTAACTGAATTTTAAAACGGTCAAATATAACTAAGTCTCTAATAGCATTTCTAAACATCATTTTCCTTGAACCAGATCATATGGATCAAAATAAATGTATGATGGACACTAATAAATGTATGATGAGTTTCTCATCACAATCATCTAAATTTGAATTCGTAGTCATTATTGCTCCTTAAGTAACCTCCTCACACAACTTAGTCGATCCAAATACAAAGTCTTTCTCATCTTAAGAAACCATTTCATCCCGTTATGACTAAAACAAAATATGTTCCTTAACTTCCCTTTAGTCCTTTCCATGCATTCCACAACCTTAGGAACCTACCACATCACAGGACTATCATATAGAACAAGCAATATAATTTAACATATAAGGGATATGATCAGTACAAGAAGATAATAAAACAAAACAAAACAACTAAGAATGAGAAAACACCAAACAAGCAAACAACGGTACGACAAGGCATGGACACATTATAACATAATATATGTGACTAGAATTATAACTAGCACACGACCCCTCTTATGAATGTCTATTCTAGCCCACTTCAACTACATTTTTCTCCATGCATAGGTCATCATAAATAACCATCAACTTAATGTGGCATGATGGTGGTCAAACGTACATCCAAAGCATACAAAAATCAACTAGTACATTCTCTCATCTTACTTTTAACCGAACCTAAGGTGTAAATTATTCTGCTCTAAATGGTTTAAACTTACCCAAGGCTTAGGTAATCGAAAGGACAATTTTTCGATAAAGGCATCGGAAAAAAATAAAATATAGAAGTAGGCCTCGGCAAAAACTAATTTTCAAAATAGGTCGCGTTTAGTTATAACTTGCGCATTTATGGAATGCGCAAGTTATAATTTTTTAAGATAGAGCTTGCGCAGTCCATAATTGCGCAAACATCAGTTTAAAGCTTGCGCGATTGTGCAATGCGCAAGTTTATTTTCGGGCATCAAAAAGACAGAGAGCTGAATCTGAGATTCATTTCTCCCCCAAACCCGATTTTTAACAAAAACCTCCTCATTCCCAATCTCAAATTCATTTTTTTTTATCTATTTCTTCAATCAACTACTAGATTAAGCATAAAATGGAAGCAAACTCTTCTTCTTCTTTGATTAGAGGTAAGTTTGATTGTAAATTGATTACTACTTTAAAAATGATTGTTGTTGTTAATGGAAGAGGTAGTCATGATGATTTCGATGTCAATGTGCTTTAATTATTGGTTTCTTTGTTGAAAATGCCAAAGGATTTGAAGTATTCATATAGCCAAAACCCTAACTTTGTACGAAGGTTTTGTAGTGACAAACGGTTGTTGTTGTTTGTAGAATTGTCTTTCGGACCTGAAGATAGAAGTGTTCTCTATCTTTAAGAACACCATCGGAGCCGAAACGATACATTAATGGAGGTAAATGTTCGATATTGTAAAACAAGGGAATGCAAATATCAAGCACCAATTTTATTTATTTTTTATACATTTCAAGGTGTTGAAACTGTGAAGATATGCGACCATTCAAGCAAGCTCAAGGAGATCGATTATAAAGATCCAAGATTGGAGCCGAATCTACGAATCGCCAGATTTTGGCAAGCTATGCAAATCGACTACATTCGTCTCGACCATCACCTTATTACCGCTTTATGCGATAGATGGAGGCCGGAAACAAATACGTTTCATATGACAGTCGGTAAGATGACAATGACTCTAGTGGATGTGCATTTTATTTTTGCTTTTAAAGCAGACGGTCGTCCGGTATGTTTGCAAAATTTAGATATAGATTATATCGAATTGGCTCATGACTTGCTTGGTATTTTTCCACCTAGAGAGGCGGTTAAGTCTAAAAGAGAATTATCAATGACTTGGTTTAAAAGTGAATTTTCCAAACCACTACCCGAGGGGGCGACCGATTTAGATATACTTCGCCGCACTCGTGCCGTGATATTGTATTTTTTTAGTTGTCGATTATTTTTCGATCATTCGAAAGGGAGATTAAGTTTGAAATTTTTACCTTTTTTGGATGATTTGACTAACTATGGTTATCATTCTTGGGGTAGTGTTGTTCTATGCTATCTGTACAGTGAGTTGTCACTGGTTGTCTTGCAACGTCGAAAAGTTTTAGGGGGTTCTACACGTTTTTGCAACTATGGTCATGGTCGCATATTGCTATTGGACGACCGTCTATTAGAACTCCTACCAACTTAGATCTGTATCTTCTATTCAAGGCCACATGGAATTGTGCTAAGAGTTGGCATGAGACGCTAAGAAATGTACAGTTTTACCGTAATGAGTTGGATTTGTTGACGGAAGATGCGGTTATATGAAAACCGTATTCATTAGTTAATAAGTTTGGACATCCGGAAGTTGAGTATGCATTCGCCTGTTGGATTGCTAAGAGCCAACTGGTTCTATTTTTAGACTTTGAGTTGTATGCACCCAATCGGGTTATGAGACAGTTTTCCTTTGATTATCAGCACACTCCCGATCCTGTCGTCCCCCTTGATTCAGAACTCGCTAGTTGGATGACATTTTTGGAGGAAAGTATTGCTATTTGTCAATCAAGAATTGATCGTGCTGAACGAGCACGCGAGCCTCCGACACATTTGAGCGAGTACAAGTATTGGTACTGGCGAATAACTCGTCGTTATATTCCTAAAAAATGGGCAAGGAAGTTGATTGCGTACACTCTCCATACTCATCTAGAATGTGATATGGTAAGTATTGTCATTTCAAAAATTTTATAGTTCAATTTTTATATCATATTGATGCATTGTTATGACTTATGGTGTAAGTAAGCGGAATATACACTGCTTTGTATGTGGTGGGTGAAATAGAAGAAAGTCATATGAAGCCGGACAAGGTCAAAAGCAAGTGCATTGACCTACGACGGATACTTGGCACGATTTTGGATCGGCACAAGCTAAAAAGGCCGGCCAAACCGCTGCGCATTGTAGGAGAACCCCCACGTTCTATGGAGGAGACACATACTACAGTACCGGGTGGGCAAGCTCGATGGGAGAAGGCACATGCAAATGGGAGACTTCAGAACATCCCGGTGGCGGAACTACGGCTGGATGGCCCGCTTGGCCCGAGGTAGAGCAGCAATACACCGGTAGAGAAACCCATGTTGACTGACCCGTTTGGCATGAGAGAGAACAACAATTCGGATATGCTGGACAGTCGACATACGAGCATGCGCAAGAGCCGCCGCAATGAGAAATTCAACAAGAAAAACTCATTTTTGGGCCAAGTCAACAACAAGAAATTCCACTTTCAACGCTCACTCCTACATTCGAAGAAGGCCAAGGATCGGTTCCCATCACGTACAAATGGAAGAAGAAGAAGAGAGACACCAACACTTGAGCTTAGACGGATTCGTGGTTGACGGTGTTGGTCTTATTGTTGTTTTTTGGTTGGTTAAGGGGTTGTTGACTTATATGTTTATATGATATTGTACGACTTGTTCAATCTTTTTAGGATGATTTTCAATTGTCAGTAGGATCATGTTATTTATTTTGTTTGGTGATGGTATTGTTAATGGAATGGTGTTCGCATGCTTTGGGAATTTGAGATTTTGCAAATTTTGGTTTTCTAGTGTGGCAGAGCAGCTCACTGTTTGGACCTGACCCAAAAAACAGCTTGCGCATTTGTGGAATGTGCAAGCTTTATTGTCAATATAGCTTGCGCATTTCACAGATGCGCAATATGTTTTTTGGGTTATTTTAAAAACACGCTTGTGCATATATGGATTGCGCAAGCTATATTGACAACATAGTTTGCGCAATCCATATGTGTGCAAGCATGTTTTTGACCCTGTCCAAGACAGAGCACTCTTTCAATACCGTAAATCACACAATTTGACACCAAACGTCTTAACAACATTTTACATAACATGAAAACATCATTCGAATGACAACATCATCATATAACAAAGTCAAAAAGTCATACAGTAACATAGACGTTCTACTTCTATTACAATTCAACGTGGACAAGTTTTCTTCTTGTGGCCAATAGAACCGCATTTGCTACATCTGTTATGGCCGGATGAAAATGGTGGATCAATGAAACATTTTATTCGAGTAGACCGAGGACGACCTGAATTTCTGCGCACAGGCGGTGGTTGTATAATTGGACCATCGTAGACGTTCCAATGTTGACTATCTAGTATAGGATGGAATAAAGGAGCATAAGCTGTGGAATATATAGCCTTCGTGTACCATGTAGAGATTAAGTCAAAATATGCTCTATTAGCACCACCCAAACCATGTGAACAAGCCGCTAATACATGGAAGCACGGAAAATGATCTAATGTCGGCATGTTCAACAAACATTTGGCAACATTATCTTCGATATTCAATGCATAGTCAAATATATGCACATCTTTCACCTGCCATTCAACGAAGCTATATCTCTCTATAGACGTGATCCTCGATTCTTCCATTCTACTCCGCGCTAATGCTTCCCACCTAGGTGCGAGCTGCGACGTCCACTCTTCCCCTTGAGTTCGTTCGACGAAGTATTGGTTCAGTCGATGAAAAGTTCGTGCAACTGATGATCTAACAGGTAAATTCCTAGTTCCTTTGAACATACCATTAAAGCTTTCGGAAATGTTGGTCGTCATCATGTTGAATTTTACTCCGCCGTCATGACAAAGAGCCCATCTTGATTCTTGGTCTTTCAAACTTCTTTCAATCCACGCATCGGCATCTCGATTTATATCCTTCAACTGTTTTCGAAGATCGTTATATTTTATGACCTCTGATGTTGTGGCACATGCGTGTAACAAATTTTGTAGCCCATCCGTACCAAACCCCGTTTTCTTGAAATTTGCTTTAATATGACGGATACAAAAGCGGTATGATGTTCAATTGGCTAAGCTTCTCTAAGCGCACGTGGAATTCCTTTCATACGATCCGACATAAAGGTGATACATGTAGTACGTACGGATGGAATATAATTCCATATGCAACGAATAAACCAACTCCACGTTTTCCACGACTCTGTTTGTACAATAGAAAAAGCTAAAGGAAATAGCCCTTGATATGCATCCACCCCAGTTGCTACTTGTAATGTATCCAGATACTTTTCATTTAATGAGTGCCATCAATAGACAATATGGGTCGACAGTGGTTGAAGCCTTGAATAGAAGGTCCGAAAGCCCAAAAAGAATCATCAAAAACACCACGACTATGAATAACATCATATACGGTTCCGGGGTTGGTATGTTGTAGGGCTCTAAGATATTTCGACAATTCCGCGTACGACGATTCCCGAACGCCATAAATCATTGCAACAGCTTTCTACAGTCTATGCCAGGCTCGAAAATAACTCACTTTAATATGAAACATGTTGGACATTGTCTCTTGAATAGTTCTTGCAGTCATATTTGTTTCAGCTTTAATCAACGAAGTATTTTGCTGCATATAAACTTAGCAGTTGTCTGCCGATGATTTGAGTTGATGGTTGCGTTTAAACAAGTGTGATCGCCGCCATATGTAGTTATCTTCCACTAATTTGAATATTTTTTTACCGAAAGGCTTGCATGAACTCGCCAAGGGCATGTTTCTTTCACATCACAGCGGATCGTGTATTGATTTGCACGCGATTTCAGAACTTGAAACGAAACTGAACATTTGATCGCTCATTCACATAACTGTTCAACAAGCTTCTGCTTACTTTCAAAAATCAACCCAACTCATGGACCTTTCTCCATACATTCTTTTCCAAAAACTTCTACGTCTAGTTGACAATTTTCCATTATTGATTTCACCATCATTGACGCCGTGCATAAATCATCGGCTCGAGCCTCTTCATATGTGATTTGTTCTTCTTTCGCATTTACATCATCAGCATCCTCAATGTCTGCATATATGATTGCATCATTGTTAACTTCCATATGATGCATCTAAGTTCTATCTTCATCATCCGCACAAGCAACTTCCATGCTATCCAATTGCCCACAAATCTCTTGTGGAGTATTAACATAATAATCGACACCGTCGTTGTCACAACTAGTAAATGCATCTTCGACACTAGGAATACCAAAAACAAAGGTCATATATTTTGTATTAACAAAAGTCAAAATACAAGTGCCAACGTATAATAGTACTCACTTTTCAAACGCTTGTGACTGATTTGGGTTTATAGCATTTTGCATCATATTTTGTTCCTGACTAGAAGAGCCTCCAGCCATTCCGCTGTACCTGTGAAGTAGGTTTGTAAACTCTCCATCTTGATGGCTTGAATGGTACGACGGATACATCGACCATTGTGTTTCTTGTAACTGTATTGTGTGCATATACTCATCTCCAGAGATTACTGGCGCTTGTGTTTCAACCACATTTTCATGTTCCACTCTCGCAGCGTAGATTTCTATAACTCTCATCCCAACTGAAAAGGTGGAGTTCAAATCAGCGTCGTCTTCCAAATCAATAGCGGATGCACCATCGTCCCGAACTCATTTGACCGCTAATTTTAAATTATGTATCACAGGATTTGCATTTGTCACTTCATATGTCCTTTGTTAAGCTCTTCGAAACTACAATGATTTTTTATTGTCGATCATTTTCGCTTTCTGCCCACATATCTAGGTTTACCTTCATCATCAACCAACAATTCACCATCAAAGTAAAATATAGGCAGAATCTTTGACATTATCTACAAAATAAGTTCCAATACCACAGTCATAGTTTTTGTTCACTGACATAACTATAAACATCAATTTGATGAATTATTACCTATTTTTCTAAGTTAATTTTTCTTCCGCAGGCAATCATCAACCAAAAGCAGTCAACTCAATCTTTAAAAAACACAAACAAGCAAATCAATATAATAATGTAACCAATATATTTCATCAATAAAGTCAACAATATCAAATGCATTTCAACAACATAATAAACTATCTACATTGCACACGTTACGGGTTACAACAAACAGAAACATTTTCGCAACAACATATTACAAATAAAACGGTTCAACATAAAATTCAAATATGACAACTTAACCAAGTCTCAAACATCTACCACATTCTAGGCCTTCCACTATTTGTCCTTAGTTCTTCTTTCACACTTTTCAAATGACTTATTTCGGTTTGCAGTTCATGGGCATACTCAAGTCCCCTTTCGCACAGGGGTTGATCAATCCATTTAAAATAATTGCAATAATCATTTTCACGAGGATTCAATCTATGTTCGATGTACGAACTACACCCGAAAAATCTTCGTCCAGCATTCTTTTTCTTCCTGCAAACAACCACTACATACACATCTCCGCAATAACAGTTTGGACATGGTCGTTATCCCCTTGGCATGGATGGACCAACATGATGTATAGGCATCAGCAAATTTCCATCAATAGTATGTTGATGACCGAGCAACAACTTCACGTAAACGAACATGTAAGGTTGATGATCCTGAATGGAATTTACACGGTACTGGTTCGAACTATGTTTCCAAAACATGATCGACATCAAAGTCATTATGACTTGAACTTGCAACTTCGATTTTCCCTTCAAACTCATTAAAATATTTCATCGATGTTTCGTCGTATATCTCTCAATCACTAATGTCTACCGCCATAATAAACAATTAAGGTGTAAATTAGGGATTTCAATTTACTACTACTTAAATTGTGTTTTCTAGTTTGTTAAACACTAACAACTAATTCAACAACAGCACCATTGTTTAATAATTAACACTTCTACCATCAATAACTCTTCATTTTCAACAATATCAACAATAGCAAAATTACATCTTAATTTTCAAAAACATTAATTATTACCTTTGTTTTGTAACGATGAAGAAGATGATTCCATGTATAGTTTAGCAATTATTTGGTTAATAAGTTGATTGTGGGTTCGGATATGGAAGAAAAATGGGTTTGATTGGGAAATGGGGAGAGTTTGGAAAAGAAAGTAGAAATATTGATTAATGAACTCAGATATGTGCTCTCTGTCTTTTTGATGCTCAAAATTGAGCTTGCACAATCCATAATTACGCAAGCTTTAAAATATTGCTTGCGCAATTCTGGAATGTGCAACGTATAATTAAAATAATTAACATTTGCGCCTCCATATTTGCACTAGTTCAAACCGCAACGAGGCCTAGTTTGCTAATTAGTTTTTTCTGAAGTCTAAAACCATAATATGATATTTGCTGAAGCCTACTAATAAAAATTGTCCTAATCGAAATCAAGCTTTATGCTTAATGTAACAACCCTAATTTTTCAATGTTTAAACTTAGTGTCAAATACCATCAAAATACACTCGAGCTCTTATCTTTGATGTCAGAAACTAGGTGAATAATTTAAAATGACTATTTAATGCATTTAATTTACCTCAGAATGGAATTGAATAATGATAAATTATTTCAACAATGTATAACATACAAGATCTAATACAACAAGGAAAATATCAACAATTTATCCATATGTCTATATTTGCTTATCATTACTCAAATAAACAATACAATTGCATTAGAGCATAGATATATCTGACAGTCAACCTGTAAATGTACCTTCTAAGCAGATTCTACTCCTTCCTTCACTTTTACCTTCAACCATAAGAATACATGGGCATATAAAAATATATTAGAAAATGCGTATCAACTAGTTTGGAATGAACCATAGTGCTATGCATCTGGCCTAACTTAAGGGATACCGCAGTCTTACGTAGATATAGATTGCCTACATACTAAATCAATCCCACATAGTTCTACACTCATACATGAACCATCTCTTTCCTTGTAATCATGCGTGTTATCACAAGATAACATTTATCACTAACAGATTGACACAATAATATAAGCATATCCATCATATCAATCAACCTGACAAGCAAAATAGGTAAGAACACCTTAACATGCATACACAAAAGTTACCAAATCCTTTTTTCTATCCATGTCAATCAAAGTGTTGATCAAAAAATAATACTCAATCTCAAAAGTGAACATATCGATTCATACATAAAAGCAATAATAGCCACACATAAAACAAAAATAATAACTATTGGTGAAAAACCAACAATCGCACATGCTAAAAATGATAAATATTAATGACCATATATCCATCATTGAGTAAATACCAACAAATACAATCACCCATCATGAACAATAATCCCTTCTGTTTGCGCCAAAATTGGTCACAAACCCCGAATACCGTGAAAGCACCAGTGTGTAAATATAAATCGGCAATTTTCAAAACACAAATCTCAGATCTCAGCAAATATTCAACAGCAGTCCAAAAGTAAAGAACAGAAACACAAGTTTTATAGTGGTTCGGCTATCTCCGGCCTACGTCCACTCCAAAGTTTTTATCCTTTTATTGATTATCCTTGATGATTACAGATGATTACCGCAGTTACAAAGTCCAAAACTTGAAATAAATAGCAGTAATGATGTTAAGGAATGATTCTGACAGCGTCCGGGTGTGTTTTCTCTCTCCAAATCCTCCGACCCCTTTTCTGAATGGCCAGGGGCTCTATTTATAAGCGTAGGAGGCTGATATTTCTCCTAAAATCCGGGAAGACCGCTTCAGGCACGTGAGGGGGCCCACATGCCCGAAATCTGGAGGTCCGGGCCCACATCAGGATCGATTCGAAGTAAGGTTGGAATCGATCAAGAAATCATCCATTTGATCTGAAATTTGGTGAGAACATTCTTCAACATGTATGTAAGCTCCTGTAAAAATTTCATTGCATTTGGATCAACGGTTTGGAAGATATGATCGTTTCAAGTTCAAGGATCCGTGCGTTCTGAATGGTTTGAATCCATGCTTCGAACCCACACTCTCCGAAGCCACCTCCTTCGAGTCCATGACTTTCGAGCCTGTTTCCTTCGAGTCCATATCCTCTGAGTCCATCCTCTTTGAATCCATCCCTTTCGAATCCACGTCCTTCGAATCCATGTCCCCCGTATCCATCTCCTTCGAATCCACGAAGCTGACTCCCCTCCTTCGAATCCCTCTCCTTCGAATCCATGGAGTTCCCATGGATTCGAACCACCATCGATGCGAACTAACCAGTATACACCTTTATGCCTCTCCATCGAGTCGAAGTCCATCGATTCGAAGAACCATCGTTGCGAACTTTACCAAGCCGAAACCATGCCATTCGATATGAAGTGTATCGATTCGAACAGTCCTTGCGCAACGCCTCTTGATCGATGCGAACCTGTTGGGTTCGAATCCATCCTGGTGGGTTCGAATCTGATCGATTCGAACCGAGCACCACTTTGTCCCTTTTGATGGATTCGAACAACATGCATTCCCCACCTTGAATCCATCATATTTCCTCCATACGAACTCCGATTAACTTGAAATTTGAAACATAGCCTTTCCTAGTCCTTATCGTCATCTCCAATCAATTTCGTCCCGATCGGAGTTCAATAAAATTTTGACGATATCGATCGTAGCCTTGATTCCAACCGATCTCCAATCCTGATATTCATAATTCCTTGCCAATTTGTCGATATTCCAGTTTTGACCAAAAAATGGGATAACACTTTGCCCCCCAAAACATGCCTTGTGATAACAAGGCGTGTCTTGAATAGTTCTGAATCAATATCCAAAGTCCATAGCCATATTGTCAGAGTATATCATCCTTGACTGCTCCGAGTCGATATCCAATTCCAAACCCAATAACCAAAGCTTGAGCCAATTCCCTGTCCATCCGAGCTCGACAACCGAGTCCCAAACCATCCTTATCCAATAGCCAATAACCGAATCCAGGACCTCTCCGGGTCGATATCCAAATCCATAACCTCTCCGGGCTCTTGCCGAGCGCAATCCATACTTAATGTCCTTGGTCCAGTGTCCCTGGACGTTGAGCTAGCCTCTCCGGGTTCTTGCCAAGCGTAATCCACACTTGATGACCTTGGTCCAGTGTCCCTGGACGTTGTACAATGCCGTGGCTTATGTCCTAAACCGAATCCTGGTCTCTCCGGACCCTTGCCGAGCATAGTCCATACTCGACGACCTGAGTGAGTCAATTTACCACGTTCGGACAAAGTGACTCACCCCTTGCCAGGCATAATCCATACCCAACGACCATTTATCAAAAACCAGATAAAATCCAATCAAAATCCAAACCCAAAAATCCAAATCCAAAATCAGAAAACCAGAAAACCAAACCAACATCCAAAACCGGAAACAATCATCCAAAGAAAAATCTAAATCAAAAGAAAGCAAAACCAGGAGCTCGATCCAAACTCCAAAACCAAAATCCGAAAAGAAAAGCAGTGTCCAATCCAAAAGCAAAAGATAGATTTCACAAACCATAGCGTTGCAGGTTATCATCATTCAGAGCATGCCTAGGGGCTATCTCCGTCCCCGTACATGTGTAAATGACTTGGTTGCTTGCCAATAGTTCGTTACTTATTCCATATTATCCCAATTAGTGGATGATCAATCGACCACCATCCCTGGGTCTCCCATCATCACGGCGAGAGGTTGTCGGTGGTTGCTCCTGCTCTATCGTTGTATTCCGAGCTCCGACATACTGCTGTAACTTTCCATTCCTTACATGCTCCTCGATTATATCCTTCAAGTGCCTGCAGCTGTTGGTGTCATGTCCGTCTAAGTCATGGAAGAGACAATACCTCCCTGATGCCCTCTCTCGTTCAGAAGGCTCTCTCCTGGCTGGCCTTCGGTAGGGAAGGCGATTCCGAGTATCCACGTATATCCGTTCTAGCGTCTCGTTCAATCCCGTGTATGTGGAAAACTTTGGATCCTTCCATCGCTTCTTAGCGTTTTCAGAATCATTATCCAATTTCCTTTTTCCTTTGTCTTTATCCGAACCACCGCTGGATATTGCTCCAACCTCGATTGCACTAACCTTTTTCACCTTTAAGTCCGTACTCGCATCCTCCTGCCGAAGGAACCTTTCTGCTTCGTGAAAGAATTCGTCGAGATCCTGCGGGGGATCTCGTATCAGAGATACCTTGAAATCCGAGCCCTCGCTGACTCCTGATACTGCTGCCATTAAAACCATCGATGGATCAGGCCGATCCACCGAAGCGACTACCGCACTGAATCGAGTTAGAAAAGCTCTAAGCGATTCATCCATCCTTTGCTTCACTGATGTCAATGTCATCACATTCTTCGGCCTCTTGACGTGAACCCGAAACTGTCCCAAAAACTTTTCCACCAATTCCCTTCAAGTTCTGATAGATCCTTCTCCCAGCTGCCTAAACCACATTGCGGCTAAATCTGTCAGATACAAAGGGAAACATCGGGCCATCACTTCTTCCGATGCCCCCAGCACCTCCATATGTCTGGTGTACCTCATCAAGTGATCAGTTGGGTCTGCCTTACCATCATATACCTCCACGCTAGGTAGCTTAAACTTAGGTGGATTCTGAGCCATCCTTATTTCCTGAGCGAACGGACTCCTATTCACTCCTTCCAAGCCTCTGTTGGTCAAACCACCCCGCACAGTTCTTCTGATAATTTCCGCTAATCCGGTATTGTCTGTTGGGGGTTGCCCCCGAGGGAATTCCGGTACATACTCTTCATGTGGTTCACTAGCAGCAACGTTAGCTCTAGCCTGTTGTACTCCTTCCAAAGGTCCTCCTGTGTTGGATCCTGTGGGCCTGCCCCCAAGCCCTTGTTGATTGCTTTGTGGCTCCGTATCGCGTCCTCCATTGGGTTCCACAACCCTAGTCCCTTGTCCTGCATCCACAGCGGCTGTTGCTGTCCCTAGGTTCTGCATCCCTGCAGCTCTCATTTGCTCAAAGAAAGCCTGCATCATTTCCTGTTGGTTCTTTAACAATCTCTCCTGCAAAGAGTTTGCCATAGCCTCCATTTCATCCCGGGTTATGTAGATTGAGGCCTGTCCTTCCCCAGCTCCGGAGGATGCTTGTTGACTACCTTCCTGTTGGCTTCGCTCAGCCCTCTGCCTTCTACTAATTTGCCTAGTCATTGTCCTTGAATCCAAACTCTTTAAAATCTTCAAATCCAACTTTCAAATCCGATGTAGCGGGCGCTAGTCTTTCTCAGTGAAAGCACCAAAGTGTTTGCGCTAAAATTGGTCACAAACCCCGAATACCGTGAAAGCACCAGCGTGTAAATATAAATCAGCAATATTCAAAACACAAATCTCAGACCTCAGCAAATATTCAACAGCAGTCCAAAAGTAAAGAACAGAAACACAAGTTTTATAGTGGTTCGGCTATCTCCGGCCTACGTCCACTCCAAAGTTTTTATCCTTTTATTGATTATCCTTGATGATTACAGATGATTACCGCAGTTACAAAGTCCAGAACTTGAAATAAATAGCAGTAATGATGTTAAGGAATGATTCTGACAGCGTCCGGGTGTGTTTTCTCTCTCCAAATCCTCCGACCCCTTTTCTGAATGGCCAGGGGCTCTATTTATAAGCGTAGGAGGCTGATATTTCTCCTAAAATCCGGGAAGACTGCTTCAGGCACGTGAAGGGGCCCACATGCCCGAAATCTGGAGGTCTGGGCCCACATCAGGATCGATTCGAAGTAAGGTTCGAATCGATCAAGAAATCATCGATTTGATCTGAAATTTGGTGAGAACATTCTTCAACATGTATGTAAGCTCCTGTAAAAATTTCATTGCATTTGGATCAACGGTTTGGAAGATATGATCGTTTCAAGTTCAAGGATCCGTGCGTTCTGAATGGTTCGAATCCATGCTTCGAACCCACACTCTCCGAAGCCACCTCCTTCGAGTCCATGACTTTCGAGCCTGTTTCCTTCGAGTCCATATCCTCTGAGTCCATCCTCTTCGAATCCATCCCTTTCGAATCCACGTCCTTCGAATCCATGTCCCCCGTATCCATCTCCTTCGAATCCACGAAGCTGACTCCCCTCCTTCGAATCCCTCTCCTTCGAATCCATGGAGTTCCCATGGATTCGAACCACCATCGATGCGAACTAACAAGTATACACCTTTATGCCTCTCCATCGAGTCGAAGTCCATCGATTCGAAGAACCATCGGTGCGAACTTTACCAAGCCGAAACCATGCCATTCGATACGAAGTGTATCGATTCGAACAGTCCTTGCGCAACGCCTCTTGATCGATGCGAACCTGTTGGGTTCGAATCCATCCTGGTGGGTTCGAATCTGATCGATTCGAACCGAGCACCACTTTGCCCCTTTTGATGGATTCGAACAACATGCATTCCCCACCTTGAATCCATCATATTTCCTCCATACGAACTCTGATTAACTTGAAATTTGAAACATAGCCTTTCCTAGTCCTTATCGTCATCTCCAATCAATTTCGTCCCGATCGGAGTTCAACAAAATTTTGACGATATCGATCGTAGCCTTGATTCCAACCGATCTCCAATCCTGATATTCATAATTCCTTGCCAATTTGTCGATATTCCAGTTTTGACCAAAAAATGGGATAACACCTTCTAAATAGCACGTCCAGCTCGCACAACAAATGGAAAATAATAAGTGATATCACTTAATTTCTAGACTAGTGGAAACATTCGTTTATAATTTATAAACTTCTCTATATTATAATTTTCTTTTTTGTCACAAAATATTTTTTAGCATGAAATATTACTTTATAACAATATTATTTTACCATTACTATTACAGCTCTTTAAAATAATCTTATTGTCAAATTGTTGAAAATTTTCAAAATCAGTTTTGGGTTTGGGTTTGTTTTTGAAAAGGGAAGAAGTGGGAAGAAGATGGAAGAAATGGAAAGAAGATGGAAGAAGAGAGGTATAGTCTCACATCTTGGAAAATAAGGGATTATATTTAGTTAAATAAGGATTCTCTAAGGAAGGTTGGGCCCTTTGGGCATCCAAAGCTTTGCTTTGATGCGAGAAGGAAAGTTATAGATTACCACCACACGCGTGCGCCGCCACTGACCGACCGACCGATTGGTTTTCGGGTCTAAAATGATGAATTAATTTTTGTTAACAGGACAGATCTAGAATCTAAGTTTGAACGCATATTTTTGGCGGGCCATTTGAATAAAGAGGCGCGACCATTTAATAACAGTTTTAAAACCGTTGCGAAAAGGCGCAATCGTTTATAATGGTTCCGGACTGTTGGAAAGGATGCGACGCTTGACGAATGGACACTTCCTCACTACTATAAATAGTGACGCCCAGGAACCATCAGATACAACAATCCCTTTTCTTTCTATCTTATTCTTCTTTCTCCAGATCTGCGATGCTCAGAAAGTGTTGCAGAGCACTACCTTTCACCACAGTTTACGACGCCTGAAAGGTGTTGCAAACGCAGAAACGTTGCAGATCGGTTTTCCTCTTCTTCATTCTGCTCTCTACTAAATTGCATCATCAGAAATCAAATTTGAATATTCTTGGTCGGATCAAAATCGTACAAGTTTTAAATCCAATTACGTTGTTTCAAGGCTTTATTGAATCCTGAAGTCAATAGTTCAGTAACTCATTTGTACCTGTTGGGTTGAACTATTGTCTAAAAGAATCTACATAGTAGATCCTTGAAGTCAGAAATACAGCAGTTATAATCTTCATCTTTCTCGAATCATCGGTACAAATATCCAACAGTTTTAGACAATATTTTCAACCATGGATGGTTCGAGTTCAATCAATCTCAATGCTCTTCAAGTTATGAATCAACATTTAATGCGATTGGAGCGGTTTGATGGTGAAAGCTTCGCTCGTTGGAAGAGACGATGAAATTCTTTTTGATCATCGTCAAATTGTTCTATGTCCTTGAAGATAACTTGGAGGAAATACCAGAGGAAACTGATAAAGATACAGACGAATTGAAAGCAAAATGTGCAAAGCGCAAAGAGGATGATTTTCTATGCAGAGGGCACATTCTGAATGCATTGTCTACTCCTGTCTACAACGCACATAGGACTTTGGAAAATGCAAAGGCACTTTGGGCTACACTAGAAAGAAAATATCACATATTTGAGGCAAGTAACAAAAGAATTCCTTGTTTGCAATTTTATGGATTTCAAAATGGATGTTAATAAGTCCAAACAAGCAAAATACTACAGTTAGTGAATCAGCTTAAGAATGCTGGAATAAATCTACCTGAATCTTTTGTTGTTGGAGTTATAATTTCAAAACTTCCTAATTCTTGGAATGATTATAAGAAAAAATTTAAGACATGCGAAAACGAATTATAATTTAGACGGTTTACAGCATCATCTTCGTATTGAAGAGGACTCTCATAAACGCGAACCAGATGATAATCCGCAAACTGAGTCTCATTCTAAGGTAAATAATGTTCAAATTACTGATAAGCTGAAGCCTAAGAATGAGACACAGTTTAAGAAGAAAATTTTCAATAACAAAAAAAGGTGCTTACTACTATTGTAACAAGCCCGGCCACTATGCCCGAGACTTCCATCAACGGAAGAAACAACAAAGGTGAATGTGGTCGAAGACTCGCTTGTGGCTGTAGTGCAAGAGGCGAACTCCATTAGAGAAACTGGTAATGATTGGTGGTTTGATACTGGAGCAACCATTCATATTTGCAAAGACCGTAATCTGTTTAAGACTTACGAAGAAAATAATAGAGAATCCGATAAGGTTATTGGAGAAAATAAGGTTCCAAGCAAAGTTTTGGGAAAAGGCATTATAGAACTTACATTTGCTTCTGAAAAAGTTCTTATATTAGTTAATGTATTTTATGTACCTGCTATATGTACGAATTTGGTCTCTGGATACCTTCTTAACAAAGGAGAATTCAAGATGGTGTATGAGTCTGATAAGTTAGTGTTGTCCAAGAACGGAAAATTCATTGGACAGGGATACTCTTGTAACGTCATGGTTAAGTTGAATCTAATAAAGAAATCTTCTATTTATATTGTTAATTCTATTAGTTTATGGCATGGTAGACTACGACATGTTAATTATAATTCCCTTAAAAATATGCATAAACTAGGATTAATTTCTGATTGTGATTTCGATACTATCCATAAATGTGAAATATGTGTTCAAGCAAAAATACACCGAAAATCCTTTAAATCTGTAGAAACGAAAACTGGCTTGCTTGATGTAGTATATAGTGATGTGGGTGACTTAAAAAATCACATCACCTATGGTGGTAACCAATACTATATAACATTTATTGATGATGATACTAGATATGCATATGTGTATCTAATGAAAACTAAAGATGAAGCCTTTGATAAATTTAAAATTTACAAAGCAGAGGTCGAAACACAATTAGAAGTTAAAATAAAAATATTACATTCAGATCGAGGTGGTGAATATTTCTCAAATGAATTCACCTTATTTTGTAAACAACACGGTTTAGTTCACCAATGCACTGCCTTATATACACCACAACAAAATAGTGTTGCTGAAAGAAAAAATAGAACTTTAGTAGGAATGGTTAATGTCATGCTCATAAGTTCAAACTTACCTTATAACATATGGGGTGATGCTATGTTATATGCATGTCATATCTTAAATAGAGTACCACTTAAAAAGAATAATGTTTCCCCTTATGAATTATGGTTTAATAGGAAACCTAATCTTATTAGACTTAAAGTTTGAGGTTGTTTAGCATATGTTAGAAAACTAGACCCTAAACGACCAAAATTAGGAAATTTTCATAGGATATTCACTTAATAGTATAACTTATAGATTCCTAATTCTTAACGCATTAGAAGTTATAGAATCTGTAGATGTAGAATTCTTTGAAAATCAAACTATTGAAATTCCATTGAGATCATATAGTCCAGAACCTAATATGATGGATAATATAAATGATGATGACTATGCTCCTGCTCAAAACAGCAAGGAAGTAATAGTACCAGATAATAGTACTGGACAAAGAAGAATTAAAAGAGCAAGAATTGAGAAGGACTATGGTCCTGACTTCATTACATATCTTATAGAAGGCAGTAAGGATGAAGTCCTTAATGTGACTAGATATGTCATGAACGTCGATGATGACCCCAAAACTTATTCTGAGGCTATGAGTTCGAAAGATTCAATATTCTGGAAAGAAGCTATTAATGATGAAATGAATTCCAATTTTTAAATCAAACTTGGGTTTTAACTGATTTACCTCCTGATGCTAAACCTATAGGATGTAAATGGATATTTAAGAAAAGTTGAGTATAAATGGATACATTGATAAGTTTAAAGCCAGATTAGCTGCTAAGGGATATAAGCAAAGACATGTAGTAGATTATTTTGACACATATGTTCCAGTTGCTTGCATATCTTCTATACGCTGTTTAATAGCGCTTGCATCAATTCATAAATCAATAATACATCAAATAGATCTAAAGATTGCGTTTCTAAATGGAGATTCAGAAGAAGAGATATTTATATGGAACAACCGGAAGGTTTCAAAACTCTAGGTCAAGAAAAGAAAGTTTGCAAATCAGTAAAGTCTCTTTATGGCCTGAAGCAAGCTCCTATGCGATGGTATGAGAAGTTTGATAAAATAGTATTGTCATATGGATTTATTGTTAATGATGCTGCTTAATGTATTTATAGCAAATCAGACAACAACGATTATGTTATAATATGTTTATACATTGATGACATGCTAATATTTGGTTCCAATATATCCTGTGTGAATGAAACTAAGAAGTTTCTATTTTCTAAATTTGATATGAAAGATCTAGGAGAAGTTTATGTAATTCATAGAATTAAAATTATTAGGAAAGAGGAGGAGTTGTCGTTAACTCAATCTCATTACATTGAGAAGTTCCTCCGAAAGTATGGTCATTATAATGACAAACCAGCACCTACTCCTTTAGATCCTAGTATTAAATTAGGAAAGAATATTGACCGTACCATTTCTCAACTTGAGTATTCCAGTATTATTGGGAGTCTTATGTATGGTATGCATTGCACTAAACCAGACATAGCACATGCTATAAGCATGTTATGTCGATTTACGAGTAATCTAGGTTTCGAACATTGGAAAGCTATTTCCATATTTTAGCTTATTTGAAAGGAACCATTACCTATGGTTTATCTTATAAAGGATATCCTACTGTAATAGAAGGATATAGTGATGCAACCTGAAACAATGTAGAATCAAAATCCAAGTCTACGACTGGATGGATCTTTACATTAGGAAGTGTTGTTATGTCTTGGGTTTCCAAGAAACAGACCGGTATATCTGACTGAACAATGTTGTCAGAGTTTAATGCATTAGCAGATGCTTGTAAGGAAGCGGAATGGCTTAGGATTTTATTAATAGAAATCCCTTTATGGAAGAAGCCATCTCCAGCAGTCTTGATTAACTGTGATAATCAGACTATAATATACAATGTCTCTAATAAGACATACAATGGAAAGTCTAGACATGTGAGTCTAAGACATCAAATGATAAGACAATTACTCAGTAATAACTGTTGGTTACATAGAAATAAAGAAAAACTTGACTGACCCACTCACAAAGACTCTTCCAAAGGCAATGGTTTCTATAAAATAAAAGGAAATGGGACTAAGGTTTGTGAACGAAGGTTGATCATCCTTAACAGAAACCCAACTTATATTTTGAAAAGGATAGACAAAGTTTAATGGGTACCAAAAAGTTAAGAGAATGATTACGGAACGCAAAATCAATAATCCCATAATATTAATGTTGGATTCTGCAAGAACAAATGATGGATAATATATCCTTAATAAGTTTAATTTCCTTAAAAGGTGTATCGTAGAAACACCTTAAGAGATTTACCTATGTAAGTATGAAAATCGGGTCATTTCCTAAGAAAGTAAGACCTCTTTCTAAAGTAGATTCATGAACTCAGGATTTAAGAACATGGTCATTAATGTGCTGAGCATACAAAACACTATGTATACGGAAATCAGTATGTGTGAATATTCTGTACTATCACTAGGGGTACTTGGTTTAAGATACGTTTACCATAGACCTCGATAGAACTTTGAAATTATTTACACAAAGTGAAGGTTCAAATCCAAAAGATACCTATCATTTATGTATTGGTTTCCATGATGATGAAAAACTTGATCTTGGAACGACGTTGGCTTGATCCCACTTAGGTATGTAGGTAGTCACTCTAGTGATGCAGCCGTCTATTTTATTTATTTTTCTTATTTTGAAAATGAGGGGAAATTGTTGGAAATTTTCAAAATTAGTTTTGGGTTTGGGTTTGTTTTTGAAGAGGGAAGAATTGGGAAGAACATGAAAGAAGAGAGGTATAGTTCCACATCTTCGAAAATAAGGGATTATACTTAGTTAAATATATGATTCCCTAAAGAAGGTTGGGCCCTTTGGGCACCCATAGCATTGCCTTGATGTGAGAAGGGAAGTTATGGATCACCACCACATGCGCGCACCGCCGCCGCCCTCCATCCGTCCGACTGACCGACAGGGTTTCCAATCTAAAATGGTGAATTAATTTTTGTTAACAGGCCGGATCCAGAATCTAAGTTTGAATGGATATTTTTGGCGGATTGTAACGTCCGGCCCCTATACCTATGCCAACCAAGAGCAATACTAAGTATTACTGTCGGAAAGCACGGAGAATGAGACTCGATGGGCTAAATGTTGTACTCATTCCCTTGAACTAGCACTGGCACGAGAAATTTTTCGATTTTTTTTCCTTCTACTTACCATTTGTGCGCAGTGTTGGTTCAAAGCAATGGTACAAGATAAAAAATTCCCAGGTTACATAGTATAGAATATAATAGAATGTACAATTCAGCACAAAAACAGCATAATGCATAATACATATCATAATAGTAATGTCCACAATACATAGTCCATAATACACATCACTTCCAAAATACATAATAACATACATACCATATTACATATATTAACTACTCCTAAGTCCATGCTGAAAAGTCCAAAACCCCAAAACGTGAAAAATAATATGAGTGCTGCTACAGTCCACGCAACCTAACCTACAACCATAATCCTCAGACTGACCCGAAGATTATAAAACAAATCGCACGGGTCAGACTATTTCTAGTGTGAGTGAAGTAAGGTCTATGTACAATAATTGTCTCAATCAGCAAAAGGAAAAGAAAGTGCCGCATGTATAAACCAAAATGAGGCATATAAGTGTGTGAGAACCAACATGCAAACTTGGTTTCATAAACAATTTCTTTAATCAAACAATTGTTTTAGGCCAAACCTATCGTATATAATCCAATACGATACCATCCCAATTATTATTTGTAACACAAAGAATAAGTTCATACACACATTCTCCAAAGATACTGGGTTTTCAAAATCAACTTTAATACTTCCAAAAATCATAAAGTAAAGAAAATCGCATTATGGGAATTATGGGATAAATATAACACGACTCATAAAATATACCAAATAAACAGACGTTAGTATTGTAAAATCACAGTGGTAGAGCTCGAGCACGCGCGGAGACATCAACCCCGTAACCTACTCATAACGCCATAATACACCTGGCGATCAACCCAGGATAAGCAAGACGGTCTAAGGCAAAGGCCGTATGCTACCCGTTCACGGATCTACACGTGGGACCCCCACGCCTCCATCCTTCATAGTCCGTGACCCGCCGATCGGAGATCCCGATCAAAAATAAGATTAGCCCTATGTAGCAGACCGTTGACCTTTGATGGTAAAAGGGCATGTGATATACCACCGATTCACGTAGCGATCCTGAATCAGGTCGGCCAATGTGGAGTTTTGGCCCATTGGTACACAGAGTCCAATCTATCCCGACCCAAAAATCAAAGTGTTTATAATTTTAAAACACTTCTTAAAAATAAAAGTCAACGATGACAATCGCCTTCCAAAAATTCCATTAATAAACCCAGCATAATATTCAAAAGCAAATAAAATTTAGCAAATAATTGTGTGTATAAAAGAAAATAATTACATCTCCGTTTTGCATTAACACACAAGTACCCCATAATACTTATGTATTAAGGCGAAACACAAAAACCTCATTTATTGGATAAAAAATTCGTTAAGTTAAATTTTTTTGATAACAATTGATTTAATTAAAAAGACAAGCTTAGTACTCTAAAACGTAATCAAATTCCTAAAATGTTCTATTTACATATTGTTATTATTATTATTTTTTCAAACACATATTTATCGATAATATAATACTTTTCTTCTTTAACCAAAATAAATTTAATTCAATCATTTAAATTAATTTTAATAAAATTTATTTCTTTTCAAAATATTTTTTTTTTTTACTTTGGTGCAGCTCCGACTTGGGTTGTAACTGTGCAGCCTGCCTGGGCTGCACCAGTACAGCCCTGGGCTGCACCAGTGCAGCCCTGGGCTGTACAGCCCCAGGCTGCACAGTGCAGCCCGCCCGGGCTGTATTAGGGCAGCCCGCCCGGGCTGCACAGGGGCTGGGCAGCCCGCCCGGGCTGCCCCTGTGCAGCCCTGGGCTGCACCGCCCCGGGCCGCCCTGGGCCGCCCGGGTGTAGCCCGCATGGGCTACACCCCCGGGCCGGCCCCGGGCCGCACCCAGGCTGCACCCGGGCTTTACCTGGCGCACCCGGGCGGCGCCTGGGCCGCAACCGCAGGCCGCCCGGGCTGCACCCGGGCAGCCCGCCCGGGCTGCACCCAGGCCGCCACTGTGCAGCCTTGGGCTGCACACCTGTGCAGCCCCTGGCTGCACATTTGCAGCCTGTCTGGGCTGCACCACTGTGCAGCCCCTGGCTGCACTTCTGTGCAGCCCCAGGCTGCACCTTTGCATCCCAATCTGGGCTGCTGCTTTTGAGCAGGCAGCCTCGCCTGGGCTGCACCTGCAGCCTCCTCTAGGCTGCACAGTGCAGTTCTGAATTTTTTTTTTCAATCTTTCAAAATTGAGAACCTGAAAGTTATTGTGACAATTATGCGAACACCATGCGTGCATTGCAATCGTATAATTTGGTTTATATTTCTTTCTAATTCAATGATCCAAGCAACACACATGCTACAGGGAATATGCAAGCAAGCCTTTTTATCCAAAAAAATTTCTATCATATTTGCATGCACACTTAAAAATAAAATTTAATTATAACTTCACTCACCTAAAGCTTCAAATAGCAATCTTCAAGCTCTACTTCAGCTAGCCCTTGGATTGCTTGACTTTCCTTCTTCAATTGCTAACAAATGAAAGAAAACCCTAAATACCTATTTGTGAAAATAAGAAGAAAGAGATGGAATAGAACTGATTTAGGGATACTTACTCTTGTAATCGGGAATCTTTCCTTTTTAACCTTTAATTGCAACCTGAGATTTGTGTTTGATTGAGGGGATTAGGAATTAGGTTTTCTTCTTTCTCTGTTTTTTTTTCTTTCTGCTTTCTGTTTTGTGTACGTACAGTAAAGAATTTGAGGAGAGGGAATGGTATTTTTATTACAAAGCCCCTCCTCTAGAATCTTCTTCCAATTAAACCTTAATTTATTATTACTCCCCTTTTTTCTTTTTAAAAACAATTTATTCATTATCTTTTGTCACCATTCTAGATTTTTCTTTTACTTAACAATATTTATTCACTTTCTAGATCTTTCCTACATGACATTATAAAAAGATATTATTATTTGTTATTATTATTATTATTATTTTACCCTTTTTTTCTTTTTCTCTTTTTTTCCTTTTATATCTAATTGTAAATCAACATAATAAAAAAAATCTTATGTAAACTTTTCATACATAAAGCGCGTTTTATCTTATGTAATTAGTTACCATTCTTTCATAAGAAAAAAAAACCTATCATTTTCAATGTTTAATTTTTCGAATAATTTAGGTTAATAAAATGGTTCATTTATTAATTTCATTACCACTAAAAATGCATAATTTATAACGCCAAGCAAATGAGTTCGTTACAATATACTTTGCTCTCAACCATATTAATTAATTTTTTTTTCTATTATTTTATTTTCTCCATAAATATTTAATTATTTATTATTATTAATTAATTAATTATCAATTTATTAAGTTGATTCCCAATTTAGTATCCCTGAAAATTGGGTTATTACACGGATCATTTGAATGAAGAGACGCGACTGTTTGGTAACAGTTTTAAACTATTACGAAAAGTCGCAACCATTTGTAACGGCTTCGGACTGTTGGAAAGGACGCGACGCTTGACAAATGGACACTTCCTCACTACTATAAATAGTGATGCCTACGAACCATCAGATATAACAATCTCTTTTTTTATATCTCATTCTTCTTCCTCCAGATCTGCTACGCTCAGTAAGTGTTGCAGAACACTGCTTTTCATCACAGTTTGCGACGCACGAAAGGTGTTGCAAGCGCAGAAACATTGCAGATCGATTTTCTTCTTCTTCATTCCGTTCTCTACTAAATTGCATCATCAGAAATCAAATTTGAGTGTTCTTGGTCTGATCAAAATCGTAGAAATTTTAAATCCGATTACGCTGTTTCAAGGGTTCATTGAATCCTGAAGTCGATAGTTCAATAACCCGTTTGTACCTGTTGGATTGAACTATTATCTAAAAGAATCTACACGGTAGATCCTTGAAGTCAGAAATACAGCAGTTATAATCTTCATCTTTTTCGAATCATCGATACAAATATCCAGCAAGTATTATTTATAAATAATCGCATGTGGTTCTTTCTATGATAGTTTATGTGTAGATTAAAATAATATACCACCAACCATCATTTGCCTTAATATTACAAATAATCATCATCCTTAGATGTATGTTATACTTTAAATTAGCTAACTATACCCTACACGATAGTCATATTTGATTTCATGATTTTATTAATTTACAAATTGAATATATAAGCACAGATTCAACCAATATAACGATTAAATAAGTAAACAACAAATCCTATCATATTTCATAAGCAAAAACATCATAATACACAAACAATCATCAAAGGAACATAGTAACATATCAGTGGGGTATGTGTATCTATGGATATCAATTTAATGTTTTAAAAATGTAAATATCTATGACTTTGAATCTAGTCAAGACATTTTCATCAACGACGCTAAAAATTGGTAAACCACATGCCAAAATGTTTTGAATCTTACCACTAAACCAAAGCAACAAATTGGGCATGAAACGAACGTCATATGCAAAAGTTTAAGTGAGTAGAATATGTAGGTTTATATTGTAATTCTGCAAAAGCATAGGGTCCAATTTACAAAATTACTTCCCTTTTGAATTTGATATTGCTCAAAAACTATAACATATAAAAAGCAATATTGCTCTAAAACTATGTTGGAGCTTGTACTAAATGTATTTGATGTTCGCACAAACAAAATATATTGATGAGTTGTATATACATAATAAAAAATTCATATACTTATTGCGGTTCTATTTGCTTTGCATTACAACAAGGATCTGATAAGCATGATGAGTTTAAAATCTCAAAAAAAAAATTGAAAGATGCTTCTGCACCATAGAAACTAGACTTACTAAGAATAGTATAGTATAGATTAGTAATGGTTTGTAAAAGACCAATATTTTTGTAATATACACATGTATGAAACAGTAATTTTATATCTTATGTTGATTTAGGTATTCAACTATCGATGTTAGGTAATAGGAAGAAATAATAAAATTTTAAAATAATGACATATATCATTTATATACTCACATAGCACAAACCTTGCAAGTTTAAATAAGTTATATCTTCTCCAACTTTGTCAATTGAATTGTTTGCATTGATTTTTCATTATGAATCCAAATTTACAACTTGCTAATGTATTTTTTTCTGACATATTACTCTTTATTTATGTTACTTGATGGTATTCAAACTTATCATCTTGATATCTATAAAATTTGATGGAATAGTGCATATGACAATTTTATAGAAGTAAACCTAAAATTACAGCGGATATTTTAAATGATTTCTCAAATATAGAAGGAAGTCATTTAAGTTTATAACAAAAGTAAATAATGAATTACAAGACCACCAACCCCTAAAATTGTGGCATTCCCTTTTTGAACTTATTGTAACATAGTAAATGAAATGACAGTTGTGTTTCTATGAAGAAAATGATTTATTTAGTTCCTTATCTTCATTTCCTTGTTTCTAAATATTTACAAATCAATAATAATAATTCTATTTGGTTCTAACAAAGAAACATAGTTTTACAATATGTTTGTATTTGCAAATTTTCATTTTTGAAGACTAGCGATGCGGTATTACAGTTTGTAAAAAATTAGGTTTTATTTTTATGTAAGTGTGTGTTGCTTAAGAGGACAATAAAGAAATTTTTTGTAAAATAGAATATGTTGTTCTAATTTTGTAGTTAGATCATATGTCCTAGCAAGAAATGATTATATTAATCAATGCTCTTGTTATTGGGAATTGTAAGTCATTTACTCCCAATGTCCTTTTCATTATTTGTCCAATATTTTACTTTGGATACTACTGAAGAATTTGGAACAAAATTTAAATGTTATCATTCTTAACTTTTGATTCTTTTTATGCAAAGTTTCCATATTTGATTCATATCCCTTTCAACATACATTGCAGCTTCTGATTATTAACATGTTCAATTAGATCTTGCAAGGCCGGGGAATATTTGTTTAGCTGCTGTTCTAGCACACGATATTACTATAGAAAGTAATGAACCGTTAACTTCCGTAGAACTAAATTCCAAGACATAAATTCTCTTACATGAGCGAAGGATGTATAAAAATTGACAGTGTAGAAGAGCATAACCGGCTTGATTTTGCTCTTACGTTGATGATCGGCAAAGGTTGGTTAACTATCAAGGAATCAAACATGATGAAAGATGAGGTAACTTGAATTTATAGCTTTGTAATTGATCTTTGTAATTCAAGTATATAAATTTTCAAATCTCTCTATTGTTCTTTATCACTTTACTATGCTTACTACCACCTTTTTATTAACTGTTCTTTGTTTACGGCCATTTTAAATATATACATATCCATTGTATCTTCTTTTAGATACAAATTTTGCTACTTAAAAGGTTAAACTTACTAGAAATCACAGTAAACTTTGCAATACATCATATTCTAATCAAATTTGTTGTTGAACTAGCAGAAAATCAGGACCAATAATGTTATCCACCAAACCCTTATCACATTTACCAACCGTGAATGAGGGAAAACATATAAAGTCCATTATATAACTATTACTGTGAAAGAAAATTTTAGATGGGAGATGTAATCAAGGCTTTGAATGGATTCTCCAACATATTATTTTTCAAATTCAAAATCATATAAAGTAACAGTAAACTGAAATATAGTTTTTATTCATTAATATGCTCACAAATTTAATGAAAAATTGGAGAATTTACATGGAATTTTTATGAGCCTTGCCATTTTTTCAGAATATAAATAGAAAATGGTATATAGTATGATAACAGTCCATATGAACATTTAGCTATCAGTTCTATTCAGTCAATATTATCAATAGTAATACTGTTATATATGGAGTCTAACGTATGTTATTATCTTCCTATGTTTACCAAGTTTAAGTATTCTATTTACCCACTTAAACACAATTCCAACATACAAGACACAAAAATATAATTTAACTATTTTCCTTCAACGGCATGAAAGGAGAAAACACATGTTGATCTAATAGTTAAATTATATTTTTGTATCCTGTAGGTTGGAATTGTGTTTAAGTAGGTAAATAGAATACTTAAACTTTGTAAACATAGGAAGATAATAACATACGTTAGACTCCATATATAACAGTATTACCATTGATAATATTGACTGAATTGAACTGATAGCTAAATGATCATATGGACTGTTATCATATTATATACCATTTTCTATTTATATTCTGAAAAAATGGTAAGGCTCATAAAAATTCCATGTAAATTCTCCAATTTTTCATTAAATTTGTGAGCATATTAATGAATAAAAACTATATTTCAGTTTACTGTTACTTTATATGATTTTGAATTTGAAAAATAATATGTTGGAGAATCCATTCAAAGACTTGATTACATCTCCCATCCAAAATTTTCTTTCACGGTATTAGTTATATAATGGACTTTATATGTTTCCCCTCATTCACGGTTGGAAAATGTGATAAGGGTTTGGTGGATAACATTATTGGTCCTGATTTTCTACTAGTTCAACAACAAATTTGATTAGAATATGATGTATTGCAAAGTTTACCATGATTTCTAGTAAGTTTAACCTTTTTAAGTAGCAAAATTTGTATCTAAAAGAAGATACAATGGATATGTACATATTTAAAATGGCCATAGACAAAGAACAGTTAATAAACAGGTGGTAGCAAGCATAGTAAAGTGATAAAGAACAATAGAGAGATTTGAAATTTATATACTTGAATTACAAAGATCAATTACAAAGCTATAAATTCAAGTTACCTCATCATTCATCATGTTTGATTCCTTGATAGTTAACCAATCTTTGCTGATCATCAACGTAAGAGCAAAATCAAGCCGATTATGCTCTTCTACGCTGTCAATTTTTATACATCCTTCGCTCATGTAAGAGAATTTATGTCTTGGAATTTAGTTCTACGGAAGTTAACGGTTCATTACTTTCTATAGCAATATCGTGTGCTAGAACAGCAGCTAAACAAATATTCCCCGGCCTTGCAAGATCTAATTGAACATGTTAATAATCAGAAGCTGCAATGTATGTTGAAAGGGATATGAATCAAATAGGGAAACTTTGCATAAAAAGAATCAAAAGTTAAGAATGATAACATTTAAATTTTATTCTAAATTCTTTAGTTGTATCCAAAGTAAAACATCGGACAAATAATGAAAAGGATGTAGGGAGTAAACGACTTACAATTCCCAATAATAAAAGCAACTTGATTAATAGAATCATTTCTTGCTAGAACATATGATCTAACTACAAATTAGAACAATATATTCTATTTCATAAATTTATTTTTTCTTTATTGTCCTCTTAAGCAACACACACTTGCATAAAAATAAAACCTAATTTTTTACAAATTGTAATACCGCATCGCTAGTCTTCAAGAATAAAAATAAAAATTTGCAAATCCAAACATATTGTAAAAATATGTTTCTTTGTCAGAACCAAATAAAATTATTATTATTATTGCTTTGTAAATATTTAGAAACAAGGAACTTAAGAAAATGAAGATAAGGAACTAAATAAATCATTTTCCTCATAAAAACACAATTGTCATTTCATTGACTATGTTACAATAAGTTCAAAAAGGGAATGCTTCAATTTTAGGGGTTGGTGTTCTTGTAATTCATTATTTACTTTGTAATAAACTTAAATGACTTCCTTCTACATTTGAGCAATCATTTAAAATATCCGCTGTAATTTTAGGTTTACTTCTATAAAATTGTCATATGCACTATTCCATCAAATTTTATAGATATCAAGATGATAAGTTTGAACATCATCAAGTAACATAAATAAAGAGTAATCTGTCAGAAAAAATACATTAGCATGTTTCAAATTTGGATTCATAATGAAAAATCAATGCAAACAATTCAATTGGCAAAGTTGGAGAAGATATAACTTATTTAAACTTGCAAGGTTTGTGCTATGTGAGTATATAAATGATATATGTCATTATTTTAAAATTTTATTATTTCTTCCTATTACCTAACATCGATACTTGAATACCTAAATCAACATAATACATAAAACTACTGTTTCATACGTGTGTATATTACAAAAATATTAGTCTTTTACAAACCATTACTAATCTATACTATACTATTATTAGTAAGTTTGGTTTCTACGGTGCAGAAGCACCTTTCAATTTTTTTTGAGATTTTAAACTCATCATGCTTATTAGATCCTTGTTGTAATGCAAATTAAATAGAACCGCAATAAGTATATGAATTTTTTATTATGTATATACGACTCATCAATATATTTTGTTTGTGCGAACATCAAATACATTTAGTACAAACACATTAGGAACTGACATATAAAAAGCTCCATTATAGTTTTAGAGCAATAACATATAAAAAGCTGGAGCAGGTAAATTCTACAATTTAAGCTCCAGTATTGCATGCACACCCTTCAGCAAAAGTGGAAATTGCAAGAACCAATGCAAAATTAAATTTTACAAATTATGGGGGAAAGGAGGTAAAGAATTAATCTGGGATATATGATTGAAATATTCTTAAAAAACTAAAGTTTTATCCAAATTTTATGAAATGCTATATTAATGGTAACCCTATATAAATAATTGCATGGATTATCTCTAAGTTTGTCCAAGTCGTAGAATCCCAATTCTATAATTTTTTGAATATTTTCATAGTACACTACATAATGGAGATAGTCTTATAGTATATATCTATGCAATAGAGTAATATATAAGAATTTGATAGATACAAAATAATTTCTAACGCTCTTATGGTGGCACCTGCTTCAGAATTTGTAATGTTATACCAAATCAGAATAGTAGTGGGGATGGATAATTGGAAAATTGGTTGGATATTCAAGATGATCATTGAATCTTATTGGCATCATCATTGTTAACTTCCACACAGATTCATCTAAGATTCTCAATTATGGATAAAAGATTAGGGTTAGTTCATTATATGTTTATTTATTGATACGGTTCTAACACATGAACTTATTCGGCATATAAGTTGATTTTACCATAGTTTTATACTTTTCGACAAATATGCCTATATTCTTTAAACCAATTGGTTAAAAATAATGTAACAAAAAGTAGAAAAGGATGTTTGTTATTCTTGTATAATATGGTGAATTCAATTAAGACTGTGATTTGTCTTAGCACGTTATCAAATTATTGCTGCCTAACTAAGCTCAAGCCTTAGAGCCAAAATGATATAATGATTACTTTTACCATAGCAGCAAGAGCACAAAGAATAAGCACACTGAAACTTTAAACAAAATCAACATCCCAACTCATAAGTGCATCATTTGGTGGTTTCATTAGCCTTAGAAAAAGCTGCAGCCTATTAAAAAGAATGACTTTAAAAAAGAAATTATGGTATCTAAGTTGCGGAAAGAGACGTCCAATTTTCTTCGCAGCGAGGAAGAAGCAGAAAAATTAAAAACTGCTCGACCTCTAGAAAAAGAATAACTTCCTACAAATTTTAAAATGTTTCCCTGAAAATATATCAAGTACAACCTACTTTTTCTAAACCTTGCTTCCATACCCAATTTAAATTTGGAATTAAATTGGTTAGTGCAATTTAAATTTACAGTTTTGCCATACCCAATATTATGCCGCCATTTTTATGACAACAGTAGACCCGCAAACAAATATGTATATTGTATGAAGCGATACATTTTCTATAGACAACACATCTCTTATTTGCGTTAAGAATTCATGAAATCCACAAACAAATAGGAAATCGTCAAATGTTTTATGAAATAAAGCAAGCGAAAACCAACTTAAACTCATTCAACAAAGAGCGGCCAATATACTAACAAAAGCTGCAAGTGCAAACAATTTTTATACAGTTGTAAATCCATGAATATATATCTCTGTGTGTGTGTGTACATACATACATACAAACATACATACATACATGCATGCATGTATGTGCTGCATGAAGTGCTATTTTTTCTATAGGTTGATCATTTACGTTAATGGTTCGATATTTCACAAACTAAAGTATCAAATGTTTTTTTGAGTAATCTTTTTAAACACTTTTTCATTCACATTAAACAAAAAAAGTATATATTTTGGTGGAAAAGAAAGTGGCTTTCTTGAATTCCATAATATTTAATTGTTCAGATTTCATTAGTGATTGTTTCACTTATTCACTTCACTCAAATATATCAATTCGTTCGATTTTAAACATAAAAATCTTCAAAATGCAGGAGATTTTTCTCAATTATGGAAAAAAAGGTTGTTGATATGTTATGGCATTGATGGGTTGTGTTATTGAATTCTTATTGCTTGTTTCAATTCAAACTCAATTAGATCTTTCATGTTTATAAGATGATTACACTTGTGTATGCACCAATTTTAAAACTATTGCATATTTATTTATCACTCAATCTGCTCAACATACAATAAAAGTACTACTGATGTTTTTTACTTATAAATATTCATCTTATACGTATATTCAAATAATACTATTATTTATTTATTTATAAAATTTCAATTTTTATGCCAGAAAAGTGTGATAATTGATTAATAGAGAAAATAATCACCTAATAATCAAACTAATAACACATGGAAATGACCAACACTATTGACTGAATGGTTTGCAAATTTGACTTTCGTACATTAGCTTTCATAAATGTTCACACATATGAAACAAATTATAGTGTTTTAGATAAAATGTAGACATTGTTCTACCTATTACATATTGAAAGAGAATAGCTCATGTTGAAAGGGATTTTGATTATTGCCAAACAATACTAAAATTAGTGGAGCCATATTCGTTGTGTGCAAACATTGAATTATGATATCATTTTCATAAAAGGATTGTTGTTAATTAGAATTGTTTACTGATTACATTTTCAGTTACAGCAAAATTGTATAGAGTAAGACAAATGTTAATTCAAAAAATGATCATAAATTACGGGCGTTCATATATAAAGTCATAAAATGATGGATAATTACAGTAAAATTCATGTGGATATTTGAATTCTAGCATAGCTAACATATTGCATTAGATGTCTATATAACATTAAAATTCACGCGGATCTTTGAATTGCAGCATATCTAACATATTGCATTGAACATCCATATAATCATAGACTAATGGTAATGTATGAAGGCCATGAAATTACCATTCATTCCACTTCAATATAAGGTATATAAATCTAGTCATTATTTGTTTAATCAAATGCGGATGTATACAAGTGCAGTTATTATTTTTCCTCCAAAACTATCACATATAAAAAGCTTTGCATCTTTCTACTTTATCTGAAATGGCCCCATCTCAAAAATCACACATCACACCACAATAGTGTCATTTGCACTACAAAGGGATCAGACTTGATGTTTAAAAAAAAACATTTAACCAAAGCATGGTTTTTGATCAAACATGTAAGTAAACTATGATATTAGAGATAAATAAATAATGAATGAGGCAAAAAGTTTTTTAAAAAAAAGAGACAATTATGATCAAACTTCAAAATGTGTATTATCTATTTGACAAAAACTATGAATAAATATAAACCTTGTTCTCACCAATCTTCATACTCATGTGCTATTCATAGAAAGAAAATAAATACACAATAAAATAACATGATTAGTAAATTTTTGCGCTCAAAACCCCTTAAAATGCCCTAAAAGTGAAATTAGAGTCCATGACTTTTAAAAATCGAAAATTTTCATAAGCGTCAAATCAAGTTTTCTTATGACAAGTAGAAACGTGATGATCGGAAGACAAACCTTCAAATTTTCAAAGAGGTCGAACTAGAACAACAAATTAGGACGATAGATCTGAAACCAAAGCTTTGAAAAGACAATCTGTCAGCAATAATGAGGATCCCGTAACTGCGCAACTGGATAAATTATTTAATCAAGGCATGAAATCGATAATCAAAATTGAGGACTGAAGAGATGAAACTAAGGATGATGGAAGATCCGAGGGGATCACTGGATGGGAATCGAAATACTGATGGGAGGCTTACAACGATGCAGAGACTAGAAGCGGTAGGGGCCGGTGATGGTCATCATAGGAGAGGATGTATGGGCAAAGGCAAAAATTAGGAGCATAACAATATTAATTTGGAGGACAACGAAGGGTAAAGATACGTATAAAAAGAGAAGAATATGTGTGACTGTTCGTTTTAAAATTCACGAGAAAGCCTCTAAGCTATTGAAACCGAACTCGATGTTTATAATATAGTATAGATGTCAAAAATGTAATTTAAGTGGCTTTCTCCCCTTCCTTTAAAGGAATTCAAATAGTGGAGGAGTCCAAAGGGATGGATTTCTTATAGTCGTCTGAGGTGGATGTTATAGTAGTTATTCTACCTATGGATATGTTTGTCAAACATAATGTTTAAGATTTCCTTGCTAAATCAGCTCTTCTATTACATCACTCAAGATAGTGACATTTGTTGGTGTCATGTCCTAATTCCAATTCTCCTAACTTCTTTAGTATTATGCTTATGTGGTGATTTCCTATAGTTAAAAATATCTTGAGTTTCCAAGCGAATATTTTTGAGCATGTCGGTCAAAGTAGTAAATACAAAAACTACGATGGTCGACGATTGTCCCATTTTCATGGATGTCTATAACTATTTCCTTACTCATCATTTTTTTTGTTACTTTTGACATCATCTATATCTAATATTTTATGATTCAACCAGGAAAGGGAGGTTTGTTTGTCTAATGCATCCTCTAGCTGGATGAACTTATCAACTCATATGTGTAACCCATGCAAGTTTTGCATCTTGTTAAAAATTAAATCTTCTAATAGTTTGTCTCATTCACTCCACCAAATATGGTCGTGTGGGACAATCGAGGGCCAGGTTTTATATACCAGAAGTTGCAGCATGGAATCCAAAGATGTATTCATTTAGATATTCTCTGTCTCTTTGTTTGATATTATTAACAAACATATTATCCTTTTGTTCCTTCTTATGAATTCAGGACTGTTTCTTGACTTCATATGCAAGGGCATCACATGAGTCAATTGAAATGGCTATAAGTTATTCAAACTAGTTGCTAGCAATTCTAAAAAATAATGGCTAGTTTCTACATCTAATAGCTTTGAGTGCAAGAGTGGTATCGATGTGAATAGTATATTTTAATAGATATCTAATGGAAACGATTGTCCCATCATAAGATTTCCATCTGTGGTAACTTGATGTCGGCCATAGTTTAGCATTCAAGATGTGGCAAGCCAATGGCTTGGTACCCTGTCCTTCATAAAAACATGAAAAGTGTTCATGATATCTTCTCGTAATACCCCATGCCAGTCTTTGTAATTCCTTTCATGGTAGTAAAGAGGAGTACAATCCCGCCTTATTGGAGATCGAGTAGCACTGTGAGGCGTTCGAATTCACATCATCTCAATTGGTTAAATGTCTTGCTTCACGGAATGAAATGGACCATTTTAACTAGTTTAGGATCACAATAGGGCATTTCGACCAGGATGTAAGGGTAGATTTTGACCCAGTGCTTTAAGATTGTCTTGTTCACCTCCATGGATGTATCTTGAACGCCTATGTGCTTTTTACATTTTAGTTAGCTTAGAAACCTGGACCTTGAACAATACTTTGGTCAACTTCATCACTTTCCAAATATGCCCGGTTTTAGTTGTTCAATAAGTCGATTAGAAAATTCTTTCTTTCTTGAGGGTTTACTAAGAGTGTTTGTTTTGGATTTTAGTGGATCGTGGGAAGGTCGTCTACATATAGTTGGGTCACTCTTAATAATAGCGACCCAATGTTTATTGATTGGCTCCTTTTTAGGCAATTTATAAAAGACCATATAAGCCCTCAATATGGCTCTTACATATGTGAGATATACTCTTTACTTAGATCATACTTAATTAGAGATGCTACTGAGAAGACCGAGTTGATCGACAAATAAGTAAATTGTATTTGAGAGATCAAAGGATGTAAAATTGGATGTATTAACCAGTTACAATGAATGAACAATAACTTAAAACTAATGGGTTTTTATATATTAAAATATCTTTAAGCAATTCGACAAGGGCGCTTGTCAAGGTTGTGTCACCCAAGTTGTACTCAATGTGCAAACAACTCCTATGTTTGTTAGTGTAACCTAGAATGGTGTGATCCCTCAAACTGTATTGCATGAAAACTCAAAGAATGATAATAACCTAGGAGTGTGGTAGCAATTATGAATGAATTAATGAAATTAAGTGACATCTTATTATGATGCTTAGGTGGTTTTTGAGGGATATCCAATGATGTATAAGTTAAATGATGGATGACTGTCAGTATTATTAGTACATAAACATTTTTGATAACTTATGTCGGTTAAAATTATGATACCCAATTTTACACATTTTATAACAACTTGCATCCTATGGTGATGACGTTTGCTTGGGATAGCAAGGGAAAAACTCATTCCGCTCTACGGTGTGGTCAAACTATCAAATATATTTATGATATAAGGAACTACATTATTCAAACTAGGTTATTGTTTGGATCTGTTAGTTATTTTAGTCCTTCCCATAAACTCACGAGTTCTCAGTTGAGTAGGTTGAGTTTATTATCTTTGGGTTAGAAAGGTTTTATTTTGGATTGCGAATAAAGAAGTATAAGATAAAGTTGGAGACTTTTAGCTATCTATTTAGGTGGTTTTTTATTTCCATTGTACGTACCCAGGATTATATAACTAGTTGGATGGTGTGTGGAATCTTCATATGTTGGCTTCATATTCGAGTCACATCAATTTGATTGGTTGATTATATTACTTGATGGGATCAAAATCAAGCATTTCGACCGACTTAGGGTCAAAATAGAATTTCGACTATGCTAAAGGGGCAGAATTTAATCTAATTCTTCAAGGTTATCTCATCCACCTTCGTGGATGTTGTCATAGACGTATTATTTTTTTGAATTCCTTAGAAATGATAGAGTTAAAAATGTGCTCTAGAGGCCATTATGTAATTTGATTATATAAATTAACTCTTAAGGAGAATCATGTTCACAATGAAGTATGCTTTTAATTTTACTTTTCTATTTTATGTATTTTGGCAAGGCATAAGTAATATTTTATATACATTAAATACACATAAATAGAAAGTTCTTAGAAAAAATATTTAATCGACTGTAGTTGTGAATGGTTCACTACCACGTGTATTGAATCATGTTTGGAAAATGCTTATCCTTAAATTGTACATAGTCAATTTGTATCCAGAAAAGGATATTGATACATTCATTGAGATTAGCGTACGTAGTGCTCATGGATGGTGAATTACTCATACCAATTAGAGACAACAAGGGATTGGTGCTTGTGGTTTTTTGGAACAATTACCAAATGACTCAATGAGAGTCATCTATACATTAATACAACTAAGAAAAAATAGAAGATCTCATGTATGTGTAGTAGTCTTCAGACTCGAGATTAATTTTGATTTTAAGTAACAAGCCTCTACATTGATTGTGGTCTACAACATGACATCTTGATCACATTAAACCATATTTGGGTACCTTTTGAACTACTTAAAGTGAAACACTATTCAAGAGAGGATTCATCTTTGTCATTGGTTAGTTTTACCGTAATTGGTAGTCAACTTTAAGTCAAGATCACTTAGCAGAGTAAAATGGTTAACCAATAAATGTTATCGGATTAAACTATCAACATTAATATAGTTTATGTAGTTAACAACGGATATGATTAGAGTTTTTGACCATTAGCTTAACTCTATATATCTTAGCGACATAGTGATGATGAGAAAAACGTGTACAAAATATCATTACATAATGTTATTTAATAATGATTAGAAATTTTATTTCTTCTAAATGATCCACAAGCAACTGAAGCCGTGTCCAGTACTGTACTTTGGTAAAGTCTATACATGCTTCAGTATTTAATTTTTTTAACTATTAACGAGGATCGAGTTCACACCAATAAGTCAATACAACCAAGTTGTTTGCTAATTTTTGAGTTTAATTAATTCATAAATGTTATAAATTAATAATAAGAATTAATACAAATGTTTTATTGAATTTTTTTATGGCATTTAATTATATATTTAAGGAATTAAAATCAGTTAACATAATATACAACTATTATATATTAGTTTAATCAAATATATGGGCTTAATAATTAACATATATTATATTGACTTCTCTTAACACTATGGAAGACCAGAAAGGGGGCGACTAAACGATACGAGGAATGGGGATTTTTCACTTGTTCTATAGTCCAAGATTAGATCTAAATTCAAAAGAGAGAGAAATGTGGAAGAAATTTGATCTTCCTGTAGTTATAAATAGCCTCACCTTCTCTCATTCAAAACAGATAGAAGTTAATAACCCCGGCATCCATTAAAGTTAGTCAATGCCTTGAAGTAAGGAGCCGTGCACCAAGTTCAAGGAGAAGGAACAGTCCTTCAAAGAGGAATAGTTAGCAACCAATGTGTCGACAACTGATATTTCTAAGGAACACATCCCCATCTAAATTATTATAAAATATATACGCATATGTCATATTTTATCCGCTTACTTATTTTAGTCAAAAAGTATCTTTTTTATTTAATTTATAAAATTAAATCATTACTTAAAAAATATTAATACAATATATATGTGTGTGTGTATAACTTTGCTCAGCCATAACTCAATGTATATATTTTTTGATTAGTACTTTAACAAAATATATATAATATTTATTTTTGGATTTAAAAGAAAATTATTTCGACTTGTTATAAATTTTGAATGTGTGTGTGATGTTTTTGATTATAAAATATAAAAAGTAATTTTTCTTATTGTTCACGTCCTAAATAAAAAATATTTTTTAAAGTTTAGATCAAAATAATTGAATTTAAAATTTTAAAATGCATACATATATACATATACATACATATATGTATGTATGTATGTATGCATGCATGTACAAGATTAGATCTAGATTTAAACTTAAAATATTAAAATATACAATTATATTTCTACATATATTTTAAAAGTTCAAAAATGTTACAAATATATTTTTATATATAAACCAAAAATAATAATTATATAAACTAATGAAATAAATAAATTGTAACACCCTATATTTTGGAGCATCCATAATATGGGAAATTAAATTAAATTAAACTAATAATAAGATCATATCACTAAAGGAACAAATAAAATAGTTTATTTGAAAGAATTGTCTAAGGGAAATTTGATTAATTAAGTGGGACACTTCATAAATTTAATTGAATGCACCAATGGTAATTAAAGCAATTAAGGTCCGCCTTGTTGATGAAAATGTAACGACCCGCCATTCATCTCCCCAGAATGACGCATCATTAATAAGAAAGAAAAGGATAGAAAAGAGAAAGAAAGAGAAGAAAGAAGAAACAACACATCAGAATCTAAACAGCGGAACGAATAAATTATATTAATAACATAAGATATTACATAGTATCAACAACTATCAGAGATACACAGCTTATACATCTCATACTAGACAGTTATAAACATCTGTCTAGTTATACAACTCAATACAACTCAGAGAAATCAAAAAGATATCAAACACAGCAGAACACTAAACATATCTATAACGCTGAAGCCTCTTGCTCCATTGCTCCTCCATAATTCATCAAAGCTAACCCGAATCCCTTGGCTACTCATAAAAATTTAAGTACCCAAGAGTTTAAAAAAAATAGAAGATAAACTCCGGGTCAGAAATGGGTCTGGTGTGAGTAACAGGGTAAAGTTGCTTAACTTTCAAAAACTATTAAAAAGAAAGGTATCACATAAGACTTCTCACACATAAACATGGAAAAGTTTTCACCTTACGCTAACCAAAACATTTGATAGGAAATCCAGTGATATTATAATAGGTCTAGGGTTTTCAAGTAAATATGAAATAGCCGAAATTGTTACATCTATTAAATTCCAGCTACTAGCCACAAAAGCGGGCAATACAATCAAACCGTTGGCACTTATTAGATTTTGGATTCCATACAATGGCAGGGCTACTGGGGTACCGCCCATAACAGTACGTGGCCTAGATCACTGTATCGAGGATTACTCCCAATCCTCTGCAACACAAAGCCGGAACCATCCCTTACTGGACAGTCTCGAACAAGACAACCCGGCAGTTGGTGCGCATATCCAACTGCCCGCTAAGCCGAATAAAAAGGGACCTCTAGATAGGGGAAAATCTCGTCCTACTTGGGCATGACCCACTTACCCTTGCTGCACCTCCCCTGTTTTAGCCATCCCCGGTTGATGAGGCTTGAGGCTACGATTACCTTTATAGGACACATCTATCCTAGAATGCTCATCGTCCACCTGACGATGTTCTGAAAGCATTCAATCCATACAAGTTCGTTCCGGGTTCGAACGAAACCGAAGGCATTATCTCATTACACTTATTTTGGAATCACCCTCAGAGTTAACGACGATAACCCTTGCACTCTGAATCTTCATTTCGAATCTGAAAGTACTACCCCGTTTAACTCGTATTGGAATCACCCTCAGAGTTTTAACGACGAATAGTCCTTACACCTCGAGTCTTCACTCTTCACTTGAGATTCACGATCTATCGTTAATTTGGATCGATGTGGTTTTCGGATATCCAAATCTGGGAACCCGATCCCGGTCTCATCGAAATCCAAAGCATATCTTTTAAGGCCAAGTTGTTTTAGAGTTTAAAACAATTCAATTTCATTATCTATATACACACAGATAGATAATTCATGTAACACAATAGATAATCAACATTATTATCACAACAGATAATCCATATTATCATTATCAAAGATAATCCATATTATCATCATAATGCAACAGATGCATCCATATCACACAACATTACTTATCTCATTTCTGAAATTTCAAACCATTCAAGGCGAACAATATCATCCATCCATACATAAGCAATGATCTATAATCACACCATCTATAATTAATTTAAAATCAATTAAACTAATTACATCCATTTTTAATTAATTTAAAGTGAATTAAATTAATTACTTACTTCAATATAAATCTTGCTTACATATTCATTAATTAATTACAATCAATCAATTAATTAATTATCCTCTAATTAACCACCATAATTAATCACCCTAGATTAATTATTCTTTAAATTACATTCAAGTAATTATCATTTAACAAATTTCACAAAGTAATTACTCTAAACCTAAAACAGTAATTAACCTTTAATTACTTCATTAATTAATTAACTATAATTAATTACATTAATCCTTAATTAATTACATTAATCCTTAATTAATTACATTAATTAATTACCCTTAATCACTTATTATTGATTAATTAATCTTAATTAATCAAAATTACAACATTAATTATATTAATTAATGATCCTCAATTAAATTTAAATTAATTACTTTTTTCAAATTTATCACATTAAGTAATTAGTCTCAATTAAACCATAATTATTAATCACCTTTGATTAATCACATTCAGTAATTAACTACCCTTAATTACTATCAAATTAATTCCTCCTTAATTAATTTCTTTAATTAATCCCTCGATTAATTATACTAAGTAATTTAATCCAAATTACTTCCACAATTAAACCATCTTCCACTAATTACATCCAGTAATTATCATTAATTACTTCACTAAGTAATTATACTTCATTAATTACATTAGGTAATTATTATCAAATCATGGAGTGATTAAAATTAATTAAACTTAATTAATCAATTAAACTCCATTAATTACATTAAGTAATTAATTTCTTAATTACTTCCATTAAGTAATTATACTTAACCAATTCACAAATGATTATCATTTAATTAATCTAATTAATTATTAAAATTAATCACATTAATTAATTATTAAACAATCTTAAGTTAATGACCATCGTTAACCATTATTAATTCTTAAATTACTATCTTTAAGTAATTAAACTTACATTAATCATTATTAAATTTCAAATTAATTAGTCTTTAATAACCAATTAATTAACCTTTAGTTATTTAATTAATTAAGTGTTAAGTGTAACTTAATTAGTTCTAAATTACTTGATTGATTAATTCTTAATTATTAGTTAATATTCTAATTAATAATCCTTGATTACAAATTAATTATCCTTAATTAATTAACCTCAACATTGATTAATTAATTTAAGCCGTTAATTCCTTATTTAATTAATCCAAATCATTATTTAATTAAATAAATTAATTCTTCATTTAATTTTATTAAAAATTTAATGAATTACAAATCATTAAATTATAATTTACTTTAAGATAAAACTTTGTTCTTATTAATGATCACATTATCATTTACAAAGTATTTAAAACAATTTACTTTAAATTTACCTTCAAATTTCATTTTAAATTTAAATATTTAAAATGAATACAAATTATCTTTAACAAAGTTTAAAACACATTTCTAAAATCCTTTTCATTTTACAAGTTAAAGAAATACATACTTAATAAAGAAGTTTAAAAGGATTTAAAACCAAATTCATATTTAAATTCAAATTAATTTGAATTACCTTTGAACATTTCAAATTGTTTAAATCATTTTAAATTTAAAACTTTCTTTCATTTCAAAACTGAAATATATATTTAAATTTGAATTCAGATTAATCTTCAAATTCTAAAACTCTATTTACAATTTAAAACTTTATTTTTAAAATTCAAACTACTTAAACATTTTTAAAGTAGTTTAACAATTTAAATTTTAAAAAGCTTTATTTTATTTTTTTAAAGTCTGAGATGCAAAATAAACTTGAATCCCAGATTTTTACTTAGGTCTAAACTTTGTTTTAAATCATTGCTTTACATTTTAAATTTCAGTTTAAAAATTTAAAACCAAAACAGGTTCCATTTAAAACCTGTTACTAATTATTTACCCGAGGCAGCTTGATATGCTTCGAGTCCAACCCATCCTATTCCCGAGTAAAACTCACCTCTACTTAGAGTCACACTCAAGGCCACAACCCCAAACAATACATACTTCACCAGAAATTGGCAGTGCACCGTGCACATGCACCATCACCGCAGCTAATTCCATTCATCAGCGATGATCCACACAGGTCGGCGGTCACCCTCAAAGCCAAATCCAAACATCAACAACAGAACAACACCAAACCCCAAAACCTGGAACAAAGCATCAGAACAAGACTTAACCTGGAAATCAATTCGCCAGCACATCCCCAACCACCAGAGTTGCTGAGACTCCGACCAAGTCATCGCCTACTTCCAAGCTTCAATCACCCAAGACCCATTTACATTCGATCAACTGTAGAAGGTGAGATGATCAAATTTCCTAGCCTTGTCAAAACTAGGGCTCCAAACCAAGAATCTACCACCGCTGCCTCCTTGATGAAATGCATCACCATCAGCCATTTTTCCCATCAACTACAATCACTCCTCCATCATTACCCAAGATTCCGACCTCTCCAAACATTTGGGTCACCAGAAAACCCCACAAGTTCATTACCAGTTCATCCCAGAACTGCTCCTTTATTTCCAATTTAAAAATTATGAATTCAGTGTTAAAAATCATGTTATAGTTTTTGTTCTCAATTTATAATACTGAATTCATAATTTACAAATTTTGAGTTTTTACTTTGTTTAACATACGCTGTTGTTTTTTTATATTCCAAAGACACTCAGGCTTGAAATTTAGCTTAATTAAGTTTTAAACATTAATCCATAATAAATCAAACAACTTTTGTTTGTAAACCAAGTCCTAACAACAATTGATTGGAGAGAATATGAATTTAAACCCAAAACAGGAAACTAGAAACTAAAAACAGAGAATATTCATATGGAAATAAACATGCATACAGCAGATTGCATTTACATATACACATACTACAATATTTATAACAGAAATAACATGCAACCATATTCATTCTTAAGTTTAAAAAAAATTGTCGTTACTCACCAGAATAAAGAAGAAGAAAGAGCCTCTGATTGTTTTGGAAAAGCTTTGATTTCTGATTTTAGTTTCAAAGGAAGTGTTTTCAGATTTGCTTTTGAAAATAAAAATAGAAAAAGAGAAGAAGATAAAAGAACATATGTATTTATAAAGGCTGAAGTTTGATTTTATTAAAATAAAAGAAAAACTAAAATAAATGACACTTGTAAAAGAAACTAACATTTGTCACTTACCTTGATTAATATCTTAACACATGTTAAATTAAGTTCTAAAATGTTTACATTTGTCTTTTAAGGTTAATTAGTTATAATTAAATGTTAATTAGTATTTAGTTAATATGTTAATATAAGATAAATGTAAACTTATATTTAATTAATTAGTTAATATATACTTATTTATATGTAGATAATTTTGAAATAAATAAATCCAAGTATATTTATAAAATAAAAGTTTATACAAATATTTTAAAATCTAAAATAATTTAAAATATTTATACTTTAAATTTCAAAGCTTTAAATTCAAATTCAAATTAAATTCTAAAATTAAATTTGAAATCAAGTTATATATATATACATATATAACTACACAATTAAATTTTGAAAAACAACTATTTTATTAAAATTTATTTGTTAAAAGCAATACATTATTATATTTTGAAAATAACAAATTTGATAACTTTAAATAATTTATAAAAGAAATTGTTTCTTTATTAATAAATTACTTATTTTATCACACTATATTTAAAAAAAGGAAATCAAAATAAACCTTATTGTTAGTTTATTTAAATTTAAACTCAAAAATCAATTTAAACAAAGTAAACTTTTATCTTATCAATTTAAATCCATATATTATTTATTCAATAGCTTTTAAAAGTTTAACTTTAAATAAAATCATAATTCCCAATTTACCAAAGATATATATATATATTAGAAAACAAGATTTATTTATTTATTAAATTTAAAACAAGGTTTATCTTTTTACAATATATACATTTCCTATATACATTATAAATAGAAAACAATTTATTAGATTTAAAAGATAAATCTATCAATTAAATATTTATTTTAATTGGATTATTAAATTAATTCCAATCTTATTTACAAAGATTATCAAATCAATTTAATTTTTAATTCAGATTATTAAATTGATATTGCCTAAAATTCCGGGTCATCACATTCCTCCCCCTTCAAAGAATTTCATCCTCGAAATTTAAAACAAAGGTAATTTAATAATATCCTTAAGGATTTTAATTTTAAAACACAAGCATATATCAAACATATGCTAACAACCATAGCAATCAATTCATCCAATCAAACAATCTAACTATCTAGACAAAATTCTAGATAGAGTTTCCTCGAGTTTCCCAAGTATATATACCGGGATACTCGCTCTACAAAATCTAAACAATCAATAATACTAAGCTATAGATCTCCTACTCATCTAGATCTACACAACTAATCAGGATATCAGACTACAGACGAGTCTGATTCAACAATCAAACCTCCCGAACTGCTGGTTCCAAAACCAAAAATAGATCAGACATGTACTCCCCTCAGAGATACATGAAACGCATCGAATCCTAGTTATCCAAACTGGCAATTCAATCCTGAAGATCAAAAACTTATCTCACAAGAACACAGAAAAGATCCAAACATCTCGGAGCTAGCTTTCCAACCTTACCCAAAACATATAGCTCCTTTGATCGGAGAAAACTTAACCAAAACCAAATCTCCGACTCCAGAATTCAAATTCTTTCGCCTATTATCCACAAAACTCTTCGGACAATCCTAGGCTGCCTACATCCTTCCTGATCAGCTCAACCCTACGCTGACGCTTCTAGAAACAAACAAGACCAAAACAACCCAACACAATAATCTCCTCAAGATCAATCCAAAACCAAGAACAAACCCTACTTCTCAAACATCATAAGGCAACAAACTTCTCCTATCCGGAAAAGATAAAACAAAAGCACTCCCAAACTGCTTCCGCTGCACAACTCTAATCCGAAGTAGATAAGAATGATGATGTTGAACATGAGCACAAATTCGACAACACATCCCAAAAATATGGTTCAACCGATCCATAAAGGAAACTCAAAAATTCCTCCGGAACCTGAGTTGCTTTACCAAATTCTATCTCTAAGAATCATCCGTCAATTAAACTGAACCACCGGTTCCACTCCTGGTGTAACGACCCGTATTTTACGTGTCGATAAATCATAGAATAATTGTTATTAGGTCGTTAGTATTGTTTAAGTCATCCAGAGTTAGGTCGTGTGACCGAGTTAGGGGAAGCTAGCGACCTAAGGAGTTGGAGCGAGTTAAGGAGATAGAGCAACTAAGGGGTTAGATAGTGTAGTGCTTAGGACGGTGGAGCGACCTATAGGATTTGGAGCGACCTATAGACTTGACCGACCTGTAGGAATGACCGACCTATAGGAATGACCGACCTATAGAGTTTGACCGACCTATAGATGTTAGCGACTTAGTGGTGTAAGCGACCTAAGAGGGTGAAGCGAGTTAGTGGCTAGCGGCTTAGTGATAGGTCAGTCGAAGCGAGTTAATGACCTAAGGAAGCTAGGTCGTGATCGCTTGGCCGGGTGTTTAGTCAGGTCGGCTATGCGTTAAGTCGGCAATATAGTTAGGTCGTTGAACGACCTAAGGTAGGTCGTTGGGTTTGTTAGGTCGTAGGTGGTCTGTTTCGTTAGGTCGGCACTTGTATTAGGCCGTTAAGCCATTAGGTCGTGCAGTTGCGTTGAGTGTTAGGTCGAGTGCGTACTAAGCCGTGTGTGTGTTGGGTCGTGACTTTTGTTAGGTCGCGGAGCGTCTTAGAGTTAGGTCGCGTGAGTGCCTAAGCTGTTGGATCGTTAGGTCGGCTATATAGTTAGGTCGTTAGGTCATGACCGACCTAAGAGCGACCGACCTAAATTCGAGCGACCTAAATTTCTGCCTATAAATACACGGCTTTGGTTCACTTTTTGGCACTGGATTTTGGAGCGACGAAGTGCTGCAATTTTGAGAGCTCGACTACGAAACTTAGTCACTTCTTTTCTCCACTTTAATCTTGTGCTTCCATCCATCTTAATTGAAGATCAAATCGAAGATTCAAGAGCCAAAGTTGAAGATCTCCATCCATCGAAGAGAGATTTCATCATTTGAAGGGAAATATTGTCGGATCAAGCAAGATCCTTTGCTGTCCAGATCTAGAGTTGGTAGCTTTTGAAGTTTTTAGGTGATTCGGTGAGTGGTGGTTATCTCTCACACGGACCCAAAGGAGTATATTGGATCGGTGGTTTGTTTGTGTGTTAAAAATAGTGATTTCATGCATTTTCCTTAAGTCTGCATGTAGATCTATTGTTCATGAAGTTTTGATATCTACTTTACTATATGTTAACCTATGCTAATTCATTCATCAAGATATTACTTAGAATTCATGCTTGTTAGATTTGGACCCTTTATTTACTAAACTTCCATTATTGTTATAACTGTTTATTTACATCTTGTTTGAATGATTTATTACTTGGATTAATGATTGAATTGATTGATTGTTCGAAGTTAGTTGATTGATGACTTGATTCGGACAAGTTGGTCGAAGATGATTCAAAAGCTAGGTGGAAATGCTCTTGAATAAGGAAAGCTGCTCGTGGCATATGAAGCGGACGGTAAAGCTCATATGGATAGATTTGATCATGATGTTGAGATGGGACTTTGCTATGATGCGATGAAGCAAAGCATGATATGAGAAAGCCTTGGTTTAATCCAGACGAGATCATCCCAAGCATGTTGATAACTCGGTGATGTGGTCTGAGTTTGTTGATAATGGATGGCTCGAGAGGCGCTTGAGCTAGTATGTGAATAGTCGTCGAGGAGGATGACTAGAAGGCTGAGATTTCATCGTTATTGAAGGTTCTAGTATGCTCAAAGCAAGAGTACGTTGGGACGGGTCACGACGACGTCCCAGGCACGGGTCACGATGATGTGTTAGTACTCTGGGCAGATTCGACAGTCCTAGGCACGGGCTGCGACGACGTGCGGAGTTATGTCTAGAACCGGGGTTACCATTAGCCCTTGACGGACGGATGAAATAATGAGCCGGTCATTCAATTAACGGTGATATTGAAGCAATGATAACAGTGATAGCCAGAGTAATGGATGTTTGGATGTTTTGATTGTATCGTCGCTTGGGCCAAGAGCGATGTTTTCAGGGTGCTTACCTGATCTTGGTTTAGGCCTTGGGGGTCTGTACTCGGAAAACACCGACCTTGACTCGAGTGATAATAGCTTTATTTTAAATGTCTGATTTATTATGTTTGTTTCTGCTTTGTGTGTCTGGGGGCTATCACTGTAGAAAGAGGTGGAGTGGGATGGTTGGGTTCCTATTCCTTTTTACCCTTTATGCTCTTTTGGTATGTTTGATAGTTGATTTACTGCTCACTAAGACTTTTTTCTGAATCAAGGTTTTATGTTTAACTCTTATTACCTTGGGCTGTTCATCCATGTTGGGATGGGCAGACTAGGTAGCAGGTGCTGTTCTTAGTGACTAACGCTGTTGATGACGAAGACGAGCTGGAGGCTTTTGCATATTGTTTTCTTACTATATGTACTGGATGTTCCGCTGTTTGTATGATTCTCTGAGTGTTATGTAGTGAGGCTTGATGTATTGACTATTCAAATGTTTGTATCAAATTGTTCTGAGCTTATATGATGAGAATTCTGTTCTATAGAGCTTCACTATGTATACTTTCTATTGTATTTTATCCATGCGCTGTGAGTAATACGATAGACTATTCTGTGTTTACCTTACCCTGATGATCGTCCATGGCGGCCTGGCACATTTTACAGCACACTATTTCCTTGTGTAGTGTAGGAGCCATGGGCGGTCGTCACATTTGGTATCAGAGCCTTGGTTAATTGTAACATCCCGCCTTTTCGCACACTTTAAACCGACACACGTGCCAATTCAAAGCATACGCAAGGGCGGATTGTTATAGGGTAAATAAGAAAATAGAGAAGAAATAAAACAAAACAGAATCTCACAGCGGAAGGATAAAATATAATAATAAATATACAGTTCAAAACAGTTTACAAACACTTGATTTGCTTTATACAATAAATATCAGAGTTACACCTACCAATACAATCAATGCAGCGGAACAGTATGAGTGTGGTGCAATACTATAGATAATAATAATACGACTCCTTCGTCTTCGTCCTTCAAAGCTAAAGTCTTCGATCCTGAAACGCTCGGACTGACCCGAGCGAATTTGAAAAGACAAAAACACTCGAGTCAGAACTAAAAGATCTTATGTGAGTTAAATTAACAGAAATAAATATGAGTACAGTAACTCAAGAGATGCTCGGGATTTACATCTCCTAAGGATCCGTTAAACTATTTACTATGTAGTATATTGCGCTATTATAATAGTGTCTATTTATAAAATAAACTTACTTTTTAATAGCGTTAAGGGGTTACCCATATAGCCCTTAACACAAATAATGCCAATAGTCTATACAGTACCGTAATACCTCCTGATCGGGAAGCTACCAGAGGATACTCCATAGGTATGAAACAAATAGAAACTCGTAGTAAAGGCTCGGTATGGTAGGTGACACGGCACAACTAGGCAATGCCAGGGTAGATATACCAATTGCTATCCAGGCTGGTGGAAACGCGTAGCCGCAGTTACCGCCCACCTCGGACTAACTCCCCAAAATCAAAATATAGAAGTGGCCACTGAATCAATCCAAAATCAAAGTATAATATCGAAGAGGAGGGTCCGATCAGAGGAATGACCTCATTGGCCTGAGAATCGCTCCTGTTTTAGCCACCTTATGCCAACTCACGGGAGTCGAGTCCACGTATTTACCTTACAGGAAACGTCACCACCACCTACTTCATTCTGGAATCTCCACCGCGTACACGGTTAGTCAAAGTGGTTTTCGGTATCGACAGAGAGTATGTCAGATATCCGATCCCGGTCTCTTTGCCAACCCATCGTTATTATAACTCCGCGGTCATTTAAAAATAGGTTATACTTTAAAAATCAGAATAAACATTCCATTTCATAACCATGAATACGATATCATTTCAAAACCCAAAGCCATATTTTATCACTTATCCCAAATATAATTCTTTTCCAAAATCAAAATGCTTTAACTTCATATCGTCTGAAAATCAAATATTTTCAAAGCATAGTATTTTGAAAATCATAATTTAAAACCATAACTTCTAAAACTTGAATGGTTTGGATATTCAACGGTATATGAATTAAAAGGTTTAACTTAAATGTTACTTTGTAAAGAAAATAGTTCTCATGGCTTTACAAATACATTTCTTTATTAAAGTCTAAACCAAAATTTGTATTATCTCTCTCAAGTTCCAAAACCACTTCAATTTATTTATATATACGTATATCCATTTTTGAGTATCAATATTTCAAACTAAAGTCGGATTTTATGCTTTCAACAAATCAATTGTTCTATTAATTAGTCTTGAATATTCATATAAAATCCATAAATAATAAGACTTCAATTTCTAGTAATAAAAAAAAAAAAAAATTTCCCAATTCAAATTATACTAGAATATTCATTTCAATTTATTTTGGGAAAAATCCAATTATAAATATCATATCTTAAAATTTCCAAACTTAACATTTAAACATATGATATAAATTATTAAACTCCATTTTCTTAATTTTCTTCCATTTTTAATAAAGATTTTTATACACCTTTTAATTTCAAAATTTTCAACTTCATATGGATATATATATATATATATGGAAGAAAAATATTTATACAATATAAAATTTAAGATTATTATAAACCGTATTCCATCCAAACCATAGAAATCACATAAAAATAGTTATATATAGACCGCGGTGCCTGTATATAATTTTCTATCCTATGGTCAAGTGATACGGATATTTATCATTTCAATCCGCAATTTAAAAGATATAAAATTTTGCGGTTGTATATCATTTCAAACCACAATCCCGAATGAAAGGAAATATGCATGATAATTTGCAATTTAATGATATACAATAAAACATCCATCAACATCACCCATCATCCAATCACAATCATCAAGCAATATCAATCAATAACAATTTATATTTGGTAATATATAACAGGTAATAATTGGCAATTTTATTCAATTTAAATTTAACGACTATTATCTAACCGTTTATATTCAGTAATAAATTATATAACTGTTAACTAGCAGTTTCATGCAAACACAAATTCTAACTGTCAATTAATACGCAATAAATAAATTAAATTAACAGTTAAATTCAATAAATGCAATTCAGCGGATATGAATGAAATAAGCATGCCAAATACTCATAAATAAATTCTATTCATTTCTAAAATTAATTTAACAAACATAAAAGCTTCTAGTACTTATGAGTGGGTTAAACACTCACCTTTGGAATTTAAATCGAATTTAAATTCGATTTAAACCCAAAAATTTGCCCTTCTCGGAATTCGTCCAAACCAGCGTCATCAAATCCGGAATTAAATTACGATCCTAACAAAAGAAATTTCGTGTGAATCCGACTTCGTATGAGAAAGTTATGGCGAAAAATGATGATTGAATTCAAAATTGAAAATAAATAAAACGACACACATTCATCACTTACAAATATATGTGCCACGTCACTCCTTCTATTTCCAGAAACGCACGCGGCCCTTCCAGAAACCCTAATCGAAGATCTACGACGATCTAACCGTTGAATCGACACAAAAACCATATAGATGCGATCCCCATCGTCCACTCTACAAAACCCAGAAAAGGTTTGACGATCCGACGAGGTTTGCGACGACGATGATGAATGGTCACGAACTGTTTGAATTAATTCTGGTCAAACGAATGTTCAAAACAGAAAACGAATTGCACCAATAGATTACGTGCCTCGAGAACATTAACATATTTTTTTTGTGTGGAATTTTTCTGAAGTGTTTGCATTTTCATTGAAATTTGGATTGAAGTAGATCTAGGTTTTGCAACCATTTGAGGAGGAGAAGGAGATGAAGAAATGAATATACAGCAAATGACAATAGGATGGAGCTAGGGTTTATAACTGTATATATATATTAAATTTCCAAATTTTAATTAAATTTACTTTCCATTATTTATTGTCAATTAGATTGATTTATCATTGGATTCATATTTCAATATGTAAATATCCCCAATTTCATCTGCACTTATATTTACATAGTTTCTAAATATTAAATTTCAAATATTACTTCATTTAACGTTACGTATTTATTATTTATTACTTGCTGCAGTTGATTATCAATTATACTTAATATACTAAATAGATGGTAAATTTTGAATACTTGTTATCATTAACGTTTTATTTCCACTTACAAAATAAATGAAATTATTACATAAACTCCCTTAATTAAGTCAACCATTATCTTATATAACTTAACCGGTAATATATATATACCCAATTGCCCTAATTGGTTTATAGTTATCAGCTAAATACATACTAACTTGTAAATAAATTCGTTTAATTGCAAATGGATCTGATCAAATTTAATAGATTGAATAGATGGGTAAGCAAATAATAAATTTTCCTTTTTGTCAAATTCAAACCCATTCGTACTTAATTATCAATTACAATTTATTACGAAACATTGATTTTATGCAGTTACCTTTTATTTGCGTAGTATTACATCAATTCCTATAACCTTGGATTCATTCCCAATTCACCAAATTCAATTAATTACACTTTACAAATGTGTTTCCAATATATAGGTATTGCCCAAATTAAATTTATTAGCTAACTCATATTAATAAACAAATGACTTATATGAATGATTAAAATTTTCAATTATCTCACTTTACTCCTAAACTTCTGTTATTTAATAATTATTGCTTAGAACCTGATTTTAATCTTCCCATTATCTATTTAATTCCTTCTAGAATCATAGCTAATATTTGACATCCCTTCATTACCCAAATGTTCTTATCCCATCAAATTTTAGGTTATCGAAATATTAAATGTCAATTTCTTTTAATTGCACTAAATTTATCTATTAAAGGTTGCACTTAACCCAAATACATAAAACTTGCCCAATTTCTCCTTAAATCAATAACCTTCATATACAAATATGTTTATCATAAATTTTATCTACTCTTCCTTTTTAGGTAATGTCCTATATATTAGATTTCCATGTAATTTGCAATAAATCATACTCGTAGTTATATCACGTTAAATGAATAAATAAGTGTTGACTCTATTCTTTTGATTCAACATTGGTTTACGTTATATTTCATAAATATTTCTACATACATCAGGATTTTTTTAAAATGGTTGTAATGTGAAATCTCGTCTGCTTCCCATTTTATATTTAAGGCTTCTAAAACCGATTCATATCATTTCTCTAGTCCAAATTTTATTAATATAACCTTAAATTTAATTTATTCCTATCGATGTAATGGTTAAACACAAATTTCACTTATTTGCAATAAATCCACAAATTGGATTTCAAATTTTCAAATAAATAAATAAATTTTAGTTTATCACTTCTTAAATACCCAAACGTCAATGCCTTAATTTAAACTGCATTTATTACATTTTATAAAAATCCTCCATCTTAAGTGACAAATCAAAACTACCCTAACTACACAAATCATCGTATTATAAAGATATTTACACTATCCTCCATTTATTACCTTAATTTATTTAAGGTAACCTTAAATTAATATCTATTGCAATGATTTCAAATTATTATTCCCCCATTCCTTTTTAATTTCAATAACGCCAAATTTAACCGTTATATTCTCTTTATTTATGCGATAAATGCAATTATTGAATCTAATACTCCATTTAATTAATAGATCCTGCTTCCTAGAATCTATATCAACAATAGGTCAAATATATACATAGAATTAGCCTTAACTTCACCTAAAAGAATTAGCTATTTCAACTACCGCACAAAACTACGCTACTGCACTATTTAATCAAATAAATTAATTGAACTTAAATCAGCATAAAGGTTATAAAATTATAAATGTAATCTTAATAAATTCATTTATTGATTTAGACTCTTTCTATACAGTAATTAACCTATTTGTGGGTATAAATAACTTTGGAATTATATTACATCTCATTAGTGCGCGTTTTATTTCCTATAACTTCTCCTTATTTAACTATACCCATTAACAATCAAAAAAATTAAATTAGCTTTATTTCAATCTATTTCCCTTCTTAACTAAATAAATTAAATGGTTAACCTAAACACTTGTTATCCTTTGATATATTCAAATTCACTTCCAACATTTATTAACAAAATGTTGCCATAGGTTTAGATTTACATAAATAAATTATATGAATAGGTAGAAAAATTGGTAATCCGCAAATGCCCAATATACACGCATTAATTACTACCTATTGTTAGAATCCATTTATTAATTTACTAGTTAGTAACGGTCTTTTTATTTCTATTTACTACCAAACTCTCTATTTTATTATAGTTCCAATATATTAATACTTAGGCACATCAAGTACTAGCCCTTTTGTTATTTATATTAAATTGGGTATGCACAAATAAGTTGTTAATTAACTATTTCTACAAAATTATATTCATACATTCAGTTCCATATCTTATAGGGTTAAATTCTAATTACTTACGCTTAATCTATCAATTTAATACTCTATTCAAACATGCATTTAAATTCTTTTTATTCTAAATAAATTTTATTAAGTGTTGACATCCACTAATAGCATTCACCTTTATTACAACCAAAGGTGACATCTTCACTACTGATTTTATATTAATGAATCTCATTTTAGTTAATATTTTTTTATTAATATTCTCAATTCAACATTTATTGATTTCTTAAAATTTACTTTTAACAAAAAGTGACAAATTACATTATCCAAATCTATTGTCATAAAATTTTATTGTTACACTAGGTAACAACTACTATACCAAAGTTCTACATTTATTCTTAAACAAATTAGAAATTATATTAATTTAATTTATTAAATATTATTAATTTCAACGGGTCGTTACATTAATCGATTTTAGCCAACGCTCGTTGACGTAACTACGTATGAGAGACGTAATTGTAATTTTGATGGATGATTACTATATATAATATAGTAGCTTAGAAGGATTTGAACTTATTATGTAGTTGTTTCCCCAAGGTATGTTAATCATTTCTTTTAGATATTAGGAATGAGTCGAAGAGGGAGACCAGCTGCTAGAGGAGGCCGTGCTGTTGAGGGGGCTGCTGATTATGCTTCTATGTTTGATGCCATGATGACTTCGATCATGAGAAGGATGCCAGCTCCGGGGCCATCAGTAGATGTTGAAGTTCAGGTTCAAACTCCAAAACCAGTGATTTTGCAAAGTTGTGTAAAGACTATACTGCTCTTGGAGGAAATGTTTTCTTGGGAACAGAATCAACCATAGAAGTTCAGAGATGGATAGATGCTTGTAGAAGGATCTTTGGTGATTTGGGAATTGAGGATGCAACTAAGAGGAAGCTTGCATCAAGACAGCTTCAGGGAAGAGCTTCTGATTGGTGGAATTCCATCACCATTGATACTCCAGAGGAAGAGATCACTTGGGAGCAATTTCAAGCTAGATTTGAAGCTAAGTTCATTTCTACAGCTCAGAAATCTGTCCTGTTTAAGAAGTTTGTGGAGCTCAAGCAAGGTGGAAGACCAGTTCTTGAGTATGTTTCGGAGTTTGAAGCTTTGTCCAAGTATGCTCGGTCATATATTGACTCTCCTTATCAGAAGAATGAGAAGTTTGTGACAGGCTTGGACAGTTATCTTAGGAGGTAGTTGGTGGACCATCTGGACGATCCATTTGAGAAGCTTGTGGAGAAGGCTCTCAGGCATGAGAATCTATTTCCTAAGGAAGGATCTGTTATTGCTGTGACCAAGGAGCAAAGTGGAAACAAGAAGAGGAAGCAGCAGCAACAGAAAGGTAAGGATGGCCAAAAGAAGCCTAAGGGCGAAGTGACCTGCTACAACTGTCAGCAGAAGGGTCATCTCTCCAGAGATTGTAAGAAACCGAGAGTGCCGGCGAAGTGCCACAACTGTGACAAACCGGGGCATTTCAAGAAGAATTGTCCGGAACCGAGGATGGACAAGCAGATTGTGCAAGCTTATGCTTTGGGGGCTGTGCCATCGTCTTCGAAAACTCCTATGACGGAAGAGAAAGGAAAGAGTGTGGTGGTTCAAGGTATTCTTTCCATTTGTGGTGTTCCAGTTAGGGTGTTGTTTGATACTGGAGCGTCGCATTCTTTTGTTTGTAATGAACTTGTAGGCCAGTTGGGTTTGGAACCGGATATTGTTGATAGACCATTGGTTGTGACTAATCCAGTTGGGGATTCATCTGGTTTGTGTGTGGTATGCCGTGGTCTAGTGGTATCGAGTCATGATTGCTCTTTTGTTTGTGGTTGTTTTGTTCTGAACTTTGCGGGATTCGGAATTATTTTGGGTATGGACTGGCTTAGGAAGTATGCGACAAAGGTTTATTGTGAGAGGCTTGAGGTGACAGTCGAGAATGTGGAGAGGCGAAAGGTTGTGATACGATGTAAGCATGAGGAAGGCGTCCTCATGAGCTTCATGTATTCGCTGGTTGTTCCACGGGATGGACTGTAATCGGTGCCTATTGTGAATGGATTTGAGGATGTCTTTGACGAGGTCAAAGGGTTACCGCCGCATAGAGAGATCGAGTTTCGTATCGATCTAGTTGAGGGAGCCAGACCTGTTGTAATGCCTCTTAGGCGGATGGCGCCTAGGGAACAGCAAGAGTTGAAGGTGCAAGTTGATGACCTTTTACAGAAAGGATTCATTCGGCGTAGTGTGTCCGAATGGGGTGCACCAGTTGTGTTTGCAACCAAAGCGGATGGGTCGTTGAGGTTGTGTGTGGATTATCGTGAGCTGAATAAAGTGACTAAGAAGAACAAGTATCCATTGCCGAGAATAGATGACTTGTTTGATCAGCTTCACGAAGCTAAGGTGTTTTCTCAGATGGATTTGGCAATGGGATTTCACCAGTTGAGAGTGGCAAAGGATAGTGTTCCGAATACTGCTTTTAGGACACCATCCGGATTCTATGAGTGGCTGGTAATGCCGTTTGGATTGACCAATGCACCAGCGTATTTTGTGGATCTTATGAATAGAGTATTCAGGGATCAGTTGAACAAGTTCGTACTTGTATACGTGGATGATATCTTGATTTATTCCAGAACTGAAGAAGAGCATAAGACGCACTTGCGTATTTTTTTGGGAATCTTGCAGAAACAATAGCTGAGGGCTAAGTTTTCGAAGTGTCACTTCTGGAAGAGCGAAGTGAGGTTCTTAGGCCATGTTATCTCTGGAAATGGAATAGCGGTTGATCCCGCCAAGGTGGCAGCAATCCAGTATTGGATTAGACCTAGGAATGCATCTGATGTGAGAAGTTTTCTTGGATTAGCAGGATACTATCGTCGGTTTATCAAAGACTTTTCCAAGATAGCTGCACCATTAACAGGATTGACGAAAAAGAACCAAGTGTTCAGATGGGATGCTAAGTGTGAGCAAGCTTTCGGAATTCTGAAAGAGCGATTGATAAGTGCTCCTGTTTTGGCTATTCCAAGTGGAAATGATGAGATGGTGGTTTACACCAATGCATATGGCACTGGACTTGGTGCAGTGCTGATGCAAAAGGATAAAGTTGTTGCGTATGCAAGTCGACAACTGAAGCCGCATGAAAGGAATTATCCGACTCATGATTTGGAGTTAGCGGCGATTGTTTTTGCTCTGAAGATGTGGAGACATTACCTACTGGGAGTCCGATTTGAGTTGTTTACAGATCATAAGTCGTTGAAGTATCTCTTCTCCCAAAAAGATTTGAATCTTCGACAGCAACGATGGCTAGAGTTTTTAGCATCATATGATTTTGGTATAGCCTATACTCCGAGAAAAGGTAACGCAGTGGCAGATGCGTTAAGTCGAAGACATGCAGGATTGGGAGCCATGTTTTCGGAATGGAAGAGTCTCGAGTATTTAGCTGGATTTGACTTCAGGCCTAGATGTGAATTGGAACCTGAGATGTTGGCAAACTTATCAATAACACCTACTCTAGTGGAAAGAATTGGCAAGGCCCAAAAGCGAGACGATAAGCTTGTCAAGATTATCCGTGATGTGGAATCTGGAGTGGACCCAAAAAAGGATAAAGGGTTTGAAGTCGATCGAGAGGGTTGGCTTCGGAAGCAAGGACGACTAGTTGTTCCCGATATAGATGAATTGAGAGATGAAGTTCTTAAGGAAAGTCATCACTCGAAGTTGACAATTCATCCAGGTGGAAATAAGATGTATCGGGATATGAAGAGAACCTATTACTGGAAAGGTATGAAGAAAGATGTTGGAAATTTTATTTCCAAATGCATGAACTGCCAGTTGGTAAAAGCCAAACAGAAGAAGCCAAGTGGATTGCTTCAGCTGTTAGAAGTTCCTACATGGAAGTGGGAGAAAATATCGATGGATTTTATCGATGGGTTACCTAGAACCAGAGCAGGGAATGAAGGGATTTGGGTCATCATAGATCATTTGACTAAGAGTGCAAGATTCATTCCTGTTCGATCTACTAGGACTGCATCGAAATTGGCTGAGTTGTATGTTAAGTGGATAGTTTGATTCCATGGTATTCCGAAGAGTATAGTGAGCGATCGAGACCCATTGTTCACTAGTGGATTTTGGAAGAGCTTCCTGGAAGTTTTGGGAACCGAGTTGTGTTTGAGTACAGCTTATCACCCCCAAACAGATGGTCAGACAGAGAGAGTCAACCGAGTTTTGGAAGATCTTCTCAGAGCATGTGTTTTGGACTTCGGAGGATCATGGGAAGATCATCTTCATTTGGTGGAATTTTCATATAATAACAGTTACCAGTCAAGTATTGGTATGGCACCGTATGAAGCATTGTATGGAAGACCGTGTAACTCTCCGACATGTTGGTTGGAAACAGGAGAAAAATTGATACTTGGGCCAGAAATGATTCGACAGACTTCGGATTGTATAGAGACCATTCGGCGACGAATGAAGGCAGCCCAAGACCGTCAGAAAAGTTATGCCGATAAGCGTCGTAAGGATTTGGAATTCGACGTAGGTGATATGGTTTTTGTGAAGATTTCTCCACTGAAGAATGTTATTCGATTCGGGAAGAAAGAAAAGTTGACTCTGAGATTTGTCGGACCATTCCCGATCGTCGAGCGAATTGGAAAGCTCGCTTATAAGTTGGAATTACCAGAAAAGATGTCGGGTGTGCACAATGTTTTTCATGTATCATATCTATGGAAGTATGTGCACGACCCAAGTACAGTGGTTTCGGTTGATATCTATGAAGATTTGGAAGTTGATCCAGTTGTTAGAAGACCTCGTAAACCGCTTTGTGTTATGGAAACTGACACGAAACAGCTTAGGAGGAAGGTAGTCAAGTTGCTCAAGGTACAATGGAGTGAAAATGTTAACGACTGTACATGGGAGGAGGAAGAGATGATGAAGGCAGCTCATCCTGAACTCTTCAAGGTATGGCCCTAAGGTGTCGTGACATCTCATGAATTTGTAACTTGTTCTAGTCTTAGAATTCTGCATGCTAGGCTAGTAATTGGATGCATGGTTTGTTGATTGTTATGGATGGTAGGCATGGAGAATAGTCTTTGATTGCTCTTGATTGTTTGGAATTTCGGGGGTGAAATTCCTAAGGGGGAGAGAATGTAACGACCCGTATTTTATGTGTCGATAAATCGTAAAATAATTGTTTTTAGGTCGTTAGTATTGTTTAAGTCATCCAGAGTTAGGTCGTGTGAGCGAGTTAGGGGAAGCTAGCGACCTAAGGAGTTGGAGCGAGTTAAGGAGATAGAGCAACTAAGGGGTTAGAACGTGTAGTGCTTAGGACAGTGGAGCGACCTATAGGATTTGGAGCGACCTATAGACTTGACCGACCTATAGGAATGACCGACCTATAGATGTTAGCGACTTAGTGGGGTAAGCGACCTAAGAGGGTGAAGCGAGTTAGTGGCTAGCGACTTAATGATAGGTCAGTCGAAGCGAGTTAATGACCTAAGGAAGCTAGGTTGTGATCGCTTGGCCGTGTGTTTAGTTAGGTCGGCTATGCGTTAGGTCGACAATATAGTTAGGTCGTTGAACGACCTAAGGCAGGTCGTTGGGTTTGTTAGGTCGTAGGTGGTCTGTTTCGTTAGATCGGCACTTGTATTAGGCCGTTAAGCCATTAGGTCGCGCAGTTGCATTAAGTGTTAGGTCGAGTGCGTACTAAGCCGTGTGTGTGTGTTGGGTCGTGACTTTTGTTAGGTCGCGGAGCGACTTAGAGTTAGGTCGCGTGAGTGCCTAAGCTGTTGGGTCATTAGGTCGGCTATATAGTTAGGTCGTTAGGTCGTGACCGACCTAAGAGCGACCGACCTAAATTCGAGCAACCTAAATTTCTACCTATAAATACACGGCTTTGGTTCACTTTTTGGCACTGGATTTTGGAGCGACGAAGTGCTGCTATTTTGAGAGCTCGACTATGACACTTCTTCACTTCTTTTCTCCACTTTAATCTTGTGCTTCCATCCATCTTAATTGAAGATCAAATCGAAGATTCAAGAGCCAAAGTTGAAGATCTCCATCCATGGAAGAGAGATTTCATCATTTGAAGGGAAACCTTATCGGATCAAGCTAGATCCTTTGCTGCCCAGATCTGGAGTTGGTAGCTTTTGAAGTGTTTAGGTGATTCGGTGAGTGGTGGTTATCTCTCACACGGACCCAAAGAAGTATATTGGATCGGTGGTTTGTTTGTGTGTTAAAGATAGTGATTTCATGCATTTTCCTTAAGTCTGCATGTAGATCTATTGTTCATGAAGTTTTGATATCTACTTTACTATATGTTAACCTATGCTAATTTATTCGTCAAGATATTACTTAGAATTCATGCTTGTTAGATTTGGACCCTTTATTTACTAAACTTCCATTATTGTTATAACTGTTTATTTACATCTTGTTTGAATGATTTATTACTTGGATTAATGATTGAATTGATTGATTGTTCGAAGTTAGTTGATTGATGACTTGATTCGGACAAGTTGGTCGAAGATGATTCAAAAGCTAAGTGGAAATGCTCTTGAATAAGGAAAGCTGCTCGTGGCATATGAAGCGGACGGTAAAGCTCATATGGATAGATTTGATCATGATGTTGAGATGGGACTTTGCTATGATGCGATGAAGCAAAGCATGATATGAGAAAGCCTTGGTTTAATCCAGACGGGATCACCCCAAGCATGTTGATAACTCGGTGATGTGGTCTGAGTTTGTTGATAATGGATGGCTCGAGAGGCGCTTGAGCTAGTATGTGAATAGTCGTCGAGGAGGATGACTAGAAGGCTGAGATTTCATCATTATTGAAGGTTCTAGCATGCTCAAAGCAAGAGTACGTTGGGACGGGTCACGACGACGTCCCAGGCACGGGTCACGATGACGTGTTAGTACTCTGGGCAGATTCGACAGTCCTAGGCACGGGCTGCGACGACGTGCGGAGTTATGTCTAGAACCGGGGTTACCATTAGCCCTTGACGGACGGATGAAATAATGAGCCGGTCATTCAATTAACGGTGATATTGAAGCAATGATAACAGTAATAGCCAGATTCATGGATGTTTGGATGTTTTGATTGTATCGTCGCTTGGGCCAAGAGCGATGTTTTCAGGGTGCTTACCTGATCTTGGTTTAGGCCTTGGGGGTCTGTACTCGGAAAACACCAACCTTGACTCGAGTGATAATAGCTTTATTTTAAATGTCTGATTTATTATGTTTGTTTCTGCTTTGTGTGTCTGGGGGCTATCACTGTAGAAAGAGGTGGAGTGGGATGGTTGGGTTCCTATTCCTTTTTACCCTTTATGCTTTTTTAGTATGTTTGATAGTTGATTTACTGCTCACTAAGACTTTTGTCTGACTCAAGGTTTTATGTTTAACTCTTATTACCTTGGCCTATTCATCCATGTTGGGATGGGCAGACTAGGTAGCAGGTGACAGGTGCTGTTCTTAGTGACTAAAGCTGTTGATGACGAAGACGAGCTGGAGGCTTTTGCATATTGTTTTCTTACTATATGTACTAGATGTTCTGTTGTTTGTATGATTCTCTGAGTGTTATGTAGTGAGGCTTGATGTATTGGTTATTCAGATGTTTGTATCAAATTGTTATGAGCTTATATGATGAGAATTCTGTTCTATAGAGCTTCACTATGTATACTTTCTATTGTATTTTATCCATGCGCTGTGAGTAATACGATAGACTATTCTGTGTTTACCTTACCCTGATGATCGTCCATGGCGGCCTGGCACATTTTACAGCGCACTATTTCCTTATTTAGTGTAGGAGCCATGGGCGGTCGTCACACCTGGAATCCTAGTCGATAAGAAAACTCAATTTCCAGATGCAGAAAAACCTCTGACTACCCCTAAGACATCCGAAAAAACTCTGATAACCCAAGAGAACACTCAACTATCGCAAGTCACTTTTGCGATCAACCCAGATCAATTTCCAAAGAAAGCTGTCCCCTCTTTACCCAACAGAACAGTTTACACTTATCTAGCCAATCCATCAAAGAAACGGATCCACTCCGCTACTTCTGAACTCCACTTCCAAAAGAACCACTCAGCTAAATACCTTCCTGTCGGCACACAGAACACTCCGAGCTGCACCGCTGACACAGATGCCAAAAACTTCCTAATCGAAAGCACTTCGAGAAACTTGGACTTCAAACCAAACAGAAACACCCTGCTGAACTCAGCCATAGCGCCGAAGCAGACACTCTTCCCAATACTTGTTCCAAAGAAAACATCTTCGGAGACAATCCATGGTCACTGCATCTCATCACGCAACTACTACTTCCTGAGGTATCAAAATACCATTACTCACTTCTGTTCTACCGACAGATCCAAACTCAACTCATCCAATTTCAAAGATGAACTCCGAACCTTAACAGGTTTCCTTCAGAGATCAATGAAATCTTACGCCGAGCTGCAAAGCTTACTCGAGACGGTATTAGGTCTACAGTCTCGACAGATACACTTCCAACCTCAAACATTAAACTCTAACCAATGGTAGTAATCGTGTTACACACACCACTACCTTATCTACCTTTATAACCTATATTGGAAAACCGAAATAGGTAACCCGACAGATAGGTAGAAATAAATAAATATATTTAAATATTTCAAAATTACAAATACGTTCTCTCAAGAAGAAAACACTCCAAAACCCAGGTATTCACTAAACCTAGCGCTCCGATACCACTGTAACGACCCGCCATTCATCTCCCCAGAATGATGCATCATTAATAAGAAAGAAAGGGATATAAAAGAGAAAGAAAGAGAAGAAAGAAGAAACAACACATCAGAATCTAAACAGCGGAACAAATAAATTATATTAATAACATAAGATATTACATAGTATCAACAACTATGAGAGATACACAGCTTATACATCTCATACTAGACAGTTATAAACATCTGTCTAGTTATACAACTCAATACAACTTAGAAAAATCAAAGAGGTATCAAACACAGCGGAACACTAAACATATCTATAACGCCGAAGCCTCCTGCTCCATTGCTCCTCCACAATTCGTCAAAGCTAACCTGAATACCTTGGATACTCGTAAAAATTTGAGTACCCAAGAGTTTAAGAAAAACAGAAGATAAACTCCGGGTCAGACATGGGTCTGGTGTGAATAACAGGTTAAAGTTGCTTAACTTTCAAAAACCTTTGAAAAGAAAGGTATCACGTAAGACTTCCCACACATAAACATGGAAAAGCTTTTACCTTAAGCTAACCAAAACATTTGATAGGAAATCCAGTGATATTATAATAGGTCTAGGGTTTTCAAGTAAATATGAAATAGCTGAAATTGTTACATCTATTAAATTCCAGCTACTAGCCACAAAAGTGGGTAATACAATCAAAACCGTTGGCACTTACTGGATTTTGGATTCCATACAATGGCAGGGCTACTGGGGTACCGCCCGTCACAGTACGTGGCCTAGATCACCATACCGAGGATTACTCTCAATCCCCTGCAATACAAAGCGGAACCATCCCTTACTGGACAGTCCCGAACAAGACAACCCCGCAGTTGGTGCGCATATCCAACTGCCCGCTAAGCCGAATAAAAAGGGACCTCTAGACAGGGGAAAATCTTGTCCTACTTGGGCATGACCCACTTAGCCTTGCTGCACCTCCTCTGTTTTAGCCATTCCCGGTTGATGAGGCTTGAGGCTACGATTACCTTTATAGGACACATCTATCTAAGAATGTTCATCGTCCACCTGACGATGTTCTGAAAGCATTCAGTCCATACAAGTTTGTTCCGGGTTCGAACGAAACCGAAGGCATTGTCTCGTTACACTCATTTTGGAATCACCCTCAGAGTTAACGACGATAACCCTTGCACTTTGAGTCTTCATCTCGAATCTAAAAGTACTACCATGTTTAACTCGTATTGGAATCACCCTCAGAGTTTTAACGACGTATAGTCCTTACACCTCGAGTCTTCACTCTTCACTTGGGATTCACGACCTATCGTTAATTTGGATCGATGTGGTTTTCGGATATCCAAATCTGGAAACCCGATCTCGGTCTCATCGAAATCCAAAGCGTATCTTTCAAGCCAAGTTGTTTTAGAGTTTAAAACAATTCAATTTCATTATGTATATACACACAGATAGATAATTCATATAACACGATAGATAATCAACATTATTATCACAACAGATAATCCATATTATCATCACAATGCAACCAATGCATCCATATCACACAACATTACTTACCTCATTTCTGATATTTCAAACCATTCAAGGCGAACAATATCATTCATCCATACATAAGCAATGATCTATAATCACACCATCTATAATTAATTTAAAATTGATTAAGTTAATTACATCCATCTTTAATTAATTTAAAGCGAATTAAATTAATTACTTACATCAATATAAATCTTGCTTACATATCCATTAATTAATTACAATCAATCAATCAATTAATTATCCTCTAATTAACCACCTTAATTAATCACCCTAGATTAATTATTCTTTAAATTAAATTCAAGTAATTATCCTTTAATAAATTTCACAAATTAATTACTCTAAACCTAAAACAGTAATTAACCTTTAATTACTTCATTAATTAATTAACTATAATTAATTACATTAATCCTTAATTAATTGCATTAATTAATTACCCTTAATCACCTATTACTGATTAATTAATCTTAATTAATCAAAATTACATTATTAATTATATTAATTAATGATCCACAATTAAATTTAAATTAATTAATTTTTTTAAATTTACTACATTAAGTAATTAATCTCAATTAAACCATAATTATTAATCACCTTTGATTAATCACATTTAGTAATTAACTACCCTTAATTACTATCAAATTAATTCCTCCTTAATTAATTTCTTTAATTAATCCCTTGATTAATTATACTAAGTAATTTAATCCAAATTAGTTCCACAATTAAACCATCTTCCACTAATTACATCCAGTAATTATCATTAATTACTTCACTAAGTAATTATACTTCATTAATTACATTAAGTAATTATTATCAAATCATCGAGTGATTAAAATTAATTAAAATTAATTAATTAATTAAACTCCATTAATTACATTAAGTGATTAATTTCTTAATTATTTCCATTAAGTAATTATACTTAACTAATTCACAAACGATTATCATTTAATTAATTAATCTAATTAATTATTAAAATTAATCATATTAATTAATTATTAAATAATCTTAAGTTAATGACCATCATTAACTATTATTAATTCTTAAATTACATTATTTAAGTAATTAAACTTACATTAATCATTATTAAATTTCAAATTTATTAGTCTTTAATAACCAATTAATTAACCTTTAATTATTTAATTAATTAAGTTTAACTGTAACTTAATTAGTTCTAAATTACTTGATTAATTAATTCTTAATTATTAGTCAATATTCTAATTAATAATCCTTGATTACAAATTAATTATCCTTAATTAATTAACCTCAACCATTAACTAATTAATTTAAGCCTTTAATTGCTTATTTAATTAATCCAAATCATTAAATAAATAAATAAATAAATTCTCCATTTAATTTTCTTAAAAAATTAATGAATTACAAATCATTAAATTATAATTTACTTTAAGATAAAACTTTGTTCTTATTAATGATCATATTATCATTTACAAAGTATTTAAAACAATTTACTTTAAATTTACCTTCAAATTTCATTTTAAATTTAAAGATTTAAAATGAATACAAATTATCTTTAACAAAGTTTAAAACACATTTCTAAAAACCTTTTCATTTTACAAGTTAAAGAAATACTTATTTAATAAAGAAGTTTAAATGGATTTAAAACCAAATTCATATTTAAATTCAAATCAATTTGAATTACCTTTAAACATTTCAAATTGTTTAAATCATTTTAAGTTTAAAACTTTCTTTCAGTTCAAAACTGAAATACATATTTAAATTTGAACTCAGATTAATCTTCAAATTTTAAAACTCTATTTACAATTTAAAACTTTATTTTTAAAATTCAAACTACTTAAACATTTTTAAAGTAGTTTAACAATTTAAATTTTAAAAAGCTTTATTTTAATTTTTTTTAAATCTGAGATGCAAAATAAACTTGAATCCTAGATTTTTACTTAGGTTTAAACTTTGTTTTAAATCATTGCTTTACAATTTAAATTTCAGTCTAAAATTTTAAAAATAAAACAGGTTCCATTTAAAACCTGTTACTAATTATTTACCCGAGGCAGCTTGATATGCTTCGAGTCCAACCCATCCTATTCCCGAGTAAAACTCACCTCTACTTCGAGTCACACTCGAGGCCACAACCCTAAACAATACATACTTCACCAGAAATTGGTAGTGCACCGTGCACATGCACCATCACCGCAGCTAACTCCGTTCATCAACGATGATCCACACAAGTCGGCGATCACCCTCAAAGCCAAATCCAAACATCAGATCAATTACACAATCGTGAAATCGAGTTTGAGCATTTAACTCAAACCTGGAACAACAGAACAACACCAAACCCCAAAACCTGTAACAAAGCATCAGAACAACACTCAACCTGGAAATCAATTCGCCCGCACATCCCGGACCACCAGAGTTGCTGAGACTCCGACCAAGCCATCGCCTACTTCCAAGCTTCAATCACCCAAGACCCCTTTACACTCGATCAACTGTAGAAGGTGAGATGATCGAATTTCCTAGCCCTGTCAAAACTAGGGCTCCAAACCAAGAATCCACCACTATTGCCTCCTTGATGAAATGCATCGCCATCAGCCATTTTTCCTATCAACTACGATCGCTCCTCCATCGTTTCCCAAGATTCCGACCTCTCCAAACATTTGGGTCACCAGAAAACCCCACAAGTTCATTTCCAGTTCATCCCAGAACTGCTCCTTTATTTCCAATTTAAAAATTATGAATTCAGTGTTAAAAATCATGTTATAGTTTTTGTTCTCAATTTATAATACTGAATTCATAATTTACAAAGTTTGAGTTTTTACTTTGTTTAACATACGGTGTTGTTTTTTTATATTCCAGAGACACTCAGGCTTGAAATTTAGCTTAATTAAGTTTTAAACATTAATCCATAATAAATCAAACAACTTTTGTTTGTAAACCATGTCCTAACAACAATTGATTGGAGAGAATATGAATTTAAACCCAAAACAGGAAACTGGAAACTAAAAATAGAGAATATTCATATGGAAATAAACATGCATACAGCAGATTACATTTACATATATACATACTACAATATTTATCACAGAAATAACATGCAACCATATTCATTCTTAAGTTTAAAAAAATTGATGTTGCTCACCAGAATAAAGAAGAAGACAGAGCCTCATATTATTTTGGAAAAGCTTTGATTTCTGATTTTGGTTTCAAAGGAAGTGTTTTCAGATTTTCTTTTGAAAATAAAAATAGAAAAAGAGAAGAAGATAAGAGTACATATGTATTAAAGGCTGAAGTTTGATTTTATTAAAATAAAAGAAAAACTAAAATAAATGACACTTGTAAAAGAAACTAAGATTTGTCACTTACCTTGATTAATATCTTAACACATGTTAAATTAAGTTCTAAAATGTTTACATTTGTCTTTTAAGGTTAATTAGTTATAATTAAATGTTAATTAGTATTTAGTTAATATGTTAATATAAGATAAATGTAAACTTATATTTAATTAATTAGTTAATGTATACTTATTTATATGTAGATAATTTTGAAATGAATAAATCCAATTATATTTATAAAATAAAAGTTTATACAAATATTTTAAAAACCAAAATAATTTAAAATATTTATACTTTAAATTTCAAAGCTATAAATTCAAATTCAAATCAAATTCTAAAATTAAATTTTGAAATCAAGTTATATATATACATATATAACTACACAATTAAATTTTGAAAAACAACTATTTTATTAAAATCTGTTTGTTAAAAACAATACATTATTATATTTTGAAAATAATAAATTTGATAACCTTAAATAATTTATAAAAGAAATTGTTTCTTTATTAATAAATTACTTATTTTATCACACTATATTTAAAAAAAGGAAATCAAAATAAACCTTATTGTTAGTTTATTTAAATTTAAACTCAAAAATCAATTTAAACAAATTAAACTTTTATCTTATCAATTTAATTCCATATATTATTTTTTCAATAGCTTTTAAAAGTTTAACTTTAAATAAAATCATAATTCCCAATTTACCAAAGATGTATATATATTAGAAAATAAGATTTATTTATTTATTAAATTTAAAACAAGGTTTATCTTTTTACAATATATACATTTTATATATACATTACAAATAGAAAACAATTTATTAGATTTAAAAGATAAAATCTATCAATTAAATATTTATTTTAATTGGATTATTAAATTAATTCCAATCTTATTAACAAAGATTATCAAATCAATTTAATTTTTAATTCAGATTATTAAATTGATATTGCCTAAAATTCTGGGTCATCACAGAAAACTAACTTTTAATTTTTTTAATAAGAAGGCTTGAGTTATAAGAAATATAATAGTGTGACTAGGTTAAAAACAAGATATTAGCCCAAGCCAAAAGCACTAGCCTACTTTCTTTAGCCCTAACCCCTTATCATTCCATTTTCACTTCATTTCATTTTCACAGAACAAAACTCACAAACTTAAGAACCAATGTCAACCATTATTTTCAAGGAAAAAGAAGAAGATTTCAAAGCTAGAAGATTAAAGCTTTTAAATTTAAGGTAAAGGAAGATGAAAATAAGGTTTATTAATTTAAGATGAGTAAAAACTTTCTCTAAAACCTATCGTATCCTATTAGATTCGGATCTGATTTTCATATGAATGGTTTTGTGAAGTTAAACATTTTTGAATGGTTAAATACTAATTGCTTATGCTTAGAAATGTAAATGAAGTGAATTTGTTCTGTTGTAGGGTAAACCATTAATTAGTCTAAGCTAAATGGTTCAAAATCGAAATATGATGTTTATAATGATGATTAAAGATGGGTTTTAAATTTTAGAACTTTTGGAATATACGATTCTTTTGGAATTTTCTAAGTTGTATAAGTAATAAATTTCGGGTAAATTATTTATTAAATTTTATAAAATTAACTGTTTTTACCTAAAATTCAAGGAAAAGGTAACGTATAATAAAACTTCTTTTTGGTGGTTTTTTGGGATTCCACCAAATTTTAATTTTATATGAATTAATTGACTAAGGAAAAGAGTACTTAATTAGTGAAAATTAATTAGCCAATAGAGGATGAAGTTCACTCATTTCTGAAAAGTGAACTCCAAAGAAGAACATTAGCCAACTAAAATTCGACCCTAAATGGGATTTGGTGTAAATTTAACACTTAAGACGGTAATGAATAAGATTTAAATATGATTACATACATGCCATTGAATTAAAGGAGGCCTTTGTAAAATACTCATGAAGGCATATGATAACCCAGGATGACCCCAATAGATTTTATACACCATGGCAATTGAAACCATCTACCCACGAAGGATAAGTATAGGTCTTAGCACGTGATAGCTTGAATTGAATTATTATGCGATGGCTATTAATAAGATAGTTGATGAAGGCTTTAGAAGGGAAAGCTCATGATGGCTTCACGTAGAATGGCATGCAATGACTGCTATTGAAATAAGGCATGATGGCTTTGAATGAGATAGCGTATGATGGCTAAGTATGGAACAAGGTGCAGTGACTATGAATGAATAAGGGATGAAGGCCTAGATGGAAATGACACATTATGGCTCCTTGTGGAATCAAATGCTATGGCTATAAGTATGATATTACACGATGGCTTTGGTGGATTGGTTCTGATAACATGGTTGGAGATAACATGCGATGGCTATAGGGAAGATAACCCATGAATGTTATTAAGGAGTAATGTGCAATAGCTTAGGGATATTCCACGATGGCTATGGGATATCCAAACATATGATAACCTAAAATAATATTCAAAAGCTATATAATAGCTAATCCGTGACGACTAATCATAACTTACAAAAGCATGGGATGCTATATTTTCTAAGTAAAATAAGAAAATGCTTAGAGCACTTTGGAAGACAGTTTCTAAGTGTTATTGAACTATTTCTTAGGAATGTAATAAAGGAAAGATTTTTATAATTTGAAATTGGGCTAACTTATTTGAAATGAAAGAAAGTTTATAGAAGACAATAAATGATAGGGCGTCATTTAAATGGAAGATAAAAATATTTTGTCTAAAGGAAGTGTAGGGTATACTATAAATGAATGAATGAATGAAATGGGTTAAACTACGATTGTAAAGATATACCGACTCATGAAATTTTTAGATGGCGGGGTGCCTTGACTATTGGTCTAAAATCCAACAATATATGGAAAGATGCCACAACAGAGTTTAATCCTAAATTATTTATTAACTCTAATGGGGAGTTAAGGCAAGGTGCTAAAACATTAGGTTGGTGTTTTACCTTTAAGGATTAAATTTGCAACGTGAACGCTAGCAGTTCAAGGACTAAAAGGGGCTATTGATGCTTATTAAGGATGCTTATTAGAATGCATTCAGGGTGCTTACATTCAACCTCTTAGGATATTTAGGATGACTCAAGTTGGGGTGGCTTTTATTGGTTGAATGAGTGGTCATTTCATTAGGTGAGGTTGTTCAAGAAAAGATGAAATAATGATATACAAACCTTGGGAGTTAATCACTAAATAAGTCAATGATAACTTAGTGATGAAAGCCTAAAACAAAAGATTAGAAGATGATTAAATGGGTGATGAGTGATTATATGACATGGCTCATAACTAATTGTAAGTATAGGGTATACTTGAATTAATATTTGACATGGTTCATAACTAGATGATAAATGTAGAGTACATTTCTTAATCGAATATGCACATGTTTGTCTTTTATATAATATTTATTTACATGATGTGATATATCTTGATAAATGATTAAGTGATGAGAAAACCCATTTTATGCCAACTGTGTGGTCTCACTATGATGCAAGGGTAAATGTTTTACTCAAACCAAGCTTTATGTCTGACCAGTGTTTTAATTATTTCTCATAAACTGATGGGCGCTCATTCGAGTAAGCTAAGTTTATGGATCGAATATGTATCTTTTGAAGGATGAATAAAGATTTCAAAGACAAAGAAGGAGATCTGTTGTCTATAATAAAAGTTATTTTGAAATTCCTCTATGTAAAGCCATTTTATATAAATGGCAATGTGTTATGTTGGCATCTTCATATGTCGGACATAACACTATTTTATCTATGTTTTACTTATATTTACCCCTGCATGGGCAGATTTAGGTTAAAATGTTATAATGAATTATGTAATTCAAATTGATATAATTAAAAAAGTTGTTTAGTTGGTATGTTTGCTTATGTTGTGCAAAATAACAATGAACTCACTTTGTCACTAGAAAATGATTTCGGTGATGACTGCATCATCATTGACGTCCATTTTCAAGTTTTGAAGTGGGGGATTTTATAACATGATATCGATGCTTAGGTTTGAGGAACACTTAAGTAAAACAGAGCTGTAGAAACATATTAGTGAAAAATGAACATCCTGGGGATGGGTATACGCTACATATGACGTTCTAGTATTTCGACATAGATATATAGGAGAATAAATCTACACTCTATAATTGATTTCACTCTCTTTACTTCAATTTCTTATGAACCCTTGCTTATGCAGAAGGTAAAAATGGACCAACGTAATATACATTTGAACATAGGTAATGCAAGAGCGAATCCTAGCTGAGGAGATGACAGTACCCAAGCTAATAGCAAAAGAGGGGAAGCAAATCCAAAAGTTTGTATTGAAGCCGGTACTTAAGTTCTTGCCCTGGCTGAAGGAGGAAAGGATGTGAATGCGTTGTTCTGGCAATTTATAACAAAGACGATGAGGCACTAACTAGTTGAAGTCATTGGACTAAGACATGAGCTAGTAAGGGAAGAAGACTTTTCTAAGATGAATAAAGATTTCAAGAGTTGTGGAGGAAAGGTGTTCATCAGGAAAAGATCTTTCTTAGAGGTGTTGAATTGGCTGAAAGTATATAAACGTATCTTTATAGACTTGGAATACAACAATGCTCCGAAAAGGATGTTGGCTTTGTTAGAACCTTGTATTTTGACATTTTGATTGTGATACCTATAAAGTGAATATTGGGTGAAATAATAATATTTACAAGTGAGGATACAATTCTACTTGACAATAGATTGCAGACCATATTCTAGATAGAAGCTTCAATATTGTTTATGGTTTGTCTATAGTCTTGGTCTAGTAGTTAATTTTTGCTAAAATCTCTCCAAAGTCGTATTTGCACACATAAACACACGCAATTTCAAAACTTGCAAATCATAGTTTGTATATCAAAGTTGTTATTACAATTGTTCACACAAAAATATTTCTGAAAAATTATGAATATGACAAAAAACATAAAATTCAGCCTACTGAAATGCATAGTTCAGTCGATTGAATATATGTGCACATGCACAATTTGATATGAATGTTCAGCCGACTGAACTACCCATTTCAGTCAATTGAATAAAGTGTTTTTTGTACTGATTCATTCCTGATTCAAAATTTAAATATTTTAGCTGGCTGAATTCTTTTGTTCAATCGACTAAAATTACATAACGGCTATATTTCTGAAAATTCACTTCACTTTATCGAAAAGAAAACGACCCTTGATTCAAGAATTGTTTCCGTATCTTTTAATCGCTACTTTTCGCGAATAATTACAACTCTTAAACACTATATATAGCCTTTAAGTCATTTGTTTTAATTACCTAATTTTCTAATTCTATCTCATATTCTTATTGTCTAAACTCTTGCCATTCGCATTTAAACTCTTGTTCTAATCATTTGCACATTCAAGAGAAATTTCATTTGTGATTAAATTAACTTCATATCTTTATGAACTACATTATATACCACAAAGAAGAAGATTATAGGAAGGGTGTATGTTATTGACTTATCAGTGCTATTCAAGAGTATACTCAGTCAGAAGCAATTTTTATTGTTTGTATTAGAAGTCCTATTCGATTGCTTAGGTGGTTAAAGTACTATTTTATTGCTTAGGCGGTTGAAGTCCTATTCGGTTGCTTAGGCGGTGTAATACATGTTCCTCTGGTTTAAGAGAGGGTTGATCGATAAATTCCAGAAGGAGTCTGAGACTAGATGTAGAACGGGAAGTTTGAACCAGTATAAAAAAAATTTGGTGCCATTTACATTACCTTTTTATTTATATTCCACACTAGTAGATAACTTAGCTAGTATTCTATATCACGATCCTTAGTCATTTTCACTTGGTATCAGAGCCTGGAATTCTATCAATCGTCACAACATCGTAGAAAAATGGCCAGAAAAAGATCCAATCGAAATACAACAAGAAAAATCCATATCAAAACAACCAATGAGGACTATAAAAAGGCACTTTATGCTTTACAAATTTCTGTAAATGATAATAATGAATTAGTTAGTATAAGCGATAAGATCTCAAAGCTTAATTTTTTTAATTTACAAAAATGAAATCTATTGAACTTAGAAATGAGAAATTGAAAAATGAGAAATTAAATTTAGAAAATCAACTTAGTGTTTAAAAAGAAATTTTATAACTCTTAAAGAATTTCTAGATGAACAAAATACCTTATCTGAAAAAGAGAGAAAAATTTTCAAAAGAAACTTTTGATTTGAAAAGACAAAATGATTTATTACAATCCTCTTTAGATAATTCAGAATCTCAAAATTTTCTTCTCCAAAATGAGATTCGTACGTTAAAAAACGAGAATTCTATTATTTTGAAAAATAGTAATATTTCTTTTGAAAATAACAATTGTGACTTTAAAACTAAATTTGAAAAACATAAAAATGAATTCATGAAATTTAATAATGGTAGAAATGATTTAAACGCGATTTTATCTAGTTCTAGACATTTACATGATAAAAATGGTTTAGGTTATAATAAAACTGATGTAGAAATAATATTAAATACGCTTTCATGTATAGTAAAAATGTTAGTGCTAGTACTATTTTGAGTAAAGTTTAAATCCAATTTTTATAGAAATTCAAGTACTGCTATGACCAATAATGTTTGTAATATCCCTAGAAGTACAAAATCAATGACGGAAATATGGATAAAAAATTTCTGATTATTTGGATTTCTAATAATTGGAAAAACAGAGAAAAATAAATTGATGATATTTTGGTATGCTAGATAACAATGAAAATTATATTTGTAAAGGTTCAAACACACCCAAATGGGTATGGCTTCCCAAGACCTAACTTTCGGATCCTAACATAGGAAGTAGGTACCAGGACATATATCTCATTTTTTTCAAGTACACCACAAATAATACGGGAGATATATTCCAAATTTTCTGATACTAATGGAAATGAAGCCACAAATGTGATGTTCAAATTTTTAGTTTTTCCTTTTTGTCGATGACAAAGGGGGAGAAATAATTTAATAGGGGGAATATTCATTCAGGGGTAGTAAGTAAATTACTTTTATAAATTTGCAAACTTACATAGTTGTCATCATCAAAAAGGGGGAGAATGTTAAAACCTTGTATTTTGGTGTTTTGATTGTGACAACTATATAAGTGAATATTATGTGAACTAACAACATTTACAGGAGAGGATACAATTCTACTCCACAATGGATTGTAGACCAGATTCCAAATAGAAGCTTCAATATTGTTTATGATCTGTTTATAATCTAGGTCTTGTAGTTAATTTTTGTTAAAATCTCTCAAAAGTGGTATATGTACACACACACATACATGCAATTTCAAAACTTCCAAATCATAGTTCATATATCAAAGTTCTTATTATACTTGTTCACATGAAAATATTTCTGAAAAATCATGAATATGGCTAAAAAAACTTGAAATTCAGCCGATTGAAATGCCTAGTTTAGTCGACTGAATATTTGTGCACACGCACAATTTGATATGAATGTTCAGCCGACCGAACTACCCATTTCAGTCAACTGAATAAAGTAGTTTTTTTACTGATTCATTTCTGATTTGAATTTTAAATATTCCAGCTGGCTGAATTCTTTTGTTCAGTCGATTGAAATTATATAATGGCTATATTTCTAAAAAGTCACTTCACTTCATCGAACAGAAACGATCTTTGATTTAAGAGTTGTTTCCATATCTTTTGATCGCTACTTTTCACGAATAATTACAAATCTTAAACATTATATATAGCCTTCAAATCATTTGTTTTAATTACCTAATTTTTTTATTCTATCTCATATTTTTTTGTCTAAAATCTTTCCATTTACATTCAAACTCTTGTTCTAATCACTTGCACATTCAAGAGAAATTTCGTTTGTGATTAAATTAACTTCCTATCTTCATGAACTACACTGTATATCACAAAGAAGAAGATTATAGAAAGGTTGTACGTTATTGACTTATCGGTGCTATTCAGGAGCATACTCAATCAGAAGTAATTTTACCGTTTATATTAGAAGTCCTATTTGGTTGCTCGGGCGGATGAAGTCCTATTCTATTGCTTAGGCGGTTGAAGTCCTGTTCAATTGCTCAGGTGGTGTAACACTTGTTCCTTCGGGTTAAGAGAGGGTTGATAGTTAAATTCCAGAAGGAGTTTGGGACTAGACATAGAATGAGAAGTTCGAACCAATATAAAAAACCTTGATGTCATTTACTTTACCTTTTTATTTATATTCCGCAATAGTAGATAACTTAATTATTATTCCATATTACGATCCTTAGTCACTTTCACATGGTATCAGAGCCTGGAATTCTATCGATCGTCACAACATCATAGAATAATGGCCAAAAAAAGATCCAATCGAAATACAACAAGCAAAATCCATTTCAAAGCAACCAATAAGGACAACGAAAAGGTACTTTCTGATTTACAAATTCAGTAAATGATAATAGTGAATTAGCTAATATAAGCGATAAGATCTCAAAGCTTAATTTTATTATTTTAAGAAAGATGAAATCTGTCGAACTTGAAAATGAGAAATTGAAAAATAAGAAATTAAATTTAGAAAATCAACTTGGTGTTTTAAAAAATAATTTTATAACTTTTAAAGAATTTCTAGATGAACAAAACACCTTATTTGAAAAAGAGAGAGAAAAATTTTCAAAAGAAATTTTTGATTTGAAAAATCAAAATGATTTATTACAATCCTCTTTAAATAATTCAAAATCTCAAAATTTTCTTCTCAAAAATGAGAACCGCACATTAAAAAATGAGAATTCTGAATTAAATGAGAAAATTAATATTTTGAAAAATAGTAACATTTCTTTTGAAAATAACTATTGCGATTTTAAAACTAAATTTGAAAAACGTAAAAATGAATTCATGAAATTTAGTAATGGTCGAAATGATTTAAACATGATTTTATCTAGTTCTAGACCTTTACATGATAAAAGTGGTTTAGGATATTATAAAACTGATCCTAGAAATAACATTAGATACGCTTTCATCTATAATAAAAATGTTAATGCTAGTACTAGATTCGAGTAAAGTTTAAATCAATTTTTATAGAAATTCAAGTACTACTGTGACCACTAATGTTTATAATATCCCTAGATTTACAAAATCATTGACGGGAAATATGAATATAAATTATCTAAGTATTTGGGTTTCTATTAATTGTAAAAACAGAGAAAAATGAATCGATGCTTATTTTTATATAGTAGATAACAATGAAAATTATATTTATAAAGGTTCAAACACACCCAAATTGGTATGGCTTCCCAAGACCTAACCTTCGGACCCTAACATAGGAAGTGGGTACCAGAACACATATCTTATTTTTTTTAGGTACACCACATATAAAGGGGGAGATATATTCCAAATTTTCTGATACTCATGAAAATGAAGCCATAAATGTGATGTTAGAATTTCTAGTTTTCCTTTTTGTCGATGAAAAAGGGGGCGAAATAATTTAAAAGGGGGGATATTCATTCAAGGGTAGTAAGTAAATTACTTTTATAAATTTGCAAACTTACATAGTTGTCATCATAAAAAAAGGAGAATGTTAGAACCTTGTATTTTGATGTTTTGATTGTGAAAACTATATAAGTGAATATTATATGAACTAACAATATTTACAAGAGAAGATACTATTCTACTCGATAATAGATTGTGAACCGAATTCCAGATCGAAGCTTCAATATTGTTTATAGTTTTTCTATATAATCTAGATCTAGTAGTTAATTTTTGTTAAAATCTCTCCAAAGTGGTATGTGCACACACGAATGCAATTTCAAAACTTCCAAATCATTGTTCATATATCAATGTTTTTATTACTTGTTCATGCAAAAATATTTCTAAAAAACTATGAATATGGAAAAAAAACTAAAACTCAGCCAACTGAAATGCCTTGTTTAGTCGACTGAATATCTGTGCACATGCACAATTTGATAGGAATGTTCAGCCAACTGAACTACCCATTTCAGTCAACTGAATAAAGTGTTTTTCATACTGATTCGTTTCTGATTTGAATTTTAAATATGTCAGCTGGATGAATACTTTTGTTCAATCGAATGAAATTGTATAATGGTTATATTTTTGAAAAGTCACTTCACTTCATCGAACAGAAATGACCTTTGATTCAAGAGTTGTTTCAGTCTCTTTTGATAACTACTTTTCATGAATAATTACAACTCTTAAACACTATATATAGTCTTCAAATTATCAGTTTTAATTACCTAATTTTCTAATTCTATCTCATATACTTTTGTCTAAACTCTTGTTCTAATCACTTGCACATTCAAGAGAAATTTCATTCGCGATTAAATCAACTTCCTATCTTCATGAACTATAATATATACCACAAAGAAGGAGATTATAGGAAGGGTGTACGTTATTGACTTAACAGTGCTATTCAAGAGCATACTCCATCAGAAGCAATTTTTACTATTTGCATTAGTAGTCCTATTCGGTTGCTCGAGCGGATGAAGTCCTATTCTATTGCTTAAGCGGTCAAAGTCATGTTCAATTGCTCAAGCGGTGTAATACCTATTCCTTTAGGTTAAGAGAGGGCTGATAGTTAAATTCCAGAAGGTGTCTGGGACTAGACGTAGAACGAGAAGTTTGAACCAGTATAAAAAACCTTGGTGCCATTAACCTTATCTTTTAGTTATATTTCACACTAATAGATAACTTAGTTATTATTCCATATAGTGGTTGTTAGTCACTTTCACTTAGTATCAGGGCCTGGAATTCTATCGATTATCACAACATCGTTGAATAATGGCCAGAAAAAGATCCAATCGAAATACAACAAGCAAAATCCATGTCAAAGCAACCAATGAGGACTGCAAAAAGGTACTTTCAAATTTAGAAATTTCAGTAAATGATAATAGTGAATTAGCTAGTATAAGCGATAAGATCTCAAAACTTAATTTTATTATTTTAGAAAAGATGAAATCCGTTGAAGTTGAAAATGAGAAATTGAAAAATGAGAAATTAAATTTAGAAAATCAACTTGGTGTTTTAAAAAATAATTTATAATTCTTAAAGAATTTTTAGATGAACAAAACACCTTATTTGAAAAAGAGAAAGAAAAATTTTCAAAAGAAATTTATGATTTGAAAAGACAAAATGATTTATTACAATCCTCTTTAGATAATTCAGAATCTCAAAATTTTCTTCTCAAAAAATGAGAACCGTATATTAACAAACGAGAACTCTAAATTAAATGGGAAAATGAATATTTTGAAAAATAGTAACATTTCTTTTGAAAATAAAAATTGTGACTTTAAAACTAAATTTGAAAAACATTAAAATGAATTCATAATGTTTAATAATGGCCGAAATGATTTAAACATGATTTTATCTAGTTCTAGACCTTTACATGATAAAAGTGGTTTAGGATGTAATAAAACTAATCGTAGAAATAACAAAAGATATGTTTTCATGAATAGTAAAAATGTTAGTGCTAATACTAGATTTGAGTAAAGTTTAAATCAATCTTTATATAAATTCAAGTACTGCTATGACCAATGTTTATAATATCCCTAGTACAAAATCATTGACGAGAAATATGAATAAAAATTATTTAAGTATTTGGGTTCCTATTAATTAGAAAAACGGAGAAAAATACATTGATGATTATTTTGATATATTAGATAACAATGAAAATTATATTTAAAAGGTTCAAACACAGCCAAATGGGTATGGCGTCCTAAGACCTAACCTTCGGACCCTGACATAGGAAGAGGGTACTAGAACATATATCTCATTTTTTTCAGGTATACCATATATAAAGGGGGAGATATATTCCAAATTTTCTGATACTTATGGAAATGAATCCATAAACATGATGTTCTAATTTTCAGTTTTCTCGTTTTGTCGATGATAAAGGGTAAGAAATAATTTAATAAGGGGAATATTCATTCAAGGGTAGTAAGTAAATTACTTTTATAAATTTGCAAACTTACATAGTTGTCATCATCAAAAAGAGGGAGAATGTTAGAATCTTGTATTTTGATGTTTTGATTGTGACAACTATATAAGTGAATATTATGTGAATTAACAATATTTACAAGAGAAGATACAATTCTACTCGACAGGAGATTGCACACCAGATTCTAGATAGAAGCTTCAATATTGTTTAATTTGTCTATAGTCTAGATCTAGTAATTATTTTTTGTTAAAATCTCTCGAAAGCGGTATATGCATACACACATGCAATTTCAAAACTTCCAAATCATAGTTCATATATCAAAGTTCTTATTACACTTGTCCATACAAAAATATTTCTAAAAAATCATGAATATGGCAAAAAACCTGAAATTTAGCCGACTGAAATGCCTAGTTTTGTCGACTGAATATCTGTGCACATGCACAATTTGATAAGAATGTTCAGCCAGCTGAACTGCCTATTTCAGTCGACCGAATAAAGTATTTTTTATACTGATTCATTTCTGATTTGAATTTTAAATATTTCAACTAGCTGAATTCTTTTGTTTAGTCGACTGAAATTGAATAATGGCTATATTTCTGAAAAGTCACTTCACTTCATCAAACAGAAACGACCTTTGATTCTAGAGTTGTTTTTGTATCTTTTGATCGCTACTTTTCATGAATAATTACAAGTCTTAAACACTATATATAGCCTTCAAATCATTTGTTTTAATTACCTAGTTTTTTGATTCTATCTCATATTCTTTTTGTCTAAACTCTTGCCATATGCATTCAAATTCTTGCTCTAATCACTTGCGCATTCAAGAGAAATTTCATTTGTGATTAAATTAACTTGCTATCGTCATAAACTAGGCTATGTATCACAAAGAAGAATATTATAGGAAGGGTGTATGTTATAGACTTATCAGTGCTATTCAAGGGCATATTAAGTTAGAAGCAATTGTTACTATTTGTATTAGAAGTCCTTTTCGGTTGCTTAGGCGGTTGAAGTCCTATTCCGTTGCTTAGGCGGTTGAAGTCCCATTTGGTTGGTCAAGCAGTATAATACATATTCCTCCGGATTAAAAGAGGGTTGATAATTAAATTCCAAAAGGAGTTTGGGACTTGACATAGAACGGGAATTTCAAACCAGTATAAAAATCCCTGGTGTCATTTACTTTAGCTTTTTATTTATATTCCATACTAGTAGATAATTTATTTAATATTCCATATTACGATCCTTAGTCACTTTCAGGCTTCTTGTTAGTTTTAGGATGATGCATTGGACTGGTATGAGGGTACAATTACCGAGTTCCTAAAGGAAGAGATAACATGGATACAGTTTAAGAAACAATTCAAGGCTCAGTTTATCCCCATATGTTAGAAGAATGCCTTATGTAGAGTTTCTTGACTTGAAAGAGGGAGAGATGAATTTGGCCAAATATATTCCATGCTTTAGTGCTTTGTCGAAGTATGGACGGTAGCATATCAATACCCCATTGAAGAAGAATGAGAAGTTCATTAAAGGATTGAGGAAAGGGCTGAATCATAATGTGATCACCACTTATTCGCTTCATTTAATATGGTGGTGGAAATGACAAGGAGGTACAATCAATTATTTCAGGAAGAGAGAAAATCTAAAGTTAGACCTGAGGAAGGGCAGAAGAAAAGATTCAATTCCTATTAGAAGGACAGAAAAATCAGAAGGAAGGAAAGACTTTTGGAGGAAGGGCATGGAAGCCAAATATAATTAATATCACTTGTTTTAACTACGGCAAGAAGTGGCACTACTCCACTAGTGTACCCAGCCAGACAATAAGGATAAGGCCAAGTACTTTATCTATAAAAGGCCAGGCTATAAGAAGAGGAATTGATTGAAAGTTAAGTAGGCAAAAAGGCCTTTGTTTTGGAAGGATATTCGTCTGGACAGACTAATGAGGAGGAAGGAAAGGGTATGCTTGGGAGTATGACTTTGATTTCCAGTACATCGACTGAGTTTTGTTTGAAATGGATGCTACTCACTCTTTCATTTCAAGAGATTTGGTTGTTAGTGTAGACACTACTTACTTGATTACATCCTTATGTGTATTTAATCCGATCAATGGGTATGCCATTCTTGGACTAAGGTGCACTGACCTAAAGTTTGACTTATTTGGATATTTGTTTATTTGCGACCCATATCTGTTTGACCTTGTAAGGTACAGGGTGATGTTAGGTATGGACATATTAGTGTGTTATGATGCGAGGATTTATTATGCGGATTCAATTATCGCCATATGAAATCCAAAGGGAGGAGAAGGAATTATGACATTGTTGGGTGTGATAAAGGAGAAGTCAGACTTGATGTTATGTGCTATGGAGGAGCAAGAAGATGAGATTGGTTGGGTACGTGTAATCCAAAAAATTTCAGATGCTTTCAAATCTGTAATGGGATTATCGCAAGGTCAGCATCAAATTCCAAATAGACTTAATGCTAGGGGCATAGCCTCGTAGTAGACCACCAAGTCGTATATCACCCAAGAAGATGAAAGAATTAAAGAAACAACTAGTGGAACTTGAGGATAAAAGTTTCATTAGGTCGAATATTTCATCATGGAAGCATCCATGGTATTCATAAAGAAGTCTGATGGATTTTACGAATGTGCATTGATTATCAGAAGCTAATCAAATCGATAGTAAAGAATCATAATCCCTTACCTAGGACAGGCGAATTGTTTGTCTAGTTGAGTGGAGCACGAGTGTTCTTATAGCTAGACTTTGCAAGGGGTTTCCATAAACTGAGAGTAGTAGAAGATAATGTTCCATTAACCGCATTTCAAACAAGGAATAGTTTACGTGAGTGCTTAGTAATGCCGTTCGGATTGGCCAATGACTCTACATACCTTGTAGATCTTATGAACTGAATCTTTTATGATCAATTGGGTAGCTTTGTGTTAGTATTCATCAATGATATTCTGGTATACTCTATGGATGAGAGAGATCATAAAGTCCATTTGAAGTTGTTATTAGAGATCTTGAGATAGCATAGGTTTTGGAAATGGGAGATGAAGTTTGTTGGGCATAATTGTTTGAAGAATGGATTAGCAGTAGATCCATCAAAGATAGAAACTATTAATAGCTAGAGGAGACTAGAAACGATCATGGAAATGAGAAGTTTCTTGGGATTGGCTGGCTACTACTACAAATTCATTAAGGATTTCTCGTGTATAGAAGCACCATTGACTAAATTGACTAGGAATAATGAGAAGTTCATGTGGACTAATAAGTGTGAAGGATCATTTCAAGAGTTGAAGAAGTTGTTGATGGATGCTCATGTGATGAATGTTCATAAATGGAATCGGTATCTATTAGTGTATACTAATGCTTATGGAACGGGATTTGGGGCAGTATTAATGCAAAGTGGACGAGTGATTCCTGTCCATTACGGTAATTGAAGCAGCATGAAGTTAGATATCCGATTGTTGGTAGCAGCGGTGTTCTTGTTGTAGATTTGGAGATATTGGTTATGGGAGAATGATTGAATTATATACGATCATAAATCCCTCAAGTATCTTTTCTCCCGAAAGGAGTTGAATATGAGGTAGCAGAGATGACTTGAATTCTAGGCGGCTTATGATTTCAGGATAAAATGTACGTCAGGAAAAGGGAATAAGGTTGTCGATGCTTTAAGCAGCAAGCATTAGAATGGAGTGTTATCCATGATTGAAGAATGGAAGAAGTTAGAGATATTAGCCTCTTATAGAGTGCATTATAGGAAACATACTGGACCGAGTGGAGATCCATGAGTGTTAGCAAGTTTGGTGGTACGTCCTACACTTGTGGATAGGATTGCTGGAAGGGAAAGATAGGACCCACTAATTGGAGAAAGAATTAGGGGATCAGAGATGGGGCCGGATGTTGAGGATCTAAAAGCATTCAAGATTTACTCAAAGGGATGACTAGAAAGAAAAGAAGACTATGTGATCCGGATTAGGAGATCTTTAGAAAAATTCTTAGAAAAAAGTCAACGGTTTAAGTTTACTATTCATCCGTAAGGTATGGAGATGTATCGTGACAAGAAGAGTCTTTATTTGGTAAGGGATGAAGAGAGACGTAGGGACGGTTTGAAGAAATGCTTTACTCGTTAGCAAGTAAAGCAGAGCATTAGTAGATGGACGGTTTGCTTCAACCTTTGGCAATACCAACCAAGAAATGTAATTTTGTATTGGTGGATTTTTTGATGGATTGTCTAAGTCGAGGAAAAAAAATGATAGAAATTGAGTGATAGTTGATATATTGATTAAGTGTGCCTACTTTGTCCTAGTGAAGTCGACAAGGACGGCAACTAGCTTAGCGAAGCTATATGTGAAGAATATAGCGAGGCTACATGGGATACTGATTAGTATTGTTAGCAATAGAGACCCATTCTTAACCAGCAAGTTCTGAAGAACTATGTAGAGTGCATTGGGTATAGAGTTGAAATTTAGCATGGCTTTCCACCAATAAACTAATAGTCAAACCGAGAGGGTGAACCGTGTACTCAAGGATTTGTTGATAGCATGCATCTTGGATTTTGGAGGATCTTGGAAAGATCATTTACATCGGGTAGAGTTTGCCTAAAGTAATAGTTACTAATCGAGTATTATGGCATCACCATTTGAGGTGCTTTATGGTAAACATGTAAGCCACTTGTTTGATGGTTGGATACGGAAGATAGACTCATGTTAGGACCCAATTTGGTAAGAGACGCTACTAAGAAGGTAGAATGGATTCTTGCCAAGATGAAGGCAGCATATAATCCAAGCAGAAGAGTTGTGTCAACATGCGAAGGAAAGGCCTTGAGTTCACGATAGACAATCATGTATTTGTGAAGGTTTCTCCGCTGTGAGGAGTTACGCACTATAGGAAGGCAGGGAAGTTAGCACCAAGATATGTACAACTATTTCCGATGATTGAGCGGATTGGTAAACTCACTTACTAGGTCGAGTTACCTTGTAGTTTGGAAGATCATCACAATGTCTTTCATATATCGCGTTTGCAGAAATGTATGCACGACCCAAGTTTGGTAATGGAACCGAAAGCGATAGAGGACTTACCTGTGAAGCTAGATTTAATGTATGAAAAGGAGTTAAGGAACAAAGCTATCTAACTTGTTCACATCCAATGGAGTGACGACAAGGAATATTGTGCCCGAGAGGTAGAGGATAGGATTAAGAATATCTTTCCCTGGTGTTTTGGACATAAATATATATAGTAGGATGCTTTGTTTTCTATAATATGACAAGTAGGGTACTAATATGTTCATGTATGATAGGACTGTGTATTAGTAGTTCCACAAATTTTTTTTTTGATGATTGATGGTATTAATATGGTACTAATGTAGTATTCTATACTTGTGTGTACTTATGTAATGATGATTTTGCACTTTCAGTGTGTTAGTGTAAATTTTTTGTTCCTTATCGAAATTCCAGGGATGAAATTTTTATAAGGAAGGTAGACTGTGACAGCCCATATATTGGAGGGCCCATAATGCAGAAAATTAAACTAAATTAATAATACAAAGATATTATTAAAGGAATAAATAAGATATTTTAATTGCAAGAATTGATTAAGGAAAATTTGATTAATTAAGTATAGGGTACTTTATAAAGTTAATTGAATGAACCATAGGTAATTAGAGCAATTAAGGTTGGCTTTGTTGATGAAAATAAACTTTTAAGTTCTTGGATGAGAAGGTTTGTGCTAAGGGAAATATAATAGTGTGACTAGGCTAGAATGAAATATTAGCCTAAGCCGAAATCACTATCCCACTTTCTTTAGTTCTAACCCCTTATTCATTCCATTTGCACTTTATTTATTTTCACAAAATAAAACCCATAAACTTAAGAACCAAGGCCGACCATTATTTTCAAGGAAGAAGAAGTTTTTAAAGCTAGAAGACTAAAGCTTTCAATTAAAGGAAAAGGAAGATTAAAACATGGTTTCTTAAATCAAGGCGAGTAAAATCTTTCTCTAGAACCTGGCCTAACCTAGTGGGTTTGGATTTGAATTTCATATGAATGCTTTTGTTATGTTAAACATGTTTGAATCTTCAAATATTATTTGGTTGTGCTTAGAAATATTAAAATAAAGTAAATTTGTTCATATTTAAGGGTAAAACATGAATTAATCTAAGCTAAGTGGTTCGAAATTGAAATATGATGTTTATAATGATGAATTGAAGATGGGTTTTAAATTTAGGATTTTTGGATTCTAATACGAATTTTTGGGAATTTTCTATGTTGAAAAAATAGTAAATTTCAAGTAAATTAATTATTTTTACCTATTATCTAAATTTTGGAAAAAGATATAATATGATAAAATCTAGTTTAAGAACTTTTCCCATCAATTTTTTATTTTACATGAATTAATTGGTTGAGGAAAAAAGTAACTAATTAGTGATAATTAATTAGCTAATAGAGGATGAAGTTCACTTATTTCTTAAAATTAAACTACAAGGAAGAATGCTAGCCAATGAAAATTCGACACCAAATTAACACATAAAATGGTAAAGAATTAGAATTCGATATAATTACATACATGTCATTGAATTCAAGGAAGCCTTTGCAAAATCCTAGTGAAGGCCTATGATAACATACTATAACCCCAGTTGGGTTTATACATGATGGCAGCTAAAGCCATCTACCCACGAAAGCTAAGTATAGGTCTTATCACGTGATAGCTTGAATAGAATTAGCATGTAATGGCTATGAATAAGATAGCTCACAATGGCATTGGAAGGGAGAGCACACAATCGCTTGGGGTAAAATGGCATGCGATGGCTACTATGGAGATAAGGAGCGATGGCTTTGAATGAGATAGCACACAATGGCTAAATGTGGAATAAGGTGCATGGACTATGGATGAATAAGGCACGAAGGTATATATGGAAATGATGCACAATGATTCCAAGTGGAATTAAATGCTATGGTTATAAGTGTGATATTTCACGATGGCTTTGTTAGATTACTTGCGATAGCTTGGTTGGAAATAGCATGCGATGGCTATAGGGAAGGTAACCCACGAATATTATTAAGCAGTAGTGCATAACAGCTTTGGAGCTATTATTCCATGATGGTTACAGGATAGCCAAACATACGATAACCTAACCTAACATTCAAAAGCTGTGGCACAAGCTAATTCGTGACAACTAATCATAACTGATGAAAGCATGGGATGCTATATTTTCTAAGTAAAAAGGGAAAATGCTTAGGGCACTTTGGAAGGTCGTTTCCAAGTGTTATTAAACTATTTCATAGGAATGAAATAAAGGAATGATTTTTATAAGTTCAAATTGGGCTAGCTTATTTTGAAATGGAAGAAAGCTTCAAGAAGATAATAAATGACAGGGCATCATTTAAATGAAAGATAAAAATGTTTTATCTAAAGGAAGTGTAGGGTGCACTATAAGTGAATGAATGAAATGGGTTGAACTATGATGGTAAAGATATACTGGCTCATAGGGTTATTAGATAGAAGAGTGCTTTGACTGTAGATCTAAAGTCGAATGGGATATAGCACGGTGCCATGACAGATTTTAATCCAAAATTATTTATTAACTCTAAATAGGAGTTATTACAGGATGTTATGGCAGGGTGCCAAAACATCAGGTTGGTGTTTTAACTTGACGAAATAAATCTACAATGTTAACGTTAACGATTCAAGGACTAAGAGGGGCTATTCATGCTTAGTATGGATGCTTACTAGAATGTATTCAGAGTGCTTACATTCAATCTCTTAAGAAAATGACTGGCCATTTCATTAGGTGATGTTGTTTGAGAAAAGATGAAATAGTGATAGAGAAGCCTAGGGAGGTAATTACTAAATAATTTATGATAACTTAAAAATGAAAGCCTAAAACAAAAGATTAGGTAGTGATTGAATGGATGATGAATGATTGTATGGCATGGTTCATGTGTGAAGATAAGTATAGGGTATACCTAACTTGAATTGATATGTGACATGGTTCATAATTGGATGATAAATATGTGGTACACTTCTTGATTGGATATGCACATGGTTGGTTTTTATGTAATATTTCTTTACATTATGTGATATATCTCGATGAATGATGAAGCAAGGGGAAAACCTATTCTGCACAAGCGGCTTGGTCTCACTATGGATGACTAGGGTATGACTAGGGTAAAGGTATTACTCATATCATATTTTATGTATGACTTGTGTTTTTATTATTTTCAATAAACTCGTAGGAATTCATACGATTAGGCTGAGTTTATAGATCATACAGGTCTCTTTTTGAAGATTTCAAAGACGAAGTAGGAAGCCAGCTGTTTACAATGAAAGTAATTTTGAAATTCCACTATGTAAAGTCAGTACTATGACTGGCTATATGTTGTGTTGACATCTTCATATGACTATTCTATCTATGTTTTATTTATATTTACCCCTACATGGGCAACGATTCAGGTTAAATTGATGTATTGAATTATGTAACTCAATTTGATTTAATGCAAAAAAGCTATTTGGTTGCTTTGTTTACTTAAGTTGTACAAAATAATAGTGATCTTTCTTTTTCCATGGAAAATGATTTTAGTAATGACTACTGCATCATCATCGTCCATTTTCGAGTCTCGAATTGGGGAATATTACAAAAATCTACATATATAAATGTATATATATCTCTCAATTAAATGTAGAATATAATAATAGGATATTATATTGGTTATAGGCATTATACATCATGCTATGTTATCATAAATACCAATGATAACAAACACCTTTTATTGTTATTTTATATGCGTGCGTGCGTGTGTGTGTATATATATATATACATACCTTAGTTAATATAATCACATTTGACATATATGTTATGAATACAACATAAAGGCTCATACAATATGTGCGTAAAATTTCCACATATTGTATATCACTCATATCATAATTTTGTTACAAACTTATTATTCTTTATAACCAAAAAAGTATTATTTGGTTTGCTTAATGAATAGGATGACATATACTAAAATATATTAACATATAGTGATTGTAAAGAAGCACTAGCTACACATGTTGAACTTTAGTACACATATCGACTACAAATATTGTTCATATGTTTCTTTGTAAATAATAAAGGAACATCAAGACAATTACAAATATCATATCAGAGCTTGATATTACTTGCAACTAACAGAACACATTGTGTTTGTATTCAACGACTTCATTTTTTATTTTTGCACATTTCAACATATATAAAAAATAAAAGCTTCTATGAGAAAGCTCTATCTATTAATATACGCACTAATTTCATTACTAATATCCACTTAAAAAAAGGTTTAAAGTAAAAAAAATAAAACCATCCTCTTAAAAGCCAAAAAAGTAAAAAAATAAAACCTACTCTTTATTCAATATACATCAACATGATTTTAGCCTCCTTTTGCCTCTAGAGCCATATCAGCATTGACCACCAAATCCTTAGTTTCGCTTTAATGCCAATGTAACTCCTATAACATTTCATAAATTTCAATATGAATTAAGATATTAATAAGGGTAAAATTATAATTTTACACAAAAGGACAAAAAATAAATTTTCACAAATGTTTCAGTTAGGCCACCAGACCTACCATTGCGTTTAGAACGTCATTTACAGTCAAAAAATATATATAACTTGTTAAATTTGATAAATGGGTCAAAATTAGAAAAAACTATAACTAATGGCATTTTGTAATTTTTAATATCGAGTTTAAGTCAGATAGCCCTAGTTCTAAGCTAAAATTCGTACCTAGCCCTATTTCTTATTCCAAACCCATCCATGCGTACATTTTTTTTGCTATGTTAGAAATCCTCAATATAAATAAAACCTTCTATTTCTTCATAAATTTCTAAATCAAAACCAAAAGTAAAACGAAGAAAACTAAAGTTCAAAAAAGAAAATCAAAAATTAGAGGTAAAAAAGAAAGGAAAGGCAAATCAATCGAGTTTGGAGGCCTATGAGAGGAGATTCAAATCAAGGCTAGGAGGAAGAAAGCTTTAAAAAGGTGAATGAATTGATTATGATGTTATACTAATTCATAACTAATTAAATTCCCTTGTAATTCTACTTGATCTAAAAATCTATTTTTGAATTTGGAATGGAATTTTCAACCTAAAGTTTGCTTAAATTGATTAATTTCAATTATGAATCTTAAGTTAGATATGATGGAAAAACTCTAAGTTAATAAAAATAATTGTACAAAAGAAGAAAAGATAGAGTAGATAATCCACCCTAGAATTTATGGATGTAAACCTTTATATGATAAAGTTGATGTGATTTGAAAAATAAAGAATCAAATATCCTTTTTATTTTAGCTTGAATTGGTTATAACTTGAAATATACATAGACTTTTTGTTAAAAAATATAGTAGTTTATATATATAATCATTAAAATCAATAATTTAAACTCATGTAAAAAAATAAAAAAATAATAAAAAATTGGTTAAAACTAAATCTTAAATCCATATTCGAACCAATGAAGAAGATAAAAAATGGACAAATCACAAAAACTGGTAACCCCAAATCAAACGGTTGAGAATTCAATATGACGTCTAAACTAAGGGTTAGACATGGGGATTTTAGAAAATTCCAATCGAGAGTATATGGTTAAAATTAAACCTTATTTAGATGTCTGGATTCCTTTTTAGACATTTGAAATCAAGGTTAGATATCTAATAAGGGAAGTCAGACATCTGAATACCTGTAAGTATTTCTTATGGGTCAGATGTTTGAAAACATTTTTTAGATGTCTGAATTGTTTCAGTAAGCCTAGGTTGAACTTAGAACTAATACAGTCCAATTAGGGAAAATAGGGGAACTTGTCCCCACTTTCTCAACTTTTAGGAGTTTTCTTTGTTACATGGAGTAGGAGAAACGAGTAGGATCACTTCAAAGTGGACTTAGCTTGGAATCCGACAAGGCATGCACCAGTAGTGCCATTAGAAGCTTTTGTTATTACTGAGGCATCCCTTGTCACATGTTAAACATGAAGGAGCTGGGGAAAAGAGACAGAGGCATCCACATAGTAGGGCTGCAAGTTGGGCAGCAGCTGGACCTACTAGTGAATCACTATAGTGATTTCTTCATGCTTCAGGTTTAAAGATAAGGAGCGTAAAACAAGGTTACCATTGCGAAGTTGATATGAATTCTTAGGTAGGGTAGAAATTGTCAGGTTTAAAGATAAAGAGCATAAAATAAGGTTGTCGCAGTTGGCATTGGAGCTTATGTTTGGGATTCTTTAAGGATTAAGTGCATACTAAGAATGTGTACTTATATATTTTCAAAAGTTATTATATATATATATATATATATATATAAGTATAATGCAAACACACTCCCTTATTCCAGTAATGCTTAAACACTATTTAAGGAAAGTTGCTAATATTTCATATTTGTAGATTAATGGGAATGAATAATCAGGATGAAAATAGTTCTAGAGAAGCAGTTGAGGTTCTGGGTGTGAATGTTTCTCTATGGTTCCGCTGGTTTCTTTAAGCAAGTGGCCATACTAAGTTCAACCCTAATGGAGGTCCTATGGCACAAGTGCAAGTTCATCCCCAACTCCATTGGCAACTTTGGATTTACCTAAGTTGTGTTGGGATTTCAAAAGTCTAGGTGGAAAGAATTATGATGGGACTGAATCATTTATGGAGATGGGAAGATGTTTGAGGAATTGCAATATGAATTTTGCTATGATGAGAGTGGAGGATGCAGTGAAGATGCATCTAACTTCGCGACATTTGTAAGGAGAAGCCTTAAACTGGTGGGAGATTATTGCTAAGAAAATGAGTCTGGGATTGCTTGGACCAATTTTAAGAGGTTCTTTGAGACTAAGTTCATTTATGAGGCAAAATGGGGATTAAGTTAGAGAATTTTATTCATTTGGAGCAAGGTTATCGTAGTGTCAAGGAGTTTGTAAATGGGTTTAATAAACTAAAAAAGTATGGTTTAGACCTTATTAATACACCAAAAAAAGGCGATGAATTTTGCTACGGGGTTGAATCCATCTTTGAGAGTTATTTCTTTGAGCTATGTACCTACTGGTGCTACTTTTAAAAATGTAGTTGAGATGACATTACTGAATTCAATTAGGAAGGAGGAACCTAAGAAGGCAGAGCTGAAGCCAATTCAGTAAGGCCGCCGCAGAAGTGGAATGGGAGCTCAAGGCAAGATAAAAAAGCCAAAGTTTAAGTGTAAGAAGTGCCAAGGTGGAGGTGTCTAACAAGGGATTATAGGGCAAGCATTGCAGAGATCAAGTGCTAGAACAAAAATAAATTTAGGCACATGAAGAAAGAGTGTCTGAATGCACCTAAGACTTCTACCCAGATGGTTCCAGCATATGCACTAAATATTATTCCTCGCTCAAAACTGCTCCATCTATGGATAAGGGAAAGAAATAGAAGGTATGTTAACTCTTTCTGATTTATTTATTTGTACTTTATTGACACCAGGGCATCACATTTATTTATTCGAGTAGACAAGTAGATGAATTGTACTTAGTAACTAGTATAAATACAGACTCTGTAGCGGTATTAAACTCTATTAGAGGATCATCTCATTATCCATGATTTGTAAGAGTTTTAAGTTATATATTTTTGGTATTGAGTTAGATTGTGAATCTTTGGCATTGGGATTCTTTGATTTGGTTTATTTTTGACTGAACGACTATGTATGGAGCAATGCTAGATTGTGATAGGAAAGTGGTTCGGTTAGGTACTTGTATTGGGTGTAGCCTTGAGGTTTACAGCGACACCAAGGGTATAGTTATGTTGAGTTACCTATATTTTTTAGACATGTCGCATGATGATTTAGCTTCAGTACTAGTGGTTTATGACTACCCAAATGTCTATTCCAAAGTTTCTAGTCAACCTTCCTATATGGAGATTGAATTTTGAATCTACGTTGAAGGGAATGTTAGATCTATTGTCTCACCTCTTAGGCATATGGCTTCTAGAGAAAAACACGAGCTAAATACACAAGTGAATGAACTATTGGAGGACTTTATTTCGAGAAGTATTTCAAAGTACGGAACACCAGTCTTTCTACCAAGGCAGACGGCTCTTTAAGGATTTAGGTCAATTATCATGAATTAAATAAGCTAACAAAGAAGAATCATTATCTACTACCCTATATAGATAATCTCTTTGATCAATTATTTTGAGCAAAGGTATTCTCTCAGCCTGATTTGGCTACCGAATTCCAATAGTTGCATGCAGTTGAGAATTTAATTTACAAAACTGCTTTTTATACGCTTGAGGGACTTTATGGGTGGTTAATCATCCCATTGGACAGATGAATGCACCGGCATACTTTATTGACCTTATGAGTCAAGTCTTTAGAAGGATGCTAATAAGTTGTGGTGGTATTCATTAATGACACACTTTTTTATTCGAAGAGCAAGGAAGAGCACATGTTGCATTTAGGAGAAGTGCCCAATACTCTTTGTAGGCTTAAAATAAATGAGAAATTTTCCAAATGTCACTTTTGGCATAAGGAGGTTCATTAAGTAGGACATGTTGTCTTGGGGCATGGACTAATGGTTGATCCTAGTAAAGCTGCTACAATATAGGGTTGACATGTACTAAAGAATGCTACGATGATGAGAAGCTTTCTTTGTTTGGCTGACTGTTATAGAAAGTTCATTAAGAACTTCACTTATATTTACACACCATTTTCCTGCCTTAATAAGAAGACTTTAGTTTTCTCATGGACCATAGAATGTGAAGATGTTTTTATTAAGTTGAAAGAGTTGTGGACTACTGCACATGTTTTAGTACTCTTTATTATATGAAGGCATTCATAGTGTATACTGATGCTTGTCGTATATGACTAGGAGCAATGTTGATGCTGGAGGGCAAAGTAGTTTGTCATGCTAGTTAATAACTGAAGGTACTCATGAGAAACTATCCATCCCACGATCATGGGTTGGCAGTCATTATCTTCGGCCTCAAATCATGGAAGCGTTATCTTTTATAAGAGAGATTTGACCTATTCATGGATAACAAAGTCTCTAAAGTGTTTATTCTCCAAAAATATTTGAATTTAACATTGTAGAGGTAAATGAAGTTTGTAGCGTCGTATGATTTCAATATCTTATACACTCCAAGAAAAGACAATATTGTAGCCAATGCCTTGAGTAGAAAGAGTGTGATGTTGAGTCCTATGTCTTTATAATGAAATCACTTGGAGTTCATTTCCACAATTGATTTTCGACCTTCATTGAACTTTACACTTGGATTGTTGGTAGCTTTGGATGTTCAGCCTTCACTATGGACCATAATGGTTCGAGTTAGAAGCAAGAAAAGGAGTCGATGGATATTTTTGAAAAGCGGAATAGAGGAGAGCATTCATGTCATTTGGATCGTTATTGCATTGATCCAAGAGGATCGTTGTAAAGAGATGGTATTTTGTGTGTTTATCTTGCTAAAGGATGAGTAGATATGGTACTAGCAGAGTCCCATCGTTATAGGATGACCACTCATCCCGACAGTGATAAATGTACCATAATATAAAGAGAGTCTTTTACTGTCTAAGTATAAAGAGGCATGTAGCCAAGTATGTTTCTAAGTGTGTGACTTGTCAGAGGGTAAGGTAGAGTAGAAGAAGCTTAGTGGAATGTTATAAGTGTTGGATATTCCATAATGGAAGTGGGAAGTATATCTATGGACTTTGTTGATGGGCAAACCAAGGAATAGAAGGAGAAAATAGAGTATTTGGATCATAGTCGATCGATTTACCAAATGCACTCATTTTATTCCACTCAGAAGCACAAGGACAGCTGCATCTTTGTCAACCTTACTAATGAGGAAGATATTTCATTTACATGGATTTCCTTCTAGAATTGTCGGTGATAGAGATATGTTTTTAACTAATGCCTTATGAAGGAGTCTTCAGAAGGCTTTGGGCATTGAATTAAATTTAAGTGTCGCTTATCGCTCATAGATAGATCGACAGACTGAAAGAGTGAATAAACTATGAAGGACTTGCTTCAGATGTGTATTTTGGATTTCGAAGGTTCTTAGGAGGATCTTTTGCCGTTAGTAGAATTTTCATATAATAATAACTATCAAGAAAGTATTAGGATGGTATCGTTTGAGGCATTTTATGGGACACCACATTGATCACCATCTTGCTAGTGGGACACTACAGATAAAATAATTCTTCGACCAAAGATGATATGGGAGACTTCATAGAAAGTAAAGTTGATGCATAAAAGGATGAAGATTACCCAAGATAAGAAGAAATCATATGCTGACAAGAGACGTACAGAACTGGAGTTTATATTAGGAAACACAGTCTTTATGAAAGTCTTACCACTTAGACATGTTATATGGATTAGTAGTTTGGAAAAGTGGCATCAAGATTTGTAGTGTATTTTCCTATCATGGAGGGAGCAGGAAGGTTGGCTTATAATATAGATTTTCCTAAAAAATTGTTAGGGTTCATAATGTTTTCCATGTGTCGCACTCATCAAAGTGTCTACATGATTCAGATACTATGGTCGAGCCGAGTTGGTTAGAAGAAGTTGATGTGAAGAGAGAGAATCACTTATTCATCATGTACCTAGGCATATTATTGAGAATGGAATGAGATGAATTGCAACAAATTAATTAAACTAGTTAAAGTCCAATGGGGAGAGAACCCAATTGAGAGTACGTGGGAGCATGATGAGTAAATTCGAGCTTCCTATCTAGAGCCCTTTTCTAGTACGTCTCTATTTAAGTTACTAATTATTCGTGCATATGGTATTTAGCTTAGAATATTCCATTGGTTGGACGTTTCGATGCTATGTGTGATTATGAACATGCATTAGGACTTATTTTGGTTGATATTTGTTAATGGTTGAATTTTATTAGGTAGTATGGCACATATGGCCTGATGGTTCATGTTGGTCTATGACACACATCACATCATCGTTTTACTTATATAAGTTATATGTATAATGGTTATTGGATTTTTGCATATGTATTAAATGGTTTCTCATTCATATAGAATTGCATGTATATGATATTGCATACATTTTGCATACATGGCTTAAACACTTACATTTCAAGAGCTCGATTAGTTTAGGCGACTGCCTAATTTTACATTACCTATGCATTCATATGCATTCCATATCTATATGTACATGCTGCATTAGAAATTTGAATCTAATAATAATATTTGCAAATAGTTGATGAGTAAATGGTTGTGTATATTGGTTGTATGAGCGAATTACATTTTTCTGACCTTAGAGATTTTGGGGATGAAGTACTTTTAAAGGGAAAATTTTAACACTTCGAAAATTTTAACAATAAATTAAAATATTAATAGGGTAAAAATATAACTTTACATAAAAGGACTAATAACAAATTTTCTCAAACACTGGATTTAGTCCTTTGGACCTATTCCATTTCATCCCAAAAATCGTTTGCAGTCAGGAAACATACGTAACTTATTAGATTTGATAAACGAACCAAAATTAGCCAAAACTATAACCAATGACATTTTTATAATTCTTAATTTTGGGTTTAAGTTAGCTAATCCTAGTTTTTAACTAAAAATTATCCCCAGCCCTCACTATTTCTTATTCCAAACTCTAGCCATCACCTTTACATAAATTTCTTCTTTTTCTCTCTCAAGGACTCCAATCTGAATAAACTCTTCTATCTCTTCAAAAATTCCTAAATAAAAACAAAAGTAAAAAAATTAAATCAAAAGGTGAGAATCAAGATTAGAAGAAAATGAGAAAGGAATGATGAATCAATCGAGTTTGGAGGCCTAAGGGACGAGGTACAAATCAAAGCTAAAAGAAGGAAATATTTAAAAAGGTAAGTGAATTGATTGGATGTTATGTTGACTAATACGTAATTAAATTCCTTTGTAATTATACCTGATCTAAAAGTATAATATTTGAATTTGGAATGGAAGCTTTAAGTTAAAGTAACTAAAAATTTATTAATTTTAGTTTTGAATCTTTAGTGTAGATATGATGAAAAACCTTAAATTAATAAAAATAATTGTAGAAAAAGGAAGAAGATGGATTAATTGATCCATCCTAGATTCTATGGATATAATCCTTATGATAAAGGTGGTGTCATTTGAAAAATGAAGAATCAAATACCATTTTTATTTCGCCTTGAACTGGTTGGAACTTGAAATATACATGGATTTTTCTTTGAAAACACATAGATATTTTAAATAAAAAGGTACATGTATGCATGTGCATGTCCATGTTTATGCATGTGAATATAATCATTGAACTAACAAGATGAATTCGTGCAAACAAAGGTAAAGATTCTATACAAAAAGTGGTTAAAATTAAATATTAAATCCATACTTGAACCAATGACAAAGACAACCAAATAAATAAATCACAAGTCTAGAAAACTCTGATAAGATGTCTGAAAATTCAATTATACTTCTGGATTTCATAAATTTCCAACCCGAGATTTTACAGTTCAAATTCGACCTTATCCAGATGTATGAATTCATTTTTAGATATTTGAAATCAAAGTTAGACATCTGGGGACAGAAGTCAAATGTCCGAACACATGTAAATATTTTTTTATTAAGGTCAAATATTTGAAAACATTTTTTAGATGTCTGGATTGTTTCAGCAAGCCCAGGTTGAACATAGACTTGTGTAGGCCAATTAGGGCAAATAAAGGAACTTATCCCTAGTTTTAGGAATTCATGCAGCTGCATGGAGTAGGTGCAACGAGTAAGATCACTTCATGCCACTCATAGCATGGGACTTGACAAGGCATGCATTAGTAGTGTACTTAGAAGGTCTTATTATTACCGAGGCAGACCTAGTCGCATGTTAAACTTGTAGGAATAGAGGAAGGGGAACGGAGGCATCCGCATAGTAGGGCTACATGACTGAACTTATGAAGGAATCATTATAGTGATTTCTTATGCTTCAGGTTGAATGATAAAAAGCATAGGATACAGTTACCATTGAGAAGTTAATGTGAATGCTTAGTTATGCCATAAATCATTGAAGTAGCATATTCGGCTCGAGGCTAGGAAATTCGATGGTCGCTCAGTGTGTAAGTGTGACATATGTTTTTCATCAAGAATGTTTACTCAATATTAATTATGAAATAAATTATTAGGACCATATACTGACCAAGAGTTATTAGAAATTAGTTTTTCAAACCTCGATTGGAATCTTTGTATGTTGTTTATGGGTGTCGATGTAATTATAATTTATACCTTTGATTTATAAAGTTTTGTATCCTTTATAAGTAATATACGAACACAATAGGCACCCTAGTTTGTGTAAATTATAAATGAAATTAATCACTTGTGAGCATCATACACAAATAATATAATTCATTCACTGGACTTTGTCTAGTCCACTCCTTTTCATCCCATTTTATATCCACTACAGGAGAATAGGCCAGCAGGTGATTTGGCTTAAACATGATGCATGGAGGAGGAGATTAGGCTCCTAAAGATGTATTATTCATAGTTACTCTTCATGTACTATTTATTATATTATATACCAGTCAAACACAATGTTGTTATTTGAGAACTTTATTATGTTAGTTGTTGTATAAACTATGTATTATTGAGACTATTGTATGATTTTGCTATTTTCAGTATTTATATTTTATTTCCTTTCGCTATGTGCTCTAAAAGTGTAGAATGCTTTAAATTTTATTTTAGCCACTATGTCATGTTATATTCTAAACCCTAATAACTTGTACTTCTTTACATGATGCGAGTTCAAAAGTTATTTTAGGCTTTGAGTTAGTATGTCTGAAGGAGTGGGTTATCACAACACTCCACCTCTATATCCATGCTACCAAAGAGCATTACTAGGTAACATTGTTTGAAAATACAGAGAATGGGGTAAATTTGGGCTATCTCACATGAACATTCCCTTGGGCTATCTCACATGACCATTCCCTTTGGATATCACTGATATGTATTTCAGAAAATCATGAATCTTCTGCTAATACATATTCGGCATTAGCATAAAGAAATAAATAAGTGTGTTTCGAGGATTGAACAATACATAATATAGAACAAATAGCAAGAACACAAAGTCATATATGTAATGGTAAATTGATAGATGAAATATACAAATATAATATATCTACAAAAGAGTCAATTATGCACTATCTCCCAAATATATAGACCCACTCTAATACATATGTCTCAACCTACAACATCATATACACACATTAATCTACATGACTAATGATACAACAATCAACTAATACATTATCCTCTAACTATGCCCACAACCACAGATGGGCACCTCGTCCCTGAACCTGAAATGTGTCGGACTGATCTAAGTATTACATAATTAACACATAGGTTAGACTACCTAAAACGTGTATATCAATATCATAACAAATGGCATGGTGTAAATAGGTGTATCATAAGTGCCACAAAATATCTCATGTGTATCAACATCATCCAAAACCGTGCACATAAATACCAATCATATTAAAGAACAGTCACTCATCTTACAAAATGGAATAAGAATAATATTGGTGAAATATCATCCTCACCACTAAACTACCATCTAAATATAACATTCAATAATGTATATCTCGAACATTAGCCCTTGTGGGAGATGAGAACTCTTGATTGCATGGCCCTAAGAGGCATAAAATCAATATGATATGCAAACTTATAATGTAATACATAGCCACAACATAACACATAATAAATGACAAAAAAAATTATCTTGATCAATAATTCTAGTAAGAGAAAATACTCTCAACTCAATGACCCTAAGAGGAATACATATATGGAACAATAATACGTCTCCTAGTCAAAAGACTCTAATAGAGAGTGACAAACATGAATACAGTTGGTCTCCAATGTCATATAGAAAGATAACACATAACTCATCCAGAGTTAGGCTATCTTAGATGAAGAGAAGCATGCGGCAAGTCTCTAACATCATATAATCATCGTCTCTATTGAGATGATAACATCGAGTATCTCTTCATAAGTGGATCTACTTAAGCCATTTGGATGGGAGACTGATGTACACAACACTACTCCAGGAAATGCTAATAATCGCAACTCCTTTCCTATTGTCCCTTAGGTTCTCCCAGAATAGTGACATGCATACCCATTGCATGTCATTAACACGCTGCAATCTACGCCATGTATTGGTCATGAGTCCTCTTGGCCTTGGTGATGGGCCATTTGTCCTTAAGAGATGTCTGGGCAATGGTTCTGATAAGAGAAAAAATCTCTTAACCTCGTCAACTCAACATATTATCATCTAGGATCTAGGGTATGACCCTACAACCAGGACTACTAGAATGAATGCTAGGATATTTGGTGGGTTCTAGTCACACGCTTTCCATAGTGACATGAATCATATGACATAGATTCCGAACATATACTCTCGACGCAAGGGTCTTAATGAGAGTAGTAACCAATACTCTCAACAGGATGAGTCCCAATGAGAGCGTCTCAATATAATAAATCCTTGAGCCTTAGAAGTAAATAATAATACTTGGCTAGTTAGTCCTTATAAGTCCTAATATGTCATCAACTTGTAGCCCTCAAAGAGGAAAAAAATATTGACTACTATACTCTAAAGATTAACCACTAGGAAATAACAAAATTCCTAACCCATTAAAGACAAGTGATATTACTTACAAAAAGTAATCGAAAAAATATCAACTCAGGCATCCTATACCACTTGGTGCTACTCACACGGTTTACTCAATACTCATAAATTACACTCATATACATAATAATATTCTTTGTAACCAGTCAACAAAATAACCGAAGAGTTATTATCGAAAGTCCCATACGCAATGGTATTATAACTCCATTTATTCAATATTCTCATCCTATATAAAACTTAATCAAACAAAGCAAGCCAATCATATAGAAATAAGATGATATATTATAGCTTCCATAAGCCTTTTTCTTCTTTACGGGTCGAAAACCCCATTTTACCCAATTTATTTAAATCCAAGAATAAGGATATAAAGCCTTATAATGTTGGCTCGGTTTTTGAGCAAGTAGAGGGGAAGGAAGGAAAAAAAGCAGAGCAAACCATGACTTATTAGGTAGAACTATCGGACCAGATGTTTGTGTTGAGACATGGTTTTGATTCATGACATAAAGCTATCACTACGACATATAGATTTGATGACTGCTACGACAAAAAAAGAATATATACTACATGGAGACAAGACATCAAAATCGGTGCATCAATTATATTATTCTTGTTTTTGAGCCTTAGATCAATTTTGCTAAAATCCGTCCTCGTTTAATGAATATGTTAACTTATATATAATCTTAATGATTTATACATATAAGCATAGAAAATATATATATATATGTATATATATGTATTATCAAAGTTTTTCTAAAAAATCATATATAATATATATATACACATATTTAATAACTTGTGAAAACTGTACAAATTGCATAGAAATCACCAGGACAGTCGACTGACCTGGTAGGTCAGTCGACTGACCTGTAAATTTCTGTGCAACATGCACACGTACACAAATAAACAAATAATACGTTTGAATATTCAACCGACTGACCCAGAGGTTCAATTGACTGAATTTCTACAACCGTTATTTTTTGAAAAGACACGACTATTTGTGAAAAGTTACGAACCTCTACGAAAAGATTTGGACGCAACACTTCAATCGGAACTCTTCGTCAACAGCCACTGCTTTCTAACATCTATAAATACATACTCTAACTTGATTCCAAATCACCGAATTTTCTTATCATTCTAATCTAACACTCTCGAATCTACTTGCAACTATACTTTCAAATATTCTACATTAAAGCAATATTATACCTTTCTATTCTTCATAAACTTCATATATATATACTCGAGGAAAAGATTATAGGGAGGGTGTATTACAAGTGACAAATCTGTGTTATTAGAACACATAAAGTTAAAACAATCTTTTGTATTTGTTTAAGTCATGTTCTGCTGCTCAGGCGGGTGAAGTCCTCTTCGACTGCTGATGCGAAATCATGTTCTGCTGCTCAGATCCTTATTCGGCTACTCAAGGGTTGTATAGACCTGTTCCTCCAGGTCAAGTGAGGGTTATTGTTTTAGTGAAATTCCAGAAGGAGTCTGGGACTGCACGTAGGATGAAGCTCTGAACTAGTATAAAAATTCCTGGTGTTATTTTTAGTATACTACTTTTATATTCCACGCTATTGATTGTGTAGCTATCATCATTATACTCTATATTATCGTCTATCCTTATTACACGATCCATAGCACACTTTCATTTGGTTTCGGAGCATAGGACTTTCATTTGGTATCAGAGCATAGAATTCTATCGATCGTCACAACATCATAGAATAATGGCCAGAAAACGATCCAGTCGAAATACAACAGCCAAAATCCCTGTCAAAGCCACCAGTGAGGACTATAAAAAGTACTTCTGATTTAAAAATTTCAGTAAAAGATAATAATGAATTAGTTATTATAAGTGATAAGATTTCAAAGCTTAATTTTACTATTTTAGAAAAGATGAAATCTATAGAACGTGAAAATGAGAAACTGAAAATTGACAAGTTAAATTTAGAAAATCAACTTGGTGTTTTAAAGAATAATTTAATAACTGTTAAAGATTTTCTAGAAGAACAAAACACCATCTTTGAAAAAGAGAGAAAAAATTTCAAAAGAAAATTTTGATTTGAAAAGACAAAATGATTTGTTACAATCCTCTTTAGATAATTCTAAATCTCAAAATTTCCTTCTCAAAAATGAGAACCGTACGTTAAAAAAAGAGAATTCTGAATTAAATGAGAAAATTAATATTTTGAGTAATAGTAATATTTCTTTTGAAAATAATAATTGTGACTTTAAAGCAAAATTTGATAAACTTAACACTAAAGTCACAAAATTTAATAAAGATAAAAACTATTTAAGCATGATTTTATCTAGTGTTAGACCTTTAAATAAAAGTGGTTTAGGATATAATAAAACTAATCGTAGAAATAGCACTAGATATGCTTTCATGTATAGCAAAAATGTTAGTGCGACTACTAAATTTCGAGTAAAGTCTAGGTCCAATTTTTCTAGAAATTCAAATACTGCTATGACCAATAATGTTTATAATTTCTTTAGAAGTACAAAATCATTGATGGGAAATATGAATAAAAATTATTTAAATATTTAGGTTTCTGTTAATCGGAAAAATAGAGAAAAATACATTGATGATTATTTTGATATGATAGTTAATAATGAAAATTATATTTTTAAAGGTTCAACCGCACCCAAATGGGTATGGTTTCCTAAAAATTAGGAAATTATAAGAACCATGGGTATCGCATGCTTTAAATGTTTGTTTTTTTTCTTCTAATACCTTACATTATAAGTAGTAGTTATTTTGTTCTATATTTTTCATGTTTTTTTGTTTCTTTTTGTCGATGACAAAGGGGGATAAAATTATCACTAACATTAAGAATGCAGGATATATATTGCCAAAGATTCCGGGGGAGTAAGTATTCATATTATATTATTATATACAGTCGAAATCTATATCTATTTATAGGTTTTCATCAATCAAAAAGGGGGAGAATGTTGAGACTTGGTTTTGATTCACGACACAAAGCTATCACTACGACATACAGATTTGATGATTGCTACGACAAAAAGAGAATATATACTACATGGAGACAAGACATCAAAATTGGTGCATCAATTATATTATTCTTTTTTTTGAGTCTTAGATCAATTTTGTTAAAATATCTCCTCGTTTAACGTATATATTAGCTTATATATAATCTTAATGATTTATACATATAAGCATAGAAAAGATATCTATATATATTATCAAAGTTTTCTTTAAAAAATCATATATAATATATATACAATTAAAAACCTGTGAAAACTGTGCAAATTGCACGGAAATCACCAGGTCAGTCGACTAACCTGTAAATTTCTTTGCAACATGCACAGGTGCACAATAAACAAATAATACGTTTGAATATTCAATCGACTGACCCAGAGGTTCAGTTGACTGAATTTCTACAGTAGCTATTTTTTGAAAAGATGCGACTATTTGTGAAGAGTTACGAACCTCTACGAAAAGGATGTAACACTTCAACCGGAACTCTTCATCAACAGTCACTGCTTTCTAACATTTATAAATACATACTCTAACTTGATTCCAAATCACCGAATTTTCTTATCTTTCTAATCTAACACTCTTGAATCTACTTGCAACTATACTTTAAAATATTCTGCATTAAAACAATATTATACATTTCTATTCTTCATAAACTTCAAATATATATAATTATACTTGAGGAGAAGATTATAGGAAGGGTGTACTATAAGTGAAAAATCCGTGTTATTAGAACACACAAAGTCAAAACAATCTTTTGTATTTGTTGAATTCCTATTCTACTGCTCAGGCATGTGAAGTTCTCTTTGGTTGCTGAGGCGAAATCTTATTCTGCTGCTCAGGTCCTTGTTCGGCTGCTCAAGAGTTGTATAGACCTGTTCTTTCGGGTTAATTGAGGGCTATTGTTTTAGTGAAATTCCAGAAGGAGTCTGGGACTAGGCGTTGGACGGAGCTCCGAACCAGTATAAAAATACCTAGTGTTATTTTTATTATACTGCTTTCACATTCCGCACTATGTATTGTATAGCTATCATCACTATACTCTGTATTATCGTATACCCATATTACACGATCCATAGCACACTTTCAATCGGTATCGGAGCATAGGACTTTCAGTTTGGTCTGACATTCTTTGATATGTCGGACCAGATGTTTGGTCCGACATTCTCTGATATGCTGGACCATATATTTGGTCCGGCTTATCTGATATGTCGGACCAAATGTTTGGTCCGGCACAATACATCCAACACCAGACCAAACATTTGGTCCGGTACATAGGCATGTCATACCAAATGTTTGGTCTGGAAAATAGGAGGCTCCAAAGGCAGAAGCACCGAACCAGACACGGAAGAACAACCAAGCCAAACAAGCTCCAACCCAAATGCCGAACCAGATTTAGAAAGCTATAATTTCAACCTTCACACTTCACAGCTCCACTCTATAAATACTAAAGCTCCTCAACAACAATGGGGACAGAATTTCGGAGAAAAGAGGAAAAACTCCGCTGAAACTCGGTCACTCCAGCTACTCCGAGTTTTTTTTGCTCTTTCTAATCCAACTTGTACTTGTAATCAAATAAAAGAAAGAATAATAATATGGAGAGTGGACGTAGGCACGTTCTGTACGAACCACTATAAAACTTTGTGTGATTTACTCCTTCAACTACTTTTCGATTTTGAACCTGAGAACTATTCTATGATTGCAAAAACTAGTCGTTAACGTGTTGGAACATCAAAACTGCACATCAACCAAACTTAAATACTTATTTGAATTCGAACTTAGAGGTGTTTGTCCAATTTTTGTGCAAAGATTTCTGGTGCTTTCACTGAGAACAGCATGGAGAGTCGAACTCTCCTGTCCACCCTCCTTCAAAACCTTAACTCAGCATTAGAACATGGCTCCTTATAGGCGCAATAGTGATATGGGTAAGAGCGTGGTCATTGCTAGTACACTCAATCCCATCCAAGAAGATCAAGGAAACCCAGCTACCTGCTCTCAACCTCTAGACTCAGTTGTCACCCGAGAACACTTAGATAGGGTTGTGAATGAGAAGACTGACTGCTTCACTGCCCAGCAAAAAGCTTTAGTGTATCAACTCATGACATGCTTGAGAGGCACACAGGAATCCACTCACAACACTGAATCTCGAGGTGAGTCTCAATCTGGAGAGTCACGTAGACAGAACAAATCCCTTTCAAATGAAGAATTCAATCAAGAAGATACAGGAACTCAAAGCCGAGCTAGGACTTAGCCTGAAGCCGGTCCTAAAAGAGCACCAAGAGCTGGGCCCAGTCAAAGGGCACCAGGCAAGGACTGACTGTGGCTGACCCTGCCATGCTTCGAGCCAACCATCACCAACCCAGCCTCAACTAAGGTTCCAGACACCATCAATATCAAAGGGAAACCCCCACTTCTCCTAGGGCTGCCCCAGAATCTAAGGATAAGATGACACGCCTCTTCAGGGAATATCTCAGGCACGAATAACTCGAAAGAGGGATAAGGGGTGTCCAGCCCCTTCAACAGGGACAAAGAAGCGACATCCACTCCTTGAGAATGGAAGATGCCACTATGGATCCCTACAAAGGCACATCCGACCCAATCATCTACTTGCAACGCTACACCCAGCACATGCTCACGAAAGGAGCAACATAGGGTGTGCTGTGTAAATGTTTTTCGTTGTTCCTGTCAGACTTAGCAACCACATGGTTTTATCGCCTGCCGCATGGCTCTATTAGCTCTTGGGAAATGTTAATGAGAAAATTCATAAGTCAATTCCGAATCCATGTGGAATATCCCAAGGATGCTTATTCCTTATCAAACATAAAATAAAAGGCAGGAGAACCTCTACATCAACATTTTACCCATTTTAAAGCTGCCGCAGCAGCAATACAAAATGCCGGTGAAAGGCTTACACTAATGGTGCTGTGCAGAGGCATCCATCCTGATTCAAAATTCGCAAGAAGATTGACAAAGGAAAAGCCTCTAACTCTTCAGAATTTGTTTTATGAAGCTGGAAAGTACATGAGATTGGGGGATGCGGTAGCCCACCGACATAGCAAGTAACCCATAAAGGCTTTTAGCGTCCAAGGAAACATGGATGCCCCATTCCAAGGGGAAGTGAATAAACCGAACAACGAAGGAAATAATAGCCACCAAGACAACTATGTAACTGAAAAAGGCAATAAACTACGATATAGGCCTGGACCCATTGAGGAAAACAAGAAGAACTTTGCCACCAGGGCAATAAGCTTGTGATTGCTACGTAACTGAACTTGGCCAAAACAAGAAGAAGGAAAGTGGAAAAGGTGTGGGGATCGCCCTCTGCGCCAAAAATGCAGAAGCATAGTAATCGAAGAAGGCCTCTCCTCTCGAGCATACTAGAGACCCATTCAATGAGTTGGACCTTAGAGGTAGAGAGGAGGAGGCAACCGCTGAGCCTCTAGAGGTTATGGAACATGTGATGGTAGACAAATGTGACAAAACAAGGCTTTTAAAGATAGGTTCTCGGTTGAACCAGAACCTCAAAGTCTAGTTGATAAGATTCCTATGAAAGAACTTGGATGCATTAGCATGGAGACATGGATACATAGTGGGAATATCCCCAGAAATAACTTGCCATTCCCTCAATGTTGAACCAACCAAGATCCTGATCAAACAAAAGAAAAGAAGCATGGGGGCAGAACGATCAGCTGCACTCAATGAAAAGTTGAAGAACCTGCTCGCTAATGGCTTTATCCGCTAAGCCATTTACCTAAAATGGATCTCCAACCCGGTCTTAGTGAAGAAGCCTAATGGGAAGTGGTGGACTTGCATTGACTTCTCCAACCTCAATGATGCTTGCTCCAAAGACTGCTTTCCTTTGCCCCGAATCGACCGATTAGTGGATGGAACCATCAGAAATGAGTTATTGTCATTCATGGAGGCATATTCCGAATACAACTAGATGCCTATGCATGTGTCGGATCAAGAAAGTACTAGCTTCATCATGGATCTAGGCCTGTATTGCTACAAGGTCATGCCCTTTAGACTTAAGAACGTCGGCACTACCCATCAACGTCTAGTTAATAAGATGTTTGAGCAGAAAATTGGTCACTCCATGGAAGTCTATGTCGATGACATGCTTGTCAAATAAAGAAGAGCAGTGGATCATCTGAGCCACCTAGATGAGGTGTTCCAAGTATTACGAAAATACTACATGCAGCTAAACCCTCTAAAATGCTCTTTTGGGTGTCTTCGGGTAAATTCTTAGGTTTCATTGTGCATGCCAGAGGGATAGAGGTGAATCCTGAAAAGGTACAAGCTTTGAAAGATGTTAAAATCTCCTCCACATGAAAAGAAATTCAAAGCCTGAATGGGATGGTAGCTGCTTTGAGTTTGTTTATATCCAAAGCGATGGACAAGTGCGTCTTGGTCTTTGAAGCCCTCAAAAAGGATAAAGGAAAATTTGAATGGATCGACGAGTGCTGCTCGGCCTTCTAAAGTCTACTGGAACATCTACAAAAGCCGCCAATACTCACCATTAAGATGGATGGAGAGAGCCTCTACCTATACCTGGTAGTATACTTCATTAGAAAAAGATTCACAGGCATAAAAGCTAGTACCCTAAGATCGAAAAATTGGCTTACTGTCAGCTGATAACATCTAGGAAATTGTGACACTACTTTCAATCGCACTCCATTAGAGTTCTAACGGATCAACCTTTGAGGCAAGTCCCACATAAATCAGACACATCAGGGTGCCTACTAAAATGGTGCATTGAGCCAAGCCATTACAACATTATCTACCACTTACACACCGCAATTAAGGGACAAGCCTTAGCTGATTTCATAGTTGAGTTCACAATGCAAGATTAGGAGGCTGCAACAAGGATTGAGGAAGCTGTCAAATGGAATATGTTCATTGATGGAACATCAAACGAGCTCGGCTCGAGGCCAAGTGTCATAATAGTCACACCTCGAGGAAGGAAATTAAACATGCACTGAGACTAGAGTTCGCTGCAACCAATAATGAAGCTGAATACAAGGTAATAATAGCCGATTTAGAAATCATTAAAGAAATAGGAGTTAAGTCGATATGTATACACAGCGATTCACAACAATTGTTAACCAGATCTTTAGAGAATTCCAGACTCGCGGACAAAAGCTTGCGTCCTACCTCAAAAAGGCCAAAACCCTCCTTGATGACCTAGACTACTATGTAATAAAACACATCCCGCGAGGGGAAAATCAAGAGGCAGATGCCCTCGCCAAAGAGGCTAGCGTAAGAACCGAGCCAATGCCGAGGGCAAACCCCGTCATGAGACAAATCCACATCGAGTTTCAAGTGTCTACAAATCAAAGCAATCACAGACAAAGAGGAGACATGGATGACCCCATCATCAGATACTTGTAAGAAGGAACCTTACCAGTAAATCAGAACGAAGTTAGGTAAATCCTAAGGAAGGCATCCCGCTACACCATCCAGAATGGGATACTGTACCGTCGCAGCTTTTCCAACCCACTACTAAGATGTGTTATCAGGAATGAAGTAAAAGATATCCTTAATAACATTCATTAGGGGAGCTGCAGTAATCACACCAGATGGCAAACTCTAGCTAGAAAGATCCTACGCTATGGATGCTTCTTTCCCACACTGAATAAGGACGCAGCCGAGTTCGCTAAGAAATGTGACAAATGCCAAATATCTACCAAAATCCCGAGACTTCCACCTACCGGTTTAATCCAGATAGTCAACCCTTAGCCCTTTGCCATCTTGGGAATTGATCTGATCGAGGAACTGCCCATGGGTTGAGGAGAAGTAAAATATGCTATAGTGGCAATAGACTATTTCACCAAATGGGTGGAAGTGAAACCTTTAAACAAAATTTCTTCTACTAAGGTGATAAACTTTCTAATACGTAATATTTTATGCAAGTACAAGGTGCCACAGAAGATCATATCGAATAACGGACTCTAATTCAATAGTGAAGAATTCTCTAATTAGTGCCATGAACATAGGATTGCCCGAAGCTTCTCGGCAGTGGCATATCCCCAGGAAAATGGGAAAGTCGATGTAGTAAACAAGGTATTGAAGACATTGATCAAGAAGAACCTAGAGATGTCTAAGGGGGCATGGGTCGACGAACTGCATACTGCAGCATGGGCATGTTGAACTTCTTAAAAGACCACAACAGAGCACACCATTCGCATTGGCATACAGAGCCGAAGCCATGCTCCCCGTCAACAGTCATCCCTTCGCACCGAAGAGTGCATGACAATTCGTGAAAAAATGAGGAGCTCTTAAGCATGTCACTCACCTAATCAAGGAGAAAAGAAAGGACCTCGCCCTCAAAGCTGCCACTCACAGATAGAAGGTGGCAAGGCAATACAACTCCAAGGTGAAGCCTCAATCTCTACAAGAGGGAGACTTGGTACTCAAGCGAGTCTTCCCACGACCATGAGCACTATATCCAATTTGGGAAGGGCTGCTTGTTGTTCATAAGGATCTTCATAAAGGAGCTTACATCTTATCGATGGTAGATGGAGAGGTGTTTAGGAAAGCATGGACTCTCCAACATCCCCACTGCTATTTCTCTTCAGTTGTAAAGAAACGTATATTAAATGAAACAATAAAATAAAGACAGTGAACGTAGGCATATTTCGGTCGAACCACTATAAAAATTTGGTGTCTCGCATTACTTATCATATCTAAACATTCTTTCATTTAACTACTTATCTGATGGATGTTCCTACTACGAGCAATCGCAGGGGCTTACCGGTAGTGGTGAAAGTAAGATAGCCACGATAAGAGGCACGGAACAAGCCTTGGAAATTCACTACCGACGGTCGACACCCCTAAGCTGGCAATGATGAACCGATCATAAGCCATGAATAAGGAACCATTTATAGCCTGGGCAGTTCATCATTGGCATTTGGCTTGTCGGCAACTACAAACAGATTATAAACCGCACGATTAAGGCATGGCTGCAGGCACGGGTAGTTCGCTAATGATGATCGACATTACGCACGCTGGTAATAATAAATTGAATAATACTCATGACACAAGAAATAGCCTGAGTAGTTATCATTCGTGAACGACCTTGAATATAAAAATGTGTTTATGGTTTTCTATGTCTCTGAACACAGTAACGATTAACTAAGTTCGTAAATAGTTTACAAATAGATAAAGCGGACTATAAAAATCATGCGTCATGAAAGTCATTCTAGATAAATATGCAGAAGACAAAAACTGAACATTACAACATTAAAATCTTTATGTACAAAGCTTTTATTTTATATATGCAAATATTGAACAAACATATATCCTTCAAAAATACATGCAGAAAGTGAAAAGAAACTTTCCACAACTAGGAAGGAAGAATAACCTTATCGCTTGTCTTGCTCCCTGCGATCATGTCCTTTGAAGTCTTGGATCGCTCGAGAGACTCACCCTCTTGTTGTGATGCCTCACCAACACCCTTTGAAGGCCCGACCTATCCTGAAGACGTCCCTGCATGATGAAAGTAAGAAAAACCATAAGCTTAACAATCTAAGATAAGTAGTAACGGAGCTAAAGCAAAACGAAGAGATACCTGCAATAATGTGGTGTGGATCATCAAGCCCCTCACGATCCGACCCATCCTCATCATCCTCGTCCTCAGCTAGCAACTCATACCCCTTGGCAATGGCTTTGGTCTCTTCCATTGTGACTGACTGTTCACCATCCCAACGTCATGTATAGCTCCCCCTCCTACGCAAACACAACCTTAGTTTCCTCAACGTGTCGAGCATCGATTCTTGCCATCAACTAGGGATAATCATCCATCCACTGAAGGATCCCCTGTGTTCCAGAACATGAAATAAGTATCCTTCAGCATCTGGTTGACCGTTTCACAAAAGTCGTTGGATTTTTCGACTTCGGTATGGAGAGAAACCACCTTATTCATGTACTACTCCTTGTCCTTTCTCAACCGGGCCTGCTCTGCCTTCAACCTATCAATCTCAGTTTGGTACGAGTCCTTTTATTTTCGCCACTCACCCTGAAAATTCTTAAGCTTAGCCAAGGCCTCCTCCGATTTCTTTACCTTACCCTTGAGGGAGCGGATCTGCTCCAGATCCTTCTGCTGAGCCTCACCTACTGAACTGATAGCCTCACCAATCTATGCCTTGCATAAGTCAGTGGCTGCTCTCATCGCTTCATCCTTGGCCTTCTTTAACTCGGATGCATAAGATGCTTCGGCTGCCTCTAACTTAGCATCCTTCTCCCTGAGCGCCTTACAAAGATCCTCTACCTCCAAATGCAACCATACATTGACGCTCCCAACTTCCTCACTGGCCTTAGCTAAGTGGGACTGATAATCGACAATATTTTGGTCTCATCAGTAATTTGGACCTCTCCTTGTCAAGTTGGCGTAGTCGAGAATTTTAGCCTCATCCAAGATCGGGACCAAAGGGATTTCGAGGCAAAAGAAATTCAGTATCAGGATTCGCTGGATGATGACCCGCATAGCCGGGGTTAATATCAGGGTGGCTCTCGAAGGGATTCCACACCAGCTGCTGATAATCTAAGAAATATGTATCAACCTTTTCCTCCTCAAAGTCGTCAGGAACCTCATGCACTTCGAGACCAGTTGTATTTTGGTGATGGCAATGAGAAGAGGTTTGAGAATCTAGAGAGGTAGCACCCTTATCCGAGGACCTGGCGCATTTCTGGAACTTTCATGGTTCTCCTCAACATTCCCTTGCATGGTCTTTTTCTTTTTAGAAGCCATCTTAGAACAAATGGAGGCCCCTTTCATCCGTTTGAATTGTTCAAGTCGCCGAGACATTTTGTTCCTCTTTGAATTCCTTCTTTTTCCCTACAATGTGAATAACACATTAGAATAGAGAAATGGAGAAAGCATAAAAACAAAACATGCAAGATGCTGGGGCACTAGGAGCTACTACAAACCCTTAGGATAGACTGGATCAAGTGATCGGGATAGGATCTCACTCAATAACGGAATACACTTGGACGGGGCTCTACTTGGAGGAAGGAGGACACACGGCGATCGAGCTTCATTAGATTAAGGGGAAAGTGAGACTGGGACTTGTCAAAAAACAAAAAGTTTTGAAGAAGTATCCCAAAATCCATACAGTAATCAAAAGTACCTGGGAAAACCTAAATGCTTCGCCAACTCACGCTCAGCCTTGCACTAGAAAAGCAGCACTCCATCAAAGTCGCCCGAAACTACACTCTCATGGGAGAGGTCAGCGACAAAAGTTGGCCCAGGAGCCAGCTCAGATTGATCCAACTTCTCGGGCTACTCTCGCACAACACCGGCATTCTTTAAGGGAGTTGCACCCAAACCTTCGCTACCTATGATCTCCACGTCATAAGAAACACGAGCCTCTGATTCTGTTGCCTCAGAGTCTCCCTCTGACCTTTCCTCTACCTCTCTCTCTCCAAATGGGAACCCTCCTCATTGTCAGGGGAAGGAGCATCCTGGATACACAAAGATTTCCCCGAATGGGAAGACGAACCACGCTCTTCTTACACCTCAACTTCTTTGGGGCTCCGGCCCATCACCCTCTTCCTCTGAAACCTTTCCTTTATCATCATCTCCTCTTTCTCCTTCAGCTCCCACTACTTTCTCGGCTGAGCTTGGACTGATGTTGAACTTGAATTGACGAGTCGATCAAGCTGTAAAAGCGAAGGGCTGTGTCGTGAAGTGGGAACGAGGCTTCCCTCTTAGCCTCTGGGATAGCTAGTATTTCCTTGGTCATTTCTTTCAAGCCCTCGTCCTCTATCACTTTCACACAACCTGAAAAGTACGGAGCATTAAGGAACCGAGTCGATGGAAAACTTAGGAAATGTATAATGACAAATTACAGCCAGAAGTGAAAGCTTGTTGAGCAACGACGTCATCGCGTACGAAGAAGTAATCCCTTTTGAACATACAAAACTTAAAGTATAGATCAAGGACAAGCTTAAATTTGTGAGCGGACTCTAAGCTGATGAAGGGGCTCCCCTTTCGATAATTCCTCACATTATATAAATATCTAATCTCTCTATGGGTAGGGGATCTCTGATAACGCTTCATGAATATCAGATATAAGCATGTTAGGATGGTGTAGGAGTTCGACTGAAGATGCATGGGAGCGACTTTCTAGTAAACCACAAAACCGGCGATCCAATTGGTAAGCAGAGGAATTGTGTTGCTCATACAATGGTACTTACTATATGCCATATATCCACCTGGGGGGAAAGCAAGCTCTTTCATTCGGGCCGAGTAGTATCATGTCCCGACGAGCTATCTCGAATGTGGCAGCTATAGAGTTGAGCTTTTCTATTGTCAAGACGTTGGGGGTAACACTTAAGAGGCCTTAACAATGCCTGATTGGGAGTGTAACCCTCCACTAAAGTATAGGCAGAACTGGTTTGTCTGGGAAGATTGAAAAGAACGTCAAAAGAAGGAGGCCAACCCCGGTAGGTTGTGAGGACGCATGCTTGGATCGAAGCTCGCGACTAGATGAATGTTCCTACACAAAGAAATAAAATACCAACATAAGTCCAATAGAGGTGCAATCATAAATGGAAGTTCTAACATTCATGGGAAGCATCCTATCATCTAGCCCGGTTAAAACCATACTCTTGACCTAAACCTATAAAACTCAAGCTGCCATTTCAAGAATTCTCACCTTTGGCTCGGCATTCCTATGAAACCTGTGCTCAGATTATCTGTTTCGGCATTACCCTAGCCAAAGGACCGAATGACATCATAATGCCGAGCCAAACCTACCAGATGATAAATAAGTTAATTCGAAGCCCAAATACCCACTTATCCACTTAAATTCTCGTGCCAACTATCCCAAACTACCGACCTAATGATGTATTTGTGTGGCCAAATACTCACATAGACCATGCCACCCTTGGAAAGCTTTCCAATAGAAAGTAGAGATCAAGTGCCCTATTCCACTCTCCCTAACAACCTTCTGCAATCCTTAATACACATCCACATTTCCTTAAAAGCGTCTTACAGCGCAACCTTCCTCTTCACCGAATCACTCTAAAGAAATTCCATCACCCGCTTCTTTTCCTTGATTCGAAGCTAGTACCTTTCGTGCTCATACCGAACACCCCTAAAAATCTAAACCCTAAAACCTTTGGCTAAAGATCGGATTTAGAAGAGCTTACCTTAAACAATAAAGACGCGGAGATATTTGAATTCAAGCAATATAAACAAGCTCAAAATAGATCTCAATCAATTGAAAATAAGTTGGAGAAGTTTGTCAAGAAAATAAAAGTAAAAGTATGAGAAGGAGGAATGGTATTTAAAGAGGAAATAGGAAGGAAGGCGAATGGTCACAAGTTTTTGACCGGTGGTAGGAGCTCGGTGCTGAACCAAACAAGCATGTCATGCAAATACACGACATGCTTTGGGGGGCAAGTGTTGGCTCGGTTTTCCAACAAGCAGAGGGGAAGGAAACAAAAGAAGCAAAAGCAGACCATGACTTAGAAGGCAGAACTGTCGAACTAGATGTTTGGTTGGACATTCTCAGATATGTCGGACCATACATTTGGTCCAGCGTTCTATGATATGCGTCCAACATTCTTTGATATGTCGGACCAAATATTTGGTCCGGCATGATACATCCAACACCCAACCAAACATTTGAGACCAAACATTTGATCTGGTACATAGGCATGCCAGACCAAATGTTTGGTCCGACAAATAGAAGGCTCCAAAGGCAGAAGCACGGAACCAGACATGAAAGAACGACCAAGCCAAACAAGCTCCAATCCAAATGCCGAACCTGATTCAGAAAGCTATAATTTCAACCTCCACACTTCACAACTCCATTCTGTAAATACCAGAGCTCCTCAACACCAATGGGGATAGACTTTCTAAGAAAGGAGAAAAAACTCTACTAAGATTTAGTCACTCCAGCTACTCCGAGTTTTTTTTTGCTCTTTCTAATTCAAATTGTACTTGTAACCAAATAAAAGAAAGAATAATAATATGGACAGTGGACGTAAGCACATTCGGGTCGAACCACTATAAAACTTTGTGTGATTTACTCCTTTAATTGCTTTCCGATTTTGAATTTGAGAACTATTAAGTGATTACAAAAACTAGCCGTTAATGTGTTGGAACATTAAAACTTCACATCAACCAAACTTAAATACTTAGTTAAATTCGAACTTAGAGGTGTTTGTCCAATTTTTATACAAACATAAATAATTTCCAAACTCTACCCTATATTTGTAAAACTGTTGAATTCTATTTTATAACCCAACATACTTATAAAAATCATCCTATAACTTTCTGCAATTGAATATAATTTTTAAATAAATTTATAAGCCTCAAAAATCAATTTCTACTTACTTTGAACTATATAATATATTTTTAAATCTCTTCTTTATACTCAAAAATCATTGAAAACTCTTTTAAAATCAACTGATCTTATTTAGAAATCATTACATAATTTTTTATAACTAAATAGCATTTTTAAATAATGATTTAGGGCCCAAACAATTTCTTGCTATTTTTGTAAACTAAATTAATTAACTAATGAAAATTAAAAAATTCACAAAATAATTAAATATTTGGAACTCGTCTAATTTTTGCTTCAAAACGTCAAATTTTCATTGAAAGTAGAGAAACTTTTTTTTGAAACAAAATCTGTTCACTGCCCAAAGCAGTGCTCCAGGCCTAACCATCGGTTGCCCCTCTTAGGAGCCGTAAATTGCTGGTTGCAGCCAATCGATAGCCTAGGGTATAGTTTCTCTAACTATGGGCCATTAAGCCCCTCTAATTATCATTTCTTTGCCTATTCTCTTCTCGGATCCAACACAAATTTGTGCACACTTCAAATTAAAAATTCAACATTTAATATTCCATAATAATCATCACGAAGTCAAAGCATATTGAAGTTGTCAATGGTCAGTAAATGGGTTCACAAGCACAAAGCAATATTATAACACAAATAAACACTACATGAAAAGTTTATTTTCTTAGCAGATGCAAACAGCGTTTATATTTATAGTCGGTAGAATTAATTATTTTGGCATTGAATTTCTAAATTTCCTAACCTTACGCTGCGAGAATAAGGCTAACATTATAGCACAAACAAATCATATTAGAGCTACACATACAACAAGAGTGGTAACACTCATCTTAGCGATAGCAAGCACCAAGTTGCCACATGTTCTTCCCTGATCCTTTACTCCTCTTCTTCTGCATTAACTGTAGATTGAAACCGACTCCACAATTGCTCAAAATCCAACTTTGAATATTCCTAGGGGTGTAATTTTGTGTTGAGAAGCATATACATTTGAATTTCATGATCTCTTGAATTTAATTTAACTTAATATGAATTTTGAAAGAATATGCTTGAGTGAAATTTCACTTCAGGAAAACAAATATTGAGATATAGGGGATGATTTATGAATAAAGTAAAAAAGTCTCTGACTTCTCAAGGTAATGAAGAGTAGAAAAATATCTTGGCTTCTCTTCTCTTTTATTGGACTAAATAAGCCCCAAAAGTAATGTCTAACTTATTTCATTTTCCTTCTTTTGCAAACAATTTTTATACTTAACTAAAAACACCTTCAAATCCCATTAATAATTATATTTGACTTCAACTTGTATTTAAGCAACTTTATCTTTTTTTATAAAAATTATTTTCTATAATTTAACTCATATTTAATTAATTGTCTCATAACTGCACTATTAATCACATTTATAAATAAATATCCAATAATAAAAATCCACTATCCATAATAAATCCTAAAATTCTTTTACTGATCATTATTTAACTTTATGAAATCATTAAACCACTTTTAATCTATTTGAAAAATAATTTCAAGTTTATAAATAATTTAACTTCAAAATAATCAAAATTACCATCAATTAATAATTCATAACTTCAAAATACCTAACATTAGAATAATTCATTTAACAATCAATTTAAAAAGTAATCTTTCCTAATATGAATAAATATCGTTAATTAAATCATATTTTTACCATCTCAGCAATAAATATTTTATCATCAAAATCCTAAACTTCACAAAATATTTCATCCTCCAAATCCTAAACCTATTTTCATATCACCAAATTTCCATAATCTCCAATGTTATAATTTAATCTCCAGTTATTCTAATTTTTTCATTTAAAAACCATTTAATTTATTATATTGCTATTATTAATTTTAATTAATTACATCTCAATATCAGAGGGCCGTAGACACCTCACTTAAGAAATAGCAATAAGAAACTATTAGTTTTAATGAACCCATCTATAGTTAAACATAAAAATCAACTGACAATCAACAAAAAAAAACAATCGGTGCATATAAAGCTCAACCAATACCACAACAACTCATTAAACCCTTACGGTGTCCTTCCCTACCCATCATCTGTGGTAATGGACTATGAGTCAAATGACTCATTTAGGAAGATACCCTTATAATACTATAATCAAAGTACACTAAGATGTCAAAATTTTCAATAAGCTTCAGAGTAATCTCTACAGTATGAAGTTTATTATAAAAATCCATAAACCCAAATCACCATGTACAAACATACCATGTACAATCCATAACATCAATTCACAAAAAAAGGCCTTTACATTTGTCAATGCAAAGTATCTTAATTAACTTCAGGGTGTTAAAATATTTAACCATTTGTTACTTTTCAAGATGATGGTATAAAATAGTCCACAAACCTTCATTCTTTCCAAAAATTATCCAATACATATATATAATATAGAGGATCTAAAATATATTTATGAAATTCAATACTTCAAATTTGATAACTTATATGCATTCTCAAAATAGGTCCTCTTCTTTGAAATTTCAGTTTCCATACAATAAACTCCAAAATATTTCAAAATACTTTAAGTAAAAGTTTTTGTATACCATCATAGCTTTCTAGAAAACATAAAATCGTAGAAAATGAATTAACAATATGAAAGTTATGATCTTATAATTCAACAATTCTACTCAAAAATTTAGGATATACTTCTACTCAAAACAAATTTTTGACATCTAAAAACCTCACAATTTCAAAAATATTGAATAAAAAATTTTCCTTTATAAAAATAACCTTCAAACGAATGGAATATTACAAAAAGTCCTATCAAAAAATTTGGTTCCATTTAAATCCTTTTTTTCTAAAACCTTAAAACTCAGTAAAATCAACATAGAAACCATACACAGTTACAAGGTGTATTAAATAGTCTACAACTATATTACACAAAACTACAGCATAACCAAAAACCCAAATGATAATAAAACGTTAATGCCGCGTTGTGACATAGGAAGTTGTATAAAGGGAGTCAAAGCGTAATATTCGTCACTTAAAAAAGAAGCATGCAATTAATGGCATACCGCACTCATGAGTTAATATATACAAATAGTATAACAATCTTGCATTAAAGGAAAATAGGGATGCACTGCCCCCTCCCCCCCCATTTGACGCTAAGGATGACACATCGTGTAACAACCCGAGTCTTGGGTTACTCTAAAATTTTAAATTTTGAATTTAATGAATATAATAGCCCTGTTAAATTCCTTTTTGTTAATAAACAATAATGAGAAAATTTATTTATTTATAAAATGACTTGATCTTCATAATGTGTTTATAATATATTTAATTAGTTTATTTTATTGATGAGCTGGAAAACTCAATTTTTGCAAGGACTTGTTAGGATATGATTATTTCCATTGGGTCGGATGGTCCGAGCAAGCCAGAATGAGTATAAGCATCAATTTATTTCGATTGTTCGATATAGAGTTAGAAGGTCAAGTTCGGTTTATTAATCGAGCGACTCAAAAATCTAACTTTTGTTTACTTTGGAATTAGGTCCTTGAAATAGTTCCATTGAGTTAGGAATATGGTTATTTGGCTAGGAAAGCTAGTAAGTGTGCCTCAGTTTGAGCTCATGTGTTTTAGGGAATGAATAGTGCCGATTAGAGAACCCAATATATGGACACCTAGCCCTCTCTCTCTTTTGCCAAACCCTAACCCTAATCAGCCTCATCTATTGGCCATCAATTATCAGCGCCTTTAGAGACCGATTTAGGCAATGGACCCAACTAGGGAATTTTTCGTCGTGGTGAAAGGCGTATGTTGACCGGTTGGATCATCGAAAGAAGGAGCGAGGCCACCTAGATCTAGCTTTGAGCATGGTAATTTTATTTGGGTCTGACCTTCGATTTTTGGCGACATCGATGATCTATGGGCAAGGGACCCTGAGGGGAGGTCGTGGGCTTGGTTCGAGTAGAGTTCGAGGACTGCTCATCATCGGCGGCAGAAATTATGAATTAAACGGTGATGTTTTGCAAAGCTTGTTCTTGATCTGTAGGCAATGGTAAGTGGCGATTATGGTGGCAGTCAATTTGTCTTGGACGTGGCTCGCTTTTGGGGTTATGTGCCAGTGGTCGTAGGCTTAGGGAGGCTGCATCGAGAAGATAGAAGTGGCGGCCAGATTTTGGAACGAAGATGGATGAGGGTTTGTTTAGGGTTAATGATGTAATTAACCTTAATTAATTAATTATTTAGTTGCATTAATCGATTGAATGTTCATTAAATCATAACTTGTTCATACAAGGTCCAAATTAACCGCGATTAGTCACGTCACACACATAGGAATGTTAACTATGCTATAGAATTGAATTGGCTAAAATTGGAGCTCGAAGAATTTTAGGATAAAATCTAGCGTTGTTTGATATTAAACGAAACCAGAACACTTCGACTATAACTGTAATTTCAGTGAGTTTACTCACCTTTACATTAACTATATAATATTCGTAATGTTTAAATTTATTGTTGAATTCTTGGTTGATAGTTTAAATATAGTTATTTGATTGATTGTTTAGTTGAAATCCTATTTTGGAAAACGAATGACAAACTAACTTAATTGTTGTGAACTCGTATGATTATATATTGTCCGTACCCATTGTTTTGCGGGAATATTTGTAAAGAGATCCTAAGGCATTTCTCGCCAATAATGATTAATTTTTTCCTTTATGCTGCTTATATTGATATTTATTTGAAATTAATCGTGATATTCTATCTAAGTGGTTTAAGTGTCGTTATAGCGATTTTCGCTATACCAACATTTATTGAATATCATCTCCCTAAAACCTTTATATGTGTTGTCTTGAGCTTGTATCCTGACAAAAGAGATATTTAAATTTATTATTTATTTTGAAAAATGATATTTAAATTAATTAGTCATTTTAATTAATGATGTTTAAAATTTATCAAATCATTTTAACTAATGATGTTTGAATCTGATAAATCATTTTTATTAATGATAGTTGAATTTAATTAATTATTTTAAGTAATGATGTTCGAAGTCAATAGATCGTCTTAACTAAAGTGTTTATATTTAATTAATCTTTTTGATTAATGATTATTTGAATTCAATAAATTGTTATAATTAATGATTATTTGAATTTAATAAAAAATATATTAATTGATGATATTTAAAGTTAATAAATCAATATTAATGAGATTTAAATTTAATAAATTATTTTGATTAATGATATTTTAATTTAGTTAATCATTTTAATTAATGATATTTAAATTTAATTAATTATTTAAATTAATGATGTCTTAATTTAATTAAATATTTTTTAGAGATAAGTGAATTTAATTAATCATTTTGCTTAATGACATATGAAGTTAATTAATTATTTTAATTTATAATGTTTGAAGTGAATTAACTGATTTAGTCCTTTTAAAGTTCATTAACGGGTTTAATAAAGGTTTTAAAGTTAATGTAATGATTAAATAAAACTATTTTAAAGATAATTAACTGTTTTAATAAAGATAATCGATTGGTTTATTAGAAGAGATTATAAATTTGAATAATTATCTTTTAGGATAATTAATATTCTTTTAAATTTATAAAAGATTACAAATGTGTTTAATTATCCTTTGGGATAACTAATGTTGGTTTAAATTTATAAAAAGATTTTGAATTTGATTTATTCCCTTCAGGGAAAATAAATGTGGTTTTAAAGTTATAAAAAGTAAAATAAATTATCATTTATGATAAATTAACACTGTTTTAGATCTATAAAGATATTTAAATTGGTTTACTATCTTTTGGGATAATAAGTGTTGTTAATTTATGTTTATAAATGATAGTTTACAAATGAGAAAATCCTTAAAAAAGAATTGTTTGAAAATAAAGTTAAGTGTAAATTGTTTTAGGTTTATAATAAACATTATTCTGACAAATCTTTGGACCATGGTTTTTAATATGCTTTGAAAATATAATTTTCGTTTTCAAAATAATATTTTAAAGAGTGTTTTAAAGTGTCTTTAAAAGTATTGTGATGTGAAAATCAAGCGCAATTTTGAGTAACCATTTTAACATTCCTGATAGTTGATTTATAAACTATTGACTTTGATTCTGCTTTCTTCTTTATGTTTCGTCTATTTAAGGCGATTTGTTGCTTTTTGAGCTTTGTTATCCTTTTCAGTAATGACTAAACCCCAAGATCGAGTAGAAGCTAAGCTATATGGGGTTGCTTCCATAAGAATATTTTCACATTTACTCTAGATTAGATTCGATTTTGCGCTTTGAGACGTGAAACACTCGGATTCTCGACAATGGTTGGTGGGGTCGAGCTTGGACATGTCAGAGATCATCAGAGTTCTCAAGTATATTTCTAGATGTATGCATTCAATAAGGGGGTGCACTCTCCTAGTCATTATTGGAAAAACTTCTCTTTTTCCTTGTTGTTAATTCAAACGTTTGAATTTTTTCCTTAATTGCATTGAGAACTTCCTTGTGCTCTTCTTAGTGTTTAATTATTTATGTCCATTTTTTGAAATTTTGGACTTTTTCCTTGATTGTTCATTCTTTCCAGTTTGGATTATTTTTCAAATTATTTTCATTCTTTTAAGTATGGATTTGGATATTAATTATGTTCATTCATTAAGTATGAGATATATTATACCTATCCTTTATATTTAGATTTGTTTCTATTGTTTATACCATCCTTTCGTGCCTAGATAGTGTTCATATTTGGTTAAATCTCGTTCTGCGTTTGCAGCATGGTCCCACCAATTATTCTATGTTGATCATATTACTTGAGTTTTCTCATGCTTGTTTTCCAGACTGACCTGGGTGTTATTTTATTATAATGCTTGAGTCAGATCGAGTAATTTCCAAGTTGGCTTTGTGGATACAGAGTTCTCAAAGAAGACCCAGATGTTCAGCTTCTGTAGTATTTTAATTTCGCTATATTTATATTGTAAACTTATAGGTGAAAGGCCATGATTTTATAATTGTCTAGCAAGTAAGGTTTATTTTTAACTCTGATGTACTATATATCTTAGAGTGATAGTTTATACTATCTTTATTATACTATATGTTGTCATTTTCATTCTAAGATTCTGTATCCCATGTTCTTGTTTCTTTCCTTTCAATTTTATCCTAAAAATCTGCATTTTTGATGATTGGATGTTCGGCATTGGAATACCATGAATGTATTTGGTGCCAACTTTCGATGGTCCAAAAGGCGAGTCGTTGCATTTGGTATCAGAGCCTAAGGTTAAGCGAGAACCTTGGGCTTTAGTGGGGTATAGCTCATTAGAGATAGGGTAAGTGACACATTAGAATGAGTTTGAGAATATTATATACACGAAAGCGTATTTGTTAATGTTATGAAAACGTATTGTGTTAGCTGGTTTATTGAGTTGTTTATGAATTCTAGTAGAGATGTGGGACACCATAGCGTCGATAGGGATTTCTAAACACTTGAACAAGGCTAACAAACATGATATTGACTTTTGAAAATTGGTAAATGAAACACTTTACCTTGGTATATATTTTTATATATATAAAGGAATAATTTTCGAACTTTATATACTTTTAGAGTGAGCTTTTTTTTTGAATGTGATAATATTTATTTTTTATTATTGTTGCTTGATCAGTCATGCTCAATTAAATTAGGATCGCTGGTTGTCACTTGTTGATTATTGATTACTTATGCTCAGCTTATTTTTAAGCATCTATTGTTTTGAATATAGACGGTCCTCTTATGAATTGAGTTTCACAATTTGACTATAAAGTGTTTGGTTATAATGATAAGTAAAAAAAATTGATAAAATTTGTTTAATATTATCTAAATGGTAAGATAAAATATTTAGAGGACAAATATTTAAGAAAATTTAATTATAGTAAAGGAGAATTATTATAATATGAAATGATTTTATATAAAGGAAATTTTATATGAAGTTGATTTATATTAAATGTAGTTTAAAGATAAATTTTGAATTTATATCCCGGAGTTATTTGAAATAATTTTGAAAGGTTTTTGAAAAAATAAATAGTAGTATTGCATGGAAGTATTTCTATATATAAATATTTTTGAAGAGAAATTTTACGTGGAATGCATTTTCTTTAAGGTAATTTGGAGGAAATCATCTTGATTAGTTTCGTGATAATTGAATAATCTTCTAAGTGACATGGATGTTTGCTTAAGTGAACGTTGTGGGGCACTTAGTAAATTATTCTCTTTATCATTGTGCGATCAAAATGAGTTCAAATCTGGACGAACCTAAAGTGATTTATAATACAGAAATTGTTGAATTTATTTCATATAGGAATATTTATGGAATGTTTTCAAAAAGGAGTTCTAGAAATAAAAACCTGGCATATAGTTTTTAAGTTCACTTAAAGCGAATTGATTTCAAAAGCAAAATGCATCTTTGATAAAAGAATGACTTGAAAAATGAAATTTTACCCTTGAATACGAAATGGATAATTTGACACACAAGTTTTAAATAGGTTAAATTTGATAGAGTGGTCAAATTGTTTTATCAAACCCTAAAATTTTTAAGAATTAAGATATTTGTTGTTTTTGGGTAAACCTGTAAACATCTCTCATTATAATACTCTAAGGTAACAAGGGTAGAAAAGTTGACTTAGTTTGGAAAACCCACATTGTGATTGGGTCTCAATCTAAATTTTTAAAATGAAAAATTAAATTGGTGTTTTGTGTGTACTTTTAGAATGTAGAATAGTATCATACAATTTGATAAAGTGGAATAAGTTTTTAATTTTTATTTTATAAAGAAATATTTTTATTAGTATTAATAAACTTAGGTGAAAAATTATAAATAATTCTCAATTTTTTTACTATTGAATAAAAATGTAAATGAAAAACACAAGTGATTTAACATAAAAAATTGGTGTAGTTAAGAAACCAATAATTTTAAAGATAGTAACATTCAATTTTGTCGAAGGGAATTTAAATAACTTCCTAAGCAATAATCAAAGGTCGATGAGCAAAATGGCACGCTTATATAATTATCTATATTCTTGGATAATTAAGATAGTTTTAAACCTAAGCTAAGATTTGATTATTAGTCATTTAATGTTTTGAATAATGTTAAATGTTAGTTTTTTCCTTTATGAAATTTGATTGACTGGTTGTATGATCTTATATACCATAGTTTATAAGGTTAAAATTTATAAACTAAGATTTTTGAAATTTTGATATTCGGATTTAAATCCCTGTACTTTTTGAAAAAAAATAATTTTGAGAGAATTTGAGAAAGAAATAACAAAATATTATTTTGGAATTTTTTTGATAAAGCGTTATTATTTCATACCGTTTGAAAAGAATAGTTCTGAATTATTTTTTCAAATGTTTTATTATGACTAAATTTAGGCAATTGGGGGTTTTCCAATTTGGGAGACTCGTCGGGTATATTTCTTTATTCTAGTTGTTGTTTTAAGAGGAACCGAATGCCTCTGGATCCTCCATGCTGCTTTGATTCTAGAGTTATACCATGCTTCGATAGGAGGAACCCTCTTCTTGTCATAATTGATTTCAGTTTTGATTGAATTCGCCTCAAAGGAAATTTAAAAATATATTTTGAATATAAAACCCAGACATTTGGTTCTAAAACTTACCATTTGAAATGATAGGATGCATAGTATTTTATTACGGGATAATTTCTATACTTTTGGTTGCATATGCTTGTTATGATACTTTAGGTTGCATGTGACTTTTTATCACACAAGAGTTGCATGTAGAAATATATCATGCTAGTTTTTGCATGTAGAGTTCATCAATATTATTCGTTACATCATACTACCTTGTTGCATATGATTGGTACATTTTATATACATTTGCGCTTAAGATACAGATAGCTAGTGTATTGCTTTTATCAGTCCCGTTCTCTTTTGGATTATGTAAGTAAAGGAAAGCAGGAGATTATTGTTGGATTGTTAGCGCACTTGCATTGGTTTAGAAATGGTTGTAGGTTACCAAGTAAATCAAACGCCAAAAAGATATGTAGCAATTTTAGATATTGGTAATTGATTGATGGGTTTATACCTTAGAAATGGGAAGCCACTTTTGGGCTTTCGTTTTCTTATTGTTAACTCGAGCTTATTGAGGCGAGTGTGTTTCTTAAGGATCTGCCGCACAAAGGAAGTGCTGCTGAAATTTTCTGCAATTCCAGCTTAAGTTGAAAAGAAAGTTAGCGTAGAGTTTTTTTAGATATCGCCGATAGTTGTAAGAATCGGTGGAAGAGATTATTGGAATAGCCCTAAGTGAATTAGGAATTTTTAGTGACAATATGGAAAGTTGTCATTGTAGATATAGTTGTTGTTACTTATTCATTTCGAGTGTTTATATCTTAATTCGGGTGAGAATACCATGTTGGCTGACATATGCGCTTGTAGGTAGGATAGTGTCCAGGATAGATTAGTGTGGAGTTTGCTATTTTGGCATAAGTTAAAGATGATTTTTATATATCATCAAATATGCTTGAGTAATGGGTTTTGTTGCTTAGTCCTTTAGGATTTCGAGTATGAAATCTTTTTAAGGGGGGTGTAACGACCCATAATTTTGGGTTTTCTCTAGATATTTAAATTTTGAATTTAATAGCCTCATTTAATTGCTTCTTGTTAATAAATAACAATAAGAAATTTATTTATTAATAAATTACTTGATTCTCGGTAATGTGTCTTTTATATAATAATTAGTTTATTTTCAATGAGCAAAAAAACTTGATTTTCGTAGACGAACTTTTTAGGACTCGGGATTATTTTCATTGGGTTCGGATGGTCCGAGCGAGCTAAAATGCGTATAAGTATTAATTTATTTCCACTGTTTGATTTAGAGTTAAAAGGTCAAGTTTAATTTGTTAATCGAGCAATTCAAAAAGCTAACGTATGTATATTTTGAAATTAGATCTCGAAAATATTTCCATTCAGTTAGGAATAGAGGTATTTGGCTAGAAACGAAGTAAGCAAGCCTAGATTAAGTTCGTGTGTTTTAGACATGAATAGCGTCGGTTAGAAAACTTATATAAGGACACCCAGCCCTCTCTCTCTTTTATCAACCCTAACTATAATTAGCCTCCTCCAACGACCATCGATGATTGGTGCCTCTAGATGCCGATTTGGGCAATGGTCCCAACTAGAGAATTATTCGTTGTAGTGAGGAGAGCATGTTGACTGTTTGGATCGTCGAAAGGAGGATCCGATTCAAATGTGGCATTTTTGTTTGGGTTTGACTTTCAGCTGACATCGATGATATATGGCGAGGGACCCTGAAGGAGAAATGTCGGGACGTCGCGGGCTTGGTTCAGATGGAGTCTGTGGACCCCACATCATTAGTAGAGGTAGAAATCATGAGCTGAATGGTGATGTTTTGCAAAGCTCATTCTCGAGCTGTAGGTGACGATGAGCGTCGATTGTGATGGCAGTCAATTTGGACGAAGCTTGCATTTTGGGTCAGGCAGTAGTGACCAGAGGCTTGGGGAGGCGATGTTCGAGAAGATAGAAGCGGCGACCTTGCAACAAAGATGGATTAGGATTTGTTTAGGGTTAATGACGCAATTAACCGTAATTAATTATTTATTTATATTAATCGATTGAATGTCCATTACATCATAACTTGTTCGTACAAGGTCCAAATCTAACGCGGTTGATAGCGTCACACTCGTAGGAATGTTAACGACATTATGGATTTCAATAGGTTGAGATTGGAGCTTAGAGAATTTCAATCTAAAATCGAGCGTTGTTCGGTTTTAAACAGAACCAAAACGCTTCGGTGATAACTGGAATTTTGATGAGTTTACTCACTTTTAAATTAGCTATATAATATCTGTAATGCTATGTATTTATTGTTGATAGTTAGTTGATAGCTTAGATATTGTTGATTGGTTGATTGTTTGGTTGGAATCCTGTTTTGAAAAACGGATGACATATTAACTTAATTACTGCGAACCCATATGATTATATATATTGTCCATAACCACTGTTTTGTTGAGAATATTTATAGAGATACCCTTAGGGATTTCTTGCCAATAATAATTATTTATTTCTTTATGCTGCTTTTACTGATATTTGTTTTTAATTAATTGTGATATTTAATTTAAGTTGTCTAGAGGCGTTATAGCACTTTTAGTTATACTAACATTTATTGAGTATTATCTCCCAAAAACCTTTGTATATGTTGTCTTGAGCTTGTATTGTCACAAAATAGATATTTAAATTCACTAATCATTTTGAGTAATCATATTTAAATTAATAATCATTTTAGTTAATGATGTTTAAAATTTATCAAATCATTTTAACTAATGTTGCTTAAATCTAATTAATCATTTTTATAATGGTATTAGAATTTAATTAACCATTTTAAGTGATGATGTTTTAAGTTAATAAACCAGTTTAACCAAATATATTCAAATTTAATATTTTAATTAATGATTATTGGAATTTAATCAACTGTTTTAATTAATGATTATTTGAATTTAATAGATTGTTTTAATTAATGATGTTTAAGTTAATTAATCATTTTTATTAGTGAGATTTGAATTTAATTAATCATTTTGATTAATGATATTTTAATGTAGTTAATCATTTTAATTAATAATATTTGGATTTAATTTACTTTTTTAATTATGATGTTTGAATGTAATTAAATCTTTTTAATTAAGATAAGTGAATTTAAATAGTCATTTTAATTAATGACATTTGTAGTTAATTAAAATTTTTAATTTATAATGTTTGAAGCAAATTAGTTGATTTTGTGTTATATAGTTAATTAATAGATTTTAATAAAGGTTTTAAAGTTAATTTACCGATTAAATAAAGTGTTTTAGAGATAATTAACTATTTCAATACAGATAATTGATTGGTGTATTAAAAGAGATTATAAACTTGATTAATTTTAGGATAATTAATATTGTTTGAATTTATGAATGATTAGAAATGTGAGTAATTAATGTTGACTTAAATTTATAAATAGATTTAAATTTGATTTATTCTTTTTGGGTCAAATAAATGCGGTTTTAAAGTTATAGAAGAGTAATATAAATTATATTTCGGAATAAATTAACATTATTTTTACTTTATAAAAGCATTTAAGTTGACTTATTATCTTTTAAGATAATATATGTTGTTTTAAATTTATCAATGATAATTTATAAATGAGAAATCCTTTAAAATGGAATTGTTTAAAAATAAAGCTAGGTATAAATTTTTTGGGTTTATAATAAATAATGTTTAACATATATTTTGACCTTTGTTTTTAATACACTTAGAAAATATAATTTTACCTTTTAAAACTATATTTTAAAGAGTGTTTTTAAAGTGTCTTCAAAAGTATTGTGATGTTAAAATCAAATGCAAGTGTGAACAATCATTTTATCATTCCCGATAGTTGATTTATCAATTATCAACTTTGATTCTGCTTTCTTCTTTGTGTTTTGTCTATTCAAGACAATTAGTTGATCTTTTAAGCTTTCTTATCCTTTTTTGGAAATGACTAAATCCAAAGAGCGAGTGGAAGCTAAGCTATGCGGGATTGCTCCCATTTGGTATTTTCATATCTATTCTAGATTTGATTCAGTTTTGCGCATTAAGATGTTAAATATTCGAATTCTCGGCAACTGTGGACATGTTCGAGAGCTATCGGTGTTCTCAAGTATTTTTCTGGAAGGTATATTTTCAGTAAGTGGGGTTGCAACTTCCTAGTCATTATTGGAAAAACTTCTCTTTTGCTCGTTGCTAATCAAACCTTTCTATTGTTTCCTTAATTGCATTGATAACTGCCTTGTGCTCTTCTCAATGTTTAATAATTTGTGTCCATTAATTCAAGTTTTGGACTTTAACCTTATTTGTCCATTTTTCCCAGTTTGGATTTTGATCAGATTATTTCCATTCTTTTAAGTCTATATTTTGATATTAATTATGCACATTCATTAAGTATATGATTTATTATTACCTGTATCCATCCTTTATATTTGGATTTATTTCGTTGTTTATTACCATTCTTTCATGTCTGGATATTATTCGTATTTGGTAGAACCCGTTCGACGTTTGTGGCATGGTCCCACCAATTGTTCTATGTTGATCATATTACTTGAGTTTTGTTACGTTGGATTTCCAGACTAACCTGGGTATTATTTTATTATATTGCTTAGGTCAGACCGAGTACTTTCCTAGTTGACTTTGGTGAAATTGATATATTATAAGGCCAGGATTTTATAACTGTCTAATTGATAAGGTTTATTTTTAACTCTAATGTACTTTATATCTTGGAATGACAGTTTATGTGACGACCCGAAATTTTCGAGCCTTTGAAACTGAAATATTTAATTGATTTTAAATATTCAAGAGTGTAATTTTAACTTGAATTACGAATATCACGATTTATTTGATAAGTAAATTATTGAATTAAATAATTTGAAATTGAATAAAATACGAAATCTAAGATTTTTACGCCTATTAGAAATAATTTGAAGGCTTATAAAATTTATATCGAGAACACTGAAGATAATAAAAGTTGTAAAATTGAATTTAACAGTGGTTTGTTCAGTTTTGAAATTTTATACCATTTAAATTGACTTTAAAAATAGCCTTCCGAGGCACAGTCTCGGAATTCGACGAAACCAGTACCATTGGATCTGTAATATTAAATTATTATCGGATTTCAAATTTCGTATTGATCGGAGTTAGTGTGTGAGCGTACGATATATAAACGCGCTAAAAAATTTAATTGATAATAATCGATTCGAATATGAAAGAGTTGATTTTCAATGTTAAAATAGATTCAGAATTTAAACATAGAGATTTATTGAATAATTTCACATCAGAATTTTTAAATCTTTCATTCCGTGGTCACTGTAGTAAATTGTCTCAGGCATGCTAATGTTTTCAACGCACATAATTAAATTATGATTTTTCTTTTGTCTTCTGAAGCAAGACACCCTTAGCTTTATTTAACATACCGTCCCCTTTTCTTTTGCTAAACAAAAATAAGATTCAAAATCGAAAAAATGGCCGCAGCCCTCTGATTAAATGAATCGAAAACCCTTACTTCCTGTCTGAAATCGAAGTCGTAAATAAAAAAAAAAAAAGAGTGAAGGGGAAAGCCGACATCGCGATCCAAAGTCGCGATACAGGCGGCGATCGTTGTTCGATCGAGGGGGAGTTGCGTCGTTGTTCGTATTGGAAGTCGCGATTCGAGGTTTTCTGAAGGGGACGATCGCGTACGTTTTTGGAGTTGGGCAGTTTGGAAGTCGCGGTGGTCGACTTAGGGGGGGCAACTCACGTGGTTTGGGCTGCGAACATCAACAGATTACGACATGAAGAGGAACTCATTCTCGAGCGAGCTGGACGTGGCGACTTCGGAGAGGTGTGCGAACGTGTGCAAGATTTGGGTTTTGGGGATCCTCGTGTTTCGAATTGACGATGAAGCTAGGGTTCTGGGTCACGGTGGGGTTCATTTGAACAGTTTGGAGGACTGCTCGCGATGGTTGAGAGCGATGGGCAGTGAGGTATATTTGTTATCAATTTAATTTCCAATTTGAATCTGATTTAAATTATATGTTTACAGGTTAGAAAGGCATATTTGGAAATTCGTTTCAATTTAAAGATTTAAAAATTATACCTATATATGTGTATGTAGGTTAAGCAATGAATAGATTTATTAAATTGAAAATGGATAGGAATTTAAATGTTAAAAAGAATTTATAAAAATTAGATTTTTAAATCTATATAAATGAAATTCTGTTTTTAAGTAATGAGTTTTAAAGTAGATTAACTTATTTAATCATTTGGTTACTAAAATAACCTATAAAAGGGGAATTAGTTAAATTAAAGTTAATTGTTTAAAATGAAATTGATGGTTAATTTAATTATCAAATGGAAATTTAAATCGTTCAATTGACTCGAATATTAATAAAACATCTAATGTTTTTACAAGGTCTGAAATCGAGAAATCAAATCAAGAATGAAGTGGATTGCAAATGTAAAGGGAAAGGTGAGTTAATCTCACTCAGTTCAATTTAAATTTAAATTTAAATTTGAACGATTAAATTTAAATAATTGATTGTGTGGTTGGATTGATTGATGTGATATAGTATAGTATAATTTAAAATTGGCATATTATGTGATGCTAACATCTGTGGATGCAGGGAGAACAGGTTGGAGGGATCCGACTGGACCCCTCACTTTTATTTAATTATTTAATATTCTCTGTTCTGAGTATTTGATATCCTGTAATGAATTATGTTGAATATTGAATGCTATAGCTTGATTGTTATAAGCGGGCAATAATGAATTACCAGGTATATATAATTTGAGTTTGGGAATGAAAATAAAAGAAGTGAAATTGTAAGTGAAATAGTTATAGAAATTTGAATAAATTTTTAAATGATTTGGAAAGAAATAAAGTGACTTTAAAATTCTACTAAATAGATCCTAGTATAGAATGGAAATTTGAATAATCAGGAAGTTAATGAATTTTAATCTTCAATGATATTAATTTAAAGATTAAAACATTTATTTTAAATTTAAGATTTAAATTTTTGAGGAAAGATAAAGAAGTTGGGAAAAGCTGAAATTTGTATATTTCAGTTAAAAGATTTAAAATCAAATGGAAAATAATAACAATAATAATTAAGTGCATAATTAATGAAATTTGAAATGAATCGAGTAATTAAAGAAACTCATTTCAGATGGAATAAGTTGGGAACCAATTTAGAAAATTGATTTAAGTGAATGAAGTTGGAATTCTCCCTGGATAACTAAGTACGTTTCCAAGTAAATTTTTAAATATAAGTTAATAGTTTTAAAGTTGTTTTAAAGGGTATGTTTTGAAAAAAAATTATTATTATTTCTAATATTTAAATTCTAAAGTAAGTATTTCCTAAAATTTATTATAGTAGTAATTATTTAAAAAAAAGTGACGTGGTATTTTGTTCCAAAAGTGAAAATCTAGTTTATATTTTATTAAGTAAATTTATTTTCAAAAACTCATATACGATGTATTTTTATCAAATTATGAAAGTAGTTTTAATTTAAAAGTTTTAAAAATATATATGTCAAAGTAAAGTGTTGTAAATTATTTTAAAATCTAGTTTTTGTGCTTGGTAATTTCATAAGAGATAGAAAATATTTGGGTAAGTTTATTCTGAAAAGAAAGATGGTTTTGAAACTGTTTTCAAAGGATTGAAAATAGAAATATATCTGTGAAGATATTTTGAGATAAATAAATAATTTGGGAAATTATTTATTGTTTGATGGATGTTTTTGAATATAAATTGATAGTTAAATAACCGACTATCAATATTGGCCAAATGCGTTGATCATTTCGAAGAGACCGGGATCGAGATTAATTTCTCGAAAACCACTTCGATCCGGTTTGTACGTTTCGTGAAAAACGATTTTGGATTCGAAGATGGAGCAATGAAGTGCAAGGGCTAGTCGCTACTAATCCTGAGGATATTCCCAAAATGGATGTAGTAGGAATAGTGCCTTCGGTTCCGTTCGAACCCGGGACGGACTTGTATGGATGAATGCTTGCGAAACATCGTCAGGTGGACGATGGGCATTCGAAGTGAAAACATTCTAAAGGTAACGCTTAGCCTCAAGCCTCATCAAATGGGAATGGCTGAAAATCAGGGGATATGCAGCAAGGCTTCGTGGGTAGCCCCCACTAGAGGGTGAGGTCATCCCTGTCTAGATGTCCCTTTATTTCGGCTTAGTGGGCGGTTGCTGATCCCAACCGCGGGGTGATCTTACTCGGGACTGTCCAGTAAGGGATGGTTCCGATCTTGTGTTGCAGGGGAGTTAGGGTGGCTCCTCGGTACGCTGATCTAGACCAGGTACTGTGACAGGTGGTACCCCAGTGCCTAGCCATTAGTTGGAATCCATTTTCCCTACGCGCCCGTACTGTTTTGATTGTGCCCAACTATTGCTGAAACGTGAGATGTAAGCATTTCAGCTAGATTCTATTTACTTTCTATAGACACTATTATAATATCAGAGGATTTCTATAAAAATTGTTTTACCTATCGTAAGGTAAAAACCCGACATGTTTATTTGTGGCGTGGTCTTACGAGATGCTTTTGTTTTCAAAGGATTTTTGAAACTTTAATAATCAATTGGGTGTGATTTTCTCACGCTGGTATTCCAGACTGACTCGGGTGTTATTTAACTGTAATGCTCGGGTCAGACCGAGTATTATAGGATACAGGATATGATGCTGTGGAGCTCAGGAGACGAGCTGGGTGACGATACGTACTCTCGTACTCGTGTATATATATATATATATATATATATATATATATATATCAATATATATATATATATATATTCCGCTGTGTTGAGTTGTCGTGTATCCGTTTGTATGTTATCGATGTTGATGTTGAGCTGTGATTGATGTACTCTGATGATGTAATATATGTAAACAGATATACTTGATTTTGAGTATTTATTATCTATTATATTTTACTCCGCTGCGATGGTTAGATTCTGTTGTTGTTTTCTATTCTCTTCTTCTACCTATTCTTCTTAACCCAAATGGTTCGTATTTTTGTACAACTTGAGTTGATTTAGGTAGAATAGTGTTGACTCAAGGGGTACGGATTTGCGGGTCGTTTCTCGATGTGTTGACTCAAGGGGTTGTTTCTCGAATAGTGTTGACTCAAGGTAGAATAGTCGCCAAATGCATCAAGTTGGCGATGTGGATGGATGACAACTGGAATAATCCAAAGGCAAAAGCAAAATGACAGAAGAAGGATTATGGAGATCTACGTGCATCTCTGTAATACAAATAGAAAATTGTTGTAGCAAGAAGAGGATCGTTTCTCGATTTGTTATTTTTAAGGTTGAGAAAGCAAAAGAATTATACTATCTATCATTAAAGTCTGTACTAAGAAATGGAGAAAAAAATGATAATTTCCCATGGATGTAGAATTCTTTAATATCTGAACCATGTAAATTCTATGTCATTAATATTTTTTTCACCTAAATTCCAATGTTAGATTTTTTATTTCGTGGAAGATAGATCATAAGGCTAATTTATCACTAGAGGGGGGTAGAAATCATTAATTGAATGTCGATGTTTTGCAAAGCACGTTCTCGAGTTGTAAGTGACGGCGAGCGTCGATTATGGTAGCAGTCAATTTGTCATGGACGAGGCTTGTTTTTGGGTCAGGCGGCGGTACCCAAAGGGTTGGGAAGGCGACGTTCGAGAAGATAGAAGCGGCGACCTTGGAACAAAGATGTATTAGGATTTGTTAAGTGTTAATGACGTAATTAACCATAATTAATTATTTAGTTATATTAATTGATTGAATGTTCATTACATCATAACTTGTTCATACAAGGTCCAAATCTAACGTGGTCAGGCGCGTCACACTCGTAGGAATGTTAACTACACTATGAATTTGAATTGGTTGAGATTGGTGCTTATAGAATTTCAAGCTAAAATCAAGCGTTGTTCGATTTTTAGACAGAACCCAAATGCTTCGGCGATAACTAGAATTTTGATGAGTTTACTCACTTTTAAATTAGCTATATATGATATTATGTATTTATTGTTGAATAGTTAGATGATAGCTTAGATATTGTTGATCGATTGATTATTGGGTTGGAATCCTGTTTTGGAAAATGGATAGCATATTAACTTAATTGTTGTGAACCCATATGATTATATATATTGTCCATAACCATTGTTTTGCAAAGAATATTTGTAGAGAGAGGCTAAGGGATTTCTTGCCAATAATAATTATTTATTTCTTTATGCTGCGTATACTGATATTTATTTGAAATTAATTGCGATATTCTATTTAAGTTGTCTAAGAGTCGTTATAGCAATTTTAGTTGTACTAACATTTATTTAATATCATCTTCTAAAAACCTTTGTATGTGTTGTCTTGAGCTTATATTTTCACAAAACAGATATTTAAATTCATTAATCATTTTGCTTGATAATATTTAAATTAAATAACCATTTTAGTTAATGATGTTTAAAATTTATCAAATCATTTTAACTAATGTTGCTTGAATCTAATTAATCATTTTTATAATGGTATTTGGATTTAATTAATCATTTTAAGTGATGATGTTTTAAGTTAATAAACTAGTTTAACTAAACATATACAAATTTAATTAATTATTTTAATTAATTATTATTAGATTTTAATCAATTGTTTTAATTAATGATTATTTGAATTTAATAGATTGTTTTAATTAATGATGTTTATGTAAATTAATCATTTTTATTAGTGAGATTTGAATTTAATTAATCATTTTGATTAATGATATTTTAATTTAGTTAATCATTTTAACTAATAATATCTGGATTTAATTTAATATTTAATTATGATGTTTGAATTTAATCAAATCTTTTTAATTAAGATAAGTGAATTTAATTATTAATTTTAATTAATGACATTTGAAGTTAATTAAACATTTTAATTTATACTGTTTGAAGTAAATTAGCTGATTTGGTGTTTTAAAATTAATTAACGGATTTAATTAAGGATTTAAAGTTAGTTTACCAATTAAATAAAAGTTTTTTGGAGATAATTAACTATTTTAACAAAGATAATTGATTGGTATATTAAAAGAGAGTATAAATTTGATTAATTATTTTTAGGAATTAATAATATCTTAAATTTATGAATAATTAGAAACGTGAATAATTATCCTTTGGGATAATTAATGTTGGTTTAAATTTATGAATAGATTTTAAATTTGATTTATTCTTTTTAGGTCAAATAAATGTGGTTTTAAAGTTATAGAAGAGTAATATAAGTTATATTCCGGGATAAATTAACATTGTTTTTACTTTACAAAAGTATTTAAATTGATTTATTATCTTTTAAGATAATATTTGTTGTTTTAAATTTGTAAATGATAGTTTATAAATGAGAAAATCCTTTAAAATGGAACTGTTTAAAATAAAGCTAAGTATAAATTTTTTGGGATTAAATAATGTTTGACATATGTTTTGACCTTGGTTTTTAATACACATAGAAAATATAATTTGCCCTTTTAAAAGAACATTTTAAAGAGTGTTTTTAAAGTGACTTCAAAAGTATTGTGATGTGAAAATCAAATTCATGTGTGAAAAACCATTTTATCATTCCTGATAGTTGATTTATCAAATATCAACTTTGATTCTGCTTTTTTCTTTGTGTTTCATCCATTCAAGTCAAATTGTTGCTCTTTCGAGCTTTCTTATCCTTTGTTGGAAATGACTAAATTCAAAGAGCGAGGGGAAGCCAAGCTATGTGGAGTTGCTCCCATTAGGTGTTTTCATATCTACTCTAGATTGGATTTGGTTTTGCGCATTGAGATGTGAAATATTCAAATTCTCGACAACCGTGGACGTGTCCGAGAGCCATCGGCGTTCTCAAGTATGTTTCTAAGAGGTATATTTTAGTAAGTGGGGTTGCAACCTCCCAGTCATTATTGAAAAAACTTCTCTTTTTCCTCGTTGCTAATTCAAATCTTTCAATTGTTTCCTTAATTGCATTGAGAATTGCCTTGTGCTTTTCTCAATGTTTAATTATTTGTGTCCATTGTTTCAAGTTCTGGACTTTAACCTTATTTTTCCATTCTTCCTAATTTGGATTTTGATCAGATCATTTCCATTCTTTCAAGTCTGGATTTTGATATTAATTATGCCCATTCATTAATTATAGGATTTATTATTACCTGTATCCATCCTTTATATTTGGATTTTTTTTCATTATTTTTGCCATTCCTTCATGTCAGGATCTTCTTCTTATTTGATGGAACCCATTCTACGTTTGTGGCTAGGTCCCACCAATTGTTCTCTGTTGATCATATTACTTGAGTTTAGTTACACGAGATTTCCAAACTAACCTGGGTATTATTTTATAATATTTCTAGGGTCAGACCGAGTATTTTCCTATGTTGGCTTAGGTGATATGGAGTTCTTGGAGAATAGCTGGATGTTCACCTTCCATAGTATTTTAAGTCCTCTGTATTATATTGTGCATCTATCAGCAATTATAAGGTCGGGATTTTATTACTGCCCAATTGATCAGGTTTATTTTTAACTCTGATGTACTCTATATCTTAGAACGATAGTTTATACCGTCTTTATTATACTACATGTTGTCCTTTTCATTGTTAGATTCTATTTTTCATGTTCATTGTTTCTTTCCTTTCTATTTTACCCTACAATCTACCTTTTCGGAGATTAGATGCTCAGCATTGGAATACCGTGGCATGTATTTGGTGTCATCTTTCGATTGTAAAAAGATGGATCCTTAAACCGCTGCACTTAAAGGGGTGAATAAACCTAAATAAAATTTTCAAAGCTTGTACATTGCTAATATATCTAAGAATGGATCTGCATTACATTCACTGAGGGCTACCTAAGTAGTACCATATAGAGTCAAAAGCAGTCCAAGAGTTGCAAACATGGTCATTCAAACAGTACACCAACGCAGATCCATGCTTAAAATAAATGGAAAAGGCATAAGTCTCCCTCATCAATAACCCACGCCGTCCATCGCTTCGAGCAGCTCGATATAGAATCTCATAAGGTGGTTGCCTTCATATATGGCGACCTGATCACCCTAATCAACCTTGTAAATATCATCAGTGCTTAGGGAAGATCAAAGGAGTAACCATCTTTTGAGGCAAAAATAATAAAAGTGATGCAATTCACCCTGAAGAAAAATGGGATAGTGGCATGCCGTATTTATACCCATGAAAAGAAATAATGCTTGGGTTATTCACCCTTCAAAGAGCGAGAATTCAGATCCCATTCTAGTATGAAGCCTCCCGCCTCAAATTCAAACATCCCCGATTCAATTCTAGATCTCCCGATAAAATAGGAAATTCAATTACTAAAATCTGAGTTTCCTTCCGAAGACACTCCAGTAATCCACATGCATCAAGTAGGCAATGTGGATGGATGACACCTGGCATGATCCAAAGGCATAAAACAAAATGATAGAAGAAGGATTGTGGAGATCCACATGCATCTCTGCACTATAAATAGAAAATCATTGTAGCAAGAAGAGAAACGTTTATCGATTTGTTATTTTTAAGTTTAAGAAAGCAAAAGCATTACACTCTCTATCATTAAAGTATGTACCAAGAAATAGAAAACAAAGTGATAATTTCCCATGGACGTAGAATCCTTTAATATCTGAACCATGTAAATTTTGTGTCCTTAATATTTATTTTCACCTAGATTTCAGTGTTAGATTTGTTATTTATTGGAAGATGGATCTTAAGGCTAATTTATCACTGGAGAGGGGTGAATAGTGTTTTCTAATTTTTATGAATCTTTTTGACTTCTTTTAAGATCATAGTTTAAACAATGTAATTAACAATCACATATTCAAACATGGATAACTAAAAGTTTAGTAAAAAGGAAAGAACACACCAAGATTTTAAACTGGTTTGAAGTTACTATGCATCCAATCCGGCACAACTCCTTGTACATATTTCGTTTCCAATAGCAAAGTCAATATAATCTCGATTTCAAGGCAACAAGACACGGCCTCCAGACTTTCCGAGCTCTAGGTTGACGCATTTGATTTACATGGGCCACAAGCACACCCACTTGAATTTCTAGGTCACCAAGCATACCTAATTGATTTACCCGGGCTATATTCACACCCACATATATACAAGTATGATTTAATAGAGTTTTATAGACAAAGACTATTGATCTTGAATACAATTGATGTTATAACCTCTTTAGTAGCACTTTGATTTTGTTTGAGTGAGAGAGATCAAAGAATAGTCAATATAGAATCAAATCAATGGAGTTTGAATTTGATTCTGATCAAATTTTAGAAGAATTTGATAAGAATTTATTTTAGAAAACAAGAGAGTGAAAGAGGAAAGAAAATACAAGAAAGTAGTTAGAGAAAATTCGTTGGTTTAACCCATATTTATATAGAAAAAACGGTCATGTCCATTCGTGAAGAGATACGATGAAATGTCATTTTAATTCAAATCTGAATTTTGAAATTTGCGGTCCATATGTTGGCACTTAGGGTGAGGGTATGTTGACATATCCCTTTACGTTTTGAAAGCATACTTTTTCAAAAATTGTTTTGAAAATGTTATACATTGTAAAGTATTTTTATACTTTGTAAATTTTTTTGAATATAGTTTATACATATTTTAATCATATCAAAACTTAATAAAACTTTATAAAAATATTTAAAAATATTTTCATATATATATAAATGATTTAAATAAATAATAAAGTATAAGTGAATATATTAAAAATTAAAGTTAGAACAAACATTATATACACTTGTAAATATTTAGAAAACTTTAGAACTAAAATTATAACAAAGCATAATATTTAAAGTATATTTTTGAAACATTTTAAAAACTAAATTTCCTAAGGTATAATAAAATGAAAAAGTAAAAATAATTTGAAGGCTATTTTGAAAGATTGTTTTGAAAACAAGAATTCTCTAAAAAAATATCTTTGAATTTTAAGATAATTGAAATTGAAAATAGATTGAAAAGGAAAAATAGAAGAATATCAAAGAAGTGCTATCAGGATTTTAATAAAAATTCTACAACTCTATAACCTAACTAGGAAATCTTGAGTTCATCAATGTTCATGAGTCTACAATATTTAACTCTTGAATCTCTATATTAGTCTCTTGAATCTTTACTTGATACTATACAGCTTTCTTAATTAATACATGCCTAATATCCTACACAATATACTACATATAACTTGATAAAAATATTAGTATCTATATTTTGCATAATGTCGTATGGTAGTTGTCATCAAAATCAATGCCTAAGGAACTATCTTTCCCTTTTTGATGATGATTACGATGTATATAAAATATGTTGTAACTCCCCTTGAGTTACAAAACTCGTCCATAATCTATGCCTACATTTTATATATTTCTCCCCTTTGTCATCAACAAAAATCTAACTAAAAACTCCCTTTAACTAAGGTACAACATCGTATATATAGTATTGATATATAAAAGCAATTAGAAAAAGCAACATGTAGTAATATAAGAGTGATAACATAAATAACTTGTATTAATCACATTAATCAATACATTTGATAAGTTAGATAAAACAAGTAAATCATCCCAATCAATACAATAATTCAACAAATCAAACCAGTTAATACACAAAAAGTCAATCCAATCCATACAAAAGTCAATATTGAAATATATTTATATACATACTTATTTAAATCCAAACCAGTCAATTTTTAAATTTCCTTAGGAACTTCTACCCATCCATCGGATCCAAAAATTATATCTGTTTTGATAGCGTTCCGATCTTTATCATCTTTATTGAGGGTAGTTTTAGGATTTTTAGTTGGTTTATCTTGGTAAGAGAAGACATCATCCATCAAATGGTGTCAAAATGATTTTGTTTCTCTTTAAATCATTTGCATTTGACTTAGTTCTAAGTGTCTCTGATTTCTAAGAATGAAAGTAAGAATATTCTTGAATGATTCAAGTGTTTGTTCAAGATTTTCACATAGTTTTCGATATAGAGAATCCATTATTGAAGAGATAAGTTTGTGTATAAAGGAGAGAAGAGATAAATTGAATAATGACGATTTTCTGGAGTGAATAGGTATATATATAAAGGTAAGAAGCTGTTTGAAATGAATAGGTATTTGATAGTTTTTCTTTTAATTTTTAATTTTTTTGAAAACTGGTTGTTATATGTCGACATACATGCTTGGCATATGTCGACATATGCATTATAATTTTAAAAACTACTTTATTTTACTATTCTATTGTATTTGGCCTGTACTATTGTACTTGTATGACATTCTATAGATAATTAGCAACGTATAACAGTAGGAAATTGAATTTCATTAATAATAAAGATGAGTGCATGAAATACATTAGTAAAAGAAGAAAGATAAATAAGATTAACACAAATTCAAACTAGAACACCCAAATACAAAGATAGATAACTTAAACAAACAAATAGAATGATGTGGAGGAGATGAAGAAGAACCCCCATGCTTGCGGATGACTTTTCCAAAGAATTTATCCACTTTGGTGGAAAGTAAACTTCTTTGAAATTAATTTCTTAAGCTTGCTTTGATTGTGAATGATCTTCTCTTAATTTTTGAGAAGTTCTTTGTTAGATGGATTAGATGGCACATTGATCATCCCAAGAGAGTATCCTCCTCCTTTTCTTGTGCTTCCTCCTTGACTTCCATTTCATCTTCATCCTCATCCTCTTCTTTTCTTATATCTTGCCTTCTTCCCAAGCCAATTTTTGTTCTTTTCCACAAGCATTTCATAAGGCTCAAAAAAGGGTGAAATATACATAAGAGAGATGTTGGCCTTGTCATATTTTTTAGGAATGGTTTCCTCTCCTTTAAGGACGACACCAAAGTAAGTGAAAACTGTAGTGAGATACGCACCATGATATAGTGTGTTTTCATGCTTTGAAAGATTTTTTAGGAAAAAATTCATCCAAAATTCTGAGACCAATTTATGTCTTATTAATCATAAATAGCGAAAAGAGCTTTAAAAACCTTTTGAGTCGAGTTATTATAATTACTTGTTCTAGGAGTGATGCTTTGTTGCAAAAGAAGGCTTAAAATTCCAGCTTTTGGACGGTAGTTTTTTTTGAATTCAAAATCATCGTCACTTTTAGAAATGACATGAATCACTTCACGGTTTTGAAAATAAACTTGAAACGTTGAAAGGTCCATTTCACTAGATTTTCATCCGAGAATGTGACACAAAATCTAACAATTTAAAACAATTTGTGTCTCCTTGACACTACTTCAAACTTCTCCTTCGTTTTCACCATAAAATTTTCCCTTCAAATTTGCATAAAACATTTTTACTATATTTCGATAACAAACAAAATCATTTTGAAAAGCCTCGAATAAACTAAAAATTTCATTTTATAAACAAAGATTGAAATGTTCATAAGTAGGAAAATCTTCAAAAATAGCAAATCTTCCAGTAGACATTTTTCCAAAAGACATATACTCTATATAATCTTGCATGGCTTCTTTCTCACGAAAATGAAAGCCTTTTGTTTTCTTTGAAAGCTTCATGGTTGATGGAGTATTGCTTGAGGATGCCATTGAAGAATAGTTTGAAGAGATAAGAGAGTTAATGATTCTTAATTTGAAAATGGAAGTGAAATGAATAGATAGAGATAGAGTAAATAAATAGAGAATCAAAGGACATGTTCTCTAGTCAAGAGATATCTTTTTCAGAATATAGAAGTTGGTGAAAATGTGGAGAGAGATTTAAATTTTTAATTTGAGATTCAAAATCTACCTGCATATGCCGACATACACATATAGGGTATGTCAAAATATGTCAAAAATTTCAAAAGGAGAAATTCATTAAATAATCCCTATATATCTATACTTATAATTATCTTATAATAATTATTCAACATATACCTTAAAAAATATTTTTAATATATTTTATATTATTTTTATTTAATATTATTAATTTATTTTTATATTTGAAATATATGTGCACACAATATTCATCCAATTTTATTATTAGTCTATAGGTTATTCTTAGCAATCAACAAAAAAATTCTAAAAAAATATATTTAAAAGCATACCTCTTTTAGTTCCATTTCTCCAGATTTCTTATTAATTATCACTATGAAGCACATATTATCATTCTCTGTATCTGATTCACTATCACTTGAGGAAGTGTCTGAATCGTCTAATGTTGCAGCATAAGCTCTTCTCCATTTTCTGGAAGAATCAATATTTGGTGTGCTTTTTGGTTTCTTAGGATGTGGACAATCTCTTTTTATATGACCAGGTTCGTTGCAAAAACATCTAACACCTTTCTGTTTCCGTTTCTACTTCTTGAATTTTTATTATCATATCTCCTGAGATTATTCATCTTTCTATACTTCATAATTTTTTAACTAATTTCATATCATAAAGGTGATTTCCTCATCATCATTATTATTTCAATCCAAATCATCTGTTATGGCATTGAAAGCGATGGATTTCTTCTCTATTGCTTTGCTTTCTCTCTTACCCTGCATTTGTGCTTCAAATGACATTAAATTGCTAATTAACTCTTATATTTTCAAAGTGCTAATGTCATTAGCCTCTTCAATCGCAAGAGTCTTTTGGTCTCATTCAGGAGTAAGTGAACTGAGGATTTTTCTAACTTGATCTTCTTCAGTAAATTTTTTATCAAGTGCAATTAGTTAATGAACCATATCTTAAAATCTATTTTACATATCAGAAATGAACTCATTTCAAATAATTGAAACTTATTAATTGATATAGAAATTTTGGTCTGTTTAACTTTACTAGTGCCCTCATGTGTAACTTTAATGTTCTACATATTCCAAATGCAGGCTTACAAATAGACACGCTATTAAAGTCATTTAGACACTCTATTAAAGTCATTTCTATCCAACAAACAAAACAAAACATTCATGGCTTTAGAGTTACTTTGTGCAACTGCCTTTTGGTCATAACTCAAGTTGAAAAATTAGTCTCGGCTCAGTATACTCATTTTGTGTGATGTTCGAACTATTTAAACCAATTGATTGTAAATAAATTTGCATCCTACTTGACCAATATATGAAATTATTCTATTAAAAAGCTGGGATCTACTTCCATATAAGGATTACTATCAAGTGGATTATAGTGCTACTAATAGTATTACTAATAGTGTTGTTAGCCATTAATTTTTTTTTTAAAATCAAAATTAAGAACTCTTTGACAACCAAGCTCTGATACCAAATGTTATTTAGCGAAATGTGGATCTTAAGGCTAATTTAACAGGGTTAAATAGTGTATTCTAGTTTTTGTGAATTTTTTTTGAATTTTTTTAAGACTGTAGCTTAATTAATCCAATTAACATTCATAGATTCAAACATACACAAATATAAATATAGTAAAAGTAAAAAGGAAAGAATACACAAGGATTTTAAACCTGTACGGAGTTACCTTACATCCAGACCTATACAATTATTTTCATAGATTTCTTTTCAAATAGCAAAGTCAATATAATCTCGATTTCAAGGAAACGAGACACACCCACTATATTTTTCGAGCTCTAGGTAGACTCATTTTATTTACACAGACCACAAGCACTCCCACTAGAACTTTTTAGCCATCAAGCACACTCAATTGATTTACACAGGCTACAACCACACCCGTTGATATAAAAATATGATTTGATAGAGTTTTACAAACATGGATCGTTGATCTTGAATACAAATGATCCTATAACCTCTTGAATAGTACTTTGATCTGATTTGAGTGAGAGAGATCAGAGAGCAGTCAATAAAGTAACAAATCAGTGGCGTTTGAATTTGATTCTAGTTGAATTTTAGAAGAATTTGAGTAGAATTTTTGTAGAATTTCTTTTAGAAAACAAGAGTGAAAGAAGAGAGACAATATGAGGAAGTAGTTAAGGAAAATTCGTTGGTTTAACCCCTATTTATAGAGAAACAACAGTCATATTCATTCGCAAAGAGAATGAAAATACATTTCAATTCAAATTTGAATTTTGAAATTTGCAGTCCACGTGTCAGCACATAGGGTGAGGGTATGTCGACATATCCCTTTACAATTTTGAAAGCATACTTTTTAAAAAATTATTTTGAAAATGTTATAAATTGTAAAATATTTTTATTCCTTGTAAACTTATTTTAACATAGTTTATACATATTTTAATCACATCAAAACTTAATAAAACTTTATAAAATTATTTTAAAATATTTTCAAATATATAAATTATTTAAATAAACAATAAAGTATAAGTGAATATATTTAAAATCAAAGTTAGAACAAATATTATAATATACTTATAACTATTTTGAAAGCTTTAAAACTAAAATTATAACAAAGTATAATGTTCAAGGTATATTTTTAAAACATTTTAAAATCTTAATTTTTCAAGGTATAAATTTGACGGCTATTTTGAAAGATTATTTTGAAAACAAGAATTCCCTAAGAAAATTATCTTTGAATTTTAAGATATTTGAAATTGAAAATTGTTTGAAAATAAAAAATAGAGGAAGATCAAAGAAGTGCTAAAAGGATTCTAATAAAAATTCTACAACTCTATAACCTACCTAGGAAATCTTGAGTTCTTCAATGTTCATGAGTCTTCAATCTCTAACTCTTGAATCTCTATATCAGTCTCTTGAATCTTCACTTGATACTATTCAGTCTTCTTAATTAAAACCTGTCTAATATCCTTCACTATATACTATATATAACTTGATAATAACATTAGTGTCTATTTTATATAATTTCGTATAGTAGTTGTCATCAAAGTCAATGCCTAAGGTGCAAACAAGATTTTTTTTCTATCAACGTTTGAATTAAGTCCAGTTTGACTAAACATTTTAACAAACAGTTAAAGTGCTACTACATAATTATGTAAGCTCCAACGACACAATTACTACCTAAAGGCAAATCTAATATTACTTAAAGGGATTCTAAATCCTCAAAGGGATTCTAAAATCTCACTAACAATATATATAATTTTCTATAACAATCAAATTTATAAAAATAATTTTTTAGATATGTATATGTACACATATATACATAAAATTATATATATATATATATATATTCTTATACTTGAAAATATATATCTTGTAAATATTTAAAAAAAATTCCAAATATAAATATGTACAAAGTACATGTATATGTACACACAAAATTTTAAATGAATATGTATACGGTTGTTTATTACAAATATATTTATTCATACTATAAATTAAATAATACTGTTAAAATAATTTTTGTTTTTTAAAACATGGTTTGTTTATAAATATAACATAATGGGAAAGGAGATGATGATCATCTTATGTAAGTAAATTAGAAGCCATTGTTTGCTTTGAGATCACGTCCAGAATCGATACAGTGTCTATTGATTGTTTCTCATGGAGCACCATGGTCTTCCCCTTCCCTATTGATTTACAAGTTCAAGAGAAGGCAAAGGCGTGGGTTTGGCCATGAGATGATAAGAGAGAAGGCATAAAGTGTAAACCAAATTTTACATGGAGGTTATATTACTTATAGGAGTTTAACCACACAAATACCTGTTAATATTTCTCTTTATTCGGAGATAAAATTTTGGCCAATTGTTAAAAAATATGGTCGCACATATAGAGGAAACATTTACTTATTGAATACTCCATTAACCCCTAGGTGAATCAACTTTTAATTAATTGATGCTAGCTCATTTATCGAATGAACTGACGTATAACTATTACATATTGTTCTATCTAATTTTAGCTCTAAACAAATAATTAAACTATCCGTAAAATAATAATACAATTTTCGTACTGATTTATTTTTTAATTTATAACAATTATAAATTATTTTGTTCTTAGTTGAATTCAGACATATAAACAATGTAGTTGTATTGACTCTCTAATGTGAACTCAATTCATACTCAATATTTCAGAAGCCTGTGTTGGCTTGATTGAAGTATGATATAGGTTAACGTTCAATGCTTACAAATTAATTAGGGTATATTGTATTTCTGATCGAATATAAGCTTACTATTGCACCAAAAATTGAAACAACACCCCAATATCAATAAAATCCGAATCAAACAAATATTAAAATGATGAAAATTTTGTATAGTGGTTCAGCAAAATCTCCTGCCTACGCCTACTTAATCCTTTTTTATTGATGAAATCACTTTGAAATACAGTAATTTCCAATTAGTTATTGATTACGATCTGGCCAATTTCAGATTTATCTAATTTTTATGAATTAAAAGATGAAGAAGATAGACTCTCTTGTCCAAAATACCAATCCCCTTTCTAGTTGAAGCTTCCTTGTAGTTTATAGTTGAATCCTAGCACAAATCTCCTGATTCCAAGCTGAAACGTGTCATTTTCTCTAGAATTGAAGTTCCAGCAAGAAAAGTAGGTCTATGTGCATGTTTTCCAAATACATAAAATAAATCAATACCAACCATAAGACGTCGGACCAACTTGATCAGTTGCTTAAATTTCCATACATTTCTCCATGGTGAGTCCCCATTTCATCTTGCACACATCCCAATATAGCCAAAAATGATCGATACGGTCATTAATTATGAGTATCAATAATTATTATCGGTATTGTTTGCAACCAAATTAGTTATACATGCCCAAGAGTAGATTTATACAGAGAAGTAAGTGAAGGAGAAAAACTAAACTGAGGAAATGATGAAACAGATAACAAATAAAAAACAATAATCAGAGACATAAAAATTTATAGTGGTTCAGCGCGGTATGCCTACGTCCACTTTGAAGATTATCCTTTATTAATCACTAATAAGTCTGATTATCGCAGTAAGAAATAGCAAACACTTAATTACAGTAGAGCCTAGAATAACAAGTAGCGTAAAGATCCTTAGAATGACCCATTAGGCCAGTATTTATAGATGAAGAGGACCACCAATATCTCTGAAACTTCGGCTGAAGGACCATCAAATCCGTATGGGCCTACTAGAGGGAACACTAGGCCCAATTCCCAATGAGGAAGGATCAATACCGATCCCTTCATTGGTTGATTTTTGGGCAGCGATCCCTGTGGTGGTTTCTCTATGCTAAAATATGTTTGTTCTTCATTTCTAAAGCCATTTGGACCACTAGAACTCGAGTACTTTCTTGATCTTTGACTTGATATCATTTGTCCACTGCTTGCAGCCGAACCCTCTATAATGATATGCCAATCCTTTGTTGTTATGACATGTAATCCCTAAGGTAGGTTCCTTAGGGTCCATTTACCTTGCCATCCAAATCTCATAGGCTTTGGGCATATAGATCCTAAGATATTGATTATTGCATGCATGAATGCACTTGAAATTTGATGGATTTCGAGCCCTCTTCGGTGAAGCCAACTGATCCCTCTTGATCAAGTATGCCGATTGGTCACAATGTGACATGCTTTGCCGATCCCTTCCATTCATTGAGCCATATGCCATGCTTTGAGCATCCTACATCATACATCCATCAAATCCATTCAGTTCCAACTTCATATAATCATTTGTACTTGACTTCCAGGCCCTACCATCATAATTATGGAATCATCAGCCTTGATGGCAGTTGGATCTAACTCGTGCAATTAGTTTAATATAGCTGGGCTAGAATGCTGGGTAACACTTGCCCCCCAATATACATCTTGTGATTAAATTGACGTGCTTTGAATCGTCGAGAATGAGATCCATCTAGCTTTCTAAACATTTGTTATTCCTTTATTGAATCTTTTTTCCAAGGTGTCGATTCCTTATTGATTGTCATGATGCTTGGTTGATTTCCAATAATATAAATTTAATGCTATATTCCATCAATTGATATATACAAGACCAGTTCTACAAGACATAAGCTTTTGTTATCTGGTCCAGGCTCGAATAATAAGATTCCAGGTTTAAACTTCAATTTCTCTCGATTTCAAAAGTTGAACTCTTGGGTCATACACGTGCATGTTCGCATACATGTTTCTATTGTTGGCTACTAGACGTGTTCGAATACTCACGGGTCTTTGCCAATTTTCATAGCATTTTGTATGTACAAGCTTCCAATAATTTCTTTTCCTATGTTTATTTGCATACATACCTATAGCCAATCCCCATCATTCGTTCTTTCCTTTTCTTTTTTTAAACTATCCATTCATCACCATCAATTTTTTATTTATAGGGATCGGCATGCGTAGCCGACCCCTCTCCCTCTTTTTTTATTAAAGCTATTGTAGGAGTCAGCATATATATATATATATATATATATCTGTGTGTGTGTGTGCTGATCCCTTTTTGGGTCCATGCTAATAGGGATTGGCTAGCTTTCATGCCGATCCCTCTCTCTCCATGCCATGCACCTAAGGATTGGGTCGAACCATTGTCCATATATATAACAACTTTCCATCTCTTCACTCTTACTTGTTTCATTTTCTCGACATCTGCCTTTGCACTAAACCCTCATTTTCAAGTCATGAAACCAAACTTTCCAACCTCGAGCCTTAATCCATCTACGATCCAACCTGTCCCATAAACTCGCTTCTTCTTCCCTTCCAGTTCGAACATCCATAAACCTCGGCCCCATTTTAACTCAAATATACGTACAAGTAAGTTTTTGAACTATAACTTTCAATTATACGATAAGATACTGGATTCCATGTTATTAGCGATTATGATAGCCTATGAGGTCATGACGACATAGCAGTCGAAGCGGCCTAGAGGAGACGAATCATTAGTGGATACAGTTCGGCAGAGTGAGTAAGGAGAAGGAAGAAGGGAAGAAAAAAGGAGGGTTCGTTTAGGATTCGTTGCAAGATGTGGTGATGTCGGTCCCTCCTTTGATTACGATCGCCATCAATCTTGAGAGCAACGATGATTGTTATGTGTGACGTATCAAGCATGCACGAGGGATCGACGTGGAATTTTGGTGAAAGGAAGGCTAAGAATTATGGAATGAAGGGATCAGTAGGATTAGGGTGAAGAGAGGAACTGGTGGAGACAATTTGGAGTAGGGATCGGTAGAGAGGCTTTGCGATAGGGATCGGTAGGTAGGCTTTGGTGTTCATGGATCGGCATAAGGATTTATAGGAGTTCTTTGAACTTATAAACTAGTCTAACCTTACTTGTTTGATAACGATGAACACTAAAATTTGCATATTTACTACCGAACTCGAGATTGAACAATCAAATCCTTAGAATTTTCAACATACACTAAAAATGTACAAATCGACTTAAGCGAAAAACTTCACATTTCGATATATCGATAGTCGATCCTAAAGATTTTACAACCAATCAATCTCTTGCCGGTTGAGACGGTCAACGATGATAGTCACTCTGGTTGGAATTCAAAGTCTTGTCATTTTACTTCGTTTTCTGACTTTAAGCTACTTATTTATGTTATATACTTCACTACATTACACTAGTTTACATTTAACATGGAGGGAATATGTAAACTTTTTTAATCTCGATTATCTGCTGAGTACAGCTAATATGGACTCCAAACGCTCAGAGTGTTTAGCCAGTATGTCTTCCAAACTGGCCATGTTGGTCGATCTTTTCTCAGATGTTCCAGTCCTCCTGGTAGAGTATATAAGTCCTTCTCCCGATGTAATAGAGGGTGCCATTCTTCCAGATAACCCAATAGATTCTCAAGCCTTCCGAATTGGTGAGGCTGCTCTTTGCCGACTGTGGTCCATACATGGAATTCCATTTTTAGGTGTCTTGGTTCCTTTAATAAATGACAGGCCTCACTTGCCCTCAGAGGAGTACATGGCGTGTAACAAATTTATGTGTTGGGCCAGATGCATACCATCCTTTAATTCGTTTATTCGAGAGATGTTAAGATATGTTGGAATAGCTCCCACTCAACTTCATCCAAACAGTTATGCCTTCCTATATGGAATCTTTCTGCTATTTATGAGTGTTCTATATCGTCCGCTAACTGAGGATAGAAGATTCATCCACAGCTTTAAACTGTGGTCAGGAAGTCCTTCATATGTCATTCCTGAACCTTCGCATAATTACCAAGGCTTAACGGGTGGTTGAAATAAACTCTCTCTATTCAAGTACGAGTGGTTCTATGTTCGATGTCCTCCTAGCTTTGCAAGGCGATGGTTGGAAGGACGTAAGAGTTGTTTTCATTTCATTCTTAAGTCCGTTAATCTAGGCCATATTTCTAAATCTATTAACATCCTGGATTCCTATAGGTGTTCGCCCACATCCTAAAAGCGTTAGTTTTTCAAGAGCGATTGCTGCTATTCGTGCTACCTCTGTCGAAGATAGAGACATCAAACTTCTTATTACCAACGAGTTGCTATCTTTGTTCAGGTTTTTGGAAGAGGGTCGAAGCATTAGGCTCCCTGAAGTGTGGCATTTTCGAGAAACGTTATAGAACAAGAAAAGGATGCCATTGATCCTGTCATGCCTACAACTGAAGGGACTTAGGATGATATTGAAGAAGGTGAGATTAGGGATTCCCAGGCCAACAAACTCGGTGACGCTGATGTAGGCCCAGGCGAGGCGCCTGTGGTCGAACTATCACAAGGCGCACAATCTCAAACACCAACCAAGAGAAAGAAAAGGCTAGCATATAAACTTTTAGAAGAAAAACTGGCGCAGATCCAGAATTCGCCATCACTCCTATTGAAGAAGAATCTTCTTCCTGACATTAAAAGGTTCACTGAAGGGATTTTCGAATCTCCAAATTCCAAATTAATTATGACTTACGACTTTCGAAATATTAACATCAAAGGGCTGAATTCTCCTACTAGGAGCAGTAAAGGTCATTCATCCTATTGATAAAAGAGAGAGAACACCAATAAGCAAGGCTACAACCACCGGTCTGTCAAGGAGAACACTAGGACACTCACAATCACGTGCACTTTAAGCTCTTCATTAATCCACTACACGATAGGCACTCATATGTTCTCATTTGGTCTTTATAGGTGCAATGAGTCAGTCCCGGGCCTTCAATCGCTCAAGAGGTTTTTTGTCGTATTATCGATCCAATCGCAACTTTGAGTCTGGCAAGACCAGGAAAAAAAAATAATGGAAGGGAAAGAAGCTATCATTCAAGGGAATCCTCCTCTTCCAAGCAAAAATCCAAATCTCAAACATATAACCGGGGAGATCAGCCTGATTTTCCTACTTATAGCTGAAACAAGCCTCCCTACTGCGGTCTTCAAATCATCACATCACATGAGCAACACTCTGGTTCTTTGAGCTCTAAGAATCTCATGACCGTAGATCAAGTAAGCATCCAATTTCCACTTCCGATCCATCCTTGCCAGTAGTTCTAACATTTCTACATTGAAGAAGTTGGCCAAGCTTAGTGCCACTTTTTGGAAAATATGTTCCGATCCCTTCTTACAGTAATATTATTCCGAGGCATGCCAAAACGAGTTCTCTTGCATGAGTTAATGACATGTTCATGCAACATGAATCGTTTCAACACTTGACTGAAAAAATTTCTAAAGTGTCAATTGAGCGTCAATATGTAATAGATTATCTCAAGCTGGAGGCGATATATGATAAAGACCTAACCAAACACCAAGATGATGAACTATCAGAATTGGCAACAAAACTTGCCAAGGCGAAGAAAAGTGCCAAAGAAATATTGGAGGTAGTGAGCCTTTTAGAAGCTTCTCATAAAGGAACTCGACGCTGCCTTCAATCGCATCGAGGCACTCGCTTTGGAAAAAGATTTCTTGCAAATGGAAAAAGATGTCTTGGCCCACCGTGTCAAGGAGCTTAAGGAGCTTCTTAAGAAAGAAAGGGAAGAGAAGATTGAGGCTTAAACTGAATCGCAAAGGTGCTTTGAAGAGGCTATTGAAGCAAGGAGGCTGTAAATTTAGCTCGATGAGCAGTTTTCCAAGATAGAAGCTCTTAAAGAGGAGGCACGAGAGGAAGGCCACAAGAAGATGATGGGAGAATTGAACGTCGATGCAAAGATGCTAAAGAGTCTGGTCGGAATAAAATCAAGGACTTGATTGATCCATTAATCATCGAATATAATGCCAAAGTCCTCATCCACCATGACTTGAGTTTTCTTGGCCAAGGTTATCTCGAATCACTTGCTGAAGCTTGGGAGCACATCATTGAGATGAAAACGAAGGAGTTGGGCGGATTTGAATTTGATGAAGAAAAATTAGTGCAAGAGATTTTCCATGAAACGAACCCCTAGATCTGGCTACCATGAGACTCCGATACTTAACGTTTCTACATCTTCAAACAAAGGAGAACACATTGGCAGAACCTCGAAGGCCAATCCTAAGGGCTCCGCTTCTTCCTAAGCGGTTGGAGCATTGATTTCCTTTGGTTTGGAGCAAGACTTGAGCAATGATCCAGATAGGCCCGGTTATCAATCCAAAGCGTTGTCCCCTGTTTTGGAATAGGGAACTCCATCTACCACCGAGAGCCAACAGGATACGGGCATTCCACTTTACTCTCTAATTAACAAATTTGCAGGTCTTCCAAGTCCCGTTCAAACTCCTAAAAGCATGCTGCTATGGAGAAATAAGGGAAAATGATAGTGATTCCAATGGCTACTGATGTACTAGGACTCGATGCTCACCGGAGCTCTTGATGGTAATAAGGTTGAAGATCCACTCCTAGTGGATGAGCCCAATGATGTTATGATTACTGGAACCTCTGAACGCACTGATGAGATTATCTTGAAAGAGCATATCGAGAAGGAGGAGCTACTGAAGAAAAAGGCTAAAGCTGAGCCCGTCGAGGTGGACATTGACGATCCGCACCTTGTGCCGTTACATGTTATTCTACTTAGCGGGTCGATTCCCAGTGAACTCCCTTCTCCCTTTTTAGGCTCTCCTGCAAAAGGTGGCAAAATATCCATGAAGAGAAACATTAGGGGCTTAAATGGAAGCACTCTCGAAAAAACTAAAAATGAGAGAAGGTCGAAGAAATAGCCATCACTTTGGCTCTGTGTGTGCATAATTTGCATAGTTTCTTGTTCTTCATTTCTTTTATTATTTATCGTTGTATGTGTATGATTCCCGATTTTGAAATAACTTGTACCATGATCTCGAAAGCCATCATGTGAATAAAAGTTCTTGCTTTCTGTTGAGCTTTCGCGTGAATTGTTATTTAAATAGTTGAACTATTACTTTCCATTCAATGTACTTGTAATTCGATGTTCTTTAATTTTGGTAACAATCCACTAGCTTTATCCCAAGGCCTCTATGTGGTTGTGGCCTTGAGTCTTATCAAACGCTAGGCTCGAGCCTTTATGTTACGCCCTCGAATTCGGTGGTTTTTAAATAACTATACTTCTGCCCCCAGTCTTGGATTAGCAGGGTTATACTTTTGATGGTTGAACTCCATCCTTAGCAAGTTTATACTCCTCCTGTCGGTTTCAGGCCGGAGTTCATGGAATAGTGAATAGTCAAACCTCATTCAATTATTTTTTATGCTCATATTTGCACTCTAAGGATAAGAGTTAGTTGATGGATGGTCGAATCATACCTAATCTATGTTTATACTCAAGTCCACATTCTAGGGACTTAGACTTATTTCGCGAGTGGTCGATTCACACCCGATTTTCGTTTATACTCTAGTTTGCACTCTATGGACTTAGAGTTATGTTGCGGGTGGTCGATTCACACCCGACTTATTTTTATACTCTGGTCCGCACTTTGGGGACTTAGAGTTATGTTGTAGGTGGTCGATTCACACCCGACTTATGCTTATACTCTGATCCACACTCTGGGGACTTAAGATTTATTTTGCGGGTGATCGATTCACACTCGACTTATGTTTATATTCTGATCTGCACTCTGGGGACTTAGAGTTATTTTGCATGTGGTCGATTCACACCAAGCTTATATTTATACTCCGGTCCGCACTTTGGGGACTTGGAGTTATGTAGCGAGTGGTCGATTCACATCCGACTCATGTTTATACTCTGGTCTGCACTCTGAGGACTTAAGGTTGTTTCGGAAAGCAATTGGATTGTACTCTCCTTAATTAATTTATTTTTCCCCCAAGGTCTGGGTATTAACTTAGCGAGTGATCGATCGTGTCATAGTCGCCCTCATTTTATCTCAGTTCCATAGATTTGCAAGTTTTATTCAATCTTCAGAAGGCCGAGCAACAATTATTCTTCATTATGTATCCCGTCCAATGGATTATGAATGGAAACGAACAAGTGGACCGAGCTCATCTTGTTAAGTACCACTAGGAATTAGCGTGATTGATTGATTTCAAACTCCATGAGCCTGTTCATACATATTGACATCAATCAGTTTCGTCATGTAACTAATACATAATACTATAGAAAACTTAAATATAAAGGAAATTCGAAACTTTATTCGCTACATGGAAGGAAAAACATAAACTTTCTTATTACATATTTTCTGGAAAATAAAATGATAAAGAAAATTCTAAAAGCAAATACTACTAAAATGAAAAAGAAATAAACTAAGTGAAATAGCATTGTAGATGCTCGTTATTCCACATCCTTAGAAGTGTGATGACATCGACAGTCGCTAGCTTGAAAGTTCCCTCTTCATGCCTATGTTCAATGACATATGATCCTTTCCAGATTGGATTCATGTGCGACTAGGTAGGAAAAACCCATTTCAGGATGAGATCACCGATATCTTTCTCGGTCGTACTTTAATGTTGTAATATTGGGCGACTTCGTGTCGATGCATAGCTGCCCCTAGATCGGATTCCTTACGCTTCTCTTCTATAAAATGGAAAGACTCCAAGAGGATATCTTTATTCATTTTGGGATTGTAGTAAGTCAATCGATGAGAAGGAACTTTGAGCTCAATAGGAATGATGGCTTCATAACCATAAGCAAGATTGAATGGAGTATGGCTAGTTGCGGAATTATGGATGGTCCTGTAAGCCCATAGTGTTGTAGGGATTTCATCCACCCATCTGCCTCCAACATTCTCCAAATAATTCTTCAGAATGAACATTATGATTTTGTCTACAGCTTCAACCTGTCCATTTGCCTAAGGGTGAGCGACCGCTGCAAATCTCTTTTCAATATGATACCTCCGATAGAAGTCTTTGAATTCCACACTATCGAATTGAGTCCCATTATCTGTTACAATAGTTCATGAAAGACCGAAATGACATGCGACGTTCTGACAATAATGTTGATTGTTTTCTTGGTTGTGATCGTGGCTAAAGGTTCTGCTTTGGCCTATTGGGTGAAGTAATCAATTGCGACGATAGCGTCCTTTGCGCCACCTTTAGAGATTGGTAAGGAACCAATAATATCTATACCACACATAGCAAATGGGCATGACTGACCATTTTCATGATTTCTATTGGTGGAGCTCTTGGAACTTTTTCATGTATCTGCACTTATTAGATCGTCTTACATAGTCAGTGGCATCTTGATTGACAGTTGGAAATTAATACCCGTAACGGAGTATTTTCTTTGCTAAAGTTTTCCCCCCAGTGTGTCGCTACATTCCCCTTCATGGACTTATTTTAGGACACGTTTTATCTCGTCGTGAGTGACACACCAAAGTAGAGGAACCAAAACACCTTTTATGTACATAGTCCCTTCTTGCATAACATATCGCAAAGCTTTACGAAGGACTTGTCGATTTTCATTTCTTTTATCTAATAGGGCTCCGTGTAGCAAATAATCTTTGATTGGGGTCATCCACGATCCCTCTCAGGCTTCGCTTCCAGTGTCTGGTCAATTTCTATCATGTTTATACTTAGGGAATTTAAGACTTCAACCAAAACAAAGCCTATCCGTTGTGCAACAACGGCGTTGGCAAACTTTGCCAATGAATCAGCCTCTCTGTTTCAATCCCGTGGAATATGCGAAATGTCATAGTACTCAAATTTTGCCAACAATTCTAGGACTTGGGTAAGGCATGGGGCAAGCTGTTGTCCTTTGGTCTGATAATCTCCCCTGACAATGTATACTACTAAATGCGAATCGCAAAAGATTTCGAGTGATTTTATTCTGAGTTCTCTAGCGAGGTTAATCCAGCAATCAGAGCTTGGGCAATCAAACTTTAAAGCATAACATATAGACCAATCCACAGGAGTTACAAGCACAATTCTAGCTCCAGAACAATGATCATTAGACACCCCACCAGTATACAATTTTCACCGTACGGTAGGGATTTCGCTGCCTTTCGAAGAATCATCATGCGTAGTAAACTACACTATAAAATCTGCTAGTGCCTGACCCTAGATAGCCTTCCAAGGGAGATAAGTAATATCGAATTAACTGAGCTAAGTATTCCACTTGAATAAACTTCCAAAAGTCTCAGGTCAGTGTAAGTATTGATCAGGTGTGCCTAGAATTATGGATGAAACTTTCGTGATGCAATTAGTAAGCAATATGCCAGTTTCTCTATTTTTGGATAGTTTCTTTCAGCTCCCGTTAATCGTTTATTGGTGTAATACACCGGCCTTTGGATTTGATCCTCCTCTCGAAAGCAATGCGGCACTTATATCATGTGCTGATATAGCCAAATATAAGTACAAATCTTCATGATTCACCGACTTCAACAAGACAGGGGCCTCTCCAAATGATTCACCAAAGCTTGAAACGCGTCATAACAATCTTACGTCCATTCGAAGTTTCTTTTCCATTTCCTAATCAAATCAAAGAAAGGAATGAATTTGTCAGTAGCTCTAGAGATAAATCGGCTTAAGGCAAGAACTTTCACATTCAGACTCTGCACTTGCTTAATAGTCCTTGTTGCTTGGATATCGTGGATGGCTTGAATATTCTTGGGATTAGCTTCAAGTCCATGGGAATTAACAATAAAACCCAAAAATTTCCTTGATGCAACACCAAAAGAACACTTCAAAGTATTAATTTTCATCTTATAACATCGGAGATTGTCGAACATTTCTGCTAAGTGTAACAACGCGAATTCCAGTGGGTCTGGATTTTTCGCAAAAATGCTAAAATCTAAGCCCACTGAAGCCCGAGTTGGGTTTATGGTATCTTTCAAATAGGTAAAGATAAATATATCAGAGCTCGGATAAATATCTCACAGCAGGACTGACTAAAATATAATAGTAAGTAGATACTCACCAGGATAATAACACTTTCTAAATAGTGTCACAAAGCTAGAAAGTCTCTACCATCTTCCTAGCCTATAGGATGTTACGAGGAGGGGATCAGAACTAAAGTTCTAGTGAATGGACAAATTATACACTTTTAAGCTTAATTCTACATATACCATTTTATTTCCATTCATTGTTATATTAGGTTTATAATACTCTCGCCTCAGTGCATGAATCGTGCCCATCAAGTCTCTAGTAGATTAAAACCTAATAACTAATATATATATATATATATATATATATATAACTATGCTCCTTGACCGCATCGGTCCTAGATACTACGCATAGTACGTTCTGCATCCTCCTCGCAAAGGACTCCATCATCTTGCTACTATAGCGTTCTGTGACTACATCTATAATGGACTGCCTCATAAGGCATCATCTACTATGAAAATGTAAAACTGCGTCTGCATTAGTCTATACTAATGCTCGGACATCCACAATGTACCACCCAGTGTGTACCTTGAGGACTATACGTAATCGTTTTGTCTACTTCCTGAATCTCGCTTAACAAGGTCTACCTTGTATAGAACTCGGCCGGGGATTTTTTATTTCTGTAAAAGACTGGCCTGTTAGGCCTACAATACAGATATTTTATTTTGTCTTTCTATTTTCTTATAATGGCTATGGCCCCATGCAGCCACCTCTCAACTAATCGAAAGACCTCTAAAGAGCTAAGTGGTTGTGCCATACTACAAATAATCTAAACATCCAATTGGCTACGACCTCCCATCCAATGTCTCAGTAGTGAAAGAATCATTGGACTGTTGGTTTAACTCTAGTCTTTCCTGAACTCGTTTCTTGGTTTTGATACTGGCCCGATACCCGCATGCGACTATCGTTTTGGGTCCTTCCCGCTAAAAATTACTTGCAAGTACTGGGACATACGAATGTCCTACTCCAAACATCAACCCCTTTTGACTACCTACAATGGTCCTGCTATGCAAAAAGCAGTCAAGGCGTACTCTTTTGATGGAATACCTATAGATCGGCCTCCGAGGGACTGCTCCGTTATGCCTACCCTAGAGGGTCATCCTAGAGTACTCTCAAATCCCGTTGAAGTCTTGTACTTCCTCTGGCCCAAAATATCCAAGTTAGACGTGCTCCTTCTGTGCTGAAATCTGTGATGAACTGCTTCGTTAGGCTCTTCATCCTTTGGGCTACTTCAAACGCATCTCATCCTTTATTAGACCCTAAGTCTAATCTTTTATTTTGCGTTTAGTTTACCTTTCTTATTATGTTGGCTACTTATTTACCCTACTTAGCATAATCTTATCCCAGCCTCACCTAACTATTGTGAGACCTTCGGTTCCTAACTGAAAGGGAATGCTATTGGTATGGACCACTTCAATTATCTTGCTTATTAACTTAATTTAAGCCTCTTCTATTATTTTTGCTCTATTTTCTTATTAACTTAATTATAACCTATGTTATAATTTTACTTGCAATTGTCATTTTTATTTTAAATGCACATTATAAATATAATTACAAGCGTCTCTTTTCTATTCTAGTCTATCTTCTTTTATTATGATATTGAATTCCCTTTAGTTCTCTTATATTATATGACAATCTTGGCTTGGAACTACGTCCGACTGTCACAAATTTGCTTATCATAATAACTATTTTGCTTTCATTCTACTATCTGCGCTGTAAATGAAGATCTAGGACATTTTTGTTTATTGTTTCTTGTCTAATAATTAACTTGATTTCTTCTTCACTTCCTTTAATTCTTCACTTTATTTTCTTATATTTCAGGAAGTAGTTCTATTCTATTTGGTTGGTTATGAAAACTGTGCTAAATATCCATTTCCATATTTTAATACTAAATGAAGCTATAAACAATAATTCATAATTGCAAGATATTCCTTTTATTATTTCTTTAATTTTTAGGTAGTGCAAAATACAGTAGTTTCTCTATTCTATACTAATTCCCTTTTTCTTTCTTTTATTCTTGCAATTATGTTTATCGTTATCTTTTAAATATTAAACTATGGAAATGTATTCTCTTTTCTAAGCCAACCAATTAATTTGTCACTTACTTCCAAAATGAAGTTATTAGATTTTTCCTTTTAATTTATTTTTCTTCGTTTTAGCATAATTTACTGCAAATTTCTATTTTTCTCTTTTTATTTCAGCTTTTCTTATTTACATCTAATTTCTGTAAATCTAGTGTTCTTCTATTTTAGTTCGTATTTGTGAATTCTTCCCTTTACTATTTTATTTGCATAAAAAGGAATAAAAAGAAGCTAACATTTACAAGCTAAACTTCAAGTTTTCAAAATAGATGTAAATAACTGTAAATTTCTTATTTTTAGTCTTATGCCTTTCCGTAACTGTCAAGCCTAATATTATTCATATTTAGAGGAGTATTATTTTCCTTTTTATATATAAATAATAATTACATATAAACTCTCTTATACAATTTAGAGTTTTCAACAGAACTAATTACTGGAAAAAATGCTGAATATAAAATGGGAATCAAACGATAATATATCATAAACGTAAAAGATACATAATTTAAATCCACTCACTTGAAAAGAAAACACTCCAAGTTCCACATCTGATTTTTAACCTCGTTCTATTATCCATAGTCTTCCATATTGCAACCCTATTTGGATCCACAAATTGGGATTTATATGGATTTAGAAATCCAGATCTAATTGAAGAAAAATAAAATAAATAAACTGGAGAACCAGATCTGAGAACTTTACCTCATTCAGACAACTTTATTTGAACATCTCTATTTTGGACCTATAATTTCTATCTTCAACTTGTAAATCAGAAGGCGTAAATCAAAAATAGCTAATTTTTGAAGAATTTTAGGAGAAAGAAGAGTGACAAGGCTTCCGTACCATTTAGAAAAATATGAGTTTGAAGGCTAGCCCTACCTCTTTATTTATAGAGACTCAAAACAATGCCATCCGTCCACTTAAAACGATGCAAATCAGGTCGTTCAAAAGAGTGCAGAGTGAGCGCATCCGATTTGTTTTTAAACGTTTTATTTGTTATAAATGTTTAAAGTTTAAACGTTTCCTATTAATTCCAACCAACTCTCATTAATTCTCTGATTTAATGCTCTTTATAATGCATGTCTATTTTGAATTTTAAACGTGCCTTATTTGTTTTATTAAATGTTATTTATCAATGTTAACTTTTAAACATTATAAATTAAAAATGTTTAAACTTTTTTATGGTACTTTTTTATTCTAATTAATCACCATCAATTGCTTGGTTAATTTCCCAACATAAAACTTGTCTATTTTGAATTTCACATGTGACTAATTAATATAAATTAATTTCCTCCAACAGATGATTTGATTACATTACCTGCTAATGTTAATTAATAACCTTTAATTACTGATATCAGTTAATTTCCTTTATGATGGCAATGTTAATTAATTAAGTTTATGACAAGCGTCTATTTTAAAATTCAAATGCGCGTTATTTCTAAAATTTTATAGGTACATATATTTATTTATTACAAATATATTTATGTACATTTACATGTATAATTATTTCTCGATACAAAACTTCGAACGTCAATAACTTTTTTATACGAACTTCGTTCGAGACATATTATATATGTAAATTGTTCAGAAAATCACCACGAACATAATGGAATAAGTTTCAACACCAAATTCTAACAATTCCAAAAATGCTTATTTTCACTGTTCATAATTATTTGATTATTTAATTATATAAAAATATAGGATGTTGCACCAAGTCTCTAATGTGGTCGCTTGATCGTCGTGATTTATCATCCAAACACACTTTCATCATTTTTCTAATCCGATCTTTAAACATCCTGTTAACTAAGAGCTGATAAGTAGCTCTTACATTCTTTAATCTAAATGGCATTACTACATAGCAGTACAATCCAACATCGGTAATGGAACTGGTGTGCTCCTAATCGACAATATGCATTGGGATTTGGTTACATCCCGAGTATGCGTCCATGAGAGATAGTAATTTGTGTCCGACGGTTGAATCCACCAGCTGGTCGATCCTCAAAAAGGGAAAACCATCTTTTGGACATGCCTTGTTCAAGTCTGAATAATCAATGTATGTTCTACACTTCCCATTTGCTTTTTTCACAAGTATAGGATTAGATACCAATTTAGGTTAGAGGCTGTCGTCGATAAACCCGTTATCTTTTAGTCTATCTTCCTCCCCATTGAGAGCGGCAGAACTCTCTGAATCCATGCCGCATCTTTTTTGCTTACTAGGACATGCCTTAGGTCAATATTCAATGCATGGCTCGCAATAGCAGGCGATATTTGACGCATGTCACAATGAGTCCAGGCAAACACATCAAGATTCGCTCGGAGAAAACCAACAAGTTCTTTTATCATCGGAAGGCTGAGTTGTGACCCAATCTTTAGGACTGGTGATAGGTCGTCGTGGCTGACCTTGATATCAATTGTCAGCTCAACTGATGCAGCCTTGGTCTCCTTGGGCTCCTCTTCATCATCTCTTGGATCTACATCGCTGTAGAGCCGAAAATGGTGCTTAAGCCGATGCTCGGGAGCTAGTTATCAATCTTTGGTAGATTAGATGCACACATTCTTGTCCACATCCTTACCTTTTCTTTACGCTAAGCATCCCTCAACTCAGCTACATAACGGGCACGTCCAATCGCCTGATCGCCATGAATAACTCCAACGCCATTATCTATTGGAAACTTCAAAGTAAAATACCATAGGGCAAGAGCTAGAATTTAGTTAGGGTCGGTCAACCTAGAAAAATGTTGTATGGAGAGTCAACATCCCAAACAACAAACGGAAAGATCTGGACTCTCCTTCGTTCACCTTCACCCAACTCTACAGGTAACTCCACATAACCAACAACTTCATTTGCAACGCCACTAAAAGCCGTGTGTACGAGCTTTAAATGGTTTTATGTCTTTGGCTTCTTTCCCCGTCTGATCATAAGCCATTTTACAGATTATATTTACTGAACTTCCACAATCAATCAATATCCTTCTCACCAAAGCAGGGCCAATCATGGCCGAAATGACCATTGGGTCGATTGTCGGAGCCTCGACCTTATCTGCATCTCTGTTACTATACACAATATCATTCACCATCGTGCGTTGCTATTTTGTCGAAGCTCCATTTTTCTGTATTTGAACAGCATTCAAAATCCACATGCCTAATCGTGCTAGCATAGCGCTCCATCTCTTGCCAGCTCTTATCTACTAGGTGCAGTCCACCGACTATCATATTTATCACCAATCTTCCACCAGTCCGCACAGGCTCCTCATCCTTACGCAGCGCTTGGCCTCGGTTGGGATCAGATGTTCCCTGCCCATTACTCTGTGGGCCTTTCACAAACTATTGTAATTTCCTTTCTCAAATTAGTTTTCCTATAACATCCCGGAGATGCCTGCATTCATTTGTATTGTGCCCATAACACTCATGAAATTGACAATACTTCCTAGTCTGTTTCTGCTTTTCTGTTGATTCTGTTGGAGGCGGCTTTCTATACTGCATGGTATTGCAAGTAGACAGATGGATATTTTCCAAGGACATATTCAACGGTATGTAAATATTTTACATTAGATTCCTAAGCTTCCTTGTCTAGAATCCCTCTTTCATTCATAGTTCCCATCTCTACCTCCATTTCGCTGATTTGGTTTGTTCTGGACATTCATTTGGACTTTTCCAAAACTGTCGTTAGACTGTTTTATTGTAATATTACTCTATACTCCATCTCCATTTGGCCCCACAACATTTATTTTCTTGGAAGACCTAGCTTCCTCCTTTATCAGATACTGAGCCTCCTTTGCTTAAAAGCGTTCCAACGATGCGGGCGGCTTACCGGCTAACTAGTTTCCAAACATAGACTCTCGATCAATCCTTCTCATTACGGCCACGGGTATCGCATGGTCATTTGGATTATCGACGTCCATAAAAGCTGCATGAAATCTCTCTAAATAATCTTTCAATGACTCTCCTGAAGCCTGAATAATGCTGGAAAGGGACATCACATGTTTGGGATGAGTCTCATGCATCCGTAACTGCTCCACAAATTTGGTTGCCAAATCATCGAATCTAGAAATTAATCGTGGGGGTAGCCTTGTGAACCACGTCGTTGTTATTCCGAAAAAAATTATGGGAAAGCATCTACACTAGTTGCATCATTTGCATGTGTAGAATTCTTCATCTATACGTATCTTATGATATGTTGCTTGGGGTCAGTCTTTCCCTCGTAGGTAGGCATTGCTGGTATGTTTAACTTCCTTGGATACCGTGCATGTAATACATTATCAGTGAACAGGGTATAACTTCTTGAGATTCCCCAATTATCATTGGTTAAGCCTTGCTCTTCCTCACTAACTGTTTGACTATATCTGATAAGTTCGGCATTTGGATGGTAGGTGCCAAGCGGTGGTCACGCTCCATCTCACGTAAATGATCTAGTCGATGTCCGGAGACTGTTTAACGCCTTCTTGGTTCACCATCTTCCTGATGTGTATATTGTCAATTCACTTCATCGTCATTCCGAGCAAGAGCTCGGCTAAGATTCAATTGAACTCCATCATTCAAACAAACCGTAGTAGCTCTAGCTTGATTGCCATAAGGTATGGATGAATTCCCTCTTCTGGTAGAGGGATCGATATCGACGAAGTTTCTACACGATATTCATCTGTTCTACGACGCTTATGCCTATGATACTTATCTGATGAGCTAGAATTCTTCGATGGTGAGTAATTAGTGGGGTCCCTCCTAGCTTTTCCCCGCTGCTGCTGATTGATTTGGTTCATCAAGTTGATATTGATTTGGAAATTTTGATTTAGTTGTCGAATGCTCTCCATCAGCTCTCTCATTAAATTATGAAATTCGGCTCTTATAAAATAATCAGTGGGATTCAGAACTTCCACTGGATCAGCATTCATATTTATTGGTTGATTGCTTGGGTCTCCTTGTTGAATGTTGATATTCTCATTTCCTTCCACGTTCTTATAAGTAGATCTAGTATGTCTCACCATTGTTAATTGCCTGGCTTAGATTTGTACAAACCTGAGTAGTATCAGCAACTTCTTGAAGATAACAACAGATCTCCTTTGGGGGATTATTCCAATCCAGTAGCAACAAAGGAATCCTAACAAGCTGAGAATCAAGCTTCTTAGTGAAAGCACCAAATTTTTTGCAACCAAATTGGTCACAAATACCCAAAAATAGATTTATGTAGAGAAGTAAGTGAAGAAATAAAATTAAACCGATGAAATGATGAAACTAATAACAGATAGAAAGAAATAATCAGCGAAATAAAGATTTATAGTGGTTTGTCATTGTATTCCTAATCCACTTTGAAGATTATCCTTTATTAACCACTTATAATCCGACTACAGCAATAAGAAATAGAAAACGCTTGATTACAATAGAGCCTAGAGTAACAAGCAGCATAAAGATCCTCAAAATGACCCATTAGACCCATATTTATAGTTGAAGACGACCATCAATCTTATTGAAACTTTGGTTGAAGAACCTTCTAATCCATATGGGCTCTTTAGAGGGATCGCAAGGCCCAATTCCCAATGAGGAGGGATCGATATCGATCCCTTCATTGGTTGATTTTTAGGCAGCGATTCCTATGGTGGCTTCTCCATGCTAAAATATGTTTGTCCTTAATTTCTCATGTCATTTAGACCACTTTAACTCGAGTAATAGTTCGATCTTTGACTTGATATCACTTGTCAACTACTTGCAATCGGACCTTCTATAGGTATGTATGCCGATACCTTGTTCTTATGATGTGCGATCTTTAGCGTAGGTTCTCTAGGGTTCACTTACCTTGCACTTCAAATTTCATAGGATTTGGACATATATATCTTGAGATATTGATTATTGCATGCATAAATGCACTTAAAATTTGATGGATGTCAATGCCTATTCAATGAAGCCGACTGATCCATCTTGATCAGGTTTGCTGATCCCTCACAATGTGTCTTGCTATGCCAAACCCTTCCATTCGTTGAGCCATATTCTATGCTTTGAGCATTCTACATCGTACATCCATCAAATCCATTCAATTCCGACTTTATATAATCATCTATACTTGACTTACGAGCCCCACGGTCATCATTCTGGAATCATCGACCTTAATGGAAGTGAGATCTAAATTGTGCAATTAGTTCAATATAACCAGGCTAGAATGTTGGGTGACACTTGCCCCTCCCCCTCCCCCAAAAGCAAGCCTTGTGATTAATATGACGTGCTTGGAATCGTCGAGAATGAGATTCATTTAGCTTTCTGAAAAGTTTCTGTTCCTTTATCAAATCGTTTTTCCATGGTGTCCAATTCCTTATTGATTGTCATAGCACTTGGTCAATTTCCAATAATATAAATCCAGTGTTATATTCCTTCAATTGATATATACAAGACCGGTTTTATGAGACTAATAAGCTTTTTTATCTGGTCCAGCCTTGAACAAGAAGATTCTAGGTTTTAACTTCAGTTTCTATCGATTTCAAAAGTTTAACTATTGGATCACATACATGCATGTTCATATACATGCTTTTTTTGTTGGCTCCCGGACGTGTTCGAACACTCATGGGTTGTTGCCAATTTTCACAGCATTTTGTATGTATATGCTTTCAATAATTTTTATGCTTATGTTTATTTGCATACATACCTATAGCCAATTTCCATCATTCTTCCTTTCGTGTTTTTTATATTATCCATTCATCATCATTTTTTTTATTTATAGGGATTGGAATTCATTTAGCCAATCTCTCTCTCTCTCTTTTTTATTTATTAAAGCTTTTGTAGGGGTCGACATATATGAATGTCGATCCCTTTTTTAGGTCCATGCAAACAAGGATCGGCTAGCTTTCATGGCGATCTCTCTCTCCCTATGCCATGCGCCAAGGTCTTGGGCTGAACCCTCGTCCATATACATAGCAACTTTCCATCCCTTCACTCTCACTTATTTCATTTTCTCGACATTTGCCTTTGCACCGAATCATCGTTTTCAATCCATGAAACCAAACTTTCCAACCGCGAGCCTTAAGTCCATCTGCGATCCAACCTGTCCCATAAACTCGCTTCTTCTTCTTCCCTTCCAATTCAAACATCTTCAAACACTAGGCCCCTTTTAACTCAAACGTTCACATAGGTAAGTTTTCGAACTATAACTTTCAATTATACAATGAGATATTGGATTCCATATTGTTAGTGATTATGATAGCGTTTGAGGTTATGATGACATAGCGATCGAAGCAGCCTAGAGGACATAAATCATTGGTGGATAGGATTCAACAGAGTGAGTAAGGAGAAGGAAGAAGGGAGGAAAAAAGTAGGGTTCGATTAGGATTCGTTGCAAGATGTGGTTATGTCGATCCCTCTTTTGATTACGATTATCATCAATCTTGAGAGCAATAATGATTACTATGTGTGATGTATCGAGCATGTGCGAGGGATCGGCATGGAATTTTGGTGAAAGAAAGGTTAAGAATTATGGAATGAAGGGATTGGTTGGATTAGGTGAAGAGAGGGATCGGTAGAGAGGCTTTGGGATAGGGATCGGCAGAGAGGCTTTGGCATAGGGATCGGTGGGTAGATTTTGGTGTTCAGGGATCGACATAAGGACTTGTAGGGGTTCTTTAAACATATAAACTAGTCTAACCTTACTATTTGATGAAGATGAGCGCTAAAACTTGCATATTTACTACCAAACATGAGATTGAACAATCAAATCCTTAGAATTTTCAACATACACTAAAAACTTACAAATGAACTTGAGAGACAAACTTCACACTTCGATATACCGATAGTCGATCCCAAAGGTAGGTTCCCTAGGGTCCATTTACCTTGCCCTCTAAATTTTATAGGCTTTGGACATGTAGATCCTGATATATTGATTGTTGTATGCATGAATGCACTTGAACTTTAATGGATACCGATCTCTCTTCAGTGAAGCCGACCGATCCCACTTGATCAAGTATGTTGATCCCTCACAATATTGCACGCTATGCTGAACCCTTCCATTCATTGAACCACATTCCATGCTTTGAGCATCCTACATTTACATCCATCAAATCCATTCAGTTTTGATTTCATATAATCATCTCTACTTGACTTCCGAGCCCCACAATCATCATTTTGGAATTATCAGCCTTAATGGCAGTCAGATTTAACTCGTGGAATTATGTCAATATAGCAGTGCTAGAATGTCGTGTAACAGGTATCAAGTTGATTCCAAGTACGGGAATTTCAAGCCTTCTTCATGGATGAAGCTTGTAATTATCATGAACACAAATCAATGCAATATATTATGGTCGGTACTGATCAGTAATGCTCAGATCGGTATCGAGCATTAATTATCGATACCATTCATTAATTACTGGTACCGACTTGATTCTAGTCTTAGTCAATTTTCTTGCACCTATCCATTTTGCCATTCTTGTTGTATCTAAGTCACTGGACCCATTCCTTTGTCCACTCATAGGTTGGACTATCTGTTTCAGTCTATTCGGAGATTATTGTATATTTGCAAGAATCACTCGCCTAGTAATGAAAATTTTTATATGTATTTTTTTCGTCATCACCATATCGCTTAGATATCCAGAGTTTGGTCTATAGTAAAAAATTATATCACTATCCTTGTTAGTTGCATAGGTCAATTTTAGAGTCCTTGGTCTAATCTGATAATATTTACTGATTAACTATTTTACTTTGGGTAACGACTTTGACTTTAATTTGACTAACCAATTATGGTGATGCTAACCTTCTATAACAAGGAGATGGATCCCTCTTAAGTAGTGTTTCACGTCGAATTGTTAAACATATACCCAACTATGGTCCTAATATTATTGTTACGCCACATGGTTGCCTATAATCAAAGTACAATCATTGTACTCAAAATCGATAGTAATCTCAAGGTAGAAGTCTATTGTACGCCGTTACTCTTCAATTTTCTATGTTGATTAAGTTATGCTAACCTATAGAAGAATCTTGATGAGACGTTATGTGATTATTCCAATCATGCGCAAGCACGTAACCAGTTGAACTGAGAAGTCTTCTGATCCAAAAATAACTTCCAAGGGTGTTGTAGGTGTTACTAGGAAGCGACCAAGGAATGGTACTGAGAATGAATCTTCAAATCTCCCATTGGGGGTTCGACTTAGTGAAAAGAGATTGCCCCTTGTACTTTAGACCTTCTTCCTATGTCAAAAAGTTATCGAGTTGCCAAATTAGCTAAGCTTGATTTCGATTGTTATATCGATGCTGCTATTACCGCAGCTAAGGTATAGGTTATGAAGATTCTGCAAAACTTCATGGAAATACTCGAGTATGGTCTTTAAGAGAGTGTTAAGGTACAGGGTATTTTATTTTACTAATTTTGTTTGTAACATCCAAAAATTCACTCGTATCTTGGTTTTTATAGTTTGTAACTGAGCTGTCTACTCTTAGTCACAGGTATGTGGAATTTGTAAAGACTATAGAAAAGGCCATGAGCACTAAGGAAGAAGCTGTTGTGTTTCAAAAACGATGTGAAGATTCAGAGGAGAAAACTGAAAAGATTGAGAAAAACAAAGGTTGCTGAAGTAGGGAAATTCTTCTCACGAATGAAGTGGACGAGCTTGGGGCTGATCTGAAAATTTTGAAAGAAAAACCGGCCAGAAGAATGCTGATTCGGTAGAGACTCGAAAGGAAACTGAGGATCTTTTGACCTCAGAGAAGGCTAAATAGTTGGCCAACATAAAGGCTTTTGATGTGTTGTTTGATGCCTACGCAGATATCCCGCACATGGGCTTTACTTTCTCTTTTGCTTTCCTCGTAGATAATGCTTAACATAGGAGTAGCCTTTAGTCATCAGTAAAAGGATCACATGGAATTCTTTTACTCTAAGTTGACTATAGATGACCACCTCAGAGATTACCAAAGAAAATGAGAAGCCAAAGGTAGCAAACTTGGAAAGGTGCCTTAAATCTATTCCGGAAGCGATTTCGATTACATATTGGGCTTCAGAGAATTTTGTTTTGAATTTATTCGATCATTATCTGCTCTTAGGCAGTAATTGGATAAAGCCAACGAAGATCTTTCTTTGATTAAGCTCAAGGACATCATAACTAAAGAAAAGCTTTAGCCAGTTACAATGGCTACTCCACCTTTTTAAGGGAAGGGAAGAGATCCCTCATTTTCATACCATTACGGTTGTTACACAAGATTGTAGCCCGATTCAAGAATCAATGCAAGATGAAGGGAGTTCTTCCTCTACTCTCCTTATGGCAGAAAATCTAACTGTGGTTAAAATCAAAGAAAGGATTGTTCCTTTTAAAGATTATAAGGTAAAATGGCTTAAAAACATAAGCAGTCACTTAGAAAAGCATTAGGAAAAGATTTTGAATGGGACCATTGCTCAAGCCGGACCTAATGCTCGATTGTTACCTCAAACTTGAGGGTTATAATGAGTATGTGTGTGAGCCATTAGTGGATTATAGGGTTACCCTAGACCATTCTTCTGTTTTAGATGAAGTAGAGCTTGATTGTATCATGAGAATAGTATGTGAGGTGAGTCAACAAATTGCTTCGGTCCCTATTACTCTTTCAGTTACGTCGGGCCCCCGAAAGGCGAGCAAGATGATGATTATTTGAGACATTGGGGAGGTTCAGGTTCTAGGACATTCTCCCCCGGATGTAATAAGGAAGTAGAAGGCCTTGAAAAGGCCTTAGTAGAGGAATAGATTTTTATGTAATTTCATCATACGGGTATTTGTAACAACTTTAGTTTGTAATTTGTATAACTTGATTTAGGTTTCTTTATTTTGCTTAAATATAATGTCTTTTGGATGTACTGATATTGTTTTACCACTTTGATGTTAGAGTATTTAATATACACACATATGTATCATGTAATACCAAGGAATTTTTGTCCTCTTGGTATTGCCTTTTAGTTCAATTCAAAGACATCGTAGCCTGCGTTTTTAGGTCTAAACGGGACTGCTGTGTGAGTTTTGGTTGCTCTATGTCCACTTGCAATTAGCTATTTTTGTAATAAGGTAACTTCATAAGGTTTAGAATATTACCACTACCTATTCAGATAGATTTATGACATTCATTATTGGGCATCTTAGCCGCACTACGATAGTATAATCTGATAAAGTTTTTTACGTTGTCATTACCTATTTAAGTAGTTTTATGTAGGATGGACATGGTCGATAAATCGAACCGATCGGTTAATTTGAATATTTAACTAGCCAAAACTAATGGTTCAGTTAACCGTTTCATCATTAAAATGAGTGCACATACCAACTGAACCGGTCAAATATAACTGCGGGTAATCGGTCAAATTTACCGATTTGGTTAATTATTCGAACCAATCGATTTTATAACCATTGCATGGTTAACCATTCAAGGCAAACGGTTAACCATGCAACGAACCGACGGTTAACCACATAAATTGCATCATCAAAAATTAAACATTACCAATTTAATTCATGATATGCAACATAAACCTTAAATCATTAACATAAAAAAGAACCACAATGATAACTAAGTCCATATTTCACAATCCAAAATAGTCCACAATTCATAGTAAATAGTACAATTCTACAAGTCTACAATGCCACAAAGTACATACAATACAATTACATTCATTTTCCATTGCAAAATGTGAAAATGCAGTGAAAATTAAAATTATAGTTTGGGGATTGAATTTGAGGCCGAGATAGTGAGCTTTAACCTTCAAATGAACTCCATGTTTCCATGTATATTCCACTGCAAATTAAAATGCGTTGTGCAATGTCAGTCTGTCACTGTATTGAGTTATCTAAAGTGAGCACCATAAAGAATATTTATTTTCATGTATATTAAAATCAATGCACATAGTTGTCTATAGTTCATCTTATAAGGGAATTCACTTCATGTTATATTAGGAGGAAATGCAATGCACACAGTCACTGTAATTGAGTTATCTATAGTGAGCACACCACTATAAATTAAAATCAACTCCATGAGTGTAGATATAATATTTCCATGTAAAACAGGTCTCATGCTCCCTACAGATAGCTCAATTTAATGATTTACATCCATGCAGTGCATTTTACACTAGTGACACGTAAACAAGTAACATGTAAACAATACAGGTAACAAGTAACAGGCTTGTATCACATATTTTCAACAAAAGTTATGTTGAATGGACATGAAAGTAGATGTGAGAATAATTTTTGAATGAATAACGATTAGTTTTTACTTTTTATTTATTAGATTTAATTCAACTTACGACGATGATATATTTGTACATGATATAGTATGCATGTTTATTTACAAAGTTATCACGGAATGTTAAATGTATAAGTTGGGAAAATTTTAAACCTTAACTATAGTACAATATCAAACAATATTAGTGATGTACTTAATTATATATTACTATTAGCAGAGGATATTATTCAACTAGCAGATATTCAAGTTGAGTTTGGCCATATAAAATATATATGACAGCTGTATCTCTTAATCTAAAATTTAGCTACACAATATCCAGTTGGAATTTTATGGTCAGAATATAACAACAAAGCAAAAGATGCCTATTCTTTGATAGAAAAATAATTCGATATTTAGACATTTCGAATTAGAATATTTATTGGTTGCAATCAATTAAAGAACTTGGAAAAGCTACTATAGCAATTGGGTGACATGTCATGATGAACTAATAGTCCCAAACAAAGCTATAGGCCTTTTTGTCTGGATATGTAGAAGAAACAGATAGAATAATCATACCTGAAACAACGATAAACATCACTAGTCATTTAGGCTTCAAACAAATAACACTTTAACCTTTCAATGGTGAACAAAATTATGCCAGTTGCATATTATCTTATTCCAAAAGGAAAAAATAGTTGTTTCTATTTTCTAATCAAATGAGCATGTTGTATATGATTTAATGAACTGGAAATTGATATAGCACTATATACATGTTTATATATTTGATGAACATATTTGAACTATAAATTAAATAAGAAATAGGTTTATATATATGTAAAATACAAACAAACTATTCAATTTACAAACTCACTCATACCTGAAGCAACAACGATAATTCTGAATTATATGTCATTGTTCATATAACATCCACTTAGTACCTATCCCTGAAATCAAACAATTAAATAATATAATGATCAGCTGAATTGCTGGTCATTGTTCTATGAATGATCAGCAATTTATCTTGAGAAATTAGTATATTTCACATGTATAATGTTGGGTTCCTTTAATTTACATGCTTTCCTATGTTAAAACAAACCACTTACAAATCCTGTTTGATTGTTAATGTAGGTTATAATGCATGGATAGTCCTTGCAAATAAAATAAGTGATTTTATTTTTAATAGACCATTTAATTTCTCATATATGCAGATATACATGATATATAACGTATTCTTGATCTTGCTATTTGTGTAAACAATCAAACAGATGTTGCTATTTGTGTATATATATTAACAGTAAGTATATTAAATGAACTAACCATGGTGAAGGTGAATACAGCGATGACGAATATAGACTATCCATGGTAAACATAAAAGATGATGGCGACTCACGTTGACATCCATGTGAAAAATCTACATGGCAAACAAAATAAGTTAGTTAGAGTATTGTATTTAAAATCAAACAAATGAGGAACTATATTATTTTACGAATGCTAATATCATCTGAAAGGACTTCATCATAATACGAAACATCATTCAGAGGAACCTTAATCTGATGATCTACAAAAATTGGTTTAGACCTTAACCCATTTTGAGTACAAACTAATGCCTCAACCATTCTGGACTCAAAATACTAAGAAAAGGATCTATGACTCTTCCTCCGGTGCTAAAAGCAGATTCGGAAGCAACCATGGATACCGAAGTAGAATGTGGATCCCAAGCGACTAAAGATAAAACACGCTATTTGAAACTATTTACGCTTCCACCATAGTAAAACATCATAATTATTTGAAGCAACCTCAATCGATGCATTTAAATATTTTTTAATTCATTGCGTTCACTATCTTGTTGTTGAACTTGTTTATGAAACGTATTCATTTTTCTAGCAAGAACATCACTATCATTTTCAACACTTTCACTAGCAACAAGCGGTGTACTAGGTTGTGGTTCATCATGTTTTTTGGTTAAAACATAGAATCGTTAACATAGAAGTCGAACAACATTATCAAAATATCTTTCACACTTTTTAATATGGCTTCCACAACCGTTTTATCGTACATGCCTTCAACACATAACTTCAAAAATTGAAATTTATACCTTGGGTCAAGTACACACGTAACAAGTAAAATTTTATTCATGTTGTCTGTGCTTCCCAATATTTATCAAACTTCACTTTCATACTACTAGCCGTTTTTGCAAGATAAGGATTCGTTTCCGCAATTGATGCTCAGAGTTCTTCTTGAATTCCACTAAGCTTGGCAAAACAAACATTATGGTAATGGATAAAGTTTTGCTAAATTTTAAAGTAAGATCATAAAATACTTTAAGAATTTAACAAATAATTCAGCATTTTTCCAATCTATGGAACTCGAAAGACGAATTTTATCATCAAAATAGGCAACAAAAATACCATCATTTTCTTTCATATCATCAAAAACATTTTTGTATTTTAAAGCCACTTCAAACATCATATACGTAGAATTTCACCTAGTGGGTACATCTAAAATGAGCATAGATTTATTCTCAATTCCCAAACTTAAACATGTCTCTCTAAATTTAGCCAATCGTGCCGGAGATGATCTCATAAATCTGAGTGCAGTATGAATTCCAACTATAGTACTACAAACTTCTTTCAGCCCATCATTGACAATTAGATTGGTTATATGAGCACAACAACGTATATGCATGATTTCACCATTCAAAACAAAACCACTATTATAATCATTTAATTTGTTTTTCACATAATTAATTGCCACTACATTTGAACTAGCATTATTGAATGTGATAAACACTATTCATTTGAGTTCACAAAATACAACGGACAATAAATTTTTCAATATTTCTTCTTTATAACTAGTAGTCACAAAAAAAAATTATAATCCTTTTATGTAACTTCCACTCTCCATCAATAAAGTGTGCAGCTAAAGCCATATAATTCACATTTTGGATAGAAGTCCATGTATCGATGGTTAGACAAACACCATGCAATGATTTGGAGAACATTTTTTAAGAGAATCCATCGGGTCCCAAAATAATTGAAGCTCGTCCATACAAATTGTTCTACGTGTAGGAACTTCAAAACTTGGACACAATTCCCGACAAAATTGAAGAAAACCTTCACCCTTTACAAACTAAAAGGGAGTTCATCAATAATTATCATTCGGGCTAATGCTTTTCCACATTCCTCTTTATTAAATGCTCATGCGCTTAGATTCCAACTACCTTCACTATCGCTATTTGTTTCAAAAGCTAAAGTTTTTTGTCTCTTATCACTTTCACATTGGATGGACTTACAGAAATGTTTTATATGATAATTCAAATATGCAGTGCCATTTGATTTAGAATCACATGCAAATTGTTGACCACAGTAGTTGCAAATACATTTCTGAAAAATGAAGTTAGCTTCTTTAGTAAAATGTTCCCATACCGAAGAGGGCTTTCTAGAAGAAGGATTGTAAATCAGGTGTAGAGGAGGTTTTCATCCATTGATGTCTTCTTCACCAATTTCCTCATCATCCGCTTCATCCACAAATTCATCTTCATCCTTTGTTTCTCTGAAACTACCTATTTTTACATGTTATAGTTATACAGTTTAATTAAAGCATGATAATATTTCAAAGTGTAATATTCTTGTATGTATAATATCAGTTCTGTAAGTATAATATCTGCAAGTATAAAATCGCCATGCTTTGACAACATTGACCTTAACCATCAGTATTTGCACAAGAAGTAGTAAAGAAATAAAAATAAAAAAACCAAAAGCATTTCCAGTTTATATTTCAGTGTTGAAAACAAATATTATGAAATATATAAAACTAAAACGAAAAGCATTTCCGCAAGCATTTCCAATTTATGACTTATTTTATCTACATTTTGTTTGAAGCCAAACTTTAAGAATGATATATATATATATATATATATATATATATATATAGTGATCGTCAAATGTCAATATCATTGCATACCTCCATTCAAATATACCTACCATTCAACTGCTTTATAGAAAAGTAAGAAGATTTTTTCGAAGATTCCGAAGGAGTGAGAATTGACGATATACAAGACAGAGTTATTATCTGTAGTTAGAATTTTTCTTACTACATAGTAATTTATGGTTTAATGTATACAATTCATTGTGCAAAATTCAAAATGCATAGGGACAGGAACATGTTTTCTTACTGTTTCCATAATGATTTGTACTTTAATTATCTTTGTTTTTCATATATATGGTTTAATGATGCCACTACATTGTTTAACTATAAAGGGGACGATGAATATATATGGTTGATATAAAAATTGATACATAAATGCATACAAGTGGCGAACTGTTGTTCTATTCTTGTGCATGTTGTATTATACATGAACATGCACTCAAGAAAAATTATTCAAATTTCAATATTAGCTTAGCTGCTATATGCTCAAATCAATTGAAAACGAAAATTCTAAATTTATTTATTCACAGTACTTATGCTTTTTCTTAGATAAATACTAAAAATAAAACTACATGAAATAAATCATATTTACGTTTTATTCTCTTCCTGCCAGCTTTCATCTTTGCCCAGAATTCAAATTGACAATCCGGATAGCAACCAAGGAGATAGCGGACTCGCAGAGGATCAATTTATAATTGGATGCGAAATATCAAAGGTTAGCAGGGACGAAAATTCTTTAATTTTCTATTTTTTGGGAACGAATTGTGAAATAGCGGCTAAAGCATCAAGCAAGCATAATGCATTAGGGTTAGAGAAAGATGGGATGGCTGGAATAGGATTGGATTTGGGCTTTTGTTAGTAATTTTAAAAATATGTTCGGTTAACGTTTAATCGATATATAAACCGTGGTTAACCGTTAACCGACTTGATTTTGGTCAATTAACATCGGTCGGTTAACTGAAAGTTCAGTTAACTGAATTTTTCGGTTAATGCGGTTCGGTTAAGGTCGGTCAGATCGGTTAACTCAGTTAAATGCCCATTCCTAGTTTTATGGCATTTGTTAGTGGGCTTCTTGGCAGCAGTACGATCCACTAAGGTTTCATATGTTCTGGTTACATATCTAGATAGGATTATGGCATTTGTTAGTTGGTATCTTAGTTGTATTCTAATATAGTCTTAGGTCTTATCAAGCCTTTTCTTGAATATTTGTTTGTTGCTAGCCTTGTGGGCTAAATTGGGTGTCTAATGGATCGTATCTAATATGACTTATATATTAGTATGCGAGTGTATACCAGTTTATGAGTTAAATATAGCAATAAAATAGAGTATAAAAAACAAAGTATAAAAATGAGCACACAAGAGTTTTTATACTGATTAGAACCTCCCATCCTATGTCCAGTCCCAAAGCTCCCATTTGGTATTTCACTAAGCAAAAATCATCGCTTCTCCTGGAGGAATAGGCGTATACAAAAGTAGTTTGTTTACAAACTTGTGTTTTATACCAACACTGATATTGACTACTGATACAAGTATTGTTATAATCTTTCCTTGAGTATGAGTGTGTATGCATGTGGATTATGGGAATGTTTGCCACCAAAAGTTATTTGATGATGTACAAAGGTATTTTGAGATTGATATGAAAGTAAGAATTTGAGGATAGGAACAAAATTCGAAAATAGTTAAGTTAGTCTTTGAATCTCAAAACTTGACCGTATATATAGATTATGAAGAGTTTTATCTAATGGATGCAACTTTTTAATTCATTCCTTTTCATTTATAGTTGTAACCATTGATACGAGTTAAGTCTGTGTGAAGAAGAAAAGAGGTGTCCCTTAAGAAATATGGTAGTTGCAGTCGATCAGATGTCTAAAAATTTTGGCCATACGTCTACTCGTTTATGAATTTAAAATATAAAATTGGCAGTATTCAAATAAACTATATGTCGCCAAGTATTTGATGAATGTTCTCAGACGTCTGGTTACCTAATCATCTCAATAAAAAATGAAGCATGCTTTGTGCAAAATTTGAGGATATGTGTTTGTGTGCTCATCAAGGAAGATTTTACAAGATGATCTAAGATATTAAACAGGTATATGACCTTATTTTCAATCCATCTTGATGTAGCACTTTACTCTAGTCTTCCTTTGATCATCCAAAATCTAAAGCTCTTCCTTCTTTGATAATCCATTATATTAGTCAAGATATTGTTTAGTTATTGTCATTAAAATTCAATAGGAGAGGTTCTAACATTCTCCCCGTTTTTGATGATGGTAACTATACAATCTATTGAAAATGAATATTAAATAATGCCCTCCTTAATTTGATATCTCCCCCTATATATGTGCATAATTTTCCCCCCTTTATCATTATAAAAAAGAATATAAGATAACGTGGCAGATATACGAAACAAAGAGAGGTATGAAAAATAGAGTGTAACATACATTACAATCAAATATTAACTAGTAATTTATTTAGACATAACAAAATATCTAACACAAGAGTGATGGATAGAATATAATATACATAAATTTTTTTGAACAAAATATTAAGCTGCGTAAATGATAGTGGGACGGTGAAGAACCCAGAAGTTTTTGATTTCATCATGGATGAACTTAGCCCAATAAACCTTAATTCCTCCAAAAATAGCATATAAAGCTTTGTGATCATTATCATAGATTCTCTTATAGCTTCCTGGTCGGGGCAAAACAATATTGATCAACATTCTATTCAATAATCTAGTACAAGGGCAGAAAGAGCTCATTTTCCACTATGCCATAATATTGCCTTGCCAAAATTTCATGGGTAATAGAGTTTCTTGGTAAATTCCTATAGTCAGTTAAATTTATAAGTCTATCCCACCATTTCCACAATCTAGTGCCATAGAGAGGTGAATAACGTTAATTTTGATGATTTTTCTAAACGCACTTAATTTTTCAATTAAATTGAGCCTTCGGATTTTTATGATTTTTTTAAAATGCAATTTTTTCAGTAAATATAGCCTTTTTGGATTATTTATAGCATCCATTTTATATGGATATGTCTATTCATCTTTATAGAATTTGAGTTTAGTCAATTCATTTGTGAAGAAGAGCCACGCAATAATTTTATTCGACCTGAGTTTGTCTATGAAGAGCAGATTTAATTGTATTAGTTTCTATAATTGATTTCTTCTGTGTAATACTAATTGATAGGGCCTCATTGACAAGTGCTACAAGATCTCGTGCATTAGAACCCATGGTTATGGACCCGAATCCGTTAGTATGAAACATTTTCTTTTCCAAGTGAAATCAGCCATCTCTATTCATTATAAAGTTTGCATAAATTATTATTGCATAAATTAGCATAGAAGGGATAAATAGTTAATGAATCAGTTGTTACCTCGTTTGGAGAAAACTCAATTAAATAAGAAATCTCGGCAGTGTCCGTTAGCTCTTGAATGCGATACTCTTCCAAATTTCCTAATCGATAGAATGGACCTTCATGGATCTTCTTGTTCTTTAAATCATCAAATCTAGCCTTAGTCCTAGGATTATCGTAAAGCCAAAGATGGATATTTCCTTCAGTTGCTAATGGGATTTGAGTATAGGAAGATGACTGTCCTCATTTTGGGTTCTTTGCCACTGATTTTGGATCCATTTTTGATGATTTTGGTTTGTTTTGAGAGGCTAAGGTTTTTGAGTCGATTCGGGTTTTTTGATAAAAGGGTGAGTCGTTTGATGAAATGATGTTTTAAAGAGATGGTAGACAGTAGGCCAGATGTCTAATAGGAGGAATATACGTCTGGGTGTAGAGAAAATTCAACCAAAAAGAACTTAGGCTAAAATTCGCTTTGTTCAAACATCTAGTTTTTAAGGTCAGACGCTTGATTATCTGTTATAAAATAGGAATCAGATGTTTGATATATGATTCCAGAAGCCTAAACCATATAAAAAATTATTTATAAGGAGTGAATAATTAAAATTTTGATATATTCATATATTTAGTTAAAAACATGATGGATTCTATTTATTATTATTAACAAAAAAATATACATTTTATTTTTACATAGTTGATGTCATATGTATATATATACACATTGATATAAGAGAGCGAGTAGAAAATCATTTCTCCTCCAACGAACCTAAGTTTTTGTGCTAAGTACATCCAGTTAATTTGTTTTTTTAGTTAGCTCGGGCTTAAGGGGAGACCAATTTGGATGAGCTGGAGTGTTTGATGGCCCTACCTCCCATAAGTTTCTAGGAGTAATGTTGTAAGCTTTGGCAGGAGTCTCTATTAAATATGGAGATTTCTTATGTAAACAGTCATTTGTCGGTAAATGAATGCAGATTGCAAGAATACATCATTCGAGAAAGTTAAGATGAGATCTTTGTCTTCGTTGCTTATAGTATATTTCTCTTTGAAGTTCTATTACCCTTGTATGTAGTGGTAAATCTCATCAACTTTCGTATTGATCGACAATGATTCAAGATTAATTGCTCTTTTATCTTTCTTTCTTTGTGGGAAGTAGTCGGTGTGATACATGGGTGATGGCATATTATTTAGTAGGCAGATTTATTCAAAGGAGGAGTGACTATTGTTGGTGAGACATAGGTATTACTAGATGATGATGAGCTAAAATTGATAATTAAGTAAGTGGAGTCATGATCGAAAGACATGTTTCGTTTTTTAAATTTATAAACAATATTTCTGTTTTTTTAACCAAGTGTTTATGTATAAATAGATTATACAACCTATATATAGTAAAAGCTTTGTATGGATAGTAACGACCGAGATTTTCGACCCTCGAAAATCGACACAAATACATCCTTGTGTTGCAAATCCAAGTACCGAAAATTCCGATTGTTAGGAGAAAAAGAAAATGAAGATAGAACAGAATCTCATATGAATGGAATAACATATATTATTTCAATATATAATATTTGTAGTGGAAAATCTTGAATACAATATCAGAGTCTAACCTAGATTTAGCCTGGACAGTTGTAAACCCTCTGTCCTTACAAATGCTAAAATATGAAAACAAATGCGATAAATGCGGTGGACAATAGAATACGTCTATACGTAGATGAAGATCTCAAGCTCTCCTTTGGAAACTCCAAGCGTCTTCGACTAAACTTGAAACTTCTCGGATCTGACTCGAGTGTTGAAAATACCTAGATTAGTCTTGATAAACCAGTGTAAGATACTCCAAATTTTAAATATAGATCATGATGGTATCAATCAAAACCTTTAAAAAGAAGGGTATCTCATAAGACCATGCCCGCACACAAATATGGATGGGTTTTTACCTTAGATAACCAAAATACTTTATACTAAAATCACTCTGATATTATCTTTAATGACATTGGTTTTGAAAACATTTTTCAAGTAAACATATAAAATAAGTATCAATACCTATACTAAGTCTATGGTAATATATCGGACTAGGTCAAATGGAATATACTTGGATGGAATATATGATGCCAAAGTGGTAGCAGAAAAGTTGGCAAAGCATTACAGTTATTTTGGGACTACAATCAAAACTGCAAAGCATGTATTGGGATTGGATTTCCAACATGATAGGGAACTAGTGGCCTTTTCCTTCAATCCACACATAGCAATACTAGTTCACTTCAGTGGCTTTACACGATTTCCCTCAGCCTCCGAACTATGTTGCTACACTACCATGGAACAGCGTATTACTCAGTGGCATTACACGATCCTGTCAGCCTCCGTACTTGTCCATTTCATAATCTTAAGGCAACAAATGCCTTTCATTCCTCATGACTAATAGCCCCAAATATGTCCCGCATATCTCATAGTGTCCCACATCATTCCTGGGATGTGAGGCTCATGAGGCTACGCATGATTTCTTCAAAGCCAAGCTTTATTTTAAAAACAGCCATGCTTTGCCTTTCTTATAATAGGATCCTCTTTAAATGGCACATTTCCATTCCTTCAATCACTATTGACTTTCACGAACACATAATCTCTGAGCTCGTACGTCTCAGAGAAGGGTGTTAAGCTAAGAGAAGTTGACTTCTTCACCACCAAACAGATGTACGTTTGTAAAAGTCAACATTGTGATCTCAGAGATGCGATGTTAGATCGTCCATACAAGTTTGTTCTAGTATTGAACAAAACCGAAGGAACTCCTAAAACATCCCGCCTTCTGAGGTCTAAAACTAACCCCTACTGATGCTGTAGTCACCCGCAGTTGTTATTTCTTGGCGACCGAATTCGGCATAATTATTATTGATATACCGAAATGCATGAATATGAAAAAAAATTAAACTTCCAACGAACATAATTTCTCATTTCATGCAAATTACAATTTAAGACTTAGTTACATAATCCCAGAAGTTAACCACGTTCAGATCACATATACATGTACAAAATACGATAAGAGCGAAATATGAAGATGTCCCCTTATGATGATAACTAATAACTATGAACTTTACAGTTCTTAGTACATCACAGTGGAAAACACAAAATAGCTCCTATATAGCTATCACTGCCTCATGCACGTCTCTGGAAGCTTATTCGCCCAAAATAGAAAGTCTCCCATTCTCAGACTACTCAAATTAGTTTTGAGTACCCGAGTGTTTGTGGAGAAACAAAAACTTTGAGTCAAACAATAAGTCTGGTATGAATAATCCCCTATCATCTCTTATCATAAATAGATAGCTAGTGAGATCACGCTGCTTAGCAGAATGGGTTTCCCGTCACTAGTATCCAAAATAAAACAAGCAAATCATTTACTATTCCCTGCACCTAAAATGATTAGTCTTAACATAATATGAAATAAAGCCATAAATCATATACATTGGATATCCCTTCCACCCATTTATTAGATATCCCATCTAAAAGCAATATATTAGATTTCCCATCTCAAATCCATTTTTTAGAGTTCCCCTACAAAATCTTTAAAATGACTATCCGTCAAAACTTAAATAGGACTGTCCATCCCAAATTCATTAAAATAAATGCAGATTACCATCGTACATTGTTTTATAAAAGTTGGTGCGGGCTATCCACCGCACACTCCATCGTTTTTCTAAGATGACTATGAACCCTTGGGTGTCAAATCTCGAGGCTAACCACCTCTGGCAAAATATTCTTTACTTTAGAAATTTGATGTGGGCTATCCACCGCACATTCCACGGTTTTCCTCGATTAACCAAGAACCCAACACTTGGCCAATTAAAATATCAGGATCCCCATGTTTTTTCAATAAAATTCATGATCCCCATGAATATTTATTTTTCCCATGTATCCCACATGTTTAACCTATTTACATTGGTAGCCCCAATTAGGTTAAATTAAATAAAAACACAGTGATAATCCCAATTTTTATTTTCGAAAGCATATTTATGTTTGTAACCCCAAACTATGTAGCGAAAACACTAAACCCACCCTGGTGTCCCAAGTTTTATTTACATCCAATTTATATAAGGATCCCCCCTTACATATTCAAGCAAAGATAAATATTTTATGCTATAACCCTTCGAAGTAACCCCTTTAAATCAGCAAAATTTAGCTTAAGGAAAAATGGCTAAAATAGCCCTTCAAACCCCTTCGAATGAAGCCCCATTCAAAAGCAAATAAACATCCAAAGTAAGCCTTCCATTTGAAAGCATCACAAAATCATACCTTTCGACTTGTCGAAAGGTCCTACCTTTCGACCTCATCCGAAGGTTTCTTTTTGACCGAGTCGAAAGGTTCCACCTTTGACTTTTTCGAAGGCCCGGGGTATCCCCATATAAAACCATTTATAAAATTTTCGAAAGCAATGAAACTCAAAACCTTTCGAAAATATTGAAGGTGACCCCTTTGAAAACTTTCGGATCAAAACCTTTCGACATCAAAACCTTTTAAAACATCCATACCCTTCGACTTAGTTGGAAGGGTGAGGGCTCATCTATCGACTTAGACGAAAGGTATAAGTTGGCGGCTTAACCCTTCCTTTGAACATCCCATTCGAAGGCATATAAAACATAAAGTTCTGAGTCAAAAGCACCCCTTCGACTTCGTTCCTTTCAAAGTTCTGAGTCAAAGCACCTCTTCGACTTCATCCCGTCGAAAGAAAACATCTCGTTCGAAAGCATGGCTTTCGAAGGAACTAAAAATTTACTTTTAAAACAATGGGATGGTTCAACAGTAACCCCTTCCTTTTTCTCTCCTACCTTTCGACGAAAGGTTCTGAAACATATTTTTGAAAAACATTTAAAACAATTCTCTTGAAGGTTTAAACTTTCGATGATCCCCTTCGAAAACCTTTCTAAAATATAAAAGTTTTATCTTTATAAAAATGATGGTGTCGAAGGATCCTCCTTCAAAACTTATTAATTCGAAAGCATTTATATTTCCATTCGAAAGCCAAGGAAGCAGCCTCCATCCCTTTGGCTCTCTTCCTTCCGACGCCATTCCTACCTTTCGACTTAGACGAAGGTAAATGCTTACCTTCCGACTTCGACAAAAGGTACCTTCCAACTTGGTCAAAAGGGTGAAAGTGAGCTATGTAGTAGCAAGCAAGTTCTGGGCCTACGGATGTGATGGTTCCTCTTGCTTGTCTAACTCTGATTGGTCAAGAGGCTTCCTCCTGTACTTTCGAATAGTAAAAAGTACTAAATAGTCAACCATTTTATTAAAACACTATTCTTCTTTTCTAAATAATTTTTGAAAGCAATTTCCCTCCGAATTTAACCAATTCGGAAGCCATTTTTCAGTTTAACCCTTGGGCATAAATAATTTAATTACCTTTGTAAAACACTAAGGAAAAATCCCCCAAAATTCACCAAAAATCCTTTAAATTATGTATTTTAACATATTAAAATTTCAAAGCATATGAAGGTCATTATAATTTGGAATTTAATCAAAACCAAAATAAACTATGTTAATTAGCCCATTAGCATTTAAAAACACCTATATCTGATCCATACAAAGGTTTAAATGGTTATATCCTAACCAAAGTCACAAACATGAATCGGGTATAACCCATAACCAATCCAAATATAGAAAAATGAGATGATAAACATGATTATTCACCTCGATTAGTAAATTGGAGAATGAGATAATTTCCTAGCTTTAATTCCTTAGCTTTATCTTCAATTTATTGCTCTTCCTAGAGCTTTTAACGGTCGGCCGAAATATAGGTGAGGAGTTATGAATGAGAAACTAAAAGTTTATCAAGGTGGAGGAAGATATATATACTAAGAAATGTAGCCTCATTTCCAAGTTTACCACTTAGGAAATCCTCCTTCTTAATTTATTCAAGTCTTATTTTAGTTTATTCATTAAGACACGGCCATTAGATTTATTAATCTCATCTCCTTAATTATTCATGTTATTCTATTTAATTTATCTAATTAAATATCCCGAATAATGTTAATTAAAATTCAAGGGAATTGCAGACTCCTCCACCCCCACCCTTAAAGAATTTCGTCCCTGAAATTTCACTAAGGACCCAACAACACACAAATAGCACATGCAAGCAAAGCTAGTATAACCTACTAGCCAAATTCTATATAAACCCTATATTGAACATACAATCTAAAACAGCTCGGGAAAAGTAGCCCTAATCCTATCTTCTGTCTTCCAAGTACAGTCCTTCACGTTATCGCTCCACTGAACTTTCACCAACCTGGCTATCGTTTTTCTTAACCTCTTCTCATCTTTTGCCACAACACGAACTGGTTGCTTCATAAAAGTCATATCTAGTTCCACCACTAAGTCCTCTATTGTCGTCGGAGTGATAGTAGTTTCTAGATCATGAACACATTTCCTAAGATGAGAAACATGAAACACATTGTAGACTCCAGCAAAATTACTCGGTAAATCTACTCCATACGCGAGTCTTCCAATCCTCTCTGATATAGGGAATGGGCCAACATATCTCAGTTGTAACGACCCGATTTTTTACGACTTTCGAAAGTCGACTTTTATATGTCCACTATATCAAATGCCGCGCAATCCAATGCCGAAAAACTGAACCGTTAGGGTTTAAGAAGAAGAAGATAAAAGAAAAATAGAAGCAATAACAGAATCTCACATTTCGCAGCGGAACATATAATATATCAATGAATAATTTTTAAAAACAAGAATCATATCTGTTATTACATCACATTACATTATCAGAGTATACAACAACAACAGCAGAAGAAAATATAATAGTATACAGAAGTACGCTTCGCCATCCAGCTCGTCTCTTGAGCTCCACAGCAACTCTTGAATTCCAGAATGACCTGATAACCTAACTCTAGGCTGCCCGTATGGAAAATTATGGGCACCCAGAGTTTAGGAAGGGAACAATAAACTCCAGGTCAGTCATGGGACTGGTGTGAGATCTTAAAAAGAGATATTTTTCAATAAAAGGAAAACAAAAGATTTTAAAAGAAATCCGTAATGCTTTTTAGAAAATGAAACTACGATAAGGCCTCCCGCCATACACACAATGCAATCGCAGAATTGGAGGAGATTTCTCCTTATGATAGTCAAATATGTTTGATACACAAAATCATTTGATATTATTACTATTAGTGCATAGTGTGGAAAACATTTCGAAAGTATAATATAAATCTTAGCCAACATAGGCATTTCGCACTATGCCTACTATAGCTACCATCTAAACAGTGGTGACTACCATAAGTAAATGGCAGGTAATACAACTAAAACCGTACTGGATTCGTATTGGGAATTGGATTTCCAACAAATGGTCAGGCCAAGGAACTTCCCATTGCCACATGAGTACGTCTCTGGATGGACGCCCCGAGAACCTAACCGGATCTCTGCCAACACAAGGCCGGGTTACCTCTGCAAAAATAGGTAACTACTACACGAGTATGTCATCCCCCGGTTGTAAACCTTTATCCGAGGATCCTCAACAACAACAATCACAAAGAAATATATATATATATATATATATATATATATATATATATATATATATGTTTGTGATATTCACATAAGTTAAATATCTGGGCTCCATACCATGATACCACTTCTATCCAGAAGGAAATGTAAATACCCTAAGGGGCGCTACCCCCTATAACCTTGCTGCATTCTTCCTGTTTTGACCATTCCGAGGTGTGAGGTTCGACGAAGTCTCGTCCACAAAGCTATGCTTTTCACAAAAGCCATGCTTCGATCAACAAATGATCAACATCACTTCGTATGCCACATTACCAAATTGGGAATGTATCACTAGTTACCATCAACTACATAACCACTAAGCTCGTACGTCTCATAGAAGGGTGTTAAGCTAAGAGAATAAATTCTACGCCACCCAAGAAATGTATTTGGTAGAAACTAGCTTTACATCTCAAAGTGTAACGTCAGACACACATCCATACAAGTCCGTTCCGGGGTCGAACGGAACCGAAGGCACTTCCAAAGAAGTCCTTGCAATCCGAAAATTCACTAATCATGTCCGGAATCCCCATCGCAAAGGGTGATAAAATCTCCATACCGGAGCAACTCAATGTAGAGACATTCGACAGGTATCCTTTCGCTTTCGAAAATACCCGATCTTCAACACTATCTTCAAATGCAATCCCATTTCGTCGTATCGTTATTCAGAATGGGTTTTATGACACAAGGCCCTCTCCCGGCTAATCCGAATAACGAGCGCTTATTTTGAAAATAAGTGTTCATTCAGATTCAAACAATTCACAATAATTTCACTTTGATCTTTTAAACAAAAGATCCATCACAATCACAAAGGTTCGATGTGGGTTTCGATTATCCAGTTGGAATTCGACTCTCGGTCACATCGAAATTCAAGTGCCGATTAAAAAGGCCAATATTGATAGTCGGTTATTTAACTATTAATCATTATTCACAATAATTTCTGGATTCAGATAATTTTCCAAATTATTTAATTTCAACATATCTTCGCAAGACATAATTTCACACTTCATCCATTTGAAAAACAATTTCAAATCAATTTTTCCCTACACGGAAAACATTTTCAAATATGTATTCATTTCCACTGAAAATCTGCCGATTTCAAATATTTTGAAATAATATAAAAATACTTATTCAAAATATACTTGAAAATATTTCAAATAAACTATTTTAGAATATTTGCTCAAATATTAGTTATGAAAAATATTATACTAATATCTCATATGAAAATTCAAGTCCAAAAAATACTTTTAAAATAAAATTATTAGATAGAGTATAAATATTTAAATAACTATTTTCTAATGAAAAATCAATTTAATCTTTTAAATACTCCTTATATAATTAATTAAATAAATTTTTACTTTAAAACAATCTCCAAAACTAATTTCTCCAACAATATTATTTTTAAAACCAAATCTAAAAACTTTTAAATTTTATTCAAAGGCTATTTTAAAAATATACTCGGCTTTCCACGGAAGAATTTCTTTTCTATTACAAAATGGCCCATTCTAATAAGTTAATAAATCCTCTCGATTTATTTTAAATTTACATTCCAAAATTTGTAAATTCCTTTCCACACCTTTAAAAAAAATAACCAATATTTATTTCAAACACAAAATCAAATTCCGATTTGATTTTCCTCAAATTAATTTCCTAATATCAAATCAATTTCAAATTGATTTCCAAGTTATTTCCAAAACACTAACCAAATTTCCAAACATCGATTCCTAAGGTTTATTTTAACTCCAAATTAATTCTCGAATCTATTTCTAAAATTAATTTCAACTCTAAATTAAATTCCAAATTTAATTTCTAAATTTATTTCCTTTTGAAATAAATTTCTTTATCTATTTTTATTATTTAAAATACATATCTTGAGTAATTTCTTCAATTATTAAACAATATTACCCAAAATTCCTTTATTAAAATATTTTCCTATATTTTTGGAATTAATTCGATCGGATTAGAAAAGTCAACTTTAATATTTTAATTGTAACGGTCTAGGCTTTTCTACTTTAATTTCTAAAAATCCAATTTCATATTTCTGGTATCCTACGATACCAAAAAATATATTTGGCTAAATTACAGCCTTCACGGTTTCAATCACAAACATTTACACGAATTAAAAATAATCAACACACAACATACGCAACAAATTAAATATTTGGGGAATCCAGCTGGATCCCTCCAATCTGTTTTCCTGCATCCACAGATGTTAGCACAACAATTAAATACCCATTCCACTTCAAGGTGGAATATCGCGGTATATGGGATTTACAAAATATTATCCGCTACTATGCGGCGCAAATAGGGTCTCATCCGCTATGTAATGCGGGAAATCAACAACACCAAATACATATATAATACCAATTCCACTTCAAGGTGGAATATCGAGGTATATGGGTTTAATATAATAACCTCCGTTATTATGCGGCGCCTACGGTCTAAACTAATATAACTAATAATAAATAAATTATCCAAAGACACAATCAATCAATTTTAATTTAACTATCACAATTCCATAATCCATCAACAACTAGAATTTTCAATTAATTTTTTTTTGAGTGAGAAGATCTCACCTTTGATTTAAATTTGCGGTCCATCTCCATTTTCGACTTGATTCCACAATTATTGACCTTGTAACAAGCATTTATAAAATTGATTAATATTCAAAATAAATCGAATAATAAATTCTCATTTAATATGTTTAATTATTTTAAACTAAAAATTAAACCTTTTTAAACCCATTTCCCTTTTATAAATTTAATTCACTAACAATTTTCACTTTAAGCTAATGCTTTTAATTTTAAACAAATTCCTTTTAAAATTCTCTTTTAAAATCTTTTAGTATCTAAAATAATTTAGATAAGTTAGTTAAACACTTTTTTTTCTTTCTCTACCAAATCCATTGTTTTAAAATAAACTTGTGAATTTTAACTTTATTTTATAAAATCTTTCAAATATTTTCAAACTCAGTTAACTAGTGATTTAATCACCTTACTGTAATCATTTTTAAATTAAAATGTCTATCATTTTAATTAAACAAAAATTATACCTTAATTTACATTGCAAATCTCGATCTCAGGCTACCATAACCAAACCCAAAATGCTTCAACGAGCACCAATGCACCGGCCGCGAACTCGAGAATGACCCTACAAACCCACGCATGCACTGCCTCCAACACGAATCGAGAATATCCTCATTCCAGAAATCGCGATTTCCATCGCCGACTCGCCTGACTTGACTCCATCCTGTTGCTACTACCTCGAACACCGACAATTGCAATGCCCAAGCAGTTCTCCAATCCCATCGTGCACACACGCTGCTCGATTCCTCCATGACGAAGTCGAAATCGATTGTCTCCATGAGCTTTGAACAGTCGAATTCGATTTTGAGTTTCACTGGAGATGATAGAAACATTTTCGGCCGTTAATTTGAATCGATTTTGAAACGACGCTTAACTGATTTGATCGACTATTCTTAGCCTGGTCACCATTTTTTTCTTTTTGTTTGTGTGAACGAACGAATTTAATTTGATTTTTGGTTTTTTTTATCAATGAAGATGCGTGTGGAGTTAATCAGAGAAAAGGAAACACGCGTTAAAAATTTCTTTACGTGTCTTAGCATGGTACAGTGTTTTGATTATATTATTTATGTTTTAAAATTTAAATTCAAATTCAAATCGTTTCGATAAATGCAATTCAAAATCTCGACATCCTATCGAGGTGTGCCATCAGGTATTTATAATATTATACCCCTATTCCGAATGCAATAGAAAAGATTTCGAGTCCAAATTCGATCGTATGGAGAAGATAGCTTTTTGAACGAGTTATTAAATTAAATTTCGATATAAATTTCAACGCGTTTGCTTATCGTACGGCTAAACGATCACTCCGAATGACACAAAAATTAAAATCCGATAATAATACAATATTACGGATCCAATGGAACTAGTTTCGTCAAATTCCGAGACTGTACCTCGGACGGCTATTTTTAAATATCGATTTAAAACGATAAAATTCCAAAACTGAATAAAACACTTCCAAATTCAATTATGAAGCTTTTATCATCTTCAGTATTATTTAAATCGACTTAAAAATCAAGATTCGAATTTTACCCAAATCTTCTATAATTAAATTTAATAATTAAATTGCTAATTTTATTGTAAAATTGAAACTCAAGCTTAACAACAATTTTCAATATCTAAAATCAGTTAAATAATTTAATTTTCAAATATTGAAAATTTTGAATCGTCACATTTTTCCCCCGTTAAAAGAATTTCATCCCGAAATTACTAGTTAAGAAGAATGGACCTTAACCCGTTTAATATTTTCCAACCCAAACAGTTTTATCAATTTATCAACCTAAATCTTTTTATTAATGATTCATTTCAACTAACTTTCCAAGTTCAATTATAAATTCCAAACAAAATATTTTACTTCTCAATTCAAATTTAGATTTGAATTCAAATTTCAAACTTTCAAAATTTTCTCAAAATTTTTCTAACACCCTAAAATTTCGCTAGCGTCTCCTTTGTGCGGCTAGCTTGGTACGGCTACAAAATGGCAACACAGGCCCTCAAATCCCAAAACAAAACAAAAAGCCAAGCGGCTGGACAAGAAAATCACCAAATTTCATACTGAAATTGAAATGCATACCTTTTTGTCGAGCAATTCAATTTTATCTTTAAAATCATAATCCCAATTCCATTTCCTTTAATACACCTGTATATCCCGATATCCATAATATCCAATTACAATGTTCAAATATCATTTTGCACCTTTCATTACAAAATTTTCAATATATATGCTTCTCGTACCATTTTTATTTCACTATTGAAGTTACATATCCATTTTCATTCTATCTTGCAATTTCACTTTCATTTGAATTCAACTTACAATTTCAATTTTATTTGGATTCGATTTACCTTCTGAATATTGAATTTTATCTTTCAATTATAACTGATTCATATTATTATTTTAATTCGGTTTCATTCACTAGTTTACTTCAATTTTCAATTTGAAATCGTTTGTCGCTAACAATTTTTTTTCAAATTTTTTTTAACTCCCAAATTTTTGAAATTTTTTGGCAGAGTCTCCTTTGTACAGAGGAGCTTTTGCAATTTGACAAAAGATATAAATATATATACATCGACCCACCCGGTCGGAAAAAACAAAAACAGTTCACATTTCCTATTTTTATTGCGTATGCGTACCTTATTTAGCATTTTTAAGCAAAGCGGTTTATTATTAGCATTTTAGCACGACCAAATCCAGCCGAACGACCCTCCTGTACCTATATTTACTAAATTTAAACACATAAGTGACAAATATAAGAAATTTATTCACATTTCACTTATTTCCAATAGTAAACACATAGTTTTCACAAGCAATACATTCAAAATAGTTCCCATAAGCAATTTATATGGTTCCAATACAAATTTAATTGCTTAAAATTAATTCACATACCATTTCTATTCAATTCAAGTGATTTACAACTCGCTTCTTCATTCAATTTATTTTTAAGTGAAATGAACTCATATCTATTTCAGTTGATTCAAAATCAGTTTGATTTTCTTTTATTAACTCTTAGAATTTTATACATACTCGTTTGCGTCAAACAACAACCATTTCTATGCAAATTTCGACGATATTCACTTAATAGAATATCCAATAGTTTATAACTAATTTAAATTGATACAAACTCAATTTACTCTTTATTTTATTTCATTTCCAATTGATTCTATTCAATTCATTTTGCATTCCATATTCACATTCATTTTAATTAAAACCATTTCACAATTTCCAGTTTATCCTCCATTTAATAATTTAGAATATTTCTCAATTCTAAATTTTACTTAAGAATTTTACCATTTATTTCTTAAGTTCAAGATAATTATTCTATATATTTTTATATTTATTTCCAATTCACCACTTTGGTTTATAACCACTTATATTTAAATTGGATTCCAAATTCCATATGAATTCATTTTACCTTTTATTTTTAAATATTGAATTCAATTCTTTTTGAACCATATTAAATTTTTCATTCTTTTAATTAGTTTCACTAACTAATTTTAATTCAAAATTCAAATTTATTATTATTATTTTCTTGTAACACTTCTCAATTTAAATCCTTGATTTGATTTTCATTTATCAATTACATTCCATCTACTAGCTTAATTAGATTAGTTTTATCCACTTATCCATTTTATTCCCATTCTCAATTTATCTCTAATTCATTTTATCAATAACCAGGAAATTTTGAATTTATTTCTACTTACTTGAATTTATCTGCAAATTCAAACCATTTTTATTCAACTCAGAATTCAAGTTTTGATTTAACTAATTCAATTTTTTCTTTTCCATGAATTAATTATCATATTAGTTTACTTGAATTCAATCCATTTTATTTCTTTTTCCCCAAGTTTGGATTTTTATTTAACTTGATCCATTTAAATTTCATTTCAATTTATAAAACCCATTTATACATTCACATTACCAATTTTATTCTATTAATGAATTTTATTCCAAATTGTAAATTACATTTACAAATCTCATTTGTATTTTTATTTTCTTAGCTCTTGGTTTTGATTTCAATTTCTCATACAACGATGATAATAATCTAATATTATCGCTTCCTAACAACCAAGAAACCATATATTATAATAATTCACAGAAAATTTATTTCTTTCATATACAAAAATAATTTTGGGTAAAATTATTTCATTTACTCTATTTTAAAACAATACTGTGTCGGTTTATCTTGTTTAAAAGTTTAGAAACCCCTATCGAAACAGTTGGCCAGACCGCACCGACCAGAATCTATAAACAATCAACCGATAAGTCAACACAATATAAAACAATTTTATATTCACTAACATATACGCGCTCATATCTATTATTACACTCAATCTCATTCTAGAGTACTACTGACTCTATCTCTAATGAGTAACACCCAACAGAGCCAAGGTTGTTACTTAACCAAATGCTCTAATACCAATTTGTAACGACTCCATTTTTTACGACTTTCGAAAGTCGACATTTATATGTCCACTGTATCAAATGCCGAGCAATCAAATGCCAAAAAACTGAACCGTTAGGTTTTAAGAAGAAGGAGATAAAAGAAAAATAGAAGCAGTAACAGAATCTCACATTTCGCAGCGGAACATATAATATATCAATGAATAAATTTTAAAAACAGGAATCATATCTATTATTACATTACATATCAGAGTGTACAACAACAATAGCAGAAGAAAATATAACAGTATACATAAGTATGCTTCGCCATCCAGCTCGTCTCTTGAGCTCCACAGCAACTCCTGAATTCCAGAATGACCTGATAACCTAACTCTAGGCTGCCCGTATGGAAAATTATGGGCACCCAGAGTTTAGGAAGGGAACAATAAACTCCAGATCAGTCATGCGACTGGTATGAGATCTTAAAAACAGTTATTCTTCAATAAAAGGAAAAAAAAAGATTTTAAAAGAAATCCACAATGCTTTTTAGAAAATGAAACTACCATAAGGCCTCCCGCCACACACACAATGCAATCGCGGAATTGGAGGAGATTTCTCCTTATGATAGTCAACTATGCTTGATATGAAAAATCATTTGATACTATTATTATTAGTGCATAGTGTGGAAAACATTTCGAAAGTATAATATAAATCTTAGCCAACATAGGCATTTCGCACTATGCCTACTATAGCTACCATCTAAACAGTGGTGACCACCATAAGTAAATGGCAGGTAATACAACTAAAACCGTACTGGATTCATATTGGGAATTGGATTTCCAACAAATGGTCACGCCAAGGAACTTCCTATTGCTACATGAGTACGCCTTTGGATGGACGCTCCGAGAACCTAATTGGATCTCTGCCAACACAAGGTCGGGTTACCTCTACAAAAATAGGTAACTACTACACAAGTATGTCATCCCCCGGTTGTAAACATTTATCCGAGGATCCTCAACAACAACAATCACAAAGAAATATATATATATATTTGTGATATTCACATAAGTTAAATATCTGGGCTCCATACCATGATACCACTTCTATCCAAAAGGAAATGTACATACCCTATGGGACGCTACCCCCTGTAACCTTGCTGCATTCTTCCTGTTTTGACCATTCCGGGGTGTGAGGTTCGACGAAGTCTCGTCCACAAAGCTACGCTTTTCACAAAATCCATGCTTCGATAAACAAATGATCAGCAACACTTCGTATGCCACATTACCAAATTGGGAATGTATCACTAGTAACCATCAAATACATAACCTCTGAGCTCGTACGTCTCAGAGAAGGGTGTTAAGCTAAGAGAACAAATTCTCCGCCACCTACAAAAATGTATTTGATAGAAACCATCTTTACATTTCAAAGAGTAACGTCAGACACACATCCATACAAGTCCGTTCCGGGGTCGAACGGAACCGAAGGCACTTCCAAAGAAGTCCTTGCAATCCGGATATTCACTAATCACATCCGGAATCCCCATCACAAAGGGTGATAAAATCTCCATACCAGAGCAACTCGGTGCAGAGTCATTCGACAGGTATCCTTTCGCTTTCGAAAATACCCGGTCTTCAACACCGTCTTCAAATGCAATCCCATTTCGTCGTATCGTTATTCGGAATGGGTTTTATGACACAAGGTCCTCTCCCGGCTAATCCGAATAACGAGCGCTTATTTTGAAAATAAGTGTTCATCAGATTCAAACAATTCACATAATTTCACTTTGATCTTTTAAACAAAAGATCCATCACAATCACAAAGGTTCGATGTGGATTTCGAATATCCAGTTGGAATTCGACTCCCGGTCGCATCGAAATTCTAGTGCCGGTTAAAAAGGCCAATATTGATAGTCGGTTGTTTAACTATCAATCATTATTCACAACAATTTCTGGATTCAAATAATTTTCCAAATTATTTAATTTCTACATATCTTCGCAAGATATAATTTCACACTTCATCCATTTGAAAAACAATTTCAAATCAATTTTTCCCTACGCGGAAAACATTTCCAAATATGTATTCATTTCCACTGAAAATCTGCCGATTTCAAAAATTTTAAAATAATATGAAAATACTTATTCAAAATATACTTGGAAATATTTCAAATAAACTATTTTAGAATATTTTCTCAAATATTAGTTATGAAAAATATTATACTAATATCTCATATAAAAATTCAAGTCCAAAAACTAGTTTTAAAATAAAATTAGTACATAGAGTATAAATATTTAAATAACTATTTTCTAATCAAAAATCAATTTAATCTTTTAAATACTCCTTATATAATTAATTAAATAAATTTTTACTTTAAAACAATCTCCAAAACTAATTTCTCCAGCAATATTATTTTTAAAACCAAATCTAAAAACTTTTAAATTTTATTCAAAGGCTATTTTAAAAATATACTCGGCTTTCCAGGGAAGAATTTCTTTTCTATTACAAAATGGTACATTCCAATAACTTAATAAATCCTCTCGATTTATTTTAAATTTACATTCCAAAATTTGTCAATTCCTTTCCACACCTTTAAAAAAATAACCAATATTTATTTCAAACACAAAATCAAATTCCAATTTGATTTTCCTCAAATTAATTTCCCAATATCAAATCAATTTCAAATTGATTTCCAAGTTATTTCTAAAACACTAACCAAATTTCCAAACATTGATTCTTAAGGTTTATTTTAACTCCAAATTAATTCCCGAATCGATTTCTAAAATTAATTTCAACTCTAAATTAAATTCCAAATTTAATTTCTAAATTTATTTCCTTTTGAAATAAATTTCTTTATCTCTTTTTAATATTTAAAATACGTATCTTGAATAATTTCTTCAATTATTAAACAATATTACCCAAAATTCCTTTATTAAAATATTTTCCTATATTTTTGAAATTAATTCGATCGGATTAGAAAAATCAACTTTAATACTTTAATTGTAACGGTCTAGGCTTTTCTACTTTTATTTCTAAAAATCCAATTTCACATTTCTGGTATCCTACGATACCAAAAATATATTTGGCTAATTACAGCCTTCATGGTTTCAATCACAAACATTCAGACGAATTAAAAATAATCAACACACAACATATGCAACAAATTAAATATTTGAGGAATCCAGTTGGATCCCTCCAATCTGTTTTCCTGCATCCACAGATGTTAGCACAACAATTAAATACCCGTTCTACTTCAAGGTGGAATATCGCGGTATATGAGATTTATAAAATATTATCCGCTATTATGCGGCGCAAATAGGGTCTCATCCACTATATAATGCGGGAAATCAACAACACCAAATACATATATAATACCAATTCCACTTCAAGGTGGAATATCGCGGTATATGAGTTTAATGTAATAACCTCCGCTATTATGCGGCGCATAGGGTCTAAACTAATATAACTAATAATAAATAAACTATCCAAACACACAATCAATCAATTTTAATTTAACTATCACAATTCCATAATCCATCAATAACTGAAATTTTCAATTAAAATTTTTTTTGAGTGAGAAGATCTCACCTTTGATTTAAATTTGCAGTCCATCTCCATTTTATGCTTGATTCCACAATTATTGACCTTGTAACAAGCATTTATAAAATTGATTAATATTTGAAATAAATCGAATAATAAATTTTCATTTAATATGTTTAATTATTTTAAACTAAAAATTAAATCTTTTTAAACCCATTTCCCTTTTATAAATTTAATTAACTAACAATTTTCACTTTAAGCTAATGCTTTTAATTTTAAACAAATTCCTTTTAAAATTCTCTTTTAAAATCTTTTAGTATCTAAAATAATTTAGATAAGTTAGTTAAACACTTTTTTTTCTTTCTCTACCAAATCCATTGTTTTAAAACAAACTTTTGAATTTTAACTTTATTTTATAAAATCTTTCAAATATTTTCAAACTCAGTTAACTAGTGATTTAATCACCTTACTGTAATCATTTTTAGATTAAAATATCATTTAAATTAAACAAAAATTATACCTTAATTTACATTGCAAATCTCGATCTCAGGCTACCATAACCAAACCCAAAATGCTTCAACGAGCACCAATGCACCAGCCGCGAACTCGAGAATGACCCTACAAACCCACTCATGCACTGCCTCCAACACGAATCGAGAATCTCCTCATTCCAGAAATAGCGATTTCCATCGCCGACTCCCCTGACTTGACTCCATCCTGGTTTTACTACCTCGAACACCGACAATTGCAACGCCCAAGCAGTTCTCCAATCCCATTGTGCACAAGCGCTGCTCGATTCCTCCACGACGAAGTCGAAATCGATCGCCTCCATGAGCTTTGAATAGTCGAATTCGATTTTGAGTTTCACTGGAGATGATAGAAACATTTTCGGCCATTAATTTGAATCGATTTTGAAACGACGCTTAACCGATTTGATCGACTATTCTTAGCCTGGTCACCATTTTTTTTCTTTTTGTTTGTGTGAACGAACGAATTTATTTTGATTTTTGGTTTTTTTTATCAATGAAGATGCGTGTGGAGTTAATCAGAGAAAAGGAAACACGCGTTAAAAATTTCTTTACGTGTCTTAGCATGGTACAGTGTTTTGATTATATTATTTATGTTTTAAAATTTAAATTCAAATCGTCTCAATAAATGCAATTCAAAATCTCGACATCCTATCGAGGTGTGCTGCCAGACGTTTATAATATTATACCCATATTCCGAAAGCAATGGAAAAGATTTCGAGTCCAAATTCGATCGTATGGAGAAGATAGCTTTTTGAACGAGTTATTAAATTAAATTTCAATATAAATTTCAGCGCGTTTGCTTATCGTACGGCTAAACGATCATTCTGAATGCCACGAAAATTGAAATCCGATAATAATACAATATTACGGATCCAATGGAACTGGTTTCGTCAAATTCCGAGACTGTGCCTTAGACGGCTATTTTTAAATATCGATTTAAAACGATAAATTTCCAAAACTGAATAAAACACTTCCAAATTCAATTCTGAAGCTTTTATCATCTTCAGTATTATCAATATAAATTTTAGAAGTCTTGAAAACATTTTCAATTGGCTTAAAAATCAAGATTCAAATTTTACCCAAATCTTCTATAATTAAATTGCTAATTTTATTGTAAAATTGAAACTCAAGCTTAACAACAACTTTCAATATCTAAAATCAATTAAATATTTTAATTTTCAAATATTGAAAATTTTGGTTCGTCACATCAGTGCTAGCTTCCCGGTCTTACCAAAACGAACCATGCCTTTCATCGACGATACCTTGATGAAAACTATATCTCCAACTGAGAACTGTAGGTCCTTACGTATCTTGTTTGCGTAACTCTGCTCAATGCTTGAGCTTCCTTATTATTTAACGTATCAAACCGATCTTTTTCGTCGCCTATCCCACCAAATCTGAACCAAGGATCAATCTGTCTCTGGTCTGTAACCAACATGTTGGTGATTTGCATGGCCTTCTATACAAAGCTTCAAAAGGTGCCATTTCTATAGTAGTCTGATAACTATTATCATAGGAAAACTCAACTACGTGCAAGTGATTTTCCCAAGAGCCACTAAAATCCAGCACACAAGCTCTCAACAGATCTTCCTGTACCTTGTTGACTCTCTCTGTCTACTCGTCCATCTGAGGATGATAAGCGTTACTCATCTTAAGCTTAGTGCATAACAAACTCTACAGGCTCTTCTAGAACTCGCTAGCAAACAAAGCATCTCTATCACTAACGATACTACTAGGAATTCCATGTAGTCTAAAGATGTTCTTCATGAACAACTTATCCAAAACAGGTGTCGTCTGGTTGACCTAACTGGAATGAAATGGGCACTCTTGGTCAATCTGTCCACTATGACCCATACCCCGGTTTGACCCTAGCAACCCGTCAATAAAATCCATGGATATCGAGTCCCACTTCCAAACTGGAACATCCAAAGGCTGAAGCAAACCACTTGGCTTCTGATGTTTGGCTTTTACTTGTTAACAGTTCAAACGATGTTTTACCCATAAGATAACATCGGTCTTCATTCCTTCCCAGAAGAAACTTCTCTTCATATCCCGATACATCTTGGTTCCCCCAGGATGAATCATAAACTTCGATCGATTACATTCCCTTAGAACTTCCTTTCTAAGGTCTCCAATGTCCGAAACACATAACTATTCCTTCTTTCTCAATCAACCCCTACGGTCAAGAATAAAATCCTTTAAATCACCAATCTTAGTTCCAGCTTCTAGCCTTCTAATCCTCTCAGCTAACACTAGATCCTCTTTCTACTTAGAAGCAATTTGTTTGATCAGAATTGGTCGAACTTCCAAACAAGACATCATGGTGATATTTCGACTAGATCCTGTAGTCGTCCTCAACCGTATATTTCAAGCAGCTAATGCTTCCAAGTCTTTCCATTCCGCCAACATAGCTAACACCACATTCTGATATATCCTGCTAAGCGTATCTGCCACCTTATTTCCTTTTCCCGGTGTATACTCAATGCTAAAATCATAAGCTGCCACAAACTCCAGCCATCTCTGCTATCTCATGTTCAACTCCTTCTGAGAGAATAAACACCGCAGAGATATATGATCCGTAAATAGCTCAAACATTTCTTCCAAAAGATAATGTCTCCATACCTTCAACGCGAAGATTACTGCTGCCAACTCCAAATCATGAGTTGGGTATCTCACTTCGTGCGGTCTAAGCTATCTAGAAGCATAGCCAATAACCTTTCCATTTTGCATTAACACAAAACCTAACCCAATACCACATGCATCGGTGTAAACTACCAACCCCTAATTCCTATTTGAAACTACTAACATGGGCGCATTGGTTAACAAATGTTTCAACTTAAGGAATGCCTCCTCACATTTGTTAGATCAAAAAAAATTTCATGCCCATCCTGGGTAGCATAGTCAAAGATGTCGCCATCCGCGAGAAATCATTAATGAACCTTCGGTCGTAAATTGCAAGTCCAAGAAAGCTTCTAATCTCACTTACCCTCTCTGGTCTTTTCCAATTTTTAACAGTGTCAATCTTATCTGGATCAACTGCTAAACCGTCCTCAGAAACTACATGACCAAGGAGCTTCACTTCCTTCTTTCAAAATGATACATTGAGAACATCGCTTTCAGCTGATGTTGTCTTAATGTCTCCAAAACTATTCTAAGACGACCTACATAATCCTTCTCATTCTTAGAATACACCAAAATGTCATCAATAAAAACCAATATGAATCTATCCAGGTGCTCCAAGAAAATCCTGTTCATCAAATCCATGAACAAAGCTGGCACATTAGTAAGCTCGAATGGCATGACCAACCATTCGTAAGACCCATATCTGGTCCTAAACGCCATCAAAGGAATACTGTCATCAGCCACTCTTAACTGATGGAAAGCTTTTCCAAATCCGAATAGGAAAACACTCTGGCTTCACTCAACTGATCGAATAAGTCATCGATTCTTGGCAAAGGTTATCTATTCTTGATCATCCTTTCTTTCAACATACGAGAGTCGATACACATCCTTAACGACCCATCTGGATTCATCATGAATACCATGATTGTACCCTAAGGCGAACTGCTTGGCCGGATGAAGTTCTTTCCTTCTAATTCCACTAGCTGCACCTTCAATTCCTTTATCTCGATTGGTGACATCCTACTAAGTGGTCTACTTACGGGTTAGCACCCAGGACGAGATCTATCCGAAACTCGATTGCTCTTTTTGGCGGCAAGCCCAAAACTGGTTCAAACACTTCTCCAAACTCTCTTACAACATAAACCTGCTTCAACTCTGCTTCCATTCCCATGGCATCCAACAGCATATAAGCATTTCCGTTTGAACTTCTTACTGAGTAAATAACTCGGTTACGGCTATTAGGGTGTTTCATTAATATTTCCCCTTGTTGGAAAAGTATTCTTGCATCATATCTATCTAACCCATCCATACCCAATGTGATCCCAAAACCCACAAAATCAAAAACATAAAAACTGCATGCAAACATATGACCTAACAAACCAAGTTCTAACTGGTTATATCTCATTCCCAGAGTTTCATACACTCCTATAGGATTCACTGCCCTTAAAGGAGTAATAAGGTACAAAGGTTCCAAACATAAGCAATCTACCAAATATTGAGATATAAAAGAGTGCGATGCACCGGTATCAAAGAGTGCGATGATCTGATGAGTCGCGTGAAACATAAGTCGCTGCTGAAGATTAGGTCGTTAAGTCTTGTAATGGATGTATTTGCATTTTTCTTAAGTCGCGTAAGCTTTATGTCGTGTACTGAGTCGTGTGTTTGTGATGTAAGTGTGTAGTGTGCGTTGTAACCCTATAAATAGGGATGTGTTGGTCATTTGTAAGGGTCGTTAAATTTTGAATAAAATTTGGTTTGTGCTTTGTGCCTCCATTAAAATCGGTAGTTGAGTGTTATCTCTTATCTCCACTTTCGGCATTCGAGTCTGCTCGAATCAACGATTGTTGAAGCCAATTCACGGAATCAAGTGCGCTTGATCAACGTTCGAAGAATTGAAGATCTTCTCTCACGGTATCATGCGCGATCAATGTGTCGGAGATTGCTAAAGTCCGGTATCTTCGTGATCAACGGATTTGGGCCTTTCGGTATTCTTAAATTCATCGATTTATCATCGATTCACCGATTATTTCCGCTAATCATGTGAGATCCTGGACGGATTCGATTTACATCATTGAATTCACTTCCCACGCTGCATCAGTTTGGTATCGAAGCTAGATCGAAAGAAGTTTGTATCATTTGGAGAATTGGATTTCGAGAATTTGTAGTTTAGAGTTTAGATTTGCAATTGTTGAGAAGTTTGGTGTTCATCCTGTTCATCATGAAGTTGCAACAAGTTGGAAGTTTCGATCCATGTCCTTTTGGATCAAAAGTTCGGAAAGTGTTTGAATTTTTTTTTGAATTTGTTGGAAGTTCAATCATGCCACCGAGACGAGCTCAACGTCATCGCAATATTAACGCTTTGTATGGAAGAGAAGAGGCCGATGAAATGGAGCAAAAAATCAACGAGAGTTTCACTGAGAAGTTGAATGAAGGGATTGGTCGATTAGAGAGAATGATGCTTGAAATGAATCAAAGTAGAAGAAGGGTTTCACTTGAATCGAGTCATAGGGGAGACATAGTTTCACCACAGTCGGATCGGGAGAGAAGAGGAGATCATGATCGTAGGAATGTTGACGATCGTGAAAGGAATGTTGATGAACGAAATCGGAGAGATGTGGATTATCGTGATCAGAGGAATGTAGATCGAAGAAATGGTGGTGGTAGAGATGTTAGTGGTCATGATCGACAACGATATGCATCAGATTTTGATGAGGAGTTTGATGGTGGTAGTGTTCATAGTCGAAATCAAAGCCAAGGAAGAAATAATTCAGAGTATGATCACAAATGGGAGTCCGGAATGAAAATTGAAATTCCAGATTTTAAGGGTGGTATGCAGGCTGAAGAATTTCTAGACTGGTTATCTAATGCTGAAGAGATCTTTGATTTCAAGGAGGTTTCGGAAGATCGTAGAGTGAAGTTGATTGCTACTCATTTGAGAGGGAGAGCAATGGCGTGGTGGCAGCAGACAAAACTTACACAAGAACGGATGGGAAAGTCAAAGGTTGTTTCATGGGAGAAGATGAAGAAGTTAATGAAAGCTACTTTCTTACCTTATAATTATCAATCTCTTATGTATCAACGCTTACAAAATCTAAGGCAGGGAACAAAGACTGTTAATGATTATGCTGATGAGTTTTATCAATTGATTGCTCGAAATGACATCATGGAGACGGAAGAACAGTTGACCGCTAGATTTGTTGGGGGGTTGAGGATCCAGATCCAGGACATGGTAAATATGTTTGACCCTAGATCTGTGGCCGAAGCACATCAGAAAGCGTTGGCTTGGGAGAAGCAGGGAAGACGAGGAGGTGGTGTATTTACAAATTCCAACAATCAAATGAAAGGGGCTAGTAGCAATGCGAATGTTTCCAAGGCTATTGCAAAACCGGTTGGTAGTGAAGTTGCTAAGACCAAGGTCAATGGTAGTATCAAATGCTTTAATTGTCAAGAGTTTGGCCACAAGAGCAATGAATGTCTAAAGCCGAAGAAGCGGGTAATGATTGCTGAGGTTGAAGATGAGGATGCAGATGCAGAATGTTCTAATTCATTACCGGTTGAGGAGGAAGAAGAATTGTCGGGAGATGAGGGTTGTGATTTGATGATGAGGAGGTCGTGTTTGACACCAAAGAAAGAAGATGATTCAAGTTGGTTGAGGAGTAATATTTTTCAATCAACGTGCACTATTCTGTGGAAGGTTTGCAAATTTTTCATCGATGCGGGAAGCTGTGATAACATTATTTCTACAGAGGCTGTGAAGAAGTTGCCATTGGAAATAGAGAAGCATCCCAAACCTTACAAGTTAGCCTGGTTGAGGAAAGGTGGGGAAGTGAAGGTTGGTAGAAGAGCTTGTGTGAATTTTTCGATTGGGAAGAGATATAAAGATGAGATTTGGTGCGATGTTGTGGATATGGATGAATGTCATCTGTTGTTGGGAAGACCGTGGCAGTATGATAGGGCTGTGCAACATGACGGTCGTACCAATAGCTATAGTTTCATGTTTGAAGGCACAAAAATCACTTTAGTTCCTAAGAAACGACAACAAGAAGAAAACAAGTTGGAGGAGATTGAAGAATTAAAGACTCTGTTGACTTTGAAGGAGTTTGTTAAAGAAGTGGAGGAGGAACCTGAAGTGTTTTTGTTGATTGGACGTGAGAGTAGTGAAGTGGTGGAAGTACCTGAAGAAGTAAAGCCAGTGCTGGAAGAATTTGAAGATGTATTCCCTAAAGAGCTGCCAAAAGAATTGCCACCGTTGAGAGACATACAACATCAAATTGATCTAGTGCCAAGTGCTATTTTACCGCATAGGCCACACTATCGTATGAGTCCGAAAGAACACGAGGAGTTGAGAAGACAAGTGGAAGAGTTGCTTGAGCAAGGGCGTGTTCAGGAGAGTCTCAGTCCATGTGCAGTACCAGCATTGTTGGTACCGAAGAAGGATGGAACGTGGAGGATGTGTACCGATAGTCGAGCATTGAACAAGATTACTGTCCGGTACAGGTTTCCTATGCCAAGATTGGATGATTTGCTAGAACAGTTGAATGGAGCTACTATATTTTCTAAGATTGATCTGAAGAGCGGTTATCATCAAATTCGAATTAGACCAGGTGATGAATGGAAAACAGCGTTCAAGACACGGGATGGGTTATATGAATGGCTGGTTATGTCGTTTGGTCTTTCAAATGCACCTAGTACGTTCATGCGGGTGATGAATCAAATCTTTAGACCGTTTATTGGGAAGTTCGTGGTGGTGTATTTTGATGATATACTGATATATAGTGGAAGCCCAGAAGAACACTTGCATCATCTGAGAGAAGTGTTGATGATACTGCGACAGGAACAATTTTATGCTGCAACGAAGAAATGCGTGTTCATGACGCATAGTGTTTTATTTTTGGGGTATGTTCTGTCGAAGGAGGGTATTCAAGTGGATGAAAGCAAAGTGGAAGCTGTCAGGAGTTGGACACAACCCAAGACAATTACGGAAGTAAGGAGTTTTCATGGGTTTGTATCTTTTTATCGAAGATTCATTCCACACTTTAGCAGTGTGATGGCACTTGTAACCGATTGCATGAAAGGAAAGAAGTTCGTGTGGACAGAGGAAGCGGAGTTAGCTTTTGAGAAGATCAAGACACTTTTGACGACAGCACCTATCCTGGTACTGCCGGATTTTCAGATATTGTTCGAGTTACACACTGATGCTTCGAAGGTTGGGATTGGTGGAGTTTTGAGTCAGAATGGAAGACCAGTTGCTTATTTCAGTGAGAAATTGTCTGGAGCCAAGTTGAGATATAGCACTTATGACGTGGAATTTTACGCAATTGTTTAAGCTGTGAAGCACTGGAGACATTATCTATTTCAGAAGGAGTTTGTTCTTTATACGAATCATGAAGCTTTGAAACATTTGCAAGGGAAAGACAAAATTTCGGATCGACACGCTTCATGGATCGCGTATCTGCAGCAGTTTACTTTTGTTGTAAAGCACAAATCAGGGTTGACGAATCGTGTAGCTGATGCCTTGAGCAGGAGGAATCATCTGTTGACAACGATGAAGGTTGAAGTGACATGATTTGAACTATTGCCAGAGTTGTTTGAGGAGGATCCTTACTTTGCGAAGATTGTTGAGAAAATCAAGGATGGGAGTACTGATGAGTTTGTGTTGGTGGATGGATTTTTATTCAAGGGAAATCAATTGTGCATACCAGATTGCAGCTTGAGAATGAAAATTGTAAAAGAGTTGCATGAAGAAGGACATGTTGGTCGGGATCGTACTTTGCAGTTGATTTCAAGGTCTTATTTTTGGTCGTCAATGAGAAAAGAAGTTGAAAAGTTTGTTCAGAGATGTCATGTTTGTCAAGTTTCGAAAGGGACAGCTACAAATGCGGGATTGTATATGCCATTACCCGTGCCTTCCAGACCATGGGTTGATATCAGCATGGATTTCGTTTTGGGTTTGCGAAGAACTCGGCAAGGAAATGATTCCATATGTGTGGTGGTAGATAGATTTTCGAAGATGACACATTTCATAGCCTGTAAGAAGACAGCCGATGCCGTCTGAGTTGCTCAGTTATTCTTTAAAGAGGTGTACCGATTACATGGGCTACCTGAATCTATTGTTTCTGATCGGGATACTAGATTTCTAAGCCATTTTTGGTTGAGTTTGTGGAAGATCGTCGGAACGAAGCTAAATTTTAGTAGCGCTTACCATCCGCTGACAGATGGGCAAACGGAGGTGGTGAATAGATCATTGGGAAACTTATTGAGATGTCTTGTGAAAGATAATTTGAAGAGCTGGGATATGAAGTTATGCCAAGCGGAATTTGCACATAATCATGTTGTTAATCGAAGTACTGGTTTCTGTCCATTTCAGATTGTATATTCAAGCTTGCCAAAGGGGCCGTTGGATTTAACGATAGTGCCACAACCGCAGGGGTCAGTTAAGCGGGCTGCTTATTTCATTGATGGGTTGACAGAATGCCATAGAATCGTTCAGGAACAATTGGAGAAGACAAATGAGAAATATAAACAACTGGCAGATAAGAAACGAAGGAGTGTGGACTTCAAAGTGGGTGATTTTGTTTACGCAATGTTAACAAAAGATCGTTTTCCAGTTGAAACTTACAACAAGTTGAAAGCATGAAAGATTGGTCCAGTAGAAATCTTGAAGAAGATCAATGATAATGCGTACCGGTTAAGGTTGCCGGAAGAGGTTCATACTTCTGATGTTTTCAATGTCAAACACTTAATTCCGTATTATGAGGAGGAACTTATAGAAGATTACGAGAGTGTGAATTCGAGGACGAATTCCTTCCAACAAGAGGAGGATGACGAAGCTCATACCTCGAATCGCCGCTCCTTAGGTCGCGTACGACCTAGCAACAAGGTCGTGGAAGAGGAAAATCACGAGCGGAGAAGCTTCTTAGGTCGCGCGCGAGCAGCTTCAACAGGACACGAACGTCGCCGCTCCTTAGGTCGCGTACGACCTAGCCCCAAGGTCGCGAACGAGCAGAGCTCTGACCTATCCCTAAGTCGCGAAAAACCACCGCGACCTAACTCCAGCCTAACTCGCGAACGAGCCTCGCAACTCCCCCACCTCCACTCTACACCACGAGCTGACCTAGGTCGCTTTCCTCTAGGTCGCGAAGAATCAGATTCGATTTCCATCCATAGGTCGCGATCGACCTAGAACAAACCGCCGCGGGTTCCCAACCCTAGTTCGACCTCATACATAAGTCGCGAACGAGCATTTAGATCGTTGATGATCTGATGAGTCGCGTGAAACATAAGTCGCTATTGAAGATTAGGTCGTTAAGTCTTGTAATGGATGTATTTGCATTTTTCTTAAGTCGCGTAAGCTTTATGTCGTGTACTGAGTCGTGTGTTTGTGATGTAAGTGTGTAGTGTGCGTTGTAACCCTATAAATGGGGATGTGTTGGTCATTTGTAAGGGTTGTTGAATTTTGAATAAAATTTGGTGTGTGCTTTGTGCCTCCATTAAAATCGGTAGTTGAGTGTTATCTCCTATCTCCACTTTCGGCATTCGAGTGCGCTCGAATCAACGATTGTTGAAGCCAATTCACGGAATCAAGTGTGTTTGATCAACATTCGAAGAATTGAAGATCTTCTCTCACGGTATCGTGCGCGGTCAACGTGCCGAAGATTGCTAAAGTCTGGTATCTTCGTGATCAACGGATTTGGGCCTTTCGGTATTCTTAAATTCATCAATTTATCATCGATTCACCGATTATTTCCGTTAATCGTGTGAGATCTTGGACGGATTCGATTTACATCATCGAATTCGCTTCCCACGCTGCGTCACTTAGGCTCTCCCATGGTAACTCTGCTCCACCAAAACAATGCTGCTTCTTGCAATTGGCTTGAAGCAAGTCCTCTCTTCTGCATATCTGTCAAGCCGAGATCTGCAAATATCCTTTCATAATGCAATAGCCAATTCTCCACTCCTACTACATCCTAGGTTCCTAGAAAAGGCTTCCTTCCAAGACTAGCAAATTCATGCTTAGCTTGGCATAATTATTGCCAACTATGGCCATCGGATTAGCTCCTCCAGCATTCCCTATAACCACTCCCGCAGTTGCTCCATCTTGCATCATATTCACGATGAACAGATACGTTATCGCCATACCAACCAGTAGAATCTCGACACCAACATTAGCATTTGCATCTGGGTTTGCATTCGCCTATCGATCTTGGTTACTTCTAGTATTGAATCGAACATTTCCACTTGTTGCGGCGCATCTGCCACCTTGATTGACTGTAACGAGTCGTAAATTTTTATGGTTTTAATAACATGATTAACTGAATTTTGTGAAATTTTAAATAATAAAATTTGGAAATAAAATTTGATATTTAGAATATGTCTACTTAAACATAGCAAATAATAAATTTTCATCTGTAAATATGGAAGTTTATTTTATTGTGTAATTTTATTTAAATTTAAATCAGTTAATATTTGATGATAATAAAATGTTTTTTAAACTTGAAATTATACAACAAATTTGTAAATCATCTTCTGAGTGAGACGTCATATTTTGTTTCTTAAAATTTGGACCGTTATTGCTCCATTTATCTTATTTTCGGCATTTTTCGCTACTGAATATCGACCTTTGATAGGATGACCGTACCACTGATATCTGTATACCGTTCTGTTCGTCTCTTTGTGCTGATTTTTGTAGTATATTCATTTGTGTTTTTTGGGGTCCGGTACACCGCGAAATCAGTAAAAACAATTCTCCGTATCGGTAACCATTTTGAGCCCTTTATGTATCGTGACTATTCAAATATCTAACGTGTAATACCAATAGCCAATTGTCATTATTATTCTTAGGAATTTCGGTAATGACTTTAATTATCCTCTGAAATTTAACCCTGCTTTTTTTCATCCATGCCTGTTCATTTCAACCTTTTTGCTCGGCTTGAGACATATATAAAATATAATTATAGAATAAGGTGGTATTCCAAGCAATTTAACTTCTCTTGTTCCTATTATTTCATGGCCGAAAGCAGCCCGGCCATGCAAGCCTCCACCTCATCTCTCCGATGTTTTTCCCCTCCGGCCTTCCCTCCTCTACCGATTCTCGAAGCCAGCTACCGAACTGCCTTGACTTCCACCTAAGCCACGCCTCACCCCTCCATCTCCCTAACCCCCTCCTTCCTGCGAACCAATGCTAGCAGCCGAGCCACGCCATCAACTACCCTATTACCGAAGCTCCTCTACTTTCCCCTTGACCTTTTTCCCTCCCTTTAAGCCTAGCCGAACTCCTACTCTGTCACCTATCAGCCACCTCGGCCAGAAAATAGCCTTCCCCTTTGATTGCAACTAGCATGTCCATCTGGTGCTCCGCCTATACCCGAATCCTGCCAAGCACCGCCTTCCACGCTTGCACCAACACTCTCCAGCTCCACCCATTCCCAAGTTTCCACTCCTTGACCTTACATATGACTTTGTATATAAATTATAGTAAATATAAATAAGTTTTACAATTTACATGTTTCTTTTCTCTTTTGCCTGATCATTTCTTTCATTTTGCTTGGTTTTGGAAAATTGTATTTTGTAGTCTTCTCTTTTGTATAAATAAATTTTGTTTAAATTTTGTTTTGTTTAAGTATAGAAAAGGGCATTATATAATATGTTTAAAAGAATATATATATAGATATATTATGTGTTTAAAGGTATGCTAATGTGGAGATACTGTGGTTTTAATATACATGATATGCATGAGTTTGTTATGTACACATATGTTCAAAATATTCACTAAATTTATATTACGGAAAAAATTCATGTGCACTGTATGTTATAAATATATGTATAGCTTGTATAATATAATATAATATAATATAATATAGATTTTTATATATATCTCGTATGTTGTTAGTTTGCTATGAACGACTTAGTAATATATGTGTAGATTTAAATTGTAAGTTTGTATTGTTTTATAATAAATATTGTTAAATATATATAATAGGTATATAAGTTTATATATCTGTTATACCCATTCATATGCATTAGTTATATATGTGTGTGGCTTTCAAAAAATATGGAGAGTTCATTTTACAATTGTTTAAATTAAGTATTAATTTGAAATTATAGGTTTGAAGTTGATTTTTTTGAATATATGTATATATATGTATGTATATATATATATATATGTGTGTGTGTGTGTGTGTGTGTGTGTTAACATATATCTTGTTTCAGTCGATCTCTTATCTATCTCGACTTACCTTTCAATATCGAATTTGTCGCAGCAAATTCCTAGCTTGTCGTTGTTCCATGTGCGTATCTATGTCCGTGTTATCGTTTGTCTCTCTAGCCTCGAAAGGTGAGTAATCACTCACGACTAATATTCTTTTATTTATTAGATTTGATTTCATTTGAAACGACAATTGAAATATGCTGCTAAATTGAACTGCTAATTTTATAATTGTTATATATGATATGCCATTATTTGTATCTGTTCACCTATGAGATATGACACCATATCCTGTTGTTTATATTCTATCACTGATGATATATGCGTGTTGTTGATAAGTTATATTTTATCATATGTTTTCTCACTCTGCAAGTTCCCTGTTAGTATAGAATTCCCTATGGGTTGAAATGATACATACCCAAACGATCTTGCAGAATAGGATAAAATCGTTATGGGTTGAAATGATAAACCCAAGTGATTTTCATTGACATTGAATTTGGGATTATGGGTTGAAATGATATATACATGTAGATATTTAAATTGCAGATTGAAACGATAAATATCCGTATCACTTGACCATATGAGAGAAAATTTTATACAGACACCGTTGGTCTATATATACTTTGAAATGATTTTCAAAGTTTTAAAACAAGAAATTTATATAGTTTTCTATAAATATTGATTTTAAAATTATATATATATATAAATGTTATTTTATATGTGTTTAAATTTTTTATTTTTAAAATTTTATGTTTGAAAATTTTAAAATTATAAATTAGTTTGAAATTATAAATTTTAAGAATTTACTTATAATTTTACTATTTTAAAAATGTATAAATGAATTTTAATATAAAATAGATTTAATAATAAGCTTTAATTTAATAAAGTTTAGTTTAACTAGTGTATAATATAGTTTTATGTATTTATTTAAAATTACATTTTAAAAGTAGATTTTATATAATTTTTATAAATAATGATTTGGAAAGATAAATAGAAATTGATTTGAAATTTTATTTGTTTAAGAATTATACTTAAATAAAACCGATTTGAAACTTATTGAATTTGAAATTTTAGTGATATGGTTTTGTAATTTGATTTTGAATAAAGATGATTAAATGAATATTTTTGAATTTAAATAAACCAAAATGGGATATTTTATTTTATTTAAATTTGTAATCTGAAGTTTATTTAAATGTTATTTGATTGATTTAGTAAATATTTAAAGCTAAATAATAGTAAAGTTGAATTTGACATATGAATGAATATATCAACTTTGAAATCTACTGTAGTTGAAATGGTTTAATTTGAGATTTGAATTTGTACTTGAAATCGATATAATTGAAAATGGTTTATTGAGTTGTTGATCTAAATCGAAATTTGATGAATTGAGATTGAATTAAATTGAATTTTGGAATTTGAGTTAACTTGAATCGATTTCTGAAAATTGAGGAATCTATTTTTATTATATAAAGTATTTTAAATTATATCTAAAGCTATTTTTAATATTTTTCTTCATAAAATATTTTAATATAAACTATTTTTAATTTTAAACTATTTTAATATACTAATTATTTTAATTTATAAATTATTTTAACTTATAACTATTTTTAATATATTAACTATTTATTTTATAAACTATTTTATTATATATACTATTTTCATAATCTAAACAGTTTAGATGGGAAGTTATGTTTTTAAAGTGTTACGATTTCCAAAGTATTATGTTTTCAAAGTGTTATATTCAAAGTGTTATGATTTCCAAAGTGTTAAAATTTCTAAGTTTTATAATTTCGAAAATGTTATAACTTTGAAAGCGCTATGATTTTTGAAAATGGATATATTTTAAGTGAAAATGATATCGTACTGATATGGTTTTGAGTAGACACGATATTTTGGTTTTGAAATATGAATTATTTGAAATGAATGACCACGTTGTTATAATAACATTTGGTTGTTTAAGAGAATGGGATTGGTTATTGTTATATTCTCTTCCAATACCGAAAATCACTTTAACAATCGTGTACGTGGTGGAGATTTCAGAATGAAGTAGGATGGTTGGTGACGATTCTATTTGAGGTATATATATGGACCTGACTCCCATGAGTTAGCTTAAGGTGGCTAAAAAAGAGCAATTGAAGGGCCAAGTGAGGTAGCTCCTCCGATCGGATACACTTCTTCGATGTCATTCTATTACTTTGTGACTGATTGGGTGCACCCTCGAATTTTCGGGAGTGTGGATCAAGGCAGGTGGTAGTTGCGGCTATGCGTTACCACCAGCCCGGAAGTGTAATTGGTATATCTACCCTGGCATTGCTTAGTTGTGTCGTGTCACCTACCATATCGAGCTCACTACGAGTTTGTTTTGTACCATATCTATGAAGTGCCCTCTCATGAGCCTTTAGTTTACAAGGGAAGTTACGGTACTGTATAGACTATGAGAATATATAAAATGTGTTAAGGGGGATATGGGTAACGCCTTAGCGCTATTTTAATAGTTTACTTTACTGTAGAGATATTATAATAGCGTATAGTACTACATAGTAGATAGTTCCACGAATCCTTAGAGGATGGTTATCCCAAACATCCTTTGAGTTACTTGTATTTCAGTTGATATTTCACTTGAGTTGGATTTATTGATATAAGAATGTTAATCCTGACTCGAGTGTTTTGTGTTTTGCTTTATGCTTGGTGTCAGACTGAGTGTCACAACATTTGAGACTCATCTTTGGAGTTGGAGCTTCACTTGGAGATCCATTTATACTTACTAAACTTTCAGTTATTCAATTGACTCTAGTGATATATTCATATTTTGTTATTTGACTATTTTATTGAGACTTCTATGTAGTCGTGACTTTTGTTGTATCTTGTTTTAACTCTTTTTATATACATATATAGTAGCTTCATGAACTAATATTCATTTGTTTCCGCTGCTTACTGTTATATTACTCTATGTCTGTGATTTTGTGATTGATTTATTTATGGTATATGCTGAGTTTTGCCAAATATAAATTAACATTATGATATTTTGAGCAATTCAAGTCCGACATGTGTGGATGCGAATGGCATGAAATACCGGATCGTTACAGTTGGTTTCTTCCTGCTCGTATTCTTCTTGATTTTGGAGCATCCTATAGCTCCACTGAAGGATCTGTAAAGGGGTAAAACTCCTTTACAACAGGCATTGGTTCACCGAAGATTTCTGTATCATAGGTTTAGATGTTGTTATCTCTTATTATGCTCGAATTCTATTCTCATGTGATTGGATGTCGATTTACCTCAGGATTCTGCATCGATCTTATTCTTGAAGTCACGGTTGACACGGTTAAGGTCACCCGCGATTAATATCAGTATATCCATCTCCTACTTTGAAATTTTATCTCCCATTCAAGCCTATCTTCTGAGCAAGGATTCTTTTTTATTTAGGTCCCTCTAAATTTGAATCTCTATCCTGGTTTTGAAATCCATTCTTGTATCATCACATGAGGGAGTGTGTTTGTAATTAATATTAAAATATTTTATAGTGTGTTGTTTGAGTTGTTACGGTTGATTTGGAGTTTCGATCGATTCACCTGATCAACGCTGTCGATAGGAATTTCAAAACACTTGGACATAGCAAACTGACACCATATTAATTTTCAAATTGGTAAATGAAATAAATTTTGTGTGATTATGTTTTATATATACGTATAATTTTCTAAAATTTAATAATTAACTGAATTGGTTGTTAGAAATGGTAATATTTGATTTCATTTATTGTTTTGTAAACCATAAATAAACAAAATATAAAACATGGTTTATAAATTTATTTGGAATGAAACAACTTTACATTAAGGGTTTAAGAATTAAATTTTCAGTATTTTAGAAAATTTGGTTTTAAATTTTAGAGTATATTATTTAAAGGTATTTTCGAATAGAAATCGTTTCTAAAGAATTTTAAAGGTTTAAATCAGTACTCTCTTCGTTTGTCGTTGGAAAATAATTTCGATGATGACTGCAGCATCATCGACATTCATTTTCGAGTTTCAGAGTGGAGAGATCACTTAGTAGCTTTACTTGTATTTTTTTGGAAAATGAATTTGATTATAATTCTCAAGTATGACTTAATTTATAATATATATAAATATATGTTTATAGATTTGATTTGATATATATATAGTGTGTGTGTGTGTGTGTGTGTGTGTGTGTTTAAATTTTTTGAAGTGGATAGGAAATTTAACTCTTAAATTTTATGTTAAAGGATGATTTCAATTATAAACCGAAGTCAAATTTTTGAATGAATATTTAAAACTCAAAATAATTGAATTAGGAACATTTTTACTTGTAATACTAAATTGCATTTCTACATATATAACTTACCTAAATTACAGATGTTAATTATGTAATTGAATAGTATATAATATAAAATGATATTAAAGGAATTTATAAATAAGTTGAGTGGTTATAATAAGTTTCAATATACTTAATCTATGTGATAAAATATGATTATAATAAATGTTCATATACTCAATTTATGATTTTAGAAAATGTTAATTTAGATAAATTGGATAATAAGATAATGAATAAATATGAATTTAGGAATAGTTAAGATTGAATTATAAGTGAAATTAACATAAGTGAAATCAAATAGATTAAACCAAATTGTTGAATATTAATTTATTTAAAATTGAAATTTATATGGTTTCAAATTAATTGTTTTATTTTATATTTCAAACCTATTTTTCTTTCTGCTTGTTTCTATTCACCTATCTCGTTCCTTTTTGGGGATGAAAAATTTTGAGTGGGGAAGAGTGTAACGACTCATAAATTTTTATGGTTTTAATAATGCATTTAACTGAATTTTATGAAATTTTAAATAATAAAATTTGGAAATAAAAATTTGATATTTGGAGTACGTCTACTTAAACATAACTAACGATAAATTTTCATCTGTAAATATGGAAGTTTATTTTATTGTGTAATTTTATTTAAATTTAAATCAGTTAATATATGATGATAATAAAATATTTTTCAAACTTGAATATTTTTATACAATAAATTTGTAAATCATCTTCTGAGTGAGACGTCGTATTTCGTTTCTTCAAAATTGAACCGCTTTTGCTCCGTCTATCTTATTTTTGGCATTTAAGCAGCATTTTTCGGTACCGAATATTGACCTTTGATAGGATGACCGTACCATTGATATCTGTATACCGTTCTATTTCTCTCGTCATGCTGATCTTCATAGTATATTCATTTATGTGCTTCGGGGTTCGGTACGCCACGAAATCTGTAAAACAATTCTCTATATCGGTAACCATTTTGAACCCTTTGTGTTCCTTGATTATTCAAATATCTAATGTGTAATACCAATTGTCAATTTTCATTTTATTTTCAGGAATTTCGGTCATGACTTTTATTATCCTCTGAAATTTAACCCTGCCTTTTGCATTCATGTCTATTCATTTCAACCTTTTTGCTCTGCTCGAGATATATATAATAATAATAGAATAACGTTGTATTCCAAGCAATTTATCTTCTCCTGTTCCTGTCCTTTCATGGCCGAAAGCAGCCCGGCCATGCAAGCCTCCACCTCATCTCTTCGATGTTTTCCCCTCCGGCCTTCCTTCCTCCACCGCTTCTCGAAGCCAATAACCGAACTGCCTTGACTTCCACCTAGGCCACGCCTCACCCTTCCGTCTCCCTGACCCCCTCCTTCCTACGAACTAATGCCAGCAGCCGAGACCATGCCATCAACTCCCCTATTGTCGAAGCTCCTCCACTTTCCCCCTGACCTTCTTCCCTCCCCTCAAGCCTGGCTGAACTCCCACTCCTCCACCTATCAGCCACCTCGGCCAGACAATAGCCTTCCCCTCTGATTGCAGCCAGCATGTCCACCTGTTGCTCTGCCTATACCCAAACCCTGCCAAGCACCGCCTTCCTGGCCTGCACCACCTCTCCAACCTCGAAACCCAGGAACTAACAATCTCCAGCTCCGCCCATTCCCAAGTTTCCACGCCTTGACCTTGCATATGACTTTGTATATAAATTATAGTAAGTATAAACAAGTTTTACAAGTTACATGTTTCTTTTCTCTTTTGCCTGATCATTTCTTTCATTCCATTTGGTTTTGGAAAGGTATATTTTATGATTTAAGTTCATTCCAAAGAAAAAAAGTATAAGTATATGTTTGCGAGCGTAGCCTTCTCTTTTGTGTATATAAATATTGTTTAAATTTTTTTTTTATGTTAAGTATAGAAAAGGGTATTATATAATATGTTTCAAAGAAGGTATATAGATATATTACGTGTTTAAAGGTATGATAATGTGCAGATACTGTGGTTTTAATATATGTGATATGCATGAGTCTGTTATATACACATATATTCAAAATATTCTCTAAATTTATGTTATGGAAAAAAATCGTGTGTACTTTATATTATAAATATATGTATAGCTTATATAATATAATATAGATGTTTATATGTATCTCATATGTTGTTAGTTTTCTATGAACGACTTAGTAATATATGTGTAGATTTAAATTGTAAGTTTGTATTGTTTTATAATAAATATTGTTATATATATATATATATATATATATATATATATATATATATATATTGTGATAACCCGGGTTTTGGACATCTGGTAATTAACCGTTTTAATCAATTGAACAGATAAAATTCTGATAATAAAAGTTATGTTTTCAAATTCTAATATATATATATATATATATATATATATATATATATATATATATATATATATATATATATATATATTGTGATTTAAAATTGTGTTTTAAAATTCAATTTAGTAATTTTCAAAACAAATGTTAAAAATGTTTTCCATTTAAAAATGTGTGTGTATATATATTGAGAATGGAAAAATATTGTAAGTGTTTTCAAACTTTATATATATATATATATATATATATATATATATATATATATATATATATATAGTCTGTAATTTGGAAATTACAATTTAACATAGTACTTTATAAGTGATATTTGGAATTTAAATTTTAACAACAAGGTTAATTTCTTATTTATTTAAAAGATATATTTTAAGCTTGAATTTGAAATAAGATTTAAATTAGAAGTTCATTTGTTTTAATATTCTTTCATATTTAAAATTCAAGCATAAGGCAAATTTGGTTTGAAAATTTTATATAAAGTTAAAATAAATTCTCAAGCATATAAATATATGATACATTTAATTTGATCAAAGCATAAGTTATTTATAAATACTTGTTTACATGAAGTCACTTTTGTATATTTATTGAAATCTAAAAGCTTAAAATTATAAAAAAGATAAATACATTATATACATGTAAATAGTATTACAGAAATATATATTTAGCTTAAATGTATTAATAAAGACAAGTTTAACACTTGTAAGTACATTATAGTGGGTTAAAGACATTTGTACAATTTTATGTATATGTGTAAGCAAATTAACACATAAGTGGACAGATGGAAACACCTCTTTGAGAATTAAAATTATTTTAAAAAATATATATATGAAAGAAGAGATTTGTTTTTCTTTTCAGCAGAATTCTTCTTTTCATTTTCAACTAAATCTGAGGTAAGAAGAAATGAAGGCAAGTTCAATATCAAATTCTTGCAAAATCTTTAACCTGATGCAAGCTAAAATCCTACATGATCTCAATAATCAAATCAAGCAACTTCAAAATCAAAATTCAAAGCTAGTTGATCATCATCAAATCAAGTATTAGGTCAAAATCTTTCCAGGCCCAAAACCTGTCCTCTGTTTTAAAAGAAATTAGGTGAGTAACCCAAGTTTTGATCTGTTCAAAATCCTGTGACATGCAGTAATTTCTTGGAACAAAGTATGGTATGCACTTGCAAGATTATTTATACGAATTGCATGTAGATATATGATTATGTGGTGTGTACATGTCTGAAAAAATAATATGAATACTCTGTTCTGTTATACAAGTTTTCAAAGCCTGATAAAAATTTAAATATCTCTTTCCTGATTCATTTTTAAACCTTTATGTATAAATGAAACTTGTTCATGTTAACAGGATAATTGATTTAAAAATATTTCTAGTAAGAATCTAAGGATAGTTTAAATAAAAAGGAAGAAAAACAGTGAAATTCAATTCATATCAAAATTTTGATTCAAAAGAATTCTTGTTTCTTGTATATAATCTTCTTCGTTTTCAAAATCTATAATTTTTTAAAGCAAAACCATGATTTTTAATATAGTAAATCTCGAGAAATCGAGGGTTGAACGTGATATGGGTTTCAAGTGTTTTCTGGTGATCGGCAAAATTTAGGGTGGTCGGGGTTCTTGTCGAAGGAAGGCGGGATGTAAACGAACCAAGGAAAATTGATCGGTGGATTTATCGATCACCGAGGCGTTGGCGTGGGTTGGATTTAGGGTTTTTATGGCTTTATCGGTCAACGATAGTTTTTGGGTTCATTCGACGGCCATGGTGCATCGAACATTGTCAGAGTGGGTGGAGTGGAAGCGTTAGACTTCGACAACGGTCTGGCCAGGGTAGCGAGATTTCACGTGGCCAGAATGTGGTCGTGCGAGGCAACTTTTTAGACGAACTTGATGGTGTCTGGGAGCTTCTTTTGCTCGTTTTCATTTCTGGTGTTCATCACGAATTCTGAAGGAGTATATGTGTCATGGTGTTCGGAGGCGACTTGGTGGAGATATCGTAGTTGGTCGGAGTTGCTCCGATTGTCAGTGCATGTGCACGACATTGAGGAATATCAGTGTGCAAGGTTGTGGTTGGAAGATGGAATCCCGATTTTGGTCTCGGGAAGAAAGAGTTTGGGTCTCGGGTTGCTTCTCGTGTTTTTGGCTTGTTCGACTCGAAGTCAGGGCTGACTTGAGCATCTGGTTGATGTGGCTCAGGTTTTTCCAGTGTTTTGCTCGGGTTTGATGTTGATAGGATTTCCAGATTTTAAATTTGCAAGTACTTGAATGAAATTGTAAATTTAAAATACAATGGTGACCAGGATTTTTTTTATGTAAAGAAGGATTAAGTAATTTAGTGATAAGTTTTAATTTAATAAAATAAAAGTAATAACTTTAATTAAGTTTTTAATTATGAATTTTATCATATTTAAACATATAAAACAATTTGGATACCAAATTGTAATGAGATGTTGGAATAATTAAGTTTTCAAAATGGTGAGTTTTATTTAATTTTATTTAAACAAGCTAATTAAAGTTTTTCCAAGATTTAAAAGTTAAAATTTAAATGTTTAATAGATTTTGACTAAATAAATCATATATCTTAAATTTTAAGAATTGATTTCTAAATGTTTCTAATGATGTTAAATGAGGTAATTAAGTAAAAGATAATTAAAGAATTCATTTGTAATTAATTAGAATTATGAATGATTAAAGTTTAATAATTTGGACAATTAATTTAAAGGTTAATCATAAAATTAATTAAAGATTAATTAATTAATGGGATTAATTAATGAATGATTAATAAATGTAATTAATGTAAGGATCATTAATTATTAATTAGAGGTTTATTAATTAAGTAATTAATTTGTAATTAATATCGGTTAATTAAAGCATAACTACTTAAGGAAGTAATTAAGAATTAATTACTTGGTTTAATTAATTAAAGAGAATTACTTGATGATAGGATAAGTATCATCACTTAACGTAATTCATGAAGTATAATTACTTAGTGAAGTAATTATTGGATTATTATTGGATGTAATTAAAAAGGAAATTACTTGATGAAAGTAATTAAAGAATAATTACTTAGTAGAAGTAATTAAGGTTAAATTACCCAGTGTAATTAATTAAAGGGTTGATTATTAAAGAAATTGATTAAAGATTAGTTAATTATCGAGTGTGATTAATTAAGGGTTAATTAATCAATGTAAGTGTTTATAAGATAATTAATTAATTAAGGATCAATTTAATTTATACGAACAGGTGAAGGTTAATTAATTTGTGTAATTAATTAAGAGTTAATTACTTATTGTAATTAAAGAATAATTAATCAGCGGTGAATGATTAAGATGGATAATTAGAAAATAATTAATTAAGTTGCTGTAATTAATTAAGGATTAAGCAAGCATGATTTATAGTGATGGAAGGAATTGATTTAATTTATTTTAAATTAATTAAAGATAGTGTGATTAAATCTTTGCTTATGAATGGCTGAATGTAATTGAATGCTTTGGATTGTTGTTATACTTGGTGGATGATTGTGATGCAATATGATAGACTATTGGTATAAATGGAATTGTTTAAAGCTTAAACAGCTTTGTTTTAAGATGATTTTGAATTCGAAGAGACCGGGATCAAGTATCAGTAATACCCGAAACCACTTCGATTTGTAATCTATAATAATTCCATACAGATTTGATATGTGAAATCAATAGACTGGAATGGGATGATTTAAGTGAACTGGACCATTTTAATCTAAGTTTGGTACTCAGGAATTGATGTGGGTAATAAGTGTTGTCTATACTAAACCTGTGAATTTGTAAGTTGATACGAGTTACACCGGGTTTTATGTAAGTTTTTTTGCTGTATTATTCCATGATTGGATGGATTTACTCATGCCAGTTTTCAGCCAGACCTGGGTGTTACTTTGATGTAATACTCGGGTCAGACTGTGTATTACAGATTTTCAGGTAAGGATGTTTTGGAGCTCAGGAGACGAGCTGGATGGCAGGGACGTATGGAGTGTTTCCGCTATGTTATATTGTTATGGACAAGTTATATTTAACCGTTCAGTGTTTGTGTAAATGTTATAACTCTGGTGTATTTAAATTAATTGACTGATAGTTTTCTCTGTGTAAAAAATATTATATGATATTATATTTTATCCGCTGCGAATGTGAGATTCTGATTTTGGCTATCTATTTCTTCTTCTTCTTTCTCTTTTCTTCTTTCCTAACAATCTGGAATTTTCGGGATCGAAAATTCTAGGTCGTTACATTTGGTATCAGAGCAGAAGGTTAAGCGAGAACCTTGGCTCTACTGGGTTTACTCATTAAGGATAGGGTCAATGGTACCCTAGGATGAGTTGAGTGTGTGTGTGTGTGTGTATATATATATATATATGAGAGCGTACTTGTTATTTTCTCATCTAAAGATTTTAAATGATTTTATATAAGAATATATTTTGATATATAAAGCAATATATTTTTCTAATAAATATTAAGGTAATTGTTTGCTAAATTATTGGAATTAAATTAAGTGGTAATAGAAATACAACCAAATTGAAATTAGATAAAGAAAAGACTAAAACGAATTCAAACTAAAATTAAAACCTTGAATTTGGAAAAGAGTTTCAGAAAAGATAATAATGGATTGGTTTCCTTGGTTACTATCATTGTTGTGTTTAATAATAAAATGTGTATTAATGAGTAAGCAAAATGAAATATTTTAGGGAAGTAAAACAATTAGGCTGTAACGACCTGCTATGTTGGACTATTCGCATCCGCACATGTCGGACTTGAATAATTCAAAATACCGAATTTTTAATTTAAATTTTGGCAAAACTGAACATATACAGTAAATAAATAATCACAGATCACAGACACAGAGTAATAAATGCAACGGAAACAAAAGATAGTAGTTAATGAAGCTACTATATATATAACAGAGTTAAATAAGTTACAACAGAAGTCTCGAATACAATAGTCAAATACAAGAATCAGAATATATCACTAGAATCAACTGAATATCTGAAAGCTGAATAGATAGCCGGATCTCCAAGAGAAGCTCCAACTCCAAAGGTAAGTCTCGAATGCTGGTACACTCAGTCTGACCCGAGCGTAAAGCAAAATACAAAACACTCGAGTCAGGATTAACATTCTTATATCAATAAATCCAACTCAAGTGAAATGACAACTGAAATACAAATAACTCAAAGGATGTTGGAATAACCATCCTCTAAGGATCCATTAAACTATCTGTTATGTAGTAGTGTACGCTAAGTAGATAATGTCTATCAGTAATATAAATATCAAAATAGTTTAAGGCGTTACCATTATCCCCCTTAACACATTTTATATAAGTGTCATAGACTATACAACACTGTAAACTCCGCCATAAAATAATGGGATATCAGGGAGTACTCCATAGGTATAACACAAAACAAATTCGTAGTGGTCGCGTAGGGATACAAGTATGACAAGGTACACGAGGCAATACCCAAGGTAGTGAAACTACCGTTTGCCTGATTCGGACTGGTGAAAATGCATCGACGCAACGATCGCAACACCGCAAAACAACACTGCCAAAACTTCGAGGGTGCACCAATCAATAACAAGTAATGAGTAGTTTATGAAGAAGTGTGTTCGCTCAAGGTGGCTAACCCCATTTGGCCCGGCACGGCTCCTGTTTTAGTCATTTTCAATTTGATACAAGTGTCAAGGCTATCCATTATCGTTCTCTTTCTTCAGTCATCACGTACATCATTCCAACCACTTCATTCTGGATCACACTCCGCGTATAGTTATTAAAGTGGTTTACGGTTTAGACAGAGAGTATGTCCATAACCGATTTTGGTTTCTTTAATAACTTTCGTAATTATTACACCGATTGGTTGTTTATATATTTCAAAACCCAAATCAATTTCAATTTTAATTAGAATTTGTAAATCAACATTTCACTTGTATTTCTATATCAATTTCCATAATTTACATTTCAAAACTTTCAAATTACTGTTTCAAAATCTTATAATTCAATTTCAATTTTTATTTAAAACAATTCAAATATTGATTCAAGTTCGTACATAAACTTCATTCCATAATCATTTAAATTAATTTAATTTAACATTCAAATCAATTTAAATTCATTGATCTACTTCATTAAATATTCGTTAAGTTAATTCATCAATTCAAAACAATTTCTATTTAATTTCCAATTCATTAAATCAATTTAAGTTTCCTTCATTATATCAAAACTTACAAATTGAATTAAATTAAATTCGTCAATAAATTATTTGAATTATAAGTCTTGCATTAATTTCAATAAATCACGTTCTAATTCTTGTTAAAGAAATTCAATTTTCACTTATTTATTTACTTAGTTACAAATTCCAAAACTCAATTAATAAAGAAACTTAGCTTTACTTATTCAAAAAGTTTAATTTCACTTAATAAAGAATTCAATTCAATTTAATTATTAAATAATTCAATCTCATTCAATTATCAAATAATTTCAAAACTTAATTCTTACTAATTTCAAAACTTAATTATTAATAATTTCAAAACTTAGTTATTAATAATTCCAAAACTTAATTATTAATAATTACAAATTTTATTATTAAATAATTAATTTTTAAACAACGTTCTTTCATCAATTACTACGTTAATATTTTGTTTCAGATTTCAAATATTACCATTTTCCTTCATTAAAATTTCAAACTCCAATTTCACTTCAAAACCTTATTGTTTATTCAAATAACTTCTTTATCTAAATTTTAAATCAAATTATTGACCAATCGGGTTTTATTCAATTTTCTATCCTAAGTCAAAGTTAACTTTGGGTATTTATCATTTCAACCCGATTCCATTCAATTCAAAAATCAAAGCATAGCAAAGGGAACTTGCAGTGTGATAACTGGGATGGTGTCAAAGTAAATAAACAAACAATAACAACAATCAACAAAATCCAATAATTAATTTTAATAATCCCGAAATAATCGTATTAATTCACATTGTTGTTTGTGCGAATTAATATAATTATTTCTATAATCTATACTATCATTTCATGTAGATTAAGATTATTACATTAATATTTATAAGGTTTTTCACTTGTCATTTATTTTTTAATTTTTATACTACAACAATGTACAATATACATTCAATGGTTCAAAGTGTACTTAACCAAATTCTACGTGTCAATCAATTTAACAATTAAAAGGGTCAAATTTAACTAATCAATATTCGACATATAAATCCATTTTAAATTGTTAACTATCCTATATCAAATCAATTGCATACTACTTATCACTTAACATTAACAATTTAACGTCCAATATAAACATCAAACAATCAATCAATTATCAGTCAAACTGTATTATCATCGCATAAATAATAGATAATGTATCAGATGTCAAAAGTGAACTGATACAGGTAATAACATACATATAACAGTGTAAATAACTAACGGCCGCATATTTCAATTATCGTTTCAATTGAAATCAAATTTAATAAATAAAAGAACATTAATCGTGAGTTATTGCTCACCTTCGAGGCTAGAGAGATTTGACAAAGGAATGAGCTACGAATTCCCAAGGCAACACTAGATAGATACGATTCGATGGAGAAAACAGGCCCGTCGGGCAAAGCTGAAAACAGAAATCGATGGAATCAAATTAGAACCGGATAGATAAAGATAATTCGTATAAGCGAATTCGTTAAAAGTCAATATCCATCTAAAGAACATATATATAAATCAAAATATATATTTTATTTTCAATGCCTCATATATTCGACCAACACCAAAAGTTTTAAACTGATAAAATATCAACACTATATAAAAAAAATTTAAAACAACATTTATTACAAAATTTAACATTTATGAAATCACTTAAATCCAAAATAGTATATAAACAAATATGCCACATTAAATATAACAGTTCACACATATACTTTTTATACAAAACAGATAAAACATGACAAAACTATTATGATTTACAAAAGGCTCAACACTTCATAAATCTATAGGCTAATATATACAATACAACAACTAATATAAACTTGATATATGTTTATATATAGAACTGCAACATATATAACAGACATAGTATATCTAACTTTTTTATATATATAAAGATACATACATATTATTTTATTAAAACTATCTTTCAGTACAGTATAGTTTAAGTAGTGGTTTGACATATTATATATAAGCATTTTATATTTTAAGATCAGTGTCCATCCAAAACAATATACTTATATACTTTAGTATATAAAACTGTAATGACATCTACGTCACTGTTATATATATAATAATACTTTTAACCTATTATAAATATAAGCCAGTAAAACAATATTTATTATAAACAATACAAACTTATATAACTGTCTGTATAAACATATATATAGTTAATATATAATTGGCTCATCATAACTTATATAATAAATTCTACAACCGATACTTATATAAATAGATAACCATAACAAATTGTTATAACCTTATAGCAATAAATCATATATATAGACAATATACAAATGCAGATGGAAAGAAGACTGTATGCACGCAAAATGTGTATGCGAACACATGAAAAATATGCAGACCTATATATTTTAAACAAATTTAAGTAAGCACATCTTCTGATACAACCATTATGTAATCACCTACATCATTACTACTGTATATGAGACTGAATAGAATTATCATTCACATAATATATATACATATCTTAAAATTTGTATACTTTACATAAACATAACCTTTTACTTACATAAACTAATATAATAACTACGTAATATTATAAACTTGAGTGACATACTGTCAACAGAATCAATAACTCAAACATATACTAATATATCTTATTAAACAAATGCAGGCACAACAATATGACATGTAACGTGTAACTTGACTATATACGTACATTTTTAATAGAGGCAATCATTCACTGGAACAACGCAGGGCAAGCACATAAAGAGGTGAATTACAGCTGTTAGGTGATCGCCAACATGGACAGGCTCGGACATGGTTGATGGAGCTTTTGGGTTTCGGTTTTGGTCAGGGTGCGTGGCCGGTTCATGGCGGTGCGCGAGCATAGGCGAGAGGAGGAATTGAGATGGAGGTCTCGGCACTAGCAGGGAGGGGGTCGGGAAGTCGGTGGCCAGAGGCGGTTCATGGTGGGTAGCGGTGCGGGTCGGTGGTATGGGCTGGCTTCGCGGTTTCGGGTTGTTGGCCTCGGCTGTCATTTGGGACGCAAGCGGCTAAGGGGAGGCTATGGAAGGTTGCAGTGCTGGTTGTCGAGGCGGAAGGGAGGCCGAAGTTCAGCTATAATAGCCAGGAGATGCGTCGCTCGCACGGCAGCGGCCTTGGACGGTGGGGTACGTGGTCAGTTGTTGGAGGTTGCCGTGCATGGTGAATTTTGCTGTTAGGGGAACGGTGAACGGCAGGAGTGGAAACGTGGAGATGAACGTTTAGGAAGGCTTCAAGGGGAAAAAAATAGTAAGGCATAACTTGGCTACAGGGAAGAGAAGATGTGGAGTTAAAAATGAAAGAAGCAGTGAGGAATAACTTGGCTACAGATAGAAAAATGAAAAGTGTGCAGTCTTTCACGTTACAATCAAATACACTGATGCATAATAATTTATTTAATTGTTTCCCGAAGCACAAGGAAAGAAAATGAGCTGGAAACAGCATATCATAAATTGATACCGAGAAAAGAAAAGGACAGGGTTGAATTCAAGAAACTATTGAAAGCTGATGGCTATTGGTTTACAGGGTGGAAGAAGGATGGTCGCGAAAAAATAACAACGCGAAACAATAGACTCGAACGGGTACCGATACGGCTGACCGTTTACAAATTTCACCGCGTACCATTCTCCGAAATGCATAAATGAATGTGCTGTGCAGATCGGCACGACGAGATGATCAAAACGATATACCGATATAAGTGGTATGATTGAATTATAAAAATTCGAAATTTTCTACTGGCGGAAAATGCAACAAAAATATAGAAAAATAAGATCGCCGGAGCTAAAAAAGTCTGAATTTGGAAAAACGAAAAATCACGTCTTGCTCAGAAGATGATTTAGAATTTTTCTATGTAAAAATATTCAGGTTTTGAAAACGTTTTATTTTCATCGATTTTTAACCGATTAAATTGAAATAAATTTACGCACGAAAATAAACTTCATATTTTCGGATGAAAATTTACCAATTGCTATGTTTAACTAGACGCATTCCAAATATCAAATTTATGTTTCAAAATTTTATCGTTTAAAATTTCAAAAAATTTCAATTAAACAAATAAAATTATTAAAAATTCACGGGTCGTTACATTCTCCCCCACTCAAAACTTTTCGTCCTCGAAAAGGTAGAAGGTAGGAGAATAGAAACAACTAGAAAGGAAATAGATTTGAATTACAAAATAAACAATTAATTTAGATATATGAATTTAAATTCAAATTAATTTATATTCAACAATTGACTTTAAACTCAACGAATTTCCTTAACGTGGTTTATTTCCAATTTATCATTGTTTGTTACAAAATTTATTTCAAACAACAATTTATTTTACTAATCCATTTATTATTCAACTAACCTAGTATTCAATTTATATCTATTAACCATTTTATAATTAAACTTTAAGTGTATAACATTTTTATATGCACTCAAATTTTATTTATGAAATCGTTTTATATTGTATATTATCCAATTATCCTAAATTAACAATTTCTAAAATCAAAAATTGAATAGTCCATTATTATAATCATATTTTATTCAACAAATTTAACCCCCTTTTTATTCCAAATTATTATTAAATTTATTCCACTTAATATATCTTATTACATATATTATGTATATTTATTCTTATTATAACTACTCAAATTTTATTTAAAAATTCCTTTGATATCATTTTCTACTGCATAATATTCAATTACATAGTCAACTTTTTGAGCAATTTAGGTAAGTTATATTGAATGCAATTTAGTATTATACAAGTAAATTTCTAATTCAATTCTCTCAAGTTTTAAATATTAATTCAAAATTTTTATTCGTTTATAATTGAAATCATCTTTTACTCAAATTTTAAGAATTAAATTTCCGATTAACTTCAAACAATTTAGAGATAATTATACCATATATATCCAAGTCAATCTAAATCAAATACATATATATATATATATATATATATATATTATATCAAGTCATACTTTAGAAATTCAAATCAAATTCATTTCAAAACAAGAGTATAGCAGCCACTGATGGTCTCTCCTCTTCGAAACTCGAAAATAAATGTCGATGATGCGGCCGTCATCACCGAAATTATTTTCCAGCAACAATGAAAAGAGCACTGATTTTAAACATTTGAAATCTTTGAAACCATTTCTATTCAAAATATTTTAAATAGTATACATTTTAAACTTTAAAACCATAGTTCGAAATTATAGGATATTAAATTCTCAAATTCTAATTTAAATTCACTTCAAATTCCAAATTAAATTATAACTAAGTTTATAAATTCATTATTATATTATGCAATAGTCAATGGTTTACAAAACAATAAATGAAAATCAAATATTATCATTTCTGACAACAAATTCATTAACAATTTAATTTCAGAAAACTTATATTTATATATAATATAATCATACCAAACTATTTTGTTTATCAGATTTGAAACAATATTGTGTCAGCTTGCTCTGTTCAAGTGTTTTGGAAATCCTATCGATAACGTTGATAAGACGAATCGATCGAAAACCCAATCAACATCAACAACTCAAATAACACAATATATATATATATATATAACATTTTTAATATTAATTTACAATATCCTTCCTCGCCCGACGATTCAAGAATGGACTTCAAAGCAAGGATAGAGATTCAAATTTGATGGACTCAAATCAAAGAGAATTTTGATTCAGAGATAGGTTCGAAACAAAGATAAGATGTTTCAATAACAGAATCGAGAGATGGATAAGCTTATTTAATTCACGGGCAACGTTAACCGGGTCGACCGTGATTTCAAGAATAAGATCGATGCAGAATTCCGAGGTAAATCAACATTCGATCTCGAGAAATAGAATTCAGACATAGCAAGAAATAGATAGCATTGCAAACCAAGGATACAGAAATCTTCGGTAAATCGATGCCTATTGTAAAGGAGTTTCACCCGTTTACAAATAATTCGAAGATTGGCTAGACCGCTGACCTATTATAGATATCATTCAAAGTGGAGTTATGGGAGCTCCAGAATTGAAAGAAGACGAATAGTGAGGGATACGAATGAATTTTGGAACTGCAGGGAACGTTACAAAATTCAAAGGAATTGAGTCAAAAGGAAGAGATTGAAACTTGAATGACAGTGATTCTGTAAATACATTTACCATATATGCTAAGTTTTGCCTAGAGCTACCAAAGCTCTGATACCAACTGTAACGACCCGCTATTTTGGACTATTCACATTCGCACATGTCGGACTTGAATAATTCAAAATACCGAATTTTTACTTTAAATTTTGGCAAAACTGAACATATACAGTAAATAAATAATCACAGATCACAGATATAGAGTAATAAATGCAGTGGAAAAAAAGATAGTAGTTCGTGAAGCTACTATGTATATAACAGAGTTAAATAAGTTACAACAGAAGTCTCGAATACAATAGTCAAATAAAAGAATCATAATACTCGAGTCAGGATTAACATTCTTATATCAATAAATCCAACTCAAGTGAAATGACAACTGAAATACAAATAACTCAAAGGACGTTGGAATAACCATCCTCTAGAGATCCGTTAAACTATCTACTATGTAGTAGTGTATGCTAAGTAGATAATGTCTATTAGTAATATAAATATCAAAATAGTTTTAAGGTGTTACCATTATCCCCCTTAACACATTTTATATAAGTGTCATAGACTATACAGCACTGTAAACTCCACCGTAAACTAGTGGGATATCAGAGAGTACTCCATAGGTATAACACAAAACAAATTCGTAGTGGTCGCGTATATAGGGATACAAGTATGACAAGGCACATGAGGCAATACCCAAAGTAGTGAAACTACCGTTTGCCTGATCCGGACTAGTGAAAACGCATCGCCGCAACGATCGCAACACCGCGAAACAACACTCCCAAAATTTCGAGGGTGCACCAATCAATAAAAAGCAATGAGTAGTTTACGAAGAAGTGTGTTCGCTCGAGGTGGCTAACCCCATTTGGCCCGACACGGCTCCTGTTTTAGTCATTTTCAATTTGACACAAGTGTCAAGGCTATCTATTATCGTTCTCTTTCTTCAGTCATCACGTACATCATTCCAACCACTTCATTCTGGATCACACTCCGCGTATAGTTATTAAATTGGTTTTTGGACAGAGAGTATGTCCATAACCAATTCCGGTTTCTTTAATAACTTTCGTAATTATTACATCGATTGGTTGCTTATATATTTCAAAACCCAAATCAATTTCAATTTCAATTAGAATTTGTAAATCAACATTTCATTTGTCTTTCTATATCAATTTCCATAATTTACGTTTCAAAACTTCCAAATTATTGTTTCAAAATCTTATAATTCAATTTCAATTTTTATTTAAAACAATTCAAATATTGATTCAAGTTCGTATATAAACTTCATTCCATAATCATTTAAATTAATTTAATTTAATATTCAAATCAATCTAAATTCATTGATCGACTTCATTAAATATTTGTTAAGTTAATTTATCAATTCAAAACAATTTCTATTTAATTTCCAATTCATTAAATCAATTTAAGTTTCCTTCATTATATCAAAACTTACAAATTGAATTAATTTAAATTCGTCAATCAATTCTTTAAATTACAAGTCTTGCATTAATTTCGATAAATCACATCCTATTTCTTGTTAAAGAAATTCAATTTCACTTATTTATTTCTAGTTACAAATTCCAAAACTCAATTAATAAAGAAACTTAGTTTCACTTATTCAAAAAGTTTAATTTCACTTAATAAAGAATTCAATTCAATTTAATTATTAAATAATTCAATCTCATTCAATTATCAAATAATTTCAAAACTTAATTCTTACTAATTTCAAAACTTAATTATTAATAATTTCAAAACTTAATTATTAATAATTCCAAAACTTAATTATTAATAATTCAAAAACTTAATTATTAATAATTCCAAATTTTATTATTAAATAATTAATTTTTAAACAACGTTCTTTCATCAATTACTACGTTAATATTTTGTTTTAGATTTCAAATATTAACATTTTCCTTCATTAAAATTTCAAACTCCAATTTCACTTCAAAACCTTATTGTTTATTCAAATAAAATCTTTATTTAAATTTTAAATCAAATTATTGACCAATCGGGTTTTATTTAATTTTCTATCCTAAGTCAAAGTTATCTTTGGGTATTTATCATTTCAACCCAATTCCATTCAATTCAAAAATCAAATTATAGCAAATGGAACTTGCAGTGTGATAACTAGGATGGTGTCAAAGTAAATAAACATGCAATAACAATAATCAATAAAATCCAATAATTAATTCGAACAATCCCGAAATACTCGTATTAATTCACATTGTTGTAATTTGTGCAAATTAATATAATTATTTCTAGAATCTACACTATCATTTCATGTAGATTAAGATTATTACAATAATATTTATACATTTTTTCACTTGTCATTTATTTTTCAATTTTTATACTACAACAATTATACAATATACATTCAATGGTTCAAAGTGTACTTAACCAAATTCTACGTGTCAATCAATTTAACAATTAAAATGGTCAAATTTAACTAATCAATATTCAACATATAAATCCATTTTAAATTGTTAACTATCCTATATCAAATCAATTGCATACTATTTATCACTTAACATTAACAATTTAACATCCAATATAAACATCAGACAATCAATCAATTATCAGCCAAACAGTATTATCATCGCATAAATAACAGATAATGGTGTCAGATGTCACAGGTGAACTGATATAGGTAATAACATACATATAACAGTGTAAATAACTAACAGCCGCATATTTCAATTATCGTTTCAATTGAAATCTAATTTAATAAATAAAAAACATTAATCGTGAGTGATTGCTCACCTTTCGAGGCTAGAGAGATTTGATAAAGGAATGAGCTACGAATTCCCAAGGCAACGCTAAATAGATACGATTCGATGGAGAAAACAGGCCCGTCGGACAAAGCTAATAACGGAAATCGACGGAATCAAATTAGAACCGGATAGATAAAGATAATTGGTATAAGCGAATTCATTAAAAGTCAATATCCATTTAAAGCACACATACATAAATCAAAATAAATATTTTATTTTCAATGCCTCATATATTCGATCAACACCAAAAGTTTTAAACTGATAAAATATCGACACTATATATTAGTGGTACGATTGAATTATAAAAATTTAAAATTTTCTACTGACGGAAAATGAAACAAAAACATAGAAAAATAAGATCGACGGAGCTAAAGAATTCAAATTTGGAAAAACGAAAAATGACATCTTGCTTAGAAGATGATTTAGAATTTTTCTATGTAAAAATATTCAGGTTTTGAAAAACGTTTTATTTTCATCGATTTTTAACTGATTAAATTGAAATAAATTTATGCACGAAAATAAACTTCATATTTTCGGATGAAAATATATCAATTGCTATGTTTAACTAGACGCATTCCAAATATCAAATTTATATTTCAAATTTTTATCATTTAAACTTTCATAAAATTTCAATTAAATAAATAAAATTATTGAAAATTCACGGGTCGTTACATAGACAAGTATGACTTATAAATTGGAATTGAAGATGATCTAAATTTTGAAGTTTTAAATCTAGGTCTAGGATTTGAAAATTGTTTCAAAGTGATAAAGATATGTTACTAATATATTTGAATGAAAGGGTCCTATTTAAAACAAGAGTTGCTTGAAATTTTAAAGAAATTTGTTTTAAATTTAAAACCAAAGGTGGTTTAAAATAATATGTGTATATGAGGAATATACATAATATCAATGATGGTTTGAAATAAATTCTAAATGTTGAATTTTAAATTCTTATTTGGAATGAGATGAGAAAACCCAAAGTGATATAAATTTTTAACTTATAGGTGGAATTTTGAAATTTGAAGTGGGAACTCAAATTTAAGTAAGGTTAACGGGATTTAAATTGAATATACTTAGAAGAAGTTAAATAAGTTTGAATAAACAACATGATTCGGAAATTTTTAGATAAAATTGGGATTTAACGTGGGAAGTTAAATGGTTAATTTGAATTCGGAGTTTGTGTGATCTCAAAATGGGTTTGAGATCTAGAAATTGGAAATGGATGGATGTTTTAAAATAATTAGGATGATACCATCCTGTTGTTATTAATAATCTGAAATTAGATCTGTTTAAATGAATGAAGAAATGAGGTATGGTAATATATCCATTATTAAGATAAAATGGAATCATTTTGGACTTAAGATTTGAATGTTTAAGATAAAAATTCAAAGGTTTGGTTTCAAAATTAAAATTTGGTGATAAATTGAATTTCAAAGATTTAGCTGTTTAAAAGGGATTTGTATTATTATTTGAACTTTGAAATGGGTTAAAAATGAAATTTGGATTCAGAATTAAATGGTTTGAAGATAGGGGTTAATTTGATTTAAAGGATTCAATCAACAAATAAAAATTTAACTTAAATTTATATAAATCGGGATGGTTTAAATTTGAAATTTGAATTGAATTAGTCTAATCGAATTTGATTTGAATTAATTGGGATTGTGGCGGAAGATGGATAAGTTTAAAAACTCAAATGGAAGATTTGAATTGGATTAATTTGGAATGAATTGAAGTTGAATGAGTTCGAATTCAAATAGGAAGTTGATTTGAATTTGGGATGAGAATGGAAGTTAACTTAATTTGAATTGAAATTGAAAGTTAATTGGAAATTGGCAATTGATGGGAATTGGGATCAATTCAAATTGAAATTAAATCAATTTAAATTTGAAATTTAAATTGAATTGATGGAATAGAGATTGAGAATGGAACAGTTTGGCTCTGGACTATTTTCAAAATAAATTGTTTTAATACAAATTTATTTTTTCCAAGCTATTTATTGTATATACAACCTTTCTTATTAAACCCAAAACTATCTTATACTTATTTTATAACTACTTTTGGAATTATTTAACTATTTTGTAACTGTTTTATAAACTAATTACTATTTTTCAACTATTTTACAAATTAATTACTATTTTACAACTATTTTGCAATTATCTAACTATTTTATGACTATTTGACTATTTTACAATTACTTAACTATTTTACAGCTATTTTATAAACTAATAATTATTTTTCAACTACTTATCTATTTTTAAATTCTTCAAGCTATTTTCTAAATTTAAGCTGGACAGAGTTCAAACTGTTTATGATAAAATATCCATTTGAGATAAGAATTGAGGTGATAATCCAAATAAAGATTTTAGCAATTGAGAGCAAGTGAATGAAAATCCAAATGAATGTGAATAGAAAAGAGAAATTGATTTGGCCAATAATCAATGAAGTTAAATACGTAGGATGTACGTATATTATTCTATTCGCATAGTGATTTGATCCAGATTCGAGCATAGAATTTCGAGATAGTTATATTGATCCAATTGGAATTTTTTTTGCTCGATTTTCGATGGCGAACCTGGATATTGATTGTTGACTAGTTCTGGGTATTCTCTATCATAGTTATGGCTATGCAAGGAGAATGACGGTTTCTGATCAAGAAACCAGATCTGAGTCCGCACTAGGAAGTCGGGTGGACGATGCTAGTTCGGAAGTTAAATTATGTGATCGAGTGAGCGATCAGATTGATATAGCGTATGAATGTTATGTGTACATCGTATGGGTTTGAATGAATTGATATTGAAAATTTGTGGATAAGAATTGTAAAATGGCTTTGAAATGAAAAAGTGTATTTTGTGAAATTTACGATGAAATAAAGTGGAAATTGGATATTTCTATGGTAGACTGAAAATATAGTTAATAACTTTATAAAAGAGTAATCAAATTTGAATATTTGATTTGGAATAAACAAAGTTATATAACTTTGTTATATAAGATAAATCTCCCCTGGTTGAGTCTATAGCCAGAAGAAAAGGGCTTTGAAAATATTTGAAGTATAAAAGGGGTTTCATACAACTTTGAAGTAATCCAAAGATTTTTAAAGTTATATATATATATATATATATATAAAGGATCTTATGAGAATGATTTTGAGAAAAGGTTTTTGGAACATTTGGATTTGGAAAGGCTTTTTGATTTTTGGGTAAAATCAATGTTGGAGTTTGAAAAGACTAATTTGAGAATTATCGATTTTTGGATAATCGATATTGAGAAAGGAGATTTATATGGGATTCATACTAGTGTATGATTTGGAAGATACAATATGTGTATAATATAAAGTGTTTTGAAAATGGCTCTGGAGAAAAAGGCGCTCCCTTGGAATGAACTTCTCAGGAGTGCCACCGGGTTGTACTACCATGAACCCTAAGGAGAGGTTCTAAAGTTGATCTTGTGAGGAGTCTAGACAAAACTAGTTCCTGAGGATTTTGTGTAGTGTGTAGTGAAAATCGAGTGCGCTGATGCCTATAGAGGCATTTGGGTTATGTTGTGACGACAGTGTAACTCGATGTCACTGCGATCTACTGCAGACCATAGCGAAAGTCGTATGTGCCGTTGAGAGCCAACAGTCTATGTTTGATTTTATATCGATAGACTGCGACCTATGGTGAAATAGCGAAAGTCGTGTGTGCTGCTGAGAGCCAACAGTCTATGTTTGAATATCAATCGGTAGACTGCGACCTATGGTGACATAGCGAAAGTCATGTGTGCCGGTGAGAGCCAACAGTCTATGTTTGATTTTACATCGGTAGACTGCGACCTATGTGGGAGTGGAGAAGTTTCATTCTTTTGGCAGCGATATTCGAGGGCGTCGAGGCCTACAGTTATATGGGTTTTTACTGTGACAGCAACGTAACCCCGGTTATAGCTGTGATCTATAGTGGGTTCAATGGCGTAATCGAGGGGCACGGATGCCTACAGTTGTCTATGAATTTTGCCGAGACGGCAACGTAACCATCGGGTTAACTGTGACCATGGATGGGGGTGATGATTTCCAGAGCATTCTCACCAAAGATATTTCATCTATTTTCAAAACGTTTTCTATATTTTCACAAGGTTTTCAATAAAATTTATTTTTCCAAGTATTTTCACTGGATGTTGAAGTACGGTCCGCTAAGTACTTATAGATTTTCAGTCTTACGCTTGTTCAACGTATGACCGAATTTCTGTGAGAAGAGGGACGGACTTGTTGAAACGTCGAGTTATAAAAGTATTTTTGTAAAAGTATTTTTTCAATATTATATATATTTTAAAGTATTTTAAAATGTCAAAAGTGATTTAACTAATATTAAGTATTTTAATAAATTCTAGCTTCGTTTCTTTTCGAGGACAAAAAGATTCTAAAGAGGGAGGAGTGTGATAACTCGGGTTTTGGACATCTGATAAATGGGTAATTAACTGTTTTAATCAATTGAATAGACAAAATTCTGATAATAAAAGTTATGTTTTCAAATTTTAATACACACACACACACATGTATATATTGTGATTTGAAATTGTGTTTTAAAATTCAATTTAGTAATTTTCAAAACTAATGTTAAAAATGTTTTCCATTTAAAAATGTATATATATAGAGAGAGAGAATGGAAAAATATTGTTTTGAATTTAATAAAGTGTTTTTAAAATTCAAATATATATATAGTTTGTAATTTGGAAATTACAATTTAACATAATACTTTATAAGTGATATTTGGAATTTAAATTTTAACTACAAGGATAATTTCTTATTTATTTAAAAGATATATTTTAAGCTTGAATTTAAAATAATATTTAAATTAGAAGTTCATTTTTTTAATATTATTTCATATTTAAAATTCAAGCATAAGGCAAATTTGGTTTGAAAATTTTATATAAAGTTAAAATAAATTCTCAAGCACATAAATATATAATACATTTAGTTTGATCAAAGCATAAGTTATTTATAAATAATTGTTTACATGAAGTCACTTTTGTATATTTATTGAAATCTAAATCTTAAAATTATAAAAAAGATAAATACATTATATACATGTAAATAATATTACATAAATATATATTTGACTTAAATGTATTAATAAAGACAAGTTTAACACTTGTAAGTACATTAAAGTGGGTTAAAGACATTTGTACAACTTTATGTATATGTGTAAGCAAATTGACACACAAGTGGACAAATGGCAACACCTCTTTGAGAATTAAATTTTTTTTTTTTTAAAATATGAAAGAAGAGATTTGTTCTTCTTTTCAGATCAATTCTTCTTTTCATTTTCAACTAAATCTTAGGTAGGAGAAATGAAGGCAAGTTCAACATCAAATTCTTGCAAAATCTTTAACCTGATGCAAGCTAAAATACTACATGATCAGATAACAGTTCAATAATCAAATCAAGCAACTTAAAAATCAAATTCAAAGCCAGTTGATCATCATCAAATCAAGTATTAGGTCAAAATCTTTCCAGGTCCAAAACCTGTCCTCTGTTTCAAAAAAAAATTCAGGTAAGTAACCCAAGATTTGATTTGTTCAAAATCCTGTGACATGCCGTAATTTCTTGGAACAAAGTATGGTATGCATTTGCAAGATTATTTATATGAATTACATGTAGATATATGATTATATGGTGTGTACATGTCTGAAAAAAATGGATACTCTGTTCTGTTATACAAGTTTTCAAAACCTAATGAAAATTTAAATATCTCTTTCCTAATTCATTTTTAAACCTTGATGTATAAATGAAACTTGTTCACGTTAACAAGATAATTGATTTAAAACTATTTCTAGTAAGAATCTGAGGATAGTTTAAATAAAAAGGAAGAAAAACAGTGAAATTCAATTCATATCAAAATTTCGATTCAAAAGAATTCTTGTTTCTTTTATATAATCTTCTTCGTTTTCGAAATATAGGATTTTTAAAAGAAAAACCATGATTTTTAAGATAGTTAATCTTAAGAAATCAAGGGTTAAACGTGATATGGGTTTCGAGTGTTTTCTGGTGATTGAAAAAGTTTAGGGTGGTCGGGGTTCTTGTCGAAGGAAGCTGGGATGTAAGCGAATCAGGGAAGGTTTTTGGGTTTGTTGGTCGACGATGGTTTTTGGGTTCATTCGACGACCATGGTGCATCGGACATTGTCAGAGTAGGTGGAGTGGAAGCGTTAGACTACGACAAGGGTCTGGCCAGGGTAGCGAGATTTTCAGTGGCCAGAACGTGGTCATGCGAGGCAACTTTTTGGATGCATTTGATGGTGTGTGGGAGCTTCTTTTGCTCGTTTTCGTGTCTGGTGTTCATCACGAATTCTGGAGGAGTATACGTGTCATGGTGTTCGGAGGCGACTTGGTGGAGCTATCGAAGTTGGTCGGAGTTGCTCCGACTGTCAGTGCATGTGCACGGCATTGAGGAATATCAGTGTGCAGGGTTATGGATGGAAGCTCGATTTTGGTCTCGGGAAGAAGGAGTTTGGGGCTCAGGTTGGTTCTCGTCTTTTTGGGCTGTTCGACTCGAAGTCAGGGGTGACTCGAGCATCTGGTTGATGTGGCTCGGGTTTCGCCAGTGTTTTGCTCGGGTTTGATGTTGATAGGATTTCCAGATTTAAATTTGCTAGTACTTGAATGAAATTATAAATTTAAAATACAACGGTGACCAGGATTTTTTTATGTAAAGAAGGATTAAGTAATTTAGTGTTAAGTTTTAATTTAATAAAATAAAAGTAATAACTTTAATTAAGTTTTTAATTATGAATTTAATCATATTTAAACATATAAAACAATTTGGATAACAAATTGTAACGAGATGTTGGAATAATTAAGTTTTGAAAATGGTGAGTTTTTTTTAATGTTATTTAAACAAGCTAATTAAAGTTTTCCCAAGATTTAAAGTTAAAATTTAAATGTTTAATAGGTTTTGACATAGATAAATCATATATCTTAAATTTTAAAAATTGATTTCTAAATGTTTCTATTGATGTTAAATGGGTAATTAAGTAAAATATAATTGAAGAATTCATTTTTAATTAATTAGAATTATGAATGATTAAAGTTTAATAATTTGGAAAATTAATTTAAAGGTTAATCATGAAATTAATTAAAGGATTAATTAATTAATGTGATTAACTAATGAATGATAAATAAATGTAATTAATGTAAGGATCATTAATTATTGATTAGAGGTTTATTAATTACGTAATTAATTTGTAATTAATAATGGTTAATTAAAATATAATTACTGAAGGAAGTAACTAAGAATCAATTACTTGGTTTAATTAATTAAAGAGAATTACTTGATGATAGGATAAGTATCATCACTTAATGTAATTAATGAAGTATAATTACTTAGTGAAGTAATTATTGGATTACTACTGGATGTAATTAAAAAGGAAATTACTTGATGAAAGTAATTAAAGAATAATTACTTAGTGGAAGTAATTAAGGATAAATTACCCAGTGTAATTAATTAAAGAGTTGATTGATTAAAGAAATTAATTAAAGATTAGTTAATTATCGAGTGTGATTAATTAAGGGTTAATTAATCAATGTAAGTGATTATAAGATAATTTATTAATTAAGGATCAATTTAATTAATACGAACAGATAAAGGTTAATTAATTTGTGCAATTAACTAAGAGTTAATTACTTATTGTAATTAAAGAATAATTAATCAAGGGTGATTAATCAATATGGATAATTAGAAAATAATTAATTTATTTGTTGTAATTAATTAAGGATTAAGCAAGCAGGATTTATAGTGATGGAAGGAATTAGTTTAATTTATTTTAAATTAATTAAAGATAGTGTGATTAAAATCTTTGCTTATGAATGGCTGAATGTTATTGAATGCTTTGGATTGTTGTTATACTTGGTGAATGATTATGATGCTATATGATAGGGTGTTAGATATGGATTATCTATCTGAAATAGAATTGCTATGTGAATCTGTTACTATGGGTATAAATGGAATTGTTTAAAGCTTAAACAACTTTGTTTAAAGATGATTTTGAATTCGAAGAGACTAGGGTCGGGTATCAGTAATACCCGAAACCACTTCGATTTGTTATCTAAAATAATTCTGTACAGATCTGATATGTGAAATCAATAGAATGGAATGGAATGATTTAAGTGAACCGTGCCATTTTAATCTAAGTTTCGTACTTAGGAATTGATGTGGGTAATAATTGTTGTCTATACCAAACCTGTGAATTTGTAAATTGATACGAGTTACCCTGGGTTTTATGTAAGTTTTTTTGCTGTTGTATTCCATGATTAGATGGATTTACTCACGCTGGTTTCCAGCCTGACCCGGGTGTTAGTTTGATGTAATGTTCGGGTCAGATCGAGTATTACAGGTTTCTAGGTAAGGACGTTTTGGAGCTTAGGAGACGAGCTGGATGGCACGGACGTATGGAGTGTTTCCGCTATGTTATATTGTTATGGACAAGTTACATTTAACTGTTCCGTGTTTATGTAAATGTTGAAACTCTGATGTATTTAAAATGTAATTGAATGATACAGTTTTCTCTGTGTAAAGAATATTATGTGATACTATATTTTATCCGCTGCGAATATGAGATTCTGAGTTTGGTTTTCTATTTCTTCTTCTTCTTTCTCTTTTCTTGTTTCCTAACTATTTGGAATTTTCGAGATCGAAAATTACGGGTCATTGCATATATAATAGGTATATCAGTTTATATATTTGTTATATCCGTTCATATGCATCAGTTATATATGTGTGTGGCTTTCAAAATATATGGAGAGTTTATTTTATATTTGTTTAAATGAAGTATTAATTTAGAATTATAGGTTTTAAGTTGATTTTTATAGAATATATGTATACATAGATAACATATATCTTGTTTCAATCGATCTCTTGTCCATCTCGACTTATCTTTCAATATCAAATTTGCCGTAGCAAATCCCTAGCTTGTCGCTGTTCCGTGCGCGTATCTGTGTCTGTGTTATCTTCTGTCTCTCTAGCCTCGAAAGGTGAGCAATCACTCACAATTAACATTCTTATATTTATTAGGTTTAATTTCATTTGAAACGACAATTGAAATATGCTGCTAAATTGAACTGTTAATTTTATAATTGCTATATATGACATGCTATTATCTGTATCTGTTCACCTGTGAGATATGACACCATATCATGTTGTTTATATTCTATCACTGATGATATATGCCTGTTGTTGATATGTTATATTTTTTCATATGTGTTCTCACTTTGCAGGTTCCTTGTTAGTATAGAATTTCCTATGGGTTGAAATAATACATACCCGAACGATCTTGTGGAATATGAGAAAATCGTTATGGATAGAAATGGTAATCCCAAGCGGTTTTCATTGACATTGAATTTGGCATTGCCAGTTGAAATGATATATACCCGTAGATATTTAAATTGCGGATTGAAATGATTAATATCCATATCACTTGACTATAGGATAGAAAATTTTATACAGACAACGTTGGTCTATATATATTTTGAAATGATTTGCAAAGTTTTAAAAATGTATATATATATATATATAGTTTTATATAAATATTGATTTTAAAATATTATATATAAAAATGTATTTTTATATATGATTGAATTTTTTAATTTTAAAATTTTATGTTTCAAAATTTTAAAATTATAAGTTAGTTTGAAATTATAAACTTTAAGAACCTACTTATAATTTTACTATTTTAAAAATGTATAAATTAGTTTTAATATAAATAGATTTAATAATAAGCTATAATTTAATAAAGTTTAGTTTAACTGGTATATAATATGGTTTTAAGTATTTATTTAAAATTACATTTTAAAAGTAAATTTTACATAATTTTTATAAACTAAGAGTTAGCAAGATAAATAGAAATTGATTTGAAATTTTATTTGTTTAAGAATTATACTTATATAAAACCGATTTGAAACTTATTGAATTTGAAATTTTAATGATATGGTTTTATAACTTGATTTTGAACAAAGGTGATTAAATGAATATTTTTAAATTTAAATAAATCAAAATGAGATATTTGGTTTTATTTAAATTTGTAATCTGAAGTTTTTTAAACGTTATTTGATTGATTAAGTGAATATTCATAGCTAAATAATAGTAAAGTTGAATTTGAGATATAAATGAAAATATCAACTTTAGTTTTGTAAATGTTTGAATATTAAAATTTTGAAATCTATTGTAGTTGAAATGGTTTAATTTATGATTTAAATTTGTACCTGAAATTGATATAAATTGAAAATGGTTTATTGAGATGTTGAACTAAATTGAAATTTGATGAATTGAGATTGAACTAAATTAAATTTTGGAATTTGAGTTGATTTGAATCGATTTGTGAAAGTTGAGGAAACTATTTTTATTATATAAAGTATTTTAAATTATATTTAAAACTATTTTTAATATTTTACTTCATAAATTATGTTAATATAAACAAGTTTTAATTTTAAACTATTTTAATATACTAATTATTTTAAATTAAAAACTATTTTAACTTATAACTATTTTTAATATACTAGCTATTTATTTTATAAACTATTTTATTATATATGCTATTTTATTTATCTAAACTGTTTAGGAGGGAAGTTATGTTTTCAAAATGTTATGTTTTCAAAGTGTTACGATTCCCAAAGTATTATGTTTTCAAAGTGTTATATTTTTAGTGTTATGTTTTCAAAGTGTTATGATTTCCAAAGTGTTAAAATTTCTAAGTTTTATAATTTCGAAAGTGTTATAACTTTGAAAGTGCTATGATTTTTGGAAACAGATATATTTTAAGTGAAAAGGATATCGTAGTGATATGGTTTTGAATACATATGGTATTTTGGTTTTTAAATATGAATTATTTGAAATGAATCACCACAGTGTTATGATAACGTTTGGTTTTTAAAGAAACCCGGATCGGTTATTGTCATACTCTCTTCCAATACCGAAAATCACTTTAACAACCGTGTATGCGGTGGAGATTCCAAAATGAAGTAGGATGATTGGTGACGATTCTATTTGAGGTAAATATGTGGACCCGACTCCCGTGAGTTAGCTTAAGGTGGCTAAAACAGGAGGAACTGATGGGCCAAGTGAGGGAACTCCTCTGATCGGACACATTCTTCGATACCATTCTATAATTTTGTTATTGATTGGGTGCACCCTCATATTTTTATGAGTGTGGATCGAGGTGGGCGATAGCTGAGACTATGCATTACCACCAGCCCAGAAGTGTAATAGGTATATCTACCTTGGCATTGCCTAGTTGTGTCGTGTCACCTACCTTATCGAGCCCACTGTGAGTTTGTTTTGTACCACACCAATGGAGTGCCCTCTAATAAGCCTTCAGTTTACGGAGGAAGTTACGGTACTATATAGACTATAGGAATATATAAATGTGTTAAGGGGGATATGGGTAATGCCTTAACGCTATTTTAATAGTTTACTTTACTATAGACATATTGTGATAGCGTATTGTACTACATAGCAGATAGTTCCATGGATCCTTAGAGAATGTTTATCACAAACATTCTTCGAGTTACTTGTATTTCGGTTGATATTTCACTTGAGTTGGATTTATTGATATAAGAATATTAATCCTGAATCGAGTGTTTTGTGTTTTGCTTTGTGCTCGGGTTAGACTGAGTGTCACAGCATTTGAGACTCACCTTTGGAGTTGGAGCTTCACTTGGAGATCCATTTATCTCTATTCAACTTTAAGTTATTCAATTGACAGTGATATATTCAGATTTTGGTATTTGACTATTGTATTGAGACTTCTATGTATTCTAGATTTCTGTTGCATCTTGTTTTAACTCTATTTATATATATATAGTAGTTTCATGAGCTACTATTCATTTGTTTCCGCTGCTTATTGTTATATTGCTCTGTGTCTGTGATTCTGTGATTGATTTATTTACTGTATATGCTGAGTTTTGCCAAATATAAATTAACAATATGATATTATGAGCAATTAAAGTCCGACATGTGCGAATGCAAGAGGCACAATATACCGGGTCGTTACATTCACTCTTTCATTTCCTACCTCCATATCTTACTTCCCTACTACTTGAAATCCAATCTTTGTAAGATATAAAAGAACGATCTAAGAGAGTGGGGAATACATACTTAGTTATTTATAGCAAAGCATAAATACGTTACTATAACGCTTATCCAAGCCCAACCATATTTTAGATCCATTAGATTATGCTTTAAAAATCTTTTAAGGTTTAAATTCCTTTTATGTACATAAACCATGCTCCGGCACCAACTTGTAACATCCCGCATTGGCACATTTTAAGACCCAAAGTTAACAACTACTGATGCTGCAGTCATCCGTAGTTGTTATTTCTTGGCGACCGAATTCGGCATAGTTATTATGATACGTTGGAATGCATGAATATGAAAAAAATTAAAATCCAACAAAAAGAATTTCCATTTCATAAAATATACAATTTAAGATTTAATTACATAATCCCAAACATTAACCACGTTCAGATCACATATACATGTAAAAAATATGATAAGAGCCACATACGAAGATGTCCTTTTATGATGATCAGAGAACTAATAAAAATGAATTTTACATTTCTTAGTACATCACAGTGGAAAACACAAAATAGCTCCTATATAGCTAACATTACCTCTTGCACGTCTCCGGAAGCTTATTCATCCAAAAACCTGAAAGTCTCCCACTCTTAGACTGTTAGAAACTGGGTTGGCTACAACACAATATTGGATCTTAAGGCTATTCGGACACTAGAAGTGGTAAAATGTGTATTAAATACTTACTTATGAATATAAAACTGTATTTACTCAAATAGCAAACAGAAAGAAGTAATCAGAGAATAAGTAAGTAATAAAGTAAAATGCAATAATGTAAATAACACCCGGATTTTTATACTGGTTCAGATTAACCAATCCTCCGTCCAGTCCTGCACTCTATCGTGTAGAATTCCATTATAATCGCTTGCTTTCCACGGGTGGCAAGAACACCTTTACAATCTTGGTTTCACGGGCTACAAGACACACCCTCTTGATTTCGCAGGCTACAAGAACACCTTCTCCTTATCACTAACAACAAACTATGTCAAGTAGTCGTATCTTTAATATAGATTCTTGCAGATTCGGTACAATGATCCTATAGACCTCCAATGACAATATATCTTTGACTCTTTGAGGAATAGGATGAAATCAGAGAAAGAATGGTGTGCATTAAAGTACAACTCTCTGATATTGTGTGGCTTGCAAATCAGTGAAGAATTGGAGTGAGACAGTATTGATTTGCAAGGAGATTGAAAGAGTATGCAATGGATTTCTTTTGCAAATGTTTAGAGAAGAAGGAGTAAGAGAAAATAAGAATTCTTGATGTTAAAATTCGTTTTCAGATGCCTTTATATAGTGTTTGAAGAGATGTGTCTTTTGGTGAAGAGATGGAGGGAAATGTATCTTTATTTAAAATTTGAAATTCTGAAAAACGGGTACCTTGTCGACAACTCCCTACCCCCCTTGTCGGCAAGGGTGTGTTGGAAAATGAACAGCGACACTAATAAGTGTTGCGAATTTTCAACATTTCAAATTATCTTATATTTATGGATTTTCGTATCGGTTGAGGTCAATGGTTGATGATCTTCAAGTATAATTGCCATGAGATCTTTAACAAGATATTCTAAGGTTCAACCAACTCCTCATCACTTCAAACACCATTATCCTTCAGAATTCTTCTCTAATTGGGTTTTGTTCTTCAATTGCTCCGATTGACCTTCTTCTATAATTCATTTTCTTCCACTGTATTCTTGTTTATCTCTGTAAATGACTCCATAGTATATCTGATATGACTGCATAACTCGAAAATATGTTAATAGTAATATTTATGCTTGTTGTCATCAAATTCAATACCTAGTGTAACGATCCTGAATTTTGAACAATTTAAAAATGAAGATATTTAATTAATTTTAAATATTTGAGATAATTTTAAATTGAATTTCAATAAAACTATGAAGTTGGCGATTAAATTTTTGAATTTAATCTATTTAAAGTTGAATAGAATTTGAATTTAATTTTGAAGTTGAAATTGAATATTGAAATGGTATTTAAAATTTGAACGAATGACTAGGAATAATAATTGGGATTTGAGAATTATTTTTTTTATGTAAATTTATAAATTTATATTGATAGTTAAACTGCAAAACGTTTATAAGTTTATTTAAAGAAGAAAAAAAATTTATACAAAACAAATTTGATTTCAAAATAAAAATAAAAATATAATTATATATATAATAAAATAAATAAAGAAATACGCATAGTTAAAAATTCAAACAACATATTTATAAATTTTGTAAAAAATAATGTAATTACATTTGAGAAAATTTAACAACATAATTTTAAACAAAATAATTGGATTTAAAATAAGAAAGAAAATATAATATAAAAAAAAATAAAAATAAAAATAAATGAAGTATACACTACCTTACCTATCAGCTACAAACATGCCTTGTTCCACGCCGTTTTTCACGCCTTCCTCCATGCCTAAATCACGTTCTCCTCTGCATAATACACGAACCCCCCTTCCCCTATCATCTCATTTTCATACGAAAAAAAAGAAAGAAAAGAAAAATGGCGTCTTCGTCTTCCTTCAACCATTAGGGCTTCAACCGATTTCGAGGCGCCGGCCTCGTTCTAATTTGAGTTGCTCCATTTCGATTCGGTAAAAGGTGAGTTCTTTACTCATGATTGATTTTAATACAAGTTCTTAAATTTGTGGAATTGAATGCTTGGTTGCATGCTATGTTTTTGGGTGTTATCTGTTATCATTGGCTTGGTTACTTGAATCTGAACTAACAAGAACAGATGTTTTGTGAATTTTCGTTTAAAACTGTTAAGGACAGATGCTATTTGCTGTCACTTGCTCGATTTGCTTGAATTTTCAACTGATGAGAACAGATGCTGTTAAATTTATTTATAAATTGATAAGAACAGATGCTGTTAATTTTTTTTAAAACTGTTAAGAACAAATGCTATTTAAATTTTAAATTTAAACTGTTAAGAACAGATGCTGTTAAATTTATTTATAAATTGATAAGAACAGATGCTGTTAATTTTTTTTAACTGTTAACAACAGATGCTATTTGGGATTTATTTTTAAATTGATAAGAACAGATGCTATGCCAAAAACTTTGCTTGTTTATGTTGCTGCATGTGTTGTATATATGTGCCTATAAAACCCTCTATGGTTTGATGTTTTGCTGTGTATCATGCTTGCATGCCTATATATGAATGACCTCAGTTATAAAGGTCTGTGAACATCTTATAATCTGAAAATAACAAAATTGACAAGTTTAAACCAATTGTTTGGTGAAAATGATGCATGCTAAAGTTCTTGGAACCATTATGTGAATATGTATTTATGCATATGCATGTCACTGTGAGTAAACACTTACAAATTTAAGCTAAGCAGATAATTATGTGGTTGATTTTAAAATCTGAGATGATAACTGTTATGTATGTATGCATGTGAGTAAGTCTGTGTTTATTTGATGAATGCTTATTTATGGTTTCTAACTTCTCTGTTCTTAGTTCAGAAACATATGATTTTTTTGATCAAGTTTAAAATCTTTGCATGTGAGTAAACTTTTTACTAAAGTTTAATTAGTTATTAGCTGTTGCTATGAGATTGTGATGATGTTACATACATATACATATGCCACTGAAGTGTTTGTAGTTTCCCCGAGTTTTTTTGTGCTTCTGACCCGAAGCAGGGGATTGATTAACTCGAAGTAAGATCATAGGTGTCTCGGGTTTATGTGTTGCAGGTTTTAAAAGTCTGTAATTTTACAGTTTTTTTTTTAATCTTGAATGAAACTCTTATTTTAAAGATTTAAGATTTAATCAAATGTAAGATTTAACTGAATTGATTTTGCAGTTTTTTTAAAAATCAAATGTAAGATTTAAATTCTGTGTGAATCAAGACTTGAAAACAGTTCAGGTTTAAGCCTGAGAAGCTTTGCAGTTTTAAATTTTAGAATAAATTCATATTTTAAGTTGAAACTTGATTCAGGTAATATTTGAATCTGAATTCAAATATAGTTTTGAGTTCAAAGTTTTTTTTTTAAAGTGGAATCTTAAAATTAAATTCAGTTTTTTAAAAAAAAAATTAAAACAGTTTGCAGGGTTTTATAACAGAGAAGTTGCAGTTTTCATGTTTAATGAAATTCATGCTTAAGTTGAAGACTTAATTCAAGGTTTTGAAAATGAAATTTTTTTGCCTGCACTTGTACTTCTGGTTGGTCTGCACTTTGGTTCATTGATGTTATCTCTTTGCTTTGGTGGCCCTGAACTTGAGTTGTCTTCATTTGTGTCACTTAAACAAGTTCTGGGTACATTGCATATATCACTTGCTTTTGGCTTGAAGTTGCATCAATATACATATGCCACTGTCTGTTTCTGGTCTCTGATCATTGCTTGGTCATCTTGGTGGCTTGAGCATTTGGTCAGTGTTGCATTATTCCATGTGTCTTGCCTTTGACTGTTTGTATACACTTTGGGTCATGTTGTACTACTGTTTGGGTCACCGTGTTGAACCCAGTCTCATTGGTCTTGACTTGATTCATTGCTTTGTGTTCCCTGTTATCAACTGGCCCTGATCATATTTTGATTCCAAACTTCTGTTCACTTGCATGTATTGTGGGTTCATTTGTATCACCTGTTCCCCTGTACTTGTTTGGCTCTGCGATTCATTGTTGTTGCCTCTGTGTTTGTTGTGTCTGCTGCTCCCTGCATTTGTTCCCCTGTACTTGTTTCACTGTAATTGTACAGGCTTCACTGCCCTTGTACATGATCTGTTTTGCATGTTGCTGCTGCATGTGTTGTTTTCTACTGTGTCGTCTCTGATGTTGTTTCGTTTGTGCACTAATTCAATGCTTAGTGCATTGTGCACCTGTTTTGGACTTGCAATTTGAATTGCATTGAGTTGAGTCGAGTTTGCAGTGATTTGTCCGATTTGCACTTGCACGCGTGTTGGCGAGGCAGTGCACATGTGTATAAATATACGTGTGTACTGCAGCCACACGGGATTGACAGATTTTAAAATTTTAAGTTGTTAATAATGAAAATCCATAATAGATTTTAATTGATTCATTTGTTTCGTCATCTCTGTCACCATCTTATTCAGTTCATTGCAAATTTATTTACTTGAATTAAGATTAATCCTGACTCGAGTGTTTTGTGTTTTGCAATTAACGCTCGGGTCAGACCGAGTATTTTTACAGCTTGAAGATTTTCAGGCCGCGAAGTTAGAGAGAGGGGATTTCGGCATTCACTAAAGTTTTAAAGAGATTTTTCTTGTATTTAATAAAAGATATATTCCGCTGTATAAAAATTTAATGCATTGTACAAACTCTGTATATAAAAGAAAAATTCATTTATGAATAATATTATGATTATTCTGTGATTCTGTGGCTGATTCTGTTTAAACTTTATAAACTGAACAACAATCCGTCATTTTGAACGTTTCGAGTTGGTTTAATTACCGACTAGAGGCGGTCAGAGCGGCGGGTCGTTACAAAAGTGGTATCAGAGCTTTGGTTTACACAAAGCTCAGTTTATGATGTTTAATACGAATAGTTACTAGAACCACTATAAAGAAAGTGCTTTTCAAATTTAAAGAAGTATGAAATTGTTTTCTTTAAAGTAAAAGGTATTTTGAAAGTTAGAATTATTTTGAAATTTCCCCTCTCTAAATGTGAGTGTGCGATAGTTTATATTCGGTGAGGTCTTCTTAGATTTGAGTTTCGATCGTTCGGAAACTCATTATCGAATTATTGAGATTTATGAAAAATGGAATATGAGTTAAGTGAACTAGTGAATTAGTGAATTGGTTTAAATTGGTTTAAATCAAATATTTTGAATATTTCGAGTAATAATTGTGAAATTAAATGATACGTTAATTTGGTTATAATCAAACGGATTATTGAACTATAACTCGAGAATTTGACTCTGAATTCTTTTGAAATTGATTTCAAACGTTGTGAAGAACAAGTTAGTAAATAAATGAATTATAAGTATTTAACTTATAATATGAACTTTTGGTATATAACTGAGTTATATAAATTGAATTGAATTAACAAAGAAGATTTATAAATCAAAGTTTTATAAATAGAAATGGAATTTGTGAAGATTGTTTATAAATTCGAAACCAATTGAATTTGATAAATGAAAAATAGAAGTTATTAAAGAAGATATATTCGCGATTTTGGACAGCGAATTATCCTTTAAGTTAAATATTGTTATAGTAAATGTTGGTTGGGAATTTTATCCACGATTTTGGACAGTGGATAATCCTTTAAATAAAAAGTGTAGAAACACTGAATTGAATAGAAAAGTATATTCACGATTTTGGACAGTGAATATATTATTGAATAAAACAGATATGTTTTAGGGAAAAAGATTGAATAATCCAACCTCTGCTAATAAGAATTGCAAATATTGATAGGAAACTTCGAAAACACCTTGTTTATTATAATGGCGAAAACCGAAGCACAAAAAGCAGCACGCCGTGAACGAAGAGAAATTGCTCGTAGAGAAGCAGGAGCGAGACGTGCGGAAATTGAAAGGAGATTCACTGAAAGGCAAGCACCTGGTCCATATGATGAGGTTATTTGCTATCGATGTCATAAAAAGGGACATTATGCCCTTAAGTGCCGAGAGAGGAGAAAGAAAAGGAATGTGGATGACCGGTTCGCTCGTCCGGAGATTGTGTGTTTTAAATGTCAGGAGAGAGGGCATTTTCTTAGCCATTGCCCTAAAGTGAAAAAGAAAAAGTGCGTACTCAATTTACCCGTCGATAGATTGACAATCTGCTACCATTGTCGTCAGTCTGGACATATAGCCAGAAACTGCACCGAAAGACAACGGGGAGAGCAAGCTATAGCCCGACCAGCTAGAGCGAAAAGTGCTAAGGTGATAGATAAGGATGGAAACATCTCATATTATTGCAATAATTGTAAGGAATGGGGACATGTGGATTTTGAATGTGTTAATTCTCCTTTAACACAACATGAAATAGTGTCATCCGATGATGAAAGTTTGGCAAAGATGCATACTACGGGACAAGAAGTCGTTAGTCCTTAATTATTCTGAATCTTAAACCAATCGACATATTTTGTAATACTATCTTTTGTAATCCACAATCTTCTGTGTACGTCTTTTAAAAGTATTAAGCTATGTAAAATTTTGTACGGAGGAAATATTTTAATGGAATCGCATTTTGGGAAGTGATATTATGAAATGAAATTTAATTGTTGATTTAATTGTAGGAATCAAACTAATTTTGATGTGAAGTTTATATTTCAAGTTTAGACTATTGCTTAAAATGGTTAATGTGGAAATATGAATTTAATGGAACTAAATTGATGAATAATTTACTAAAGAACTAGTTGACTATTTTGGAAATAGAAAGTAAATGCAAAGTTCAAATGAAATTTAGATTTCAAATTTGAAGTTGTCAACATGATAATCCATTATAGGTTTAAATAGACTCAGTGATGAATTTGAATTTAAACGTGCGGAGAATTAAATTAAGTGGAAAACTTAATATTGAAAAGTTGAAATCGGTTTAAAACTGATATTGTGAAAAGTATGAAGAATTCAAACTATGAATTAAGTTGAAGTTGAAAAAGTTAATAGTTTTAAAGATGTTTTAAAATGCATTAACTATCGAATGCATAGATTTCAACATTCAATTGTTGAAATAGGCATTTCGAGAAATAAGGAAATGGTGGACTATAACACTGTTGTTATAGTAAATGGTTTCCGGAAGGAAATGTTGTTTATAGTATTGGGATTTATATATCTATCTTAAATCCGAATCCCTATACTAGTGATTTTGAGTTGTCGTAACGATGTTTTACGCAACATTCGTTTTAACTCAAATAAATGTGTTTAAAAGAATGATTTCCTTAAAGAAAGAAATATATACTTAATTTTGATTCAAGTATATCGAATATTTTCAAAGTGTTGAAAGTGAAAGGATTTGTGAATTACTTATTATTGAATAAGTATGGAAATGTTTTCCAATATGAAATGAAAGGTTTGAAACTTTATCCTTTAAAGATAAATTGAGAAATGAATATTTGAAATTAGTTTCAAATGGCTAAGTGTGAAAATTATATATCTTGTAAAGATATTATTTTGAGAAATTTGAACAATTAGTTCAACTTGGAAATTTTTCAAAGGATTGAATCTTGAGTTAAATTGAGTTTAACTTTGACACCAAAAATAATATAAGTTCAACTTTGAATTTTGGATAGTCGATTGGGATTGTATGTCTAACATTGTGAATTGATGACATAGCATTTGATCTCTATTAAATATATATCTGTGGTGGCGGAGAATTTATTCTTTTAGCTTAACACCCTTCTCTGAGACGTACGAGCTTAGAGGTTATATATCGATAGACATCAATTATGTGTTGAGAATTGACGATGTAACGTGAAATCCAAATCGAATGTGAAGTCGATAATGAATTGGATTGTGAATGTGAATTAGGTTTGAGATAACCTTAAATTTTCAAATCGATTTAGAGGAAAATTTTAAACGTGATGGAAAATTGGAATCCTCTATTTGTTGTGAATGTGAATTGAGTTTTCGTAACTTATATATGTGAATATAATCGAAAACCATCAGTTTAGAAAGTCATTATTATGAAAGTCCTGTGTAAGTTTACATAGGTATGATAAGTACGAAATGTGAAAGGAAGTACTATATGTATATGACATATGTTTTCTAAAAACTGAGGATATGGAAATGTACCTTCCAATTATTATGTGTGAAGGTGATTGGAACTCGGTGGAGTGTCCATTGTAAATCGTAGCTACGTAGAATTCCATTAGTGGAATGTCCAATGGGACTGATTTGATATCCCCCACGATGGATCATCGTGTTTGGGATTATGTGATTGATGCTGGCGTAATTCGTGGGGCGTGATGCCTACAGTTACAAGCGATTCCACTGAGATAGTGGCGCAACCGCCGAGTAAACTGCGATCTGGAAACCGAAGCGTAATTCGAGGGGCGTGATGCCTAAGGCTACGAGCGATTCTACTGAGATAGTAGCGTAACCGCCGTGTGGACCGCGATCTAAGGCGATAACCATGGCAAAATTCAGGAGTGATGAGAAATCTGAGATTACAAGCGATTCTACTGAGATAGTAGCGAAACCGCCGGGTAAACTGTGATCCATGGGGGAACGGACTTTCCATATCCATTTTTAAAAGATTTTTAAAAAGTATTTTCACTGGGAGTTGAAGCAAGTATGTTTAGTACTTGGAGATTTTTAGTCTTGGGCCTGGCCAGCGTATGCCTAAAGTCTGTGAGAACGACGATGGACTTGTTAAACTTTGAGTTATCAAGTATTTTCAAAAACTTTGGATAGAAAATCAATAATCTGAAATTAGAATTACATAATTCTAACTTAAGGAACTAAGGAAGAAGATCTTTTTGAATATTTTGAAAACACACAGCTTTGGATAAGATATATTATGCAAATATTTAGCATGAAAGATTTAAAGTTTAAAAAAAAATCTGAGTTTTGTAAGTCAAAAATTTGATAAAAGACTTTTGTGTCTTGATTATTGAAATTGATGAACAAAACTAGTGAAATGAAATAAGTGGAATGAATCCTATATTTATTTATGAGTTTGAAACTTGGTAAAATTGTGTAGGATATAAATATCGGTGAGATTTTAGCAATCGTTTTTCCTAACTTATAATTTCGGGACGAAATTCTTTTGAGGAGGGAAGATTGTAACGATCCTGAATTTTGAACAATTTAAAAATGAAGATATTTAATTAATTTTAAATATTTGAGATAATTTTAAATTGAATTTCAATAAAACTATGAAGTTGGCGATTAAATTTTTGAATTTAATCTATTTAAAGTGGAATAGAATTTGAATTTAATTTTGAAGTTGAAATTGAATATTGAAATGGTATTTAAAATTTGAACGAATGACTAGGAATAATAATTGGGATTTGAGAATTATTTTTTTTATGTAAATTTATAAATTTATATTGATAGTTAAACTGCAAAACGTTTATAAGTTTATTTAAAGAAGAAAAAAAATTTATACAAAACAAATTTGATTTCAAAATAAAAATAAAAATATAATTATATATATAATAAAATAAATAAAGAAATACGCATAGTTAAAAATTCAAACAACATATTTATAAATTTTGTAAAAAATAATGTAATTACATTTGAGAAAATTTAACAACATAATTTTAAACAAAATAATTGGATTTAAAATAAGAAAGAAAATATAATATAAAAATAAAAAAAATAAAAAATAAAATAAAATAAATGAAGTATACACTACCTTACCTATCAGCTACAAACATGCCTTGTTCCACGCCGTTTTTCACGCCTTCCTCCATGCCTAAATCACGTTCTCCTTTGCATAATACACGAACCCCCCTTCCCCTATCATCTCATTTTCATACGAAAAAAAAAAAAGAAAAATGGCGTCTTCGTCTTCCTTCAACCATTAGGGCTTCAACCGATTTCGAGGCGCCGGCCTCGTTCTAATTTGAGTTGCTCCATTTCGATTCGGTAAAAGGTGAGTTCTTTACTCACGATTGATTTTAATACAAGTTCTTAAATTTGTGGAATTGAATGCTTGGTTGCATGCTATGTTTTTGGGTGTTATCTGTTATCATTGGCTTGGTTACTTGAATCTGAACTAACAAGAACAGATGTTTTGTGAATTTTCGTTTAAAACTGTTAAGGACAGATGCTATTTGCTGTCACTTGCTCGATTTGCTTGAATTTTCAACTGATGAGAACAGATGCTGTTAAATTTATTTATAAATTGATAAGAACAGATGCTGTTAATTTTTTTTAAAACTGTTAAGAACAAATGCTATTTAAATTTTAAATTTAAACTGTTAAGAACAGATGCTGTTAAATTTATTTATAAATTGATAAGAACAGATGCTGTTAATTTTTTTTAACTGTTAACAACAGATGCTATTTGGGATTTATTTTTAAATTGATAAGAACAGATGCTATGCCAAAAACTTTGCTTGTTTATGTTGCTGCATGTGTTGTATATATGTGCCTATAAAACCCTCTATGGTTTGATGTTTTGCTGTGTATCATGCTTGCATGCCTATATATGAATGACCTCAGTTATAAAGGTCTGTGAACATCTTATAATCTGAAAATAACAAAATTGACAAGTTTAAACCAATTGTTTGGTGAAAATGATGCATGCTAAAGTTCTTGGAACCATTATGTGAATATGTATTTATGCATATGCATGTCACTGTGAGTAAACACTTACAAATTTAAGCTAAGCAGATAATTATGTGGTTGATTTTAAAATCTGAGATGATAACTGTTATGTATGTATGCATGTGAGTAAGTCTGTGTTTATTTGATGAATGCTTATTTATGGTTTCTAACTTCTCTGTTCTTAGTTCAGAAACATATGATTTTTTTGATCAAGTTTAAAATCTTTGCATGTGAGTAAACTTTTTACTAAAGTTTAATTAGTTATTAGCTGTTGCTATGAGATTGTGATGATGTTACATACATATACATATGCCACTGAAGTGTTTGCAGTTTCCCCGAGTTTTTTTGTGCTTCTGACCCGAAGCAGGGGATTGATTAACTCGAAGTAAGATCATAGGTGTCTCGGGTTTATGTGTTGCAGGTTTTAAAAGTCTGTAATTTTACAGTTTTTTTTTAATCTTGAATGAAACTCTTATTTTAAAGATTTAAGATTTAATCAAATGTAAGATTTAACTGAATTGATTTTGCAGTTTTTTAAAAAATCAAATGTAAGATTTAAATTCTGTGTGAATCAAGACTTGAAAACAGTTCAGGTTTAAGCCTGAGAAGCTTTGCAGTTTTAAATTTTAGAATAAATTCATATTTTAAGTTGAAACTTGATTCAGGTAATATTTGAATCTGAATTCAAATATAGTTTTGAGTTTAAAGTTTTTTTTAAAGTGGAATCTTAAAATTAAATTCAGTTTAAAAAAAAAAATTAAAACAGTTTGTAGGATTTTATAACAGAGAAGTTGCAGTTTTCATGTTTAATGAAATTCATGCTTAAGTTGAAGACTTAATTCAAGGTTTTGAAAATGAAATTTTTTTGCCTGCACTTGTACTTCTGGTTGGTCTGCACTTTGGTTCATTGATGTTATCTCTTTGCTTTGGTGGCCCTGAACTTGAGTTGTCTTCATTTGTGTCACTTAAACAAGTTCTGGGTAAATTGCATATATCACTTGCTTTTGGCTTGAAGTTGCATCAATATACATATGCCACTGTCTGTTTCTGGTCTCTGATCATTGCTTGGTCATCTTGGTGGCTTGAGCATTTGGTCAGTGTTGCATTATTCCATGTGTCTTGCCTTTGACTGTTTGTATACACTTTGGGTCATGTTGTACTACTGTTTGGGTCACCGTGTTGAACCCAGTCTCATTGGTCTTGACTTGATTCATTGCTTTGTGTTCCCTGTTATCAACTGGCCCTGATCATATTTTGATTCCAAACTTCTGTTCACTTGCATGTATTGTGGGTTCATTTGTATCACCTGTTCCCCTGTACTTGTTTGGCTCTGCGATTCATTGTTGTTGCCTCTGTGTTTGTTGTGTCTGCTGCTCCCTGCATTTGTTCCCCTGTACTTGTTTCACTGTAATTGTACAGGCTTCACTGCCCTTGTACATGATCTGTTTTGCATGTTGCTGCTGCATGTGTTGTTTTCTACTGTGTCGTCTCTGATGTTGTTTCATTTGTGCACTAATTCAATGCTTAGTGCATTGTGCACCTGTTTTGGACTTGCAGTTTGAATTGCATTGAGTTGAGTCGAGTTTGCAGTGATTTGTCCGATTTGCACTTGCACGCGTGTTGGCGAGGCAGTGCACATGTGTATAAATATACGTGTGTACTGCAGCCACACGGGATTGACAGATTTTAAAATTTTAAGTTGTTAATAATGAAAATCCATAATAGATTTAAATTGATTCATTTGTTTCGTCATCTCTGTCACCATCTTATTCAGTTCATTGCAAATTTATTTACTTGAATTAAGATTAATCCTGACTCGAGTGTTTTGTGTTTTGCAATTAACGCTCGGGTCAGACCGAGTATTTTTACAGCTTGAAGATTTTCAGGCCGCGAAGTTAGAGAAAGGGGATTTCGGCATTCACTAAAGTTTTAAAGAGATTTTTCTTGTATTTAATAAAAGATATATTCCGCTGTATAAAAATTTAATGCATTGTACAAACTCTGTATATAAAAGAAAAATTCATTTATGAATAATATTATGATTATTCTGTGATTCTGTGGCTGATTCTGTTTAAACTTTATAAACTGAACAACAATCCGTCATTTTGAACGTTTCGAGTTGGTTTAATTACCGACTAGAGGCGGTCAGAGCGGCGGGTCGTTACACCTAGGGTATTAACAATCTCCCCCTTTTTGATGATGACAACCATATAAATATTTGAGAGATAAAGTATAACACTCATTATTTGACTCCACCTAACTCTATGCACTCTCCCTATCATTTTTCCTAGTATGTTTATACATTTTCTCCCCCTTTGTCATCAACAAAAAGGGCAAAAAAAAGAGTCACTTAAATCACTGCTAGACAATATGTAGAGTTTATATATAGAGATAAATGCTTATAAATAAAATACTTGAGGGGAAACCAAATCAATTTAAAACATGAAATAAACTTATCTGATAATAAGATGAGTTTTAGAGTTACCGACTTTGTCGATGCCAATAACAAATCTTTTTTATATTTATGCAATGTTCAATAGATTTCTTGTCAAATGCTTTGAGCATCTGCTATCTGATATACATTATTTGGTACTTGAAAAATCATAAATATGCATACTGGTACCCTTTTTATTCTGGGGTCCATGGGGTTAAGTTTTGGGATGCCAAACCCAAGAAGAGTTTGAATGTCCTTTCAAAATATAATCATTAGATGCATGAACCTTATTAATAAAATTATCAATATATTTTTCTTTTTCAATATCATCCAACCTTTTTGGAACCCATAAATTAATGAATCTATTTGGAGGTTTTAACTTTAATTTCCTAGGTTTTGGTTTGAACTTGGTGGCCTTAACAAACTTAGTATTTTGAATACTATTTTTCTTTGATTTAGCCTTAGGGGTGTATCCAAGTCCATGTTTATTCCTAGTATGTTTAGATCCAGATAATAATTTTCCTAGATTATCCTTCCCTTTGTTAAATTTATCAATATCAGTTTTCATTTTGTCAATCCTTATTATGGTTAAGAATAACATTGTCCAGAGATATTATTTAGTCATTCAGATCAGTGATCTGTGACTTCATTGAAAGATTTTCTGATTTTAAGGATTCATTTTCACTTTTTAGTTTTTCAAAACTTCCAAGTGTTAAATCCTTTTCATCATTATATTCATTAAGTCTTTCAATTTCATCTTTTAGACATTGTTTTTCTTTAGTTAACCTTTCAATAAATATTTTTAATCTATCTATCTCTGTCAAGCTATTGTTGTACTCTTTCTTAAGTATTTTATATCCTTGATTCATAACATTCAAAACATGTAATTTCTTTATTAAAATTCCATATCTGGTCTCCTTTATCACGAAGCATATGTTGGCATTTTCTGTTTCTGAATCATTATCACTTGATGATGTATCTGAATCATCCCATTTTGAATTGAATGCTTGTTTCCTCTCCTTATTAAAAGTGTTTGACTTTGGTTTCATCAGTTTGGGACAGCCTCTTTTCAAATGACCAGGTTTATCACATTTGAAACACTTAACAACATCTCCATTTCTAGAATTATTGTTGTTAGTTTTTCAAAGTTTGTTTGTTATCCAATACTTCAAGAATTTCTTGAACTTCTTGGTCATAAACTCGTTATCATCATCAGTTGCATCATCATCTGGTTCACCTTTGTCAATCATAACATTGAGTGCTAGTGATTTCCTCTCATTTGCCTGATTTTCTTTTCTAATCTGCAAGTTTACTTCGTAGGACATTAGGTTACCAATTAAATCTTCTAATTTCATAATACTAATATCATTGGCTTCTCTAAAAGCCAGAGTCTTCTGATCCCATTCACTAGGAAGTGAATTCAAGATCTTTCTGTCATTGTCTTCTTCGGTAACTTTCTTTCCTAATGATATTAAGGCATGTATTATATCTTGAAATCTAGAATACATATTAGAAATAGACTCATTTGGTTTCATTTTAAAGAGTTGAAAATAGTTAGTTAGCATAGATATCTTTGTTTATTTTGCTTTATTGGTGCCTTCAGTGTGACTTGCAGAGTTCTCTAAATTTCATATGCACAATTACAAATAAACACTCGATTAAATTCATTTCTATCCAAGGAGCAAAATAAAATGTTCATGGCCTTAGAGTTATTAAGTGCTTGTGTCTTTTGGACTAGTGTCCATTTTGAATATTCAGTTTGAGGCTCTATGTATTCTATTTGGGTAATGTTCCAAATACCTAAACCATTAGACTGCAAATAACATTTCATCATACGAGCCCAATATGCATAACTACTTCCATCAAATAGAGGGGGTCTAGTGGTAGATTGCGCTTCTACAAAAGTGTTAAAAAATGTGTTACTAGTGTCATTAGGCATTTATACTTTTCAAAAACCAAGTTATGAATTTTTGAAAACCAATGCTCTGATACCAAATGTTAGAAACTGGGGTGGATACAACACAATGCTCGATCTTAAGGCTATTCAGACACTAGAAGTGGTGAAATGTGTATTAACTACTTACTTATGAATATAAAACTGTATTTACTCAAATTGCAAACAGAAAGAAGTAATCAGAGAATAAGTAAGTAATAAAGTAAAATGCAGTAATGTAAATAACACCTGGATTTTTATACTGGTTCGGATTAACCAACCCTACATCCAGTCCTGCACCCTATCATGCAGAATTCCACTATAATCGCTTGCTTTTCACGGGTGGCAAGAACACCTTTACAATCTTGGTTTCATGGGCTACAAGACACGCCCTCTTGATTTCACAGGCTACAAGAATACCTTCTCCTTATCACTAACAACAAACTAAGTCAAACAGTCATATCTTAATACAGATTCTTGCAGATTCGGTACAATGATCCTATAGACCTCCAATGGCAATATATCTTTGAATTCTTTGAGAAATAGGATGAAATCAGAGAGAGAATGGTGTGAATTAAAATACAATTCTCTGGCATTGTGTGGCTTGCAAATCAGTGAAGAATTGGAGTGAGACAGTATTGATTTGCAAGGATATTGAAAGAGTATGCAATGGATTTCTTTTGTAAATGTTTGGAGAAGAAGGAGTAAGAGAAAATAAGAATCCTTATGTTAAAATCAGTTTTCAGATGCCTTTATATAGTGTTTGAAGAGACGTGTCTTTTGGTGAAGAGGTGGAGGGAAATATCCCTTCATTTAAAATTTGAAATTCTGAAGAACGGGTACCTTGTCGACAATCGCCTACCCCCCTTGTCGACAAGGGTGTGTTGCAAAATGAACAGCAACACTAATAAGTGTTGCGAATTTTCAGCATTTCAATTATCTTATATTTATGGATTTTTGTGATTCGGTTGAGGTCAATGGTTGATGATCTCCAAGTATAATTTCCCTAAGATCTTTAACAAGATATTCTAAGGTTCAACAAACTCCTCATCACTTCAAACACCTTTATCCTTTAGCATTCTTCTCTAATTGGGTTTTGTTCTTCAATTGCTCTGATTGACCTTCTTCTATAATTCATTTGCTTCTATTGTATTCTTGTTTATCTCTGTAAATGTCTCCATAATATATACGATATGACTGCATAACTCGAAGATACGTTAGTAGTAATATTTATGTGGTTGTTATCATCAAAATCAATACCTAGGGTATTAACACAGACAACTCAAATTAATTTTGAGTACCCATGAGTTTGTGGAGAAACACAAACTTCGAGTCAGATAATAAGTCTGGTATGAATAATCCCATATCATCTCTTATCATAAATAGATAGCTAGTGAGACCATGCCGCTTAGCAGAATGGGTTTTCCCCTCACTAGTGTCCAAAACAAAACATGCAAATCATTTACTATGTCCCTACGCCCAAAATGATTCAAAATGATTAGTCTTAGCATAATATGAAATAAAGCCTTATATCATTTACATTGGATATCACATCCACCCACTTATTAGATATTCCATCTAAAAGCAATCTATTAGATTTCCTATCTAAAATCCATTTATTAGAGTTCCCCTCTAAAATCTTTAAAATGACTATCCATCAAAACTTAAATAGGACAATCAGTCCCAAATTCATCAAAATAAATGCAGATTATTCATCGTACATTGTTTTATAAAAGTTGGTGTAGAGTATCCACCGCACACTCCATAGTTTTCCTAGGATGACTATGAACCCTCGGGTGCCAAATCCCGAGGCTAACCATCTTTGGCAAAACATTCTTTACTTTAGAAATTTGATGTGGGCTATCCACCGCACATTCCATGGTTTTCCTAGATTAACCAAGAACCCAACACTTGGCCAATTTAAATATCATGATCCCCATGAATATTTATTTTTCCCATGTATCCCACATGTTTAACCTATTCCTATTGGTAGCCCAATTAGGTTAAATTAAATAAAAACACATTGATAGCCCCAATGTTTATTTTCGAAAGCATATTTCTGTTTGTAACCCCAAACTATGTATCGAAAACATTAGACCCACCCCGATGTTCCCAAGGTTTATTTACATCGAATTTATATAAGGAGCCCCCTTTACATATATTCAAATAAAGATAAGTATTTTACGCTGTAACACTTCGAAGTAACCCCTTCAAATTAGCAAAATTTTACTTAAGGAAAAATGGTTAAAACAACCCTTTAAACCCCTTCGAATGAAGCCCCGTCCGAAAGCAAATAAACGTCCAAAGTTAGCCTTCCTTCTGAAAGCATCACAAAATCATACCTTTCGACCTTGTCTAAAGGTCCTAACTTTCGACCTTGTCGGAAGTTTTCTTTTCGGCCTAGTCAAATGGTTCCACTTTTCGACTTTATCGAAGGTCTGGGGTTATCTCCCTATAAAACCATTTATAAACTTTTCGAAAGCAATGAAACTCAAAAGCTTTCGGAATTAAAACTTTTCGACATCAAAACCTTTTAAAACATCCTTACCCTTCGACTTAGTCGGAAGGGCGAGTGCTCACATTTCCACTTAGTCAAAAGGTATAAGTTGGTGGCTTAACCCTTCCTGTGAGTATCCCATTCGAAGGCATGTAAAACATAAAGCGAAATGAAGTCGGAAGCTCCCCTTCAACTTCGTTCCTTTCGAAGTTCTGAGTCGAAAGCACCCTTCGACTTCATCCCTTCAAAAGCAAACATCTCCTTCGAAAGCATGGCTTTCGAAGGTATTAAAAACTTAACTTTTAAAACAATGGGAAGGTTCTGAAGCAACCCCTTTCTTTTCCTCTCCTACCTTTCGACTAGTTGAAAGGTTCTAAAGTGTATTTCTGAAAAACATTTAAAATGATTCTCTTGACGGTTTAAACATTCGAAGATCCCGTTCAAAGCCCCTCCTTGGGTATAAATTTTTTGTCTTTGTAAAAATGATGGAGTCAAAGGATCCCCCTTCGAAACCTATTAACTCGAAAGCATTCATATTTCCATTCGAAAGCCAAGGAAGCCACCTCCATCCCTTCGGCTCTCTTCTTTCCAACGCCATTCCTACCTTTCGACTTAGGCGAAAGGTAAATGCTTACGTTCCGACTTAGACAAAAGGTACCTTTCTACGTGGTCAAAAGGGTGAAAGCGGGCCATGTAGCCGGAAGCAAGTTCTGGGCCTATGGAGGTGATGGTTCCTCTTGCTTGTCTAAATCCGATTGGGCAAGAGGCTTCCTTTTGTACTTTCGAATAGTAAAATTACTAAATAGTCAACCTTTTTCTTAAAACACTATTCTTCTTCCCTAAATAATTTTCAAAAGCAATTTCCCTCCGAATTTAACCAATTCAGAAGCCATTTTTCAGTTTAACTCTTGGGCATAAATAATTTAATTACCTTAGTAAACCACTAAGGAAAAATCCCTAAAAATCACCAAAAATCCTTTAAATTAAATATTTTAACATATTAAATTTTCAAAGCATATGAAGATCAATATAATTTAGAATTTAACCAAAACCGAAATAAACTATGTTAATTAGCCCATGAACATTTAAAAACACCTATATCTTATCCAAACAAAGGTTTAAATGGTTATATCCTAACAAAAATCATAAACATGAATTGGATATAACCCATAACCAATCCAAACATAGAAAATTGAGATGGTAAGCATGACTATTCACCTTGATTAGTTAATTGGAGAATGAGATAATTTCCTAGCTTTATCTTTAATTTATTGCTCTTCGTGGAGCTTTTAATGGCTGGTTGAAATATAGATAAGGAGTTATAAATGAGAAAGTAAAAGTTTATTAAGGTAGAGGAAGAGATATGTACTAAGAAAAGTAGCCCCATTTCCAAGCTTACCCCTTAGGAAATTCCTCCTTAATTTAGTTAAGTCTTATTTTAGTTCATTCATTAAGACACGACCATTAGATTTACTAATCTTGTCTCCCTAATTATTCACATTATTCTATTTAATTTATCCAATTAAATATCCTGAATAATGTTAATTAAAATTCCGGGGCATTACAACTCCTCTTACCACATATTTTTTGGAATTACCACTAGGATCAGTAGTAAGTAGTCCTTGCAATACAAAGATTTCAAAACATCAGAGAACCACTGTTATAATAAATCTTTATTTTGGTAGCGACCCAGAAATGTCAACAAGCTGTCCTTATGCTATAAAGATCTTCGGTCTTCAAAACAACAAAGTTCAGAATGCAGACACCACTGCCATATAAGTACAATGTTAGGTATACCCCTAGGACTCGTGATAGCAATCCCTATATTCTGAAGATCCTTGGTCTTCAATAATCATCATCTTCAACACACCTTCACTTCCAAACATATACATTGGTTCAAAGTGGTTTTCGGATTAGAATTACCCGAATCCGACCCAGGTTTCTCCGCACCAATCATCGATTAAAAAGATGTTAAGTTCATATGTAATTATAAATCATCAATCAATTATTTCATCTCTCGTTTAAATCAAATATCTTTATTAAATATATTATTTCAATTTATTTCGTTTTCTTTTCAAGAGTATATGGAATCATTAAGCCTCATTTATCAAATCCTTTTGGTTAATTAAAACCCTTTTTTTTAAACCTTGGAATAATTCTAAATCTTTTCACATTTACTTAGGAAAAGCATTTCCAAATTATTTATTTAAACCTCATATTAGAAAACATTTTTTAGAGCATCTGGGATTTCCCCTCGACATGTTCTGTCTCTCGCCCAAGTTTCATTAGATCTTACAAACGACACACGTGTACTAGTCATTTCCGCATACTCCTTTTATTTTTAGAAATGATTTATAGAACTTTAAAATCATAGGTTAAAATAATTAATTATTATTTTAAAAAACCATTTATAAAATATATGAAAATGAATGGTTATATTTAAAATAAAATTTCACAAGTTTTTGAAACTGCTGTAAAAAGTGCTGCGAACAAGTGCTGTAAATAGTGTATTAAAGTTTCTTTGATCAAAACAACATTTTTACTTCACATATGTTCATTTTTCCGACAAAACCACTTTTAAAACATTTTAAACAATTTATAAGATTTATTTCATTTTTTAAATATTTTAAAATGTATATATTTAGAACATTTACTGCTTTGGCCAACAGACTGCAAAGCACGATTTTATCGAAAACTTGATTTGCTCATATTTTAAAGTCTACTAAACAAAATTTTGATTTTATTTATTTATTTAAAAAGTATGGATATAATAGTCTAGAAAATTCATATCTTGAATAATTTCAAGCTATATTCCATTTCGTATACTCATAGACACGAAACCGTGAACTACCGTTACGCAACAGGTCTAATTTTGACTTGTTTTTCAATTTCCTTTCAAACTTCATGGAAACACTTTTAAATGCTTATAAAGAATTTCTAAATGATTTTAAACTCATTTAAACAAATACTTTTCATATTTTAAACTCATTTATCATTTCATTTCGTATTATCATATTATATTATTAGAATATCATTTTAAACCTTTTTAGATGTTTAATACCAATAAGAGGCTAAACAACTCCATATGCATCTTTATATGGATTTAATTCTCGTTTAATTAACCATGGTTAGTTACTAGCCATTTTCCCTTTTCATTTATAAAAACAAGTAATCATCCATATTAACATCTATATATTCAAACAAGCGATCAACCAAGTAATCAAACATTTAATCATCCAATATATTTAAATTTTCAAATCATTATACTTGAAATAACTTAGAGATTAATTTGTAAAAATGTGAGTACTCACCTTTAACCAAATCTTTTCACTTTCTACCAACATTCTTATCCAACAACATTTCACTAACTCATCTTCTACTCCATTCCTCTTTACTTTATGTTCTCGTCCTCTTCTTCCATACTCCGAAAAATTCGGCAGAGCTTCCGTAGTATTTCAAACTTCCTCCTACCGTCTTGGAATGAAATGGGCGGCACTTTCTTATCTTCTTCTTGCGCCGAAGCTTTGCAACTTGCTCCTTCCTTCTAGGTTTGATCTCACCATGATCCTCTCCTTCCTTCATCATTTATTCGTTTCATAGATGCTAAACCATATTCTAGTGATGTTATAAGAACTTTGGAAAAATTTGGAGTTGGTTTGATATGGTATTAAGTAAAGTTAGTAACGAAAAAGAAGAGCGGAAGTCATTAAAGTGGAGAGTAAGGAGAAGAAGAAGAAGAAGAGAAAGAAAGTAATGGAATGAAGTGTGAAGATTTACGAAACATTAGAGTCTTTTCTTATAGAAAAAGAAAAAAGTGATAATTTACCAAATTAACCCTTTACGAAATTACCAAAATACCCTTACTTAAACCTAAAGTAAGCTACAATTTTTCAACATTTACCATCACACATCAAATCCTTTCTATATGTCATAACAACTTAATGGTTAAGAGGAGTAACATGATGATTTTGTTGGATTTGGATGTGACTGATTTGATGTTTGCTTTTTTACTCTTGTTAATTATCTTACTTACTTTTACTAATGATATTCTAGAATTTTCTAACGGTACTTAAAATAAGTAAACATGTTTTGTTATTAAAATATGTGTATACATATGTTAAAACATGTTAACAAGGTGCAACAACATTGCGATAACTTATATTGATCAAAAAGTTGATTTTTGACAAAGTGTTTTGCGGTCACATTTTGACCTTTTTGTTAACTATTTGTTTATGTATACAAAACTTGAAAATAAGTTTATTATCACCTTTAAATAATTTAAAAAAGTTTGTTTGATTTATAAAACCATATTGAATAATATTAAACCAATTATGAAAATACGACGTTGATTTGTCAATGTGCGACGAAATTTGTCAATCTTTATAATATATATATATGTAGTTATTATCATTATATAACCATAAAAATAATTATTTATCATTTAAACAATTATTTGACTGTATATCCTATTTTATCGAGGACTAGTTATTGTTAATTTTACGATGAAAATCAAAAATCTCTTAGTTTTGTAAACCAATTCTAAAATTAAGTTCACCATTCTTATTTATCATACACAACATGATTATTTAAGTTTTATAATTCTATAATTTGAATATTTAAAGTTAGTTAAATATTCCATTTAAATGTCATCAAATTACGGGTCATTGCATGGATATAACTATTTTAACCATAATTTGTTAATTGTGTTTGTTATAGTTGTTAAAATTAACTAAAAATAACTTTAGTTAAAATATTATATTGATAGATAAAGTTCAAATTTTATGACAAATATTTGTGATATATACTAATCAGTTCATTAAATAAACATATACCAAGGTCTCGTCTTAGCCTTGTAAAAGTTGATTCACATAATGGTTTAGTGAAATATCAGCAATTTGATTTTCAGTGTTAACAAACTAGAGAGAAAAGATACATTTTCTACATCATCTCTAAGAAAATGATGATTAATATAAACATGTTCCATTCTAGAATGATTAATGGGATTTTAGACAAATTTATCGCCTATTATTATCGCAATATACAGAAGATTTAGTAATAATTTCTCCAAAATCTTGAAGTGTTTGTTGCATTTAAATTACTTGTACACAGACTAAGGCCGTTGAGATATGCACGGTTTCACATGTCGAGAGAAAAACATAATTTTTCTTTTTACCGAACCATGAAAGCAAAGACTGACCAATAAAATGGCATGTGCCACTTGTACTTTTTCTATCCATTTTGGATCTACTGAAGTTAGTATCGATATATGATACGAGTTTGAAAGAGCCGTCTTTCAGGTAAAAAAGACCATAATCTTTGGTATTGGTTAAGTATTGCAAAATTCTTTTAACCACTCAATGATGTGACTCCTTAGGTTATGCTTGAAATCTTGCATATAAACAGACGCTCATCATTATACCCGGTCTGCTACCCATTAAGTATAATAGAGATCTCATCATACTCCAGCATAAATTTTGATCGAAATCCTTTGCATTTTCATCTTTATCTATTAAGCTCGTGCTCATTGAAGTTGGTTTACTTGAAACACTATCCATTCCAAATCGTTTTAACAATTCTATACAATATTTTTCTTGAATCATAAAAATTCCATTTTCTAACTGTTTTATTTGTAAACCTAAAAGATAATTAATTCTCTCATATGAGACATTTCGAATTCATTTTTCATTATATTAGAAAAATCATCACATTGTTTCTTATTGAGCCAAATATAATATTATCAAAATATATTTGTATAATTAGTATATCGTTATTTTCTCTTTTTATAAATAATGTTGTATCAATTTTACCAATTTAAAAAATACATTTATTAAATGTGCTTTTAGTTTCTCATACCAAGCATGAAGTGCTTGTTTTAACCGATATAATACCTTTTTAAGTTTGAAAACATGATTTAGATATTTTTCATGAACAAATAAAGGTGGTTGTTCGGTGTAAACATTTTCTTTTATAAAAACATTTAAAAACGCACTTTTAACATCCATTTGAAATAATTTGAAATTATGATGACATGTAAAGGCGAGTAATTTCCTTATAACTTCAAGATGTGCGACAGGGGTAAATGTTTCTTCATAATCAATTCCTTCTTCTTGATTATATCTCTAAGAAACTAAGCTTGCTTTATTAAGAACTATGTTTCCATTTTGATCTGATTTATTTTTGAAAATTTATTTTGTTCATATTACGAATTGATTATTTGGTCTTGGTACGAGTTCCCACACATCATTTCGATCGTATTGATTTAGTTCTTCTTGCATCAATTTTGATGGAGGAGTTATGAGTCCCTCACCGATTGAAGATCCATGATTTGACTATTTCCTTTCACTTTGACTCCTATCCCAAGTAGTCTATTATATAGAAATTCGCAGCTTGAATTGTTATTCGCTTTGATCTTCTTAGGAGCTCAGCCGTTCGGTTATTGCTAAAATGTAGAAATCATCTTTTGATGCTCTTCATAGTTTTTAGGTTCGAAGTTAGATATGAAAGCTACATGACTCATGCGATTTAGTTGATTTCCAATTGAAACTTTTATGCTTATGTTACAAATTATATTGTTAATCGATTGATCTTTTAAGATTCAAGATGTTGATATTAAAACATTATCTGTAAACATGATTTTATTATTTTCAGGTACAAGAGTATTGTTGCTATTATTGTCGAGAATTTCTTCTTCATCATCATTATTTTTATTATTCTTAAAATCTTCATCAAAAGAAACATGAAGACTTTCCTCTATGGTGTTTGTTCATTTATTAAAAATTCTATAAGCTTTACTACGATCCGAATAACCAATAAAAATTCCTTCATCGGCTTTTGGATCGAATTTTCCATGATTATCTTTAGTACTCAGAATAAAACATTTAGAACTAAAAACACGAAAATATGATACTCTAGGTTTCTTCCTGAAAGTGTTACATGATTCAATGCATAACATGCGGTAGCAATGGTTTCAACCCAAAAATTCTTTGGTAAACTACTGTTACTTAGCAATGTCCATGCACACTCCTATAGTGTTCGATTCTTTCTTTCTACTACAACATTTTGTTATGTTGTTCGCAGAAATGAAAAATTATGACAATTTCCTTTTCATTGCAAAAATTTTCAAAAGTTTCGTTTTAAAATTCTCCACCATAATCACTTCTTATACTTTTAATTTTATGAATCTTTATTCTTTTAGCAAAAAAAAATTAATATTTCAAACATGTCGCTTTTATGTTTCGAAAACAATGTCCAAGTGCATCTTGAAAAATCATCAACAATCATAAAAACATATTGGTTATGGTTTACCAATCATACTTAAGTTGGACCAAATAAATCTAGATGAAGTAGTTCAAGTAGATTTTTTGTAGAAATTTCCTATTTAGATTTAAATGAACTTTTCTTCTATTTCCATGTTGACATGCATCACATAAATTTTTAGCTTTATAATTGATTTTGGATGATCCTCGTACTCAATCATTCTTTGCTGATTTATTTATATATTTAAATTTTATATCGCAAAAGCATCTGTGTCATAGCCATGGATCATTATGATTTGTAGTTAAGCATAAATCACTATTGTTTTTTATTTTCATATTTAAAACATAAATATTTCGATTTCTTAGCCCTTCAAATATTAGATTTTTATTTTGATCGAATATACTACATTTATTTTCTTCAAAAATAAATTCTAATTCCTTCATCACATACTTAACTTACACTTAATAAGTTATGTTTTAAATTTTCAACTAACAAACATTAGTAATAAGAGGAGAAGTAGAAATACTGACGTTGATGGTGTCTCTAATGCTGATGACAAATCCTTTTGAATTATTTCCAAATGTCATGGTGCCACCATCGATGTATGTTATATTTGATAACAAGTGTGCATTTCCTATCATACGCTTGGAGCATCCGCTATCGAGTATCCATTCCTCCTTTCTTTTAGCTTTGCTTTTGGGTACCTGCAAAATAATAGGTGTTTAATCGGTACCCACTTCCTCTTTTTGGGTCCTATGTGTTAGTTGGCGAAAGGTAGCCATACCCAAGTGGGTTTAGGACCTTTAAAAACATAATTATTATTATAAAAAATATTTTTCAAGTATTCGCCTATATGCTTTTGCCTAATCAACTTGTTATTTGATTTAGAAATCCATATTTGACACTATTTGTGTTATGAGTTTTAATCTTAATTTTAGATATAAACTTCTTGAACTTTGTATAGAGTGTACTATAGTTCTTATACTTTTGCTTAGCTTTATGTCCTAATCCATTTTGATTTCCTAATGGTCTTAATAAATTGATCAAATTCTCCAAGTTTTATTTTCCTTTATTAAATTTTGATAAGTTATTGGTAATTTGGTCTAATTTAATTTTAAGATCATAGATTTCAAAATTGGTAGAATGAACTTGTTTTTAGTTCAAATTTTTCTTTCTAAGATTATTATTTTCTAGCGTGTTATTTTCTAAATCATGTAATAAAGCATCATTTTGAGAAGATAATCTGGTACATTCTTTTTGTGTTATTTCTAATTCTTCTTATAGAATTATTTTCTCGTCTTTTAATAATCCAATTTCTACTTCTGCTCTATTCAATTTTCTTATGTATTCCTTGTTTAGTTTCGTAGATTCTCTATATTTATCATTTAATTCTATGCTAATTTCCTAAATTTCATTATATGTTAGTTCAGGATGTATCTCTTCAGTGTTAGCCATTAAACGACATTAGCTTGTTCTAAGTTGCTTTCAGTATCACTGTCAAAGGAAGAAAACAAATCAGAGTCATTCCAAGTCAACTGATAGGTTCTTTGCTTTCTCTCAGATTTCTCAAATTTTCTTTCTTTTGTCGTTATTGAGTTGTGGACAATCTTTCTTCATATGACCAAACTTGTCACATCCATAACATTTAATTGATGTTTGATTTAATGAATTCGAATTGCCACCATTTTGAAATTTTATCAACCTTTTGAATTTTTTGAATTGGTTGTAGTTCTTGGCAATGATCACAATTTCTTCCTCGTTTAAATCACAACCGTCATTATTTGCTTGAAAGGCAATATTCTTCTTTTCTTGGTTTTTCTCCGTTCTTGCCTACAAATTGGCTTCATAAGAGATAACATTCCTCTATTAGTTCTTCGACTTTGAGTTAAGAAAGATCATCAGCATCTTCGATGGCTAAAACCTTTCTTTCCCATTCGACAGTCAAAAAATTTAAAATTTGTGTAACTAGATTATGAATTTGACCCTAAGTGACATGAGATCATGTTGTATAGTTTGAAATCCAGCATACATATCAACAATAGATTCATTGCTTTCATTTTAAACGGTGAAAAAGATTTCGCAAAATAAATTTTTTGTTTGTTTGAATTTTGTCGTGCCTTCGTGAGTAACATGCAAAGTGCACTATGTATATCGTATAAGTAGTATAAACCATAACTCGTGAATATTCACTTTATCAGACGAAAAAAATAAAATATTCATAGTTTTGTTATTATTAGTTGCCGTGTTCTTTTATGCATCGGTCCAAGTGCTTTTGTCAGGGTAGGTGCTTCATATTTAGTTGAGTAGTTTGCCAAATTTCTGACCCATTAGCTTCCAACAAAATTCGCATGTGTGTCAACAAATAAACATAATTAGAATCGGTAAATAGTAGGGGGTGAGTAGTTGACTGTCCTTCTTGAAATGTATGTACCATATTAAAAAGTTTTCAATTTCATGTTACTATAAAGTGAAAATAACCATGCTCCGATACCAAATGAGAGTCTAGTTGATCATAATATGACTTTTGTATTAGTATGTGAGTGTATACCAATATATGAGCTAAATATAGCAATATAACAGAGTATAAAAAATAAAGTATAAAAAATGAGCATACCAGAGTTTATATACTGGTTCGGACCTTCCGTCCTACGTCCAGTCCCGAAACTCACCTTCGGCGTTTCACTAAACAACAATCTTCACTTCGTCCGGAGGAATAGACTTATACAAAATTAGTTTCTTCGACAAGCTTGTGCTCTATACAACGCTGATATTGACCATTGGTACAAGTATTCCTATAATTTCTCCTTGAGTATGAGTGTGTATGCACATGGATTTGTAGGAATGCATGTCACCCAAAGCTATTTGATGATGTATAAAGGTATTTTGAGATTACTATGAAAGTATGAATTTGAGATCAAGGGAAAGGTTTGAAAATAATTAACTTAGTTTTTGAATCTCAAAACTTGATTGTATACATAGATTATAAAGAGTTTTGTCTGATGGATGCAACTGTTTAATTCATTCCTTTTCATCAATAGTTGTAACCATTGATAAAGGTTGTGCCTATGTGAAGAAGGAAAATGTGTCTCTTCATAAATATGGTAGTCGCAGTCGATTAGATGTCTGAAAATTTTGGCTAGACATTTGCTCATTTCCGAATTTGAAATATAAAATTGGCAGTATTTAAATAAAAAAATATATGTTGCTAAACATTTGATGAATGTTCTTAGATGTTTGCTTACATGATTTCAATAAACAGTGAAGCATGTATTATGCAAAATATGCGGATATGTCTCTGTTGGCTCATGTAACTTAAGAAGATTGTACAAAATGATTTAAGATATTAAACATGTATGTGACCATATTTTCAATCCATCTTGATGTAGCTTATTACTCTAATCTTCCTTTAATCATTTGAAATCTAGGCTCCTTCTTGTTTGATAATCATGTATATTAGTCAAGATATTATATAGTATGATTGTATAGTTGTTGTCACTAAAATCTAATAGGAGAGGATCTAACATCTACCATTGAATCTAAGGAATTAGGACTGCTACATAAAACTTTTCTATTTTAATGAAGAATCTTTCGCCTGAGTACCTAGTGTTTTGCTAGACGTTTTAGTAGGAATCTTATCTGTTAAATGTCTAGTCTTTAACTGTTAGTTTTGTTGGGAATTTAATGTTCTAAATACCTAGCCTTTTGCTAGGATCTTCGATGGGATTCATGTCCACTAAGTACCTAGTATTTTGCTGGAAGTTTCAGTGGGAGGCTTCTCTGCTATACTTCTCTTAGTGCACTCCCTACTTGACCATGGCTCTCTCTTGCATGTTGATCAACGACTTTTGGTGTAAATGAAAACCGCAATTTTATTTTCCATAAGCGGACGTTGTTGTAATATTTTGTCGAATCCACAAGGAATTTATTTAATTATTAATGTTCACTTAAATTCTGAGCGAGTTAGATGAAATTAAAAGATTAGATGCAATTAAGTTAACCTATAAAGTTATTGAATTATGAAATAATGGAATTATAAGAAAATAATTGAAGAAAATGATTGAACAATTCGATGCAAAGAAATAAGAAAAGGGAATTTGAGCAACAACGATTTACTAGCTGATTAGCAAATAAATATCAAGGAAACCTATTAGCCTCTTGGAAAATCAGTTGATCATGAAACATAACAGAAATGAAATAAAAAGAAATATAAATGAAAACTGAACAAGAATAAAATATTTTATTCTTGAAATAATAATTTGATTACCTAAAATTAATTGGAATTTAGAAAAACCGGAATTGATTCCCTAATGGCACCCTAAAAGAAAAACTAAAGTAGATGCCTAAATGCCAAGATGATTTCAAATGTTTTTAGGTGGTGGTGTTATAGAGCTCTTTGCAACCCTGATTTAGACTTGGTAAAAAATGGGAGTTTTCTAGAATTATCAAACTTTATCTTACTCTGGAAGCTTTTTGCATTTGCTACATCCAAGTTAAATAGAAATAAATCTAGTTTGGCCTTCATCTAGTATATTCTAGAAGCTCCTTATGTGCTCTAGAAAGTTATTTTTCCACTATATTCACCAAAATATTCTTGATTTGTATGTGCTAGAAAGTTCTTGACTTTTCTCAGGGGAATATACTCATTTTGTTTAAAAATATATACCAAGCGGATTTCAAACCAGTGACCTCATGGTGAATGCACATCTATAAAACCATATAAACTACAACATCCTTTGGGTACATATGTGCTTCTGACTTCTTATTAATTGAAATTTGAAGTTGAACTGCATTTTGAACTAGTTTTCAATAATTTTTCCATTTTCTAAAAATCAAGAATCTACAATAAATACAATAAAAAGACCAAGTAATACCATCTTATGAATATAAACATACATAAATAAGCAGTTTAAAATATACATAATTTGATGTTTATCAAATACCCCTAACATTGAACTTTTTTTGTCCTCGAATAAAATCTAACTCAATTATTAGCCACGCTTTAATAGGGAAACATGGTTGCATTTAGCCAATGCAACAAGCCTTTAAACCCCTAGAAATCCATAATAGGACGAGTTGTGTCTCGTAAGGGTTTTAAGTGGATTAGAAAATCCAAATGCAATAGGCCATGACTCTAATGCAACTATATAAATGCAAAACGTATGAAACTTAATGAATTAGTTTATTTTTAAATACTTACAACATTGTAGTGGACACATGTTGTAGTCAAAAATTCAGAAATCTATGCTCATCAACTAGTCATAAACTTCAAACAAAAATCAAAATTCTCATCACACTCTTCTCTTGCTTTATTCGGAAATATTGTGAAATTAGGAAACTAGTTCTTTATTTTATTGTCAAAATTTGCTAAGTTATATTTCTATTTCTACTTGTATGACAAATTCAAATACATAAAACCAAGAAATGCTTTGAATTCAATCACCCACTCTCTCTTTAATTATTTTGTATTTATTTATTTTCTTTTTAATTTTTTTTATTACATGCATACAGCTAACTCACGAACCAAGGTATACCATCTATGCACTTCCTTTCAAGTTTAGGTGAGAATGAAACAGAGATTGTAGGATTGTGCAAACTGACTTTGATTATGTCAGTAAAGATCGATGATTTTTAAGCGCCTAACTTATACAAGGTATACTACTCATACACTATGTTTTGGACTTACGTGAGAGTGGGATGGAGCCTGGCGAGTGTGCATAAGAATGTTAAATATACTAGTAATATTAGATGCACATAGATTTTATTATTATCACTAGAGTTTCTTTTTAATTCTTTGGAAAGAGAGTAAGGAAAAATCATCTTAGTGTCTCTTAATTATAAAGATTTGAAAATGATGCATGTACTTTAGCCTTACCATTTTTAAAAGATGATAATAAATTTCAACAAACTTCATAGTCATCACCTAAGAGTCAACCTATATGCTAGCTTAACTATTATTACATATAATTTGAACTTGTCGTTTATTTTCAATTAAAACCAGCGATTCACAAAAATTTCCTTCGAATGACTAACACAGTGCACCTAATTTGTCATGCCTATTCAAAATATACTGATTTCAAATAATTTATCAAAAGAAATGCGTAGCAAAAAATGTTATGTCCTTAATGTATATGCCTTAAAGAAATGTGAATCTATGTGAAAAATAAAAGCAGTTTTGAAAAAAATGCTAAATTTAAAAATAGGATAAAAATTGAATGCAACATAGGTCTGCCGCCTTCACACACATAAATTTGAAAGCGTCTACACTATTCAATACGTTTCGTCAATGTAAAGGAAAGTGCCTACAAATGGATACAATGTAAAGTCATTTGTAATATAAAATACAATTTACTAATATGCTGAAATGGATTATATATGAAATAATATATATGTTTACAATGAATGCGATGCAGAGAATGCTACCATCATTTTCTTTCATGCTTGGTTTTAAGTTTATGTTCCCTCTTCACTATGCGTGGGTATGTTTTCTAAATAGAAATTTTTTAAACCAACATTTCATTTTTATACCTATATTTATAGTCAATTAAGTTGAACTCTAAGTAGCATATAAGCAGAAGTTTTTTCACCTAAGTTTTGTGCATAATGCGATTTATTCGCTCGATAAATTTATCATTGTAATCCGCCAAAAATAGGCGATTGTCCACAAATACAATTGAAATAGTTTATGCAACTTACTGAGTGTCATCTAATAATATATTTTATTAGGTTCATTCTTTACAAGATGCAGCTCTAGTTTATGTTAGATATCAAGGGCTTTGTTATGTGACATTTCAATATTTTCATTAAGTTCTAGATCAAGCTTGGGTTCACATTCACTAGTTTCACTAATTAACATTTCATTTTCACATATAAAGGATTCATGTTTTCCATTAACTATGATTTATTCAAATTTAAAATACTCAAAATCAAATTGGTGATTAAAACTTAACTTGTCCTTGTGTGACAACGCATTCTCCAATAATTCGAAAAACCATGTTCACTAAATTCAACTTCCTTAACCAAATCATTAACGTCTTCATTACCATTGTAATTTTCAATGTAAAAAATTAGTGTTTCTAGCTTGTTCGTGTCAGGTGAAGGAAGATCGAAATTCAAACTTAAATATTTTTCTTTAAAAGAATTGAACTTCAAATCATTTGGTGAATTTTGAACAATTTCATTAAGTTTGTCATTTTCAATTTTCATTTGATTCATTACATGTTTGTATTTTATATTTTTCCTCGCATTATTTCAAGAGAATTTCAAGTAACTTTATGTACCCGTTGAACTTTTTGTCCAACTTTCTTTGTTCCTTGCCAAAACTACATTCATGATTTACACTTTCAGCATTTTTTACATAATTCCCTTGATAAAAGCTATTTTTAAAATTATAATCCAAGTCATTTTTCATGATCAAAATATTTCCAAACTGATTTTCATTTTCATTTCCATGTGTATAATTTCCTTGATAAGAGTTATTTTCAAAGTTATAATCCAAGTCATTTTCATGATCAAAATTATTTTTGAATTCTATGAAAATTATATTTATGTATGAATCATTTTGACCATGGAAATAAGTATGATAACGAAAATTACTTTGGTACTGAGAATTATGTTCATAATTGAAATTACTAAAATTGAAAGAAAATTATAATTTTGGTTATTTTCAAATTTTTGACTTGGATTATTTTGAAAATATTTTTACAGTGGAAATAGTTTTCAAAATGATTTTCATACCCTTATTGATTTAAAGAAAAATAATTCTGACTCGTTACATATGATGCTTTTATTTCTTTTCTAAGAAAGTCATGGCAAGTTTTTAGCATGAATTGAATAACTTTTCACATCATATCTGTAACCTTCTACTTGAAAAGAATTTGATAAATTTTTATGATATAAATTGTTTTGAGAATAAAAATCATTTCGATTATGATAATTTGGTCCATTACCAAAATTGTTAAATTTGGAACAATAATTGTACTTTCGGCCATTTTTCAAAATTTTAACTTAGATTATTATAAAAGTTCTGTCCGGTTTGAAAACTCTTTGTACTATATTCAAAGTCATTTCTACTATTGAAACAATATTCAAATGATTTTCATACCCATCTTAATTTTGAAAAAGATTATTTTTCGGTTTTGTTACACCTAAATTTTCAAAAATTAATAAAGTGCCTACTCATTGGAAGTTGATAGTAAATGGGGTTGTCATAAGTTGAAGATAGACTAGCTATCACAAGTTGAATATAAAGAAGCTATCATAGGTTGATAACGAAGAAGCTATCGCAAGTTGATGGGGAAGGAGCTGCCGCAAGTTGAATATGTAAAAGCTATCATGGGTTGATGATGAAGAAGCCATCACAAGTTGATGGTGGAGGAGCAATCACAAGTTGAATATTGAATATGAAGAAGCTATCATGAGTTGATGATGAAGAAGCTATCGTGAATTGATTGTGAAGGAGCCATCGAAAGTTGAATAAGAAGAAGCTAAATGAGTTGATGGTAAAGGAGCTATCGTAAGTTGAATATTAAGATGTCATCATGGGTCGATGATGAAGAAGTTATTGCAAATTGATGGTGAAGGGGCTATCTCAAGTAGAATATGAAGAAGCTATCATGCGTTGAAGATGAAGAATCTATTGCAAGTAGATGGTGAAGGAGTTATCACAAGTTGAAGACAACGTAGTTGTCAAAAGCTGGTAAGGAAGGAGCTATGACACGTTGAAGGTAAAGGCAGCTGTTGCAAGTTAGAGACCAAATGGTTGTCACATATTGATGGAAAATGATTATTACAGGATATACAAGAAGGGTTCATCGCATATTGATAGGAATTATTGCAAATTTAATGCAAGAGGGAGCTATCGTAGGATGACGATTGGAGCAGTCACATGTTGAAATTATGCATTTAAAATTAACGCCTCGCTAGCCATGGCATTACCTATTTAGAGTAGATATGCCACGTCATCTTGGAAAAGTTATAAGGGATTGTAGAACATGTCATCCCGAGCATGTGTCACATTAGCAAATCATGATCGTTTATTTTTCCAAGTGACGCGTGTCATGAATCCAAGGGATAATGTTCCCTATAAATATGCGTATACACCAACAAAAATGGGCGAATCGGAAACTATTCTTGTTCCTCTTTTTCGTTTTATCATGTAGATAATAAAGGAGCTTAAGATTGGGACTTTAATGACCGTTAAGTCAAATTAAACTTGTAACTTTTTGAACAAGGACTTCAGCAATACTCTATTTGCATAATGAATTCATACGGACTCAATACTAGCATACTTGACTAAGTGACATATCTTACTCAAGTATCATTTACTCTTTGTGATCAAAGCATGCTAGGTTGAACTAAATTTCAAATTAATAGGTTCAAAATTATTTTGATGTAGATTAGCACATAATCAATTATTAATTTTTAGACAGGATATGTAATTTCGATTATTTCTAAAATGTTGAGTTTGGTTATTGCAACAAAGTCTCTCCCTTAAAGTTTTTATCTTTGATAATCATTCAATGAGAATTCATTGCACTAATTTTTAGACATTTTTTAAAGCGTGATTTAATGTGAACACCGAAATATGAATATAATTAAATAAAAGTGAACACTTACAAAATTGATATGTTGTCCATAACAGATCTAGACTTGCATAAGGTACATCAAAAAAATAGGATCGGAATGATTTCTCTCCAATATATTTTAGAAGCTTCCTGAGTATTTTAGGAAGTTCTTTTTCCATTATACTTTAGAATCCTTTTGATCTTCAAGAAGATTCTTTATTTGGTATGCTCTAGAAGATTCTTACTCTAGGAAATCTACTTGGTTTTAAAAATATGTACAAAGCGGAATTCAAACTAGTAACCTATAATCTTTAAAGTTAGTTGAGCTACATCGAATTATGTGCATTTATGTCAAATTGACTTCCTATTGGCAGAGCTTTCAAGTTGGACTGTATTTTTCGGATCAATTCCATAATAATTTCTTCACCCTTCGTAAATCAAGAATATGCAATGACCATAACCAAAATACAAGTAATATTGCCTTACAAATAAATAAATGTGTGAATAAGTAGTTTAAAATATATTTGTCTTTATAAGTTGAATATATGGGTTGTAATGAGGAGGGGGTGAGAACAACGTTCCGATGACTGGTAAATTAAATATATACATAAAACTAGTTTATGCCGATTTCTTTCCATTACATGTTATGTCTATTTTTTAAACTTAGTCGTCTCAACTTCATATACGATATGCCCCATCTACTCGAGCTATAAAATAACTACATATGTGTGTGTTTGTGTCTATATATATATATATATGTATATGTATATGTATATGTATATGTATGTGTTTGTGTATAAGTACCACAGTCCGCTTTAGACCAGTATGCTTTCTTTGCTAGTATCCGTAACTCTACACCTCGTCAAGATACATCGCCAATGCAGTATCATGTCCTCGCCGCCAAGCATACGAGGAATTCTTGTAGTGATTAATAACGACATTATACTTATTTATCCGTGTTATATCTCATTTTGAAATACCTCCATTAAGAGTTATCTAGACTTAACTTCTAACTACAAAAAAACTAACAAACAACTATGAGGCAGTGCATGTCCAAAACGTGATCCACACTAATAGGATGTGTATCCCGTTTGGGCATAACCCTTGTCTTTCCGCTGACCACTTAGGACTAATGACGATCTCGACCTACATGAACAGCTCATATTCCTTACGTATATGGTACTAACCTTGTTGTTATAGCACCAGGCCTATGCTCACCGCCTTATTTTGATTTCCTAATGCAATCAAGGAAATGCCCACTTGGTTACTTAACACATACCCCTAACTGTTGAAGTAGACTCTACTTGGCCAGTTGACACTTCGACCAGGGAAAACCTTCCAACTTTGGTATATTACCTTCATCTATACACGAACATTTAACCCTATGGGTCCTACAGTTGGATATGTCCTACATTAATGTAATGTATACACAATTGCTAGTGTCACCTTGCGGTGGGCAGACTTCCGTGTGTAATACTACTGACCTCGTATTCCAACCCATATTAACAACCAAGTCTTTAATTAAACTAAGTTATTGACTAGAATTAACAATTCACGTCCATAAAAAATGTATACCTGATGCTATATAAATTTTATTGAATTAATACGCCTTCTGTTCAATTGTTGGTGTTCGATTATTTTACTCAACTCGCTTCTTGTTTCATTAATGTCATTTTAATGCCATTTATAGTCACTTCTACTTTAGTAGATTAAATATCCTTTAGTACTTAACTTCTATATGATACTATTAGGCATATTCTACGGTCCATTATTGTTATCTTTTTTATCACTGTAGTTTTCTTAATTACTCATTTCGTTTCTCTACATACATTTCACTACTTATTTTTATTTTCTAACTTATCACATATATTAGATTTATGGTTGCATTATCATTATTAATTTTACTTACACTACTTTGGTTTATACTTGGGGATTTTTGCATTTTAATGCATTGGAATTACATCTTTCCAAAAGAAAATTATTTAAAAGACGACTGTATTAAGTTTGGAATCACAAAGAAATATCTTTTATGTTATTATTGAAATAGATGGTACATAATGCAGTAAACATCTCTATTTTGTGCACCTCTTTGTTTTAGGTGTATTCCTTGTTATTTCAAACAATACACTTTTTAACATAATTATAAAACTGGATAATTTATACAAATTTACATTGTAACACATTTTGTTCCCCTAAATTAAAATACTACTTAAATCCCAATCCAAATTATATTAACTTCAAATTTATGTTTACTAACATTTAATTCAACCAACAAACCTAAAATGATTATACAATATTATATATTTAGGGACTTCTTTCACCCTTACTTTCCAAATTCAATTATATGCTATATTAAACCAAAGTCAACAATTTACAAAATATGTTGGCATGGTTTTCAAATACGTTACATATATATTTTACAATGATATAATCCAATATTATGTAAAAATATATAATTTCTCACCTACCTCTTAGCTTCCAAATCTCTGGACTAAATTTTATTATTCCTATTTGACTCCCTTTTCTCTCTACCAAAATATGTATCGCAAGTATACACATATTTATTAGACATTTAGATCTCAGAAGAGATTTGAATTTAATTTAAATTTTGGTTTAGGTTTAAAATTTACCTTAGCTGGCAATTCGATTTGATATTATTCTTATTCTCCTATTACATTCGGCTATTCTTCATTTATATATATAGATTATACTTTATATATATTTTAGAATTTAAGGAGAAGAAAAAATGGCAAAGCTTCAGTATTGCTTCAGAAAATATGTGGTGAATGGTGAGGGGTTAGGCCTGTATATATAGAGGTTAGAATCAATGTCAGCTGTTAGATTTACTTATATTAAATACAAGCCTTTTGGTCTGATTTAATTCACAGCCGCCAACATATAAGCAGTCAACCGCTTTGATGCCACCAGTCAACTACTAGCCTTAACTAGAGTTTTATAAATTTCAAAAACAAAATAAATAAAATAAAATGAAACCCCAAATACAGAAACAACCTAAGCCCAAAATAAAGTAGCAAGTGCGGCCTAATTAAATAAGAAGATGATAATTTTATGCATGTATCCTTATTCGTTCTATTTAAGACTGCTTCCACTTTCTTCTTTTGTTTTTACAATTAGGGTTTCTGATTGAAACCGCCGCTTTCAATTGAGGTTTGAGTCGCACTGCTCCTTCTCTGTTGATTATGTTCATCAATAAGTGGCGATTAATTGTTGTGATTTCTCCCACCGATTTTAAGCCCTCGATTCCTCTAAATGATCAATCAAATAAATATGTTAGCCTAGATTGCTTTGTCGATCGATCTTGCAGCTTTGATTGCTCTAGATTACTTCGTCATCGAGTTAGTTCCAATTTGGTACGCGTATTTATTTTCTCCTTTTCAATTTTTGTTCGAACTCGACTATTTTTGCCAATGACGATCTGGTGGTATTTTTAGGATTAAATCCTTGTATTTTATTATAATTTTGGCTTTGGAAATTTCTAAAGCTTTTCTTGGCTGCTTGAGTTTCTGATCGATGGTGTTATCATTTCTGACTTGTTCAATTCTTCGATATATATTCAAAAATTCTGTTTTATATCCAAATAAGTTTTGACCCTGGTTGAATATTATATTTCTGCCTTTACTTGCTCAATTCATGCTTTGACTGAATTTTTGTTTTTTGCTATCTCTGGCCGCTGATTCTCTTATGCATGATTTCTAATGAACTTAGATGCACTAATGTCCATATATATACATACATATGTATGTATATGTGTGAAATTTTTTAACATTAATGCATGTGTGTTGTCTTCCATGATGCTTAAGTGTTGATGAGTGGGCTATCATTTGATGAATCTCTGGTTGTATCCAAAAATAGAAATTGTCTTGCTTGATGAAGATCGATTGCGGAAGTTAGTCCCTAGTGTGTAGTTCTTCATTTTGTACTTGTACACTTCATTACTTATGTAGCACTGATACAATGCCTTGACTGGTGTGAGTTAGTCAGTTCATCTGGTGTTTGTACATCCTTTTTATTGCATGTTTGCACATGGTTGTATTTTGTTTGTTGTTGTGTTCTGTTTTACTTTCCTAGCTTCACTTATGTCGTGCTGTCCGGTTATGCATTATGCTTCAAGGTGCATTGCCTGTGTGCATGTACTCTTGTGTGCACATTCTTGTATACTCTAGACCTGTTTGCACACTTATTTCTGGTGTACATTCCTATTTGGCTACACTATTATCCTTCTGAGTATTTATGAACCCTCTTGTTATGCCTAGATCTTGAATGTGTGCACCATATTTCTTCCCTGTGTGCACTGTTCCACGTAGAATCGATTTTTGGTTTGTGAATTTCCATTTGCACTTGTGTTTGAGTCCGAGCTTACTAGGGCTTGACCTTGTGTACACTTCTACTTGCACTGTGTTGAGCCTTCAGGCCTGACCTTTGCATTTTTCCTTGAAATTTAATTGATGCAAGTCACTTTATGTATGTGCTCGTCCTTGTGGCATGTACAGTGATACACTATGCATGTCATATGTTGCTCGTGCATGGTTATTTTGGTTGAAAACAAACTACCTAATTAACTGAGGCACTATCATATTTTTATATTCTTATTTTTGCTATTTCAGTTTGTTTCTTTTTTTTCTTCTTTTTTCTGCGTTATTTCTTTGACATGAAAAATAGATGACTAAAAGAAGAAACTAGAAGAATGAAGATAATAAATTAAATTCGAGTGTGTGATTGAGCGAGCGAGCAAGTGAGTTGCATATGAGGGTGTGTTGTATATGAGAGTGAGTTGTATATGAGAGTGAAAAATAGTGTTGTAGAATATAGTGTAAGCTATGTTGTAAATGTGTACTATTTGAACTTGTAATGAACTAAAATATTTATTCAAATGAAATTATGAATAAAATATTTGTTTAAATGAAAATATGATTTGTTTATTTCATTCTATGATATTGCAATAGTACTATAAAAAACACATTTAAAAATATATGTTTATTATCATCAAATAAAGTCATAAATTGTTATATTATATAGGTTTAATCTCATCTCCTTATATAGAAACTATCAGAAAGTATCATGATGGGATACAACTGTACAACAGACATGAAGTCCCAAGTAGAGACATAAATATAACACTATGCAGCTCATCAAGCCCATAACTAAACTTAAGTGAGGTGTATCAATCATATATGCCAATCTACTATTTTGTTGGTACCAGAAGAATGACTAATGGCACAAAGCAAGCTCCAAAGATACAGGTCCCTACAGTATTAGTTACCTCCACGTTCATCATGACATGTATCCACCAATGTGCTCATCAATGCTAGGACTAATAAGTCACGACACTACAATCGCCCCTATAGGAAACAAACTACCGGCATATGTAACATGGCGGCGAATGTACGAAGAGAGAGCACGATGCTACATAAATATAGAGTGTCGCGGATCTAGGGTGCGACCTTGCGATCAAGCCGCTAGGGTGGATTCTAGCCATCTGACCTCTCTAACAAACATAGATAGGAGGACATGATAATAGTGACATATAGAACCAATACATATAGACAAGAAGTCCTGGTCATTATTAGGCATAGAGCCAAACTCACTAAATATAGGCACAAAGCCATATATCACTATATATTACCTCACTCTATCTACTTTATTCCCATTACGTGAGTGTCATCTACTTATAATGAATAACCGAATAAATATCACAATAGTGTTTCATACCACTGTCTCATACTTAAACATTTAGCTGCTGCTTATAAAATGCACTCAATCCTCACAATATTCTATATAACGATTTTAAAGAATAATCGGAGAAGTATTACAAAATGTCCCATACATGACTTTATTATAACTCTGTTTATTCTATTTCTCGTCATATGGAACTATAACATAAAATCAAATCAAAGATGTCATCACCGTATCATATAAAAATCATCAGTCAAACAAAAATCAATGGTGAATCACTCATATCATTGAATTCAATATATAAGAAAAAATATGATCAGGAAACTAATATAAAAGAGTACTCAAATAAAGATAAATAAACAATTAGTACTTATAATGAATCATTCACAACATATAATTTTATATAACATTATAAATACTAAAAGATGGATAAATATTCATATCCCCAAAATTAATTAAATGATTATCTAAACTCAATATAGTTTAATATTTATAATAAATAACTAATTTCTCGGTCTTATATAAAATTAATTATTATATACTTACCAATAACATAAGAAAACACATTTCAAATTCCCGAAAATAGTTTATAGAGCTGGACATTTCATATAAAAATTATTTGATAAAATTTGTATAATCAATCTTATTTTTAAATAACTTTGAAACATCAAAACCAATTTAATATGCCAATCCATAAATAAATAGCTTTTTTAAATTTTGGGTAATATAAATTAAAATTCCATAAAATACCATTATAGCTGTAGAATATCAATATAAATAACAATTTATGTTTTTCCACTTAAATACTTATAAATTCGCTCTATTTTTTTAATAAACTTAAAATCATATTTACATTATATTTTGCGTATAGGCATATATTAGGGTTTTGGTATATTCAATATATATACATATATATATATATATATATATATATTAGTTTGTTTCATATTTAACAAATATGTATTTACATATATTTTAAATGAAGTATATGTAACAGCTATTTGTAAAACCACACAACAGATTACATAGACCTACGAATCATTCACCCCCAATACTACATACACATAAACGCAGTACACAACACACACCAATATAGTTACATACACATACATAGACATGAATATGCACACAGTAAGAACACTCATACACAAAAACACAACACACTACACATACATATAAACACACACTCACAGATTACATACACATATAGCACAACACATACACACACCACTCACACACAATACAACAGCATATCTCAGAATACAGCAGTGCACACACCCTCATAAAAAGCAAAAATGCACATATGATGCAAACCCCCACACACGCGCGCGCGCGCACACACACACACACACACACTCTCTTGTTGACATGCACAAAACACATGAAAATGGGCCGACCAGTTAGCAACCATCTTCAAAAATCAATCGCCTTTTTCAAGCGATTACTTCATCTACTTAGATCGTGTCATTTCTAACTCAGTACACACAACAAATGCACTTAAGTGAAACACAAATAGTATATATATATATATATATATACCATGAATTCAATGAACTTGAGCGTAAATTTGTGAGTATAACACTAACATGTACATGCTATGTTTCCCTCTTCATCTCTTCCTCCATACACAATACACGCACCGCTCCCACTCCTAGCAACCCAACACGCATCTTGTCATTGACGCATGATGATACAAGGAATCACATAATCGTATCTGGGGATTTAACATAATTTTTTTTTTAATTTTCAAAGTGGCGAGAATTTTTTTATTTCTGGCTTTAGGAGGAAGATGATAATTAACAAAAGACGTTCGCGTGAACTAAAATTGTAACGACCCAGAATTTCTGTCATTTGAAATTCATATATTTAATTGATTTTAAATATCAACAAGTAAAATTTATTAGTCGAATAATTTATTTTTCGAATATCTGAATTTAACTGGATAATTAAATCGATAATTTAATATTTGAAGTTGCGTAAATAATTGGAAATTTGGTATAATGTGATTAAAAATGATTTATAAAGTTATATTAAATCATATTGGAGTTAGAACGATGTTTGTGAACTTTTAAAATTGAATTAAAAGTTAATTTGTGAAAATTGAATATTTTAATATTTAATCAACTAGTGAAAATAGCCATTTTTCAAAACAGTCTCGGATTTCGACAAACCAGTTTCATCAGATCCGTAATGTTAAATTATTGTAAAGTTTCAAATTTCGTGTCAATCGGATTTACCGTTTGTCTGGGGCAAGCCAAAACGCATAGAAATTTGTTTAATCGATTTAATTTAAATTTGATCGTTTATTGCCGAAACTCGCGCGGATGATCAAACTGGCTCCCGAAACCTATTCCATCGTGTGTGGAATGCGGGTTAAACCCTAAAAACGCCGGTCACCGCGCGATATTTAGAGTTCGAAAATTTGGAGTGAATAGTGTTTTTCGTTGAAATTCTATAAAAGGAACCCTTCACCATTCATAATTGCAAAACCCTCTCTCTTCTTCCTTCAGCCGGCCCTAATTTTCAATGGCCACCATCATTCGAAACTTCTCTTCTCAATCTCTCTTCATCTATCAACAATCATCAGATGCTATCAACTACAAAGTTGAAGATCTAAACGAGACCTTCACATCCATACGGTGGAGTGACACGAAACTCGTCGGGGTGGCCAGAATTTGGGCTGACATGGATTCCGTTTATGCTCAATTTTGAGGCTGGAGGGGGCCGAGCTCAGCAACATTCTGGCTGAAGGTGGAGTGTTGGCGCACGCACGTGATGGAGGTTCCGGATCGTCTTCAAATTGATCGTAGGTGGAGCAAGAATTCGTGAATGAGAGGAGCTAATGGGTTCGGTTGCGTTCAAATTTCTGGAGCAAAAACGCATGCGTGGGAAGATGAGGAGTGCAGCCACGATTTGATCTCCAAAATGCACAGCCAGGATTGTGTTTGAGGTTGAAAAATAAAAAGAAATGTAAATTGTTTTATATTATATAATTATACGATGTTTAAAATGCGATAACTCTTTCATACGAGGTTGAAAAATTACGAAACAACTTGCGTTGGGTTCGTATGGATGAGCACTATGCTATGGAACTGGATTGGAATCGTTTGGAGCTAGCGAAAATTTCAGGTAATATTAAACGCACGTTTAATTTTATTCGAAACAAAACGCTACAACTGTTATCGGAAACCCAAGGTGAGAACTTCTCACTCAATCGAATTATTTCGATTTAAATTTTAAATAGTTAAATTTTAAATTGCTTGATTGTGTGATTGGATGATAAATATTATCTGTTGTATTGAAATAGACCCTATACGCCGTATATTAAGCGGATGTTATTTATTAAAAACATATACCGCGATAATTCCAACTTGAATAGAATTGGTATTATATATGTACTTGGAGTTGATTTTCTCGGATTATATAGCGGATGAGACCCTATTGCGCCGCATAATAGCGGATAGTATTTTATAAATCCCATATACCGCGATATTCCGTCTTGAAGCGGAATTGGTATTGTGCTAACATCTGTAGATGCAGGGAAACAGGTTGGAGGGATCCAACTGGATTCCTCAAACATTTGAATTGGTTTCATTGTTGTGTGTTGATCTATTTATAATCTGCATGATTATCTTTGTGATTGAAATCGTTAAAGGCTAAATTTTAGCCGAATATATTTTTGGTATCGTTAGATGCTGAAAATAAATAAAATTTGATTTTTGAATATTTAAGTTGAGAATTCATACTAAAATTTAATTTTGGAATTGATTCATTTTAAATGAATAAACATTGTAATTTTTATGTTATAAAAATTATGATTTTTGTGAAATATAACCGAAATGTGATTTTTGAATAAGTAGCTGATTAATTTATAAAATGGTTTAAATTGGGATTTTTGAATTATTATAAAAGATTTATATAAAAGATTTATAAAATTGATATTTATAAATTAAAATATTGGAATTATAAAACGAGTTTTTATAAGTGTTAAAATGAAATATAAATAGATTTCATAAGTGGATGAAATCTATAGATTTATAAATTGTGAAGTTATAAAATGAATAGATTTTGTAAAATAAAAGATTTATAAGTAATTAACTTATAAATTGGGTTTTGGCGCGTAAATGGAATATGGATAGAATTTGTTAATAAAGAAATTTTATAAGTGAAGTTGTTATAAAATATAAATGGAATTTATAAACGTTGTTTTATAAATCCGAAATCGACTTATTTTAATAAGTTTAATTATTATGGCTTATTAAAGGAGATATATCCACGATTTTGGGATAGTGGATAATCCTTTAAATAAAATATGTAGAAATTGAATTTGGTAAATGAAGTATATTCACGACTTTGGACGGTGAATAATATATTAAAGAAATATTTTGGGAAAGTGATATTTTAAATAGAATTAAAACGATTCAAAAATGTTTTAAAATGTGTTAAGTATCAAAACCATAGATTTCAACATTCATTGTTGAAATAGACGTTTTCGAGAAATAGAAGGAAATGGTGGACTATAACACTGTTGTTATAGTAAATGATTTTCGAAAGGAAATGTTTTATATAGTATTGGGATTTATATATCTATTTTAAGTTCGAATCCCTATACTAGTAGTTTTGGGTTGTCGTAACGATGTTTTACGCAACATTCATTTTGACTCAAATAAAGGTGTTTAAGAGAATGTTTTCCTTAAAGAATAAATTATATACTTAATTGTGATTTAAGTATATTGAATATTTTCCAAGTGTTGAAAATAAACAGATTTGTGAATTACTTATTATTGAATAAGTATGGAAATGTTTTACAATATGAGGTGAATGTTTTGAGATTTTATCTTTTAAAGGTAAATTGAAAATGAATATTAGAAATCGATTTGGAAATCGTATATTCATAGATATTTTGGAAAGGTGAATTCACTATGGAATTTATAAAAGAAAGGGAAATTGTTTAAAATAAACATTGATTTATTTTGAAGTGTGGAAATAAATTTACGAATTTGGAACGTAAATTTAATAAATCGGTAAGGATTTATTTGATTGGTTTAAATTAACCATTTTGAATGGAAGTTGTAAAGGTGAAAAATAATTTGGAATTTGTTTTCAAATGGTTGAAGTGTGGAAATTATATCTTGTAAAGATATTTTAGAAAATAAAAAATTTAGGAAATTATTTGAAATCGGGTGATGTTGTGAATATTGATTGATAGTTGAATAACCGACTATTAATATTGACCCTTGAATGGCTATTTGTTGTGAATTGGTTGAAATTGAAGGCTACACTTATTTATAAATTATTGCGCTCGTTATTCGGATTACCCATTCCGAATAGTGATACGACGTAATGGATAGCATTGAAGACCGGTGTTGAAGACCGGGTATTTGTGAAAACGATAGGATGACCTATCGATTGTCTCTACATCGTTAGCTATGGTATGGAGATTTCCTTTGTGATGGGAAATTCGATCGGGATTGTGAATACCCGGATTGCAAGGGCTTCTTCGGAAGTGCCTTCGGTTCTGTTCGAACCCGGAACGGACTTGTATGGTTACATGTCTGACATTACATTTTGAGATATAAAGCAGATTTGTTTCAAATACATTTCCGTTGGTAGCGGAGAATTTATTCTCTTAGCTTAACACCCTTAGAGGTTTTGTAGTTGAAGGTTATCAGCGATATACTCCCAATTTGGTAATGTGGCATGCTGAGTGTTGCTGTGTGATGATTACTTATTCATCATTTGTTGATCAAAGCGTGGCTTTGTGAAAAAGCGTAGCTTTGTGGATGAGACTTCGTCAGACCTCACACCCCGGAAATGGTCAAACAGGAATATGCGGCAAGGTTATAAGGATCGCTCCCTTTAGGGTATGTCATTTCCTTCTGGAAAAAGGTGGTGTCAGGTATGGAGCCCTGATGCTTAACCTATGTGGTTGCTCCAATCTCATTTTTCTGTGTGGTTGTTGCTTGGTGATCGAGGGCCCTCGGATAAAGGTCCCAAAGGACCGGGGAGTGGCATATTCGTGTAGTAGTTACCTAGTTACAGAGGTAACCCGACCTTGTGTTGGCAGAGAGCTGGTTAAGTTCTCGGGACGTCCCGCCAGAGGCGATCCGATGTGGCAGTAGGAAGTTTCTTAGCCTGACCATTTGTTGGAAATCCAAAGAAACAATACGAGTCTTGTACGGTTTTAGTTGTATTACCTGCCATTCACTTATGGTGGCGCCCCACTGTTTGGACGGTAGCTATAGCAGGCATAGTTCGGATTGTCTATGCTGGCTAAGATTTATATTCTATTTTCGAAATGCTTTCATCACTATGCACTAATAATAATATCAAAAAAAAATGATTTTTTTTGCGTAGTAAGCATCTTTGACTATCATAAGAAAAAATCTCCTCCAATTCTGCGTTTGCATTGTGTGTGTGCGGGTAGGCCTTATGGTAGTTTCATTTTCCAAAAGCATTGTGGATATTTTTCACTTCTCTTGTTGTTGTTGTTTTAAAAAATAAATAAATAACTGTTTTGAGTTCTTACACCAGTCTTATGACTAACCTGGAGTTTATTGTTCTCTTCCTAAACTCAGGATGCCCATAATTTTCCACACGGGCAGTCTAGAGTCAGGTTATCAGGTCATTCTGAATTCAGAAGTGCTTTGGAGCTCAAGTGGCGAGCTGGATGGCGAGACGTACCACTTGTATATGATATTATGTTTTCCGCTGTAAATTCACTTATAAGGACGAAGTCATATAACTGTCCATTGTTTTGTTGTGTTGTATATTGTTGTTGTATACTCTGATGATGATGTGATGTAATGTAATAACTGATAAAGTTCTTTGTTTTAAAGATTATTCATATATCTATTATATGTTGTTCCGCTGCGATATGTGAGATTCTGATATTGTTTCTGTTTTGTTTCCTTACTTCTTCTATCCTTTTCTTCTAACTCTTCTTTTTAACCCTAACAGTTCGGTTTTCTGGCATACGATTATGCGGCATTTGATACAGTGGACGTAAGAATGCCGACCTTCGAATCTCGAAAAAATCGAGAATGTTACATGTGGTGTCAGAGCATATGGTTAAGTGACAACCTTGCCTCTATTGGGAATTACTCATTAGAGATAGAGTCTGCAGTACTCTAGAATGAGTTGAGTGTAATAATAAATATGAGCACGTATTTGTTAGTGAATATGAAATTGTTTTGTATTGTGTTGACTTATTAGTTGATTGTTTATAGATTCTGGTCGGTGCAGTCTGGCCAACTATTTCGATAGGGATTTCTAAACTCTTAAACAAGATAAACTGACACAGTATTGTTTTGAAATAGGGTAAATGAAATAATTTTTACCCAAAGCTATTTTTGTATATAAAGGAAATGATTTTTGTGTAAATGTTTATAATATATGATTGCTCGGTTGTTTGGAAGTTATGATATTGAAGTATTATCATTATTATATAGGAATTGAAATAATAACCAAAGGAATGAATTTATATACCAATGGAATTTGAGTATGGAGGAAAAAAAAGAGAAAAATGTGATCTATAATTTGGGATAAAATTCATTAATGGAATGAAATTGGTAATGTGAATGTATAAATGAGTTTTATAAATTGAAATGAGATTTGATTGTGATTAAGTTGAATAAAAAAAATCCAAACTTGGGAAAAATAAAAATAGAATGGATTGAATCCAAGTAAATTAATATGATAACTAATTAATCCATGATATATAAAAAGTTGAATTAGTTAAATTAAAACTTGAATTGTGAGTTAAATAAAAATGATTTAAGTTTGCAAGAAAATTCAAGTAAGTAGAAATAAATTGAAAATTGAATTTTGTTATGATAAACAAATTTGAAATTAAAATTCAAGTTGTAATTTATAAATAAAAGTGAAATAAGTTTTGAAATTATAATATGAGACGGTAAAATTTTAACTTTAGTAAAGTTGAAATAAATTTGAATTAGTATGATTAAATGTATGATGTGAAATTTAACTAAAGGAAGTTAAATAAATTAAACTAGATTTGGAAGTTGAATAATAAGTTGTATAACTTATTAAATGTGAAGATGTAAGTAAAACCAATTATTAAAATGGTTAAACAATTTTGTTAAGCAAAACGAGGTATGAATCTGAATAAGTGATAAAATTGACTTTGGTAAAAGTTGAAATGGAAATTTAAGTTAAGTTAAATAAATGATGTTTAAAAGGAATATAACTTAAGTGATGCTGAATGAAGTTGATTTTGGAATCAAAGTAAAATAATAAAGTCATTAAATGAATATGAACTTGAATTATACAAAGGAGATTCAACTTTATTTGAAAAATAAATTAGTAATTGAACTAATGAATTGAATATAAATCAATCGAATGTAAGTAAATTGATATGGAATAATGGATATAAGTATTAATTCATTTAAGGCTAATTGAATGTCAAACCAAATTGAAGATAAACAAAGTGAATATGAATGTTGAATGTAAAGTGAATAAATTCGGTTGTGTTGGTTATACATTGGTTGTTAGATTATTGTTAATTGATTGAATAGAAGTTTATATGCAATTGAATGTATAAAATTGAAAGCTAAAGCAATTAAATTCAAATTGGAAGTTAAGTAAATTTAAATTGAATAGAAATTGATTTGAATGGAAAGTGGACCAACTTGAATGTAAATTAGTAAATGTAAACTAATTGAAAATGAATAATTGAATGTCGTTGTGTATAAATTGGTTGTAAATAATTACAAGTAATGTTGAAATCATATAAGTTGCTTATAAACCTTGTTTAATATGCATTTCTTTTAATATGCATGTGTTGTAGTTGTTTAAAAGAGTAAAATGTTAATAACTTCTTATATATGTCATTTACGTGTTTATATTGAGTAAGCACATGTATCGGGGCTACCGTTAGCGGGATTTGGTTGCACAAAATGCTTAATAAATAACTGCTTTGCTTAAAAATGCTAAAAAGGTATGCCTACGCAGTAAAAATAGGAAATATGAACTGTTTTTCTGTTTTTCCGACCGGGTGGGTCGATGTATATATATCTATTGTGATATTATAAAAGCTCCTCCGTACAAAGGAGGTTATGGCAAAACTTTCCGGAAATTTAAGGCGTCAGAAAATTTTCGAAAAATTTTGGAATTTTTTTTATGAAAACTAAGTTTTGATTTGAAGTTAAAAGCTAAACGATATAGTTGATTTTGAAAAGATAACTATATATGGATTTGAAAACTTAGTAAATATTTTGTAAGAAGTTTAACTCTTGAATATTTGGAAAAGTTAAACGCTTAAGGGATTTGTAAATCAAATTTGAACGGTTTGTTTTGAAAAGTTAATGAATTCCAAAACTTTTTCTCACTTGGTAATTTCGAGGACGAAATTCTTTTAAGGGGGAAAGTTTGTAACGACCCAGAATTTCTGTCATTTGAAATTCAGATATTTAATTGATTTTAAATATCAACAAGTAAAATTTATTAGTCGCATAATTTATTTTTTGAATATCTGGATCTAATTGGATAATTAAATCGATAATTTAATATTTGAAGTTGCGTAAATAATTGGAAATTGGGTTTAATGTGATTAAAAATGATTTATAAAGTTATATTAAATCATATTGGAGTTAGAACGATGTTTGTGAATTTTTAAAATTGAATTAAAAGTTAATTTGTGAAAATTGAATATTTTAATATTTAATCGACTAGTGAAAATACCATTTTTCAAAACAATCTTGGATTTTGACGAAACCATTTTCATCACATTCGTAATGTCAAATTATTGTAAGGTTTCAAATTTCGTGTCAATTGGATTTACCGTTTGTCCAGGGCAAGCCAAAACGCATAGAAATTTGTTTAATCGATTTAATTTAAATTTGATCGTTTATTGCCGAAACTCGCACAGATGATCAAATTGGCTTCCGAAACCTATTCCATTGTGTCTGGAACACAGCTTAAACCCTAGAAACGCCGGTCACCGCGCGAGATTTGGAGTTCGGAAATTTGGAGTGAATAGTGTTTTTCGTTGAAATTCTATAAAAGGAACCCTTCACCATTCACAATTGCAAAACCCTCTCTCTTCTTCCTTCAGCCGGCCCTAATTTTCACTGCCCACCATCATTCGAAACTTCTCTTCTCAATCTCTCTTCATCTATCAACAATCATCAGATGCTATCAACTACAAAGTTGAAGATCTAAACGAGACCTTCACATCCATACGGTGGAGTGACACGTAACTCGTCGGGGTGGCCAGAATTTGGGCCGACATGGGTTCCATTCGTGCTCAATTTTGAGGCTAGAGGGGGCCGAGCTCAGCAACATTCTGGCCGAAGGTGGAGTGTTGGCGCACGCACGTGATGGAGGTTTCGAATCGTCTTCAAATTGATCGTAGGTGGAGAAAGAATTCGTGAATGAGAGGAGCTAATGGGTACGGTTGCGTTCAAATTTTTGGAGCAAAAACGCGTGCGTGTGAAGATGTGGAGTGCGGCCACGATTTGATCTCCAAAATGCACGGCTAGGATTATGTTTGAGGTTGAAAAATAAAAAGAAATGTAAATGTTTTATATTATAAAATTGTACGATGTTTAAAATGCGATAACTCTTTCATACGAGGTTGAAAAATTACGAAATAACTTTTTTTGGGTTTGTATGGACGAGCACTACGCTATGGAACTGGATTGGAATCGTTTGGAGCTAGTGAAAATTTTGAATAAAATTAAACGCACGTTTACTTTTATTCGAAACAAAACGCTACAACTGTTATCGGAAACCCAAGGTGAGAACTTCTCACTCAATCGAATTGTTTCGATTTAAATTTTAAATAGTTAAATTTAAAATTGCTTAATTGTGTGATTGGATGATAATTATTATCTGTTGTATTGAAATAGACCCTATACGACGTATATTAAGCGGATGTTATTTATTAAAAACATATACCGCAATAATTCCAACTTGAATGGAATTGGTATTATATATGTACTTGGAGTTGATTTTCCCGCATTATATAGCGGATGAGACCCTATTGCGCCGTATAATAGCGGATAGTATTTTATAAATCCCACATACCGCAATATTCCATCTTGAAGCGGAATTGGTATTGTGCTAACATCTGTGGATGCAGGGAAACAGGTTGGAGGGATCCAACTAGATTCCTCAAACATTTGAATTGATTTCAATGTTGTGTGTTGATCTATTTATAATCTGCGTGATTATCTTTGTGATTGAAATCGTTAAAGGCTAAATTTTAGCCGAATATATTTTCGGTATCGTTAGATGTTGAAAATAAATAAAATTTAATTTTTGAAAATTTAAGTTGAGAATTCATACTAAAATTTAATTTTGGAATTGATTCATTTTAAATGAATAAACGTTGTAGTTTTTATGTTATAAAAATTACAATTTTTGTGAAATGTAACCGAAATGTGATTTTTGAAATAAGTAGTTGATTTATTTATAAAACGGTTTAAATTGGGATTTTTGAATTATTATAAATGATTTATATAAAAGATTTATAAAATTGATATTTGTAAATTAAAATATTGGAATTATAAAACGAGTTTTTATAAGTTTAAAATGAAATATAAATGGATTTCATAAGTGGATGAAATCTATAGATTTATAAATTATGAAGTTATAAAATGAATAGATTTTGTAAAATAAAAGATTTATAAGTAATTAACTTGTAAATTGTATTTTGGCGTGTAAATGGAATATGGATAGAATTTGTTGATAAAGAAATTTTATAAGTGAAGTTGTTATAAAATATAAATGGAATTTATAAACGTTGTTTTATAAATCCGAAATCGACTTATTTTAATAAGTTTAATTATTATAGCTTATTAAAGGAGATATATCCACGATTTTGGGACAGTGAATAATCCTTTAAATAAAATATGTAGAAATTGAATTTGGTAAATGAAGTATATTCACGACTTTGGACCGTCAAATAATATATTAAAGAAATATTTTAGGAAAGTGATATTTTAAATAGAATTAAAACGATTCAAAAATATTTTAAAATGTGTTAAGTATCGAAACCATAGATTTCAACATTCATTGTTGAAATAGACGTTTTCGAGAAATAGAAGGAAATGGTGGACTATAACACTGTTGTTATAGTAAATGATTTCCGAAAGGAAATGTTTTATATAGTATTGGGATATATATATCTATTTTAAGTTCGAATCCCTATACTAGTGGTTTTGGGTTGTCATAACGATGTTTTACGCAACATTCATTTTGACTCAAATAAAGGTGTTTAAGAGAATGTTTTCCTTAAAGAATAATTTATATACTTAATTGTGATTTAAGTATATTTTCCAAGTGTTGAAAATAAAAAAATTTGTGAATTACTTATTATTGAATAAGTATGGAAATGTTTTCCAATATGAGGTGAATGTTTTGAGATTTTATCTTTTAAAGATAAATTGAAAATGAATATTAGAAATCGATTTTGAAATCGTATATTCATGGATATTTTGGAAAGGTAAACTCACTATGGAATTTATAAAAGAAAGGGAAATTTGTTTAAAAATAAACATTGATTTATTTTGAAGTGTGGAAATAAATTTACGAATTTGGAACGTAAATTTAACTAATCGGTAAGGATTTATTTGATTGGTTTAAATTAACCGTTTTGAAATGGAAGTTGTAAAGCTGAAAAATAATTTGGAATTTATTTTCAAATGGTTGATGTGTGGAAATTATATCTTGTAAAGATATTTTTGAAAATAAATAATTTGAGAAATTATTTGAAATCGGGTGATGTTGTGAATATTGATTGATAGTTAAATAACCGACTATCAATATTGACCCTTGAATGGCTATTTGTTGTGAATTGGTTGAAATTGAAGGCTACACTTATTTATAAATTATTGCGCTCGTTATTCGGATTACCCATTCCAAATAGTGATACGACGTAATGGATAGCATTGAAGACCGGTGTTGAAGACCGGGTATTTGTGAAAACGATAGGATGACCTATCGATTGTCTCTGCACCGTTAGCTACGGTATGGAGATTTCCTTTGTGATGGGAAATTCGATCGGGATTGTGAATACCCGGATTGCAAGGGCATCTTTAGAAGTGCCTTCGGTTCTGTTCGAACCCGGAACAGACTTGTATGGTCACATGTCTGACATTACATTTTGAGATATAAAGCAGATTTGTTTCAAATACATTTCCGTTGGTGGAGGAGAATTTATTCTCTTAGCTTAACACCCTTAGAGGTTTTGTGTTGGAAGGTTATCAGCGATATACTCCCAATTTGGTAATGTGGCATGTTGAGTGTTGCTGTGTGATGATTATTTATTGATTATTTGTTGATCAAAGCCTGACTTTGTGAAAAAGCGTAGCTTTGTGGACGAGACTTCGTCAGACCTCACACCCCGGAAATGGTCAAAACAGGAATATGCGGCAAGGTTATGAGGGTCGCTCCCTTTAGGGTATGTCAGATCCTTCTGGAAAAGGGTAGTGTCAGGAATGGAGCCCTGATGCTTAACCTATGTGGTTGCTCCAATCTCATTTTTATGTGGTTGTTGCTTGGTGATCGAGGGCCCTCGGATAAAGGTCCCAAAGGACCGGGGAGTGGAATATTCGTGTAGTAGTTACCTAGTTACAGAGGTAACCACACCTTGTGTTGGCAGAGAGCTGGTTAAGTTCTCGGGACGTCCCGCCAGAGGCGATCCCATGTGGCAGTAGGAAGTTCCTTAGCCTGACCATTTGTTGGAAATCCAAAGAAACAATACGAGCCTTGTACGGTTTTAGTTGTATTACCTGCCATTCACTTATGGGGGCGCCCCACTATTTGGACAGTAGCTATAGTAGGCATAGTTCGGAATGTCTATGCTAGCTAAGATTTATATTCTATTTTCGAAATGCTTTCATCACTATGCACTAATAATAATATCAAAGAAAATGATTTGTTTTGCGTAGTAAGCATCTTTGACTATCATAAGGAGAAATCTCCTCCAATTCTGCGTTTGCATTGTGTGTGTGCGGGAAGGCCTTATGGTAGTCTCATTTTCCAAAAGCATTGCGGATATTTTTCACTTCTCTTATTGTTGTTGTTTTAAAAAATAAATAAATAACTGTTTTGAGTTCTCACACCAGTCACATGACTGACCTGGAGTTTATTGTTCTCTTCCTAAACTCTGGGTGCCCATAATTTTCCACACGGGCAGTTTAGAGTCAGGTTATTAAGTCATTCTGGATTCAGAAGTGCTTTGGAGCTCAAGTGGAGAGCTAGATGGCGAGACGTACCACTTGTATATGATATTATGTTTTCCGCTGTAAATTCACTTGTAAGGACGAATTCATATAACTGTCCATTGTTTTGTTGTGTTGTATATTGTTGTTGTATACTCTGATGATGATGTGATGTAATGTAATAACTGATAAATTTCTTTGTTTTAAAGATTATTCATTTATCTATTATATGTTGTTCCGCTGCGATATGTGAGATTCTGATATTGTTTCTGTTTTGTTTCCTTACTTCTTCTATCTTTTTCTTCTAACTCTTCTTTTTAACCCTAACAATTCGGTTTTCCGGCATTCGATTATGCGGCATTTGATACAGTGGACGTAAGAATGCCGACCTTCGGATCCTGACAAACTCGAGAATGTTACAAAAATCAACGGACGAAGAAAAATCAAGAGAAGAAATTTTAGGAAAATAAATTTAGGGTTTAGGTTATTTTGGCATTGGTCTACCTAAAAGCAAAAATCGCTACCCCAAAAAGTACTTTTGGTGGTGCACAAAAAAGGAATCATAACTTATGGTGGCATTTTAGAGAACACCGCCATACGACATGCAATTAAAAAACTAATATTTTTGGTTGCGTTTTTGTAAACGCCGTTATAATGTGCCTTATTGCGGCGGCAAAAAAAGGCCACTGTAAATCTTTTTTGTAGCATGTTGAAACGCCACCAAAAGTGATATTTTTTCAACATATTTTTTCCATAGCGTTTTCTGAACGCCACTAAATAGACACTATTATAGATTGATCATTTTAAAGGCTGTATATTTCACTGCAGCAATATTTTTTGTTGCGTTTTTTCTGCCATTATATTTTTTCCGTTGTGTTTGATAAACGCCACTAAATATTTTTGCTTTTCTTTGTCTATTTCTCACATTCTGCTAGCTGGTTCACTCTCCAATTCACTTTATTCATAATTTATATTAAACAGTAATAATAAATAGTTCAATAATAAACAAAAAATACATGAACAAATGAACTACCATAAACACAAGTAGTACATTACCATACATTGATACAGAAGTAGTACATAACCGTACATAGTCACACAACTGGTGCTAACAAAACGCTTGTTTATCCATAATTCTTTGTTGCACGCACAAGTGAAAGCTAGCACCATAAAAGTCCAACCTTGCTCTCTTTAAAAATCCAATGCCTGCACAAGTGAAATTACAACATATAGTCAAACAATTATGTTAATTCGTAAGACTTCAAATCTACTATCAAATAACTACAACATTGTACAACTATATCATACTATTATTTATAAAATTTAGTTAACTTAAACTTAGTTAATTTTATAAAACTTCTTTAATTTTAACAAAACTTAGTTAATTTTTATTAACTTGGTTAACTTAGTTAATTTGTTATTATTATTATTATTATTATTAGAACTTGGTTAAACCACCAACCTCTGTTGTCCACCTGCCCCTACAGTTCACAACAAACCAATGCATAACATCACCAAACCTTTCCATCGTCATAACAATCACATTACCATACACCATCATTGCACAACCATAACAACTATGTTATTTATGTTCTTTGGAATGATGTGGTATGCATTCGTTACTAATCTTGTCTGCATTTCATTTACGTTCTCTGTTTCTGTGATAGTCCAGAATTTTTGTCGTCTATTAATTGATAATTAGCAGGATTTGATTTATTAAAATAATAATTTGCAAACTAAAACAAATAAATGAGATGATCTCCTAATATATTACTTAAAATTTGACAAATTTTCTTTATTTTCAGACAAATTGAATATGGATATGTTTAAGTTAATTTTGAATTGGATATCCGAAGAATAAATATTTTTAAACAAATTGGATATAAAGAAAATGTATGTATATGATTTTATTAGTATATAGTTTGCTCTTTTCTTTTAAAGTTCATATTAATATAAAATAAAGGAAATGGATAAATAAAAGGCCTTTAAAGAGAATATAATAAAAGGTTGAATACACTTTCATTTTACTTGAAATAAACATAGTTATGTTCAAAACATAATAAATATGAAAATATAAATACATAAATAAATATAAGTAATCAATAACATAAGGAGATTAAACATTTGTAAGTTGATAATACATGAAATTGACAATTGTAACTTATACTTGCCATACAACTTTACAAGTGGCAAGTGTGTTTCTTTTAAATGTAATAAAAAAAAAGAGAACCTGGCTTTTTATTTTCAGGTTCATTTCTAAACATTTTCTCTCATCTTCTCTTGAAGCCCAAACCGAGATTAAGCAATAAAAAGAAATACAAACCAGTGAATAAGTCAAAACTTGAGCAGATTCAAGCTCAAATTTCAAGCTGGAATCAAGTTAACACTAATAATACTTCAAACCTGAACTAAGTTATCCAAGACTTTAAGGTTTCAGCAAGATTTCAACTCAGCCACAAAGATTTACTTCAGATCTCAATTAAGCATAGACAAGGACCAAGGATAAAGTCCAGTTTCAAATTTTCAAATACTACAAGGATCTGCTCTGATTCAAACAATAAGTTGAGTAAACATTCTTAAAATCTTAAGTAACAAATTTATATGATGCATGTGAACACTGTTTGATGATTGCTTTGCTATCTGTACATATGTGAGCCTGTTTGTTTTTTTTAGTTGATTTTATAATCTTTGTGATTAGTATGCCTCTGTACTGTTTACTGTGGCATGAAAGATTTTAAAATTTGATTCATATGCAAAATGTTTAAAGTAAACTCTTGAAGTAAGTAGAAAAATATGAATGCATGTTGTTTTATTTTGAAGATATGAATGATTTTGAAACTGGGAACATATGTAATTCATTTGTTTATATCAATGATCCCCTTTTCATATGTTTCAAAGTGTAAATGAAAATTTTAAAAAAATATTTATAATAAAACTGGTTGAATACTGCAGTGCATGTGTTAAATCTGTAAAGTAGGTTATAAATTTTGTTTGCATGAATAATTTTTAACTGATTTAGTTGAAATACAATATATATATTTGTATTCATGGCTGTGTGTAAGTTGCTTGTCACTGCTGTGTTTCAGAATCTTGAGTAACATAAAAAAATGCATATCTATCTATACAAATAAATTCAAGATGTGATTTTTAAAACAGAAAATGATTGTAACCTTATAAATTCAACTTTAAAGATAGTTTTCAAATAAATATTTGGAATATGTATTTCGAAAAATTGAAAATTTGCAGGTCTGATTTAAAATAAGTGCAAATTCCATAGTCAGGAATTCTTGATTTTATTCTATAATCTGATTTCCATTTATAAATGATGAATTTAGGAGGAACGGTTATGATTTTTAGATAGCTAATTGTTAAGATATCTTTAGATGTTCATATTTGGGTTAATTGTCGATTGTAATCGATCAAGGTTGAATCGTGATTCGGGATTAAAGGCAGAGATGGTTTGTGAGACGAGGAAGGTAGGAAAAATACTCAGAAAAATTCTAGAATGCTGTGATGATTGAACAAGGGCGAATTAGGGTTTAACACACCTGTTTGTTCAAAGTGTTAAAATAAAGATTTTGCGTGATATTTAGGGATCTGGAATGGATCGCGTGTGGTGGAAATTGGAGTGGGGAGTTGTGGCGTTTCTCTGGGTGGGACGGCGTGGGTGCCGAGAGTTGGTGGTGTCGACAGGAGGGTGTTTTTCCGATGAGATTTGGTGTACAGGTTTGACCGTTGGGTCATTTTTGGATTCGCATGCAGGAAGTTGATTTGGATGGTCGGAATCAAGAGTGGGGTTGCTGGGTGACTTGTCGACGATAGGTGGTGGCGTCAAATCGTCAGCGATCATTCGTGCATGTGCACGAGTTCCAGGTATATCGGTTCGTCGCCGTGATATATAACATTGGGAAGGAAGTGGGTTGCTTTAGTCGAGAATAGCTCGGGAGATTTGTTGGTTTGACTCGGTTTTGTTTGTGGTACCAGGTTTTGAACTTGGGGTTAACTTGCTCCTGTCTGTAAGTAAATGTTTGTGTGAGTAATATCAAGGTTTATGCTAAGTATTAGCCAAATTTAAAAAAAGAAAAAAAAGGCATGTATGTTTCAAAGAGGTTTATGTGAGTAAAGGGGTTTATCAAATGAATAAGTTTCAAAGGGAATTTAAGATAGGTTCTAAACAAAGTATTGGCAAGTTAAGTTGTTTGTTTAGAGGAAATTGTAAAATAAGTCAAACTTATAAATGTTTTCAAAGATGTTTTTAATAAGGTAATTAAATCAAGGATTAACTATTCAAGGATGATTGATAGGTAATGAAATTAGTTATGGTGTAAAATAATCAATTTATTTATTAAGATAATTAATTAAAGGTTAATTAATTTGTGAAATCAATTTAAAAGATCGATTTATTAATGTGATTAATTAATTAACTATTAATGAAAAGATGACTAATCAAGGATTAATCACTTAATGTAATTGGTTAAAGATAATTACTTCCGATAAAGATAATTGCTCAATTAATTAGAGTTTAATTAATTAAAATTAGTAATTAATTGTTGATTAATGATTATTAATGTAAGTAATTAAAGAATAATTACTTAAATGAAATACTCTGTATAATTATTTAAGTTGATGTGGTTAATTTAGTTAATTAATTAAGTTTTAATTAATTAAAGACAATCATTTAATGTTGAATTAAATATAATTACTTAATGTAATTAATGAGGTGTAATTACTTAGTGAAGTAATGAATGAATAATTACTGAATGTAGTTAAATTAAAGGAAATTACTTATTGGAAGTAATTAAAGGATAATTACCTAGGGGAAGTAATTAAAGGATAATTACATAGGGAAGTAATTAAGGGATAATTACTCAATGTAATTAAAAGATTAATTAATGTAATAAATCAAGGAGTTGATTTAATGGATATAAGTAATTAAGGGAAGTTAATTACTATTGTGATTAATCAAGTTTGATTAATGAATTAAATTGTTTGAGGATAATTAATTTATGTAATTAATTAAGAATTAATTACTTAAATGTAATTAAGAATTGATTAATCAAGGAGGATTAATTAAGATGAATGATTATGGGATAGTTAATCAATTAGGTTGAGATTAATTAATAAGCAGGATTTTTAAGGTGATTGATTTAATTCAATTGTGGCTAATTAGGTTTATTCGAGATGGTGTGATTGATTTATCTTGCTTATGTATAATTAAATGATGATTAAGTGCCCTGAATTGATTGATACCCTGATATGAAATGATTTGTAGCATGATATGTTTGATTTTACTATGAAGATGTGATTATCTATTGACGACGAATTACTGTGACATCCTGTATTAAAAGTAGTGTTGAATTTTACTTGAATAATGTAAGTTAAGGTGACAATGTTTTCAAAGAGACCGGAGTCGGGTATTAGTAAATACCCGAAACCACTTTGATTCTTATAATTTGAAATGTGAAACTAATAGGCTGAAGTGGAATGACTTAAGTAAATTGGACCATTTAAGTCTAAGTCTTGGCACTTAGAAATTAATGTGTGAAATGGTTGATGTCTATAATAACTTATGAAGTGTAAATCAATATAAGTTACCCCGAGTTTATATAAGTTGTATGTTTTGGTATTCCATGTTAGATGAGTTTACTCACGCTGGTTTCCAGCCTGACCCGGGTGTTACTTTGACGTAATGCTCGGGTCAGACCGAGTATTACAGATTTTCAGGTAAGGACGTTCTGGAGCTCAGGAGTCGAGCTGGATGGCAGGAACGTATGAGGTGTTTTGCTATATTTATCCGGGACAATTAGTTTTAATTGTCCCGTATTTGTGTAATAATGTAACTCTGATGTATAAAGATATAAGTGTAATGATATAGTCCTTTTTGTAAAACCATTATTTATGTGATATTATATTTTATCCGCTGCGAATGTGAGATTGTGTGTTTCTTTTCTGTTTTTCTTCTTTCTCTTTCTTCTTTCCACTAACTATCTGGAAATTTCGAGATTGAAATTTACAGGTCGTTACATTTGGCATCAGAGCAGAAGGTTAAGCCAGAACCTTGGCTCTAGTGGGATACTCATTAAGGATAGGGTAAGTGGTACCCTAGAATGAATTGAGTATATATATATATGAGAGAGCGTACTTGTTATTTTCTTATATAAAGATTTTAAATGGTTTTATATAAGATTATATTTTGATATATAAAGTAATAGTAAGAATTAAGAAGTAATAGAAATACAACCAAACTGAAATTAAATTTGGTAAAGGTTTCAGGATAAGGATAATCAATAAATTTATGTAATTAATTAAACTTTATTTAATGAGATTAATTAGTGGATAATAATTGGAATTAATAAATAAGAAGGAGTTACTTAATGAAGTAACTAGAGGTAAGTAATTTATGGGACAATTACTTAATGAAGATAATTAAGAAATAAGTTAATTACCGAATGTGATTAATTAATGATGTAATTAATTTAAAGAAATAACAAATAATATTATTTAATGCATTTGAATGAAACGGTCCTATTTCAAACAAGAGTTGTTTGAAAATTTAAAGGAAATATGTTTTGAATTAAAACCAAAGGTGGTTTAAAATTTTAAAATATAACTTGGTATGTAAAAGAAATTAATATGTATACATGTGGATATACATAATATCAAAGGTGGTTGGAAATAAACTCTAAATGGTGAGTTTTGAGTTTGGAATAAGATGTGATACCCAAGGTGATAAGTTTTTGAACTTTTAAATGGGATAATTATTAATGTGAATTTTAAAATTTGAAATGGAGGTTCAAATTGGGTAAGGTTGACTGGATTTGGTGAATTGAGTTTAATTTGGGAAAAAGTTAAATAAGTTGAAATGATCAACATGATTTGGGAATTTCAAGATGGAATTGGAATTTAACTTGAAAAGTTAAATGGTTAATTTGAATTTGGGAGTTTGTGTGATCTCAAAATGGGTTTGAGATCTGGAAATTAGAAATTAATGGATGTTTTAAGATGAATTGAATGATATCATCATATTGTCATTAATAATCTTTAAATTGTAAATTGGATTTGTTTGAATGAATGAGAAGTGAAGTGGATTCAATTTAAAATTAGTCCAAATTGATTGGAATAATTTGGAATTGTAATTAAAGTTGAATAGTTTTAAAATTCAAATGGAAAATTAAATTTTGGTATAAAATCAAGAATAATTCAACTTGATTTGGTAACGGAGTTTGAAATTGAGATAAATTTAGATTGGATATGAAATGAAATGGAACTAGAACTAGTTCAATTGAAATTTATTTGAATTAGTAGAATTTGAGATCAAGGTTGAATAAAATTAAATTTGGAAAGAAACTGTGGTTAATTCAACTTGAATTGGGGTTGAATCAATTTCAATAGAAATTGAAGTTATTTAAATTGGAACTGGGTCAATTTAAATGGAAGGGGAATTTAAATTGAGTTAATAAGAATGGAGATTGGGAAGTGAACAGTTTTGACTCTGGACTATTTTTAATATAAATTGTTTTAATATAAACCTATTTTCTAAGCTATTAATTATATATACAACCTTTCTTTTAAAAAGCTAAACTATCTTATACTTGTTTCACAATTATTTTTGAAACTGTTTAACTATTTTCCAACTGTTTTATAAACCAATTACTATATTTCAACTATTTTACAAAACTAATTATTACCTTACTATTATTTTGCAATTATCTAAAATTTCTAAAATTATTTTAACTATTTTCTAACTATTTTATACCTATTTTACAAACTAGTAATTGTTTTCAAACTACTTATATATTTTAAAAAAATTTCAAGCTATTTTCTAAATAAACTGGTCGGAGTTTAAACTGTTATTGATTAAATACCCAATCGAGATAAGAATAGAGGTAATAATCCAAATGGATTGAAGCAATTGTGAGTAGGTGAATGAAAATCTAAGTGAGTATGAATAAAAATGGAATTGATTTGGCTAATAACCAATAAAGATAAATACATAAGGTGTACGTATGTTATTCTATTCGCATAGTGATTTGATCCAGATTCGAGCACAGAATTTCGAGATAGTTATATCAATCCGAGTGGGATTTTTCACTCGATTTTCGACGGCGAACCTGGATATGGATTGTTGATTGGTTCTGGATATTCTGTATCATAGTTAGGCTATGCAAGGAGAATGACGGTTTCTGATCAAGAAACCAGATATGTGTCCGCACTATGAAGTCGGGTGGATGATACTAGTTTGGAAGTGAAATTGTGTGGTCGAATGAGCGATCAGATTGGTATAGCATACGGATGATATGTGTTCATCGTACGGGTTTGAATAAAAATGATATTGAAAGAAGTAATCAAATTTGAATCTTTGATTATGAGTAAACAAAGTTAAATATCTTTGTTTTATAAAATGAAACTCCCCTTGTTGAATCTTTTGCCAAAAGAAAAAGGGTTTTTGGAAATGTTTGAAGTATAAAAGGGAGTTTTATAAAATATGAGATGATCCAAGCTTTTAAAAACTATATATATTTGTATATATATAAAGGATCTTATGAGGATTTTGGAAAAAGGTTTTGGGAACCTATGGATTTGGAAAGGCTTTTGATTTTTGGGTAAAATCAATATTGAATTTGGAAAGCCTAGTTTGAGAATTATCGATTTTGGGATAATCGATTTTGTATAAAGAAGCTCTGTATGAGATCATACTAGGTGTATGATTTGAAGATACTATATATGTATAGTATAAAGTGTTTTGATGATGGCTCTGGGGAAAAAGGGCGCTCCCTTGAAATGAACTTCTCAGGAGTACCACCGGGTGGTGCTGCCTTGAGCCCAAGGGGGGGTTTTAAAGTTGATCCTGTGAGGAGTCCGGACAAAACTAGTTCCTGGGGATTATGAGTAGAGTATACCATAGCGAAAGTCGTGTGTGCCGCTGAGAGCCAACAATTACATGGACTTTTGCCGCGACGGCAACGTAACCCAGGATGTAACTGCGATCTATGGTATAACATAGCGAAAGTCGTGTGTGCCGCTAAGAGCCAACGGTCTGCGTTTGATTTTATATCGGTAGACTGCGGTCTATGCAGGAGTGGAGAGGTTTCATTTCGACAGCGAAAATCAGAGGCCACTGAGAGCCTGCAGTTACATGGACTTTTGTTGCGACGGCAACGTAACCCTGGATGTAACTGTGATCTGTTGTGTGGGTTCCATGGCGTAATCAAGAGGCTGCGGACAACCTGCAGTTACATGGACTTTTGCTGCGACGACAACGTAACCCTGGAATGTAACTGTGACCATGGATAGGGGTGATGATTTCCAGAGCATTCTCACCAAAGATATATCCTCTATTTACAAAAACTATTTTCAATTTTTTCAATAAAATTATTTTCCAAGTGTTTTCGCTGGGTGTTGAAGATGGGTCTACTAAGTACTTATAGATTTTCAGTCCTACGCCTGATCAACGTATGACCGAATTTCTACGAGAACGAGGACGGACTTGTTGAAACATCAAGTTATAAAATGATATTTTCTATAAAAACTATTTTGGAAATATTATATAGATTTTAAAAAGTGTTTTAAAAATAACTAAAAAAAAGTAATTTAACTGATATTAAATATTTTAATAACTTCTGGTTTCATTCCTTTTCGGGGACGAAAAGGTTCAAATGGGGGGAGGAATGTGATAGTCCTGAATTTTTGTCATCTATTAATTGATAATTAGCAGGATTCGATTTATTAAAATAATAATTTGCAAACTAAAACAAATAAATGAGATGATCTCCTAATATATTACTTAAAATTTGACAAATTTTCTTTATTTTCAAACAAATTGAATATGGATATGTTTAAGTTAATTTTGAATTAGGTATCCGAAGAATAAATATTTTTAAACAAATTGGATATAAGAAAAAAATGTATGTATATGATTTTATTAGTATATAGTTTGCTCTTTTCTTTTAGAGTTCATATTAATATAAAATAAAGGAAATGGATAAATAAAAGGCTTTAAAGAGAATATAATAAAAGGTTGAATACACTTTCATTTTACTTGAAATAAACATAGTTTTGTTCAAAACATAATAAATATGAAAATATAAATACATAAATAAATATAAGTAATCAATAGCATAAGGAGATTAAACATTTGTAAGTTGATAATACATGAAATTGACAATTGTAACTTATACTTGCCATACAAATTTACAAGTGGAAAGTGTGTTTCTTTTAAATGTAATAAAAAAAGGAAAGAAAAGAAGAAGAAAAAAGAGAACCTGGCCTTTTATTTTCAGGTTCATTTCTAAACATTTTCTCTCATCTTCTCTTGAAGCCCAAACCGAGATTAAGCAATAAAAAGAAATACAAACCAGTGAATAAATCAAAACTTGAGCAGATTCAAGCTCAAATTTCAAACTGGAATCAAGTTAACACTAATAATACTTCAAACCTGAACTGAGTTATGCAAGACTAAGGTTTCAGCAAGATTTCAACTCAGCCACAAAGATTTACTTCAGATTTCAATTAAGCATAGACAAGGACCATGGATAAAGTCCAGTTTCTAATTTTCAAATACTACAAGGATCTGCTTTGATTCAAACAGTAAGGTGAGTAAACATTCTTAAAATCTTAAGTAACAAATTTATATGATGCATGTGAACACTGTTTGATGATTGCTTTGCTATCTGTACATATGTGAGCCTGTTTTTTTTTTAGTTGATTTTATAATCTTTGTGATTAGTATGCCTCTGTAATGTTTATTGTGGCATGAAACATTTTAAAATTCGATTCATATGCAAAATGTTTAAAGTAAACTCTTGAAGTAAGTAGAAAAATATGAATACATGTTGTTTTATTTTGAATATATGAATGATTTTGAAACTGGGAGCATATGTAATTCATTTGTTTATATCGGTGATCCCCTTTTCATATGTTTCAGAGTGTAAATGAAAATTTAAAAAAAAAATATTAATAATAAAACTGGTTGAATACTGCAGTGCATGTGTTAAATCTGTAAAGTAGGTTATAAATTTTGTTTGCATGAATAATTTTAGCCTAATTTAGTTGAAATACAATATATATATATTTGTATTCATGGCTGTGTGTAAGTTGCTTGTCACTGCTGTGTTTCAGAATCTTGAGTAACATAAAAAAATTCATATCTATCTATACAAATAAATTCAAGATGTGATTTTTAAAACAGAAAATGATTGTAACCTTATAAATTCAACTTTAAAGATAGTTTTCAAATAAATATTTGGAATATGTATTTCGAAAAATTGAAATTTTGCAGGTCTGATTTAAAATAAGAACAAATTCCATAGTCAGGAATTCTTGATTTTATTCTATAATCTGATTTCCATTTATAAATGATGAATTTAGGAGGAACAATTATGATTTTTAGATAGCTAATTGTTAAGATATCTTTAGATGTTCATATTTGGGTTAATTGTCGATTGTAATCGATCAAGGTTGAACCGTGACTCGAGATTAAAGGCAGAGATGGTTTGTGAGACGAGGAAGGTAGTAAAAATACTCAAAAAAATTCTAGAATGCTGTGATGATTGAACAAGGGCGAATTAGGGTATAACACACCTGTTTGTTCAAAGTGTTAAAATAAAGAATTTGCGTGATATTTAGGGATCTGGAATGGATCGCGTGTGGTGGAAATTAGAGTGGGGAGTTGTGGCGTTTCTCTGGGTGGGACGGCGTGGGTGCCGAGAGTTGGTGGTGTCGGCAGGAGGGTGTTTTTCCGATGAGATTTGGTTTACAGGTTTGACCGTTGGGTCATTTTTGGATTCGCATGCAGGAAGTTGATTTGAATGGTCGGAATCAAGAGTGGGGTTGCTGGGTGACTTGTCGACGATAGGTGGTGGCGTCAAATCGTCGGCGATCATTCGTGCATGTGCACGAGTTCCAGGTATATCGGTTCGTCGCCGTGATATATAACATTGGGAAGGAAGTGGGTTGTTTTAGTCGAGAATAGCTCGGGAGATTTGTTGGTTTGACTCGGTTTTGTTTGTGGTACCAGGTTTTGAACTTGGGGTTAATTTGCTCCTGTCTGTAAGTAAATGTTTGTGTGAGTAAAATCAAGGTTTATGCTAAGTATTAGCCAAATTTAAAAAAAGAAAAAAAAAGCACGTATGTTTCAAAGAGGTTTATGTGAGTAAAGGGGTTTATCAAATGAATAAGTTTCAAAGGGAATTTAAGATAGGTTCTAAACAAAGTATTAGCAAGTTAAGTTGTTTGTTTAGAGGAAATTGTAAAATAAGTCAAACTTATAAATGTTTTCAAAGATGTTTTTAATAAGGTAATTAAATCAAGGATCAACTATTCAAGGATGATTGATAGGTAATCAAATTAGTTAGGGTGTAAAATAATCAATTTATTTATTAAGATAATTAATTAAAGGTTAATTAATTTGTGAAATCAATTTAAAAGATCGATTTATTAATGTGATTAATTAATTATCTATTAATGGAAATATGACTAATCAAGGATTAATCACTTAATGTAATTGGTTAAAGATAATTACTTCCGATAAAGATAATTGCTCAATTAATTAGAGTTTAATTAATTAAAATTAGTAATTAATTGTTGATTAATGATTATTAATGTAAGTAATTAAAGAATAATTACTTAAATGAAATTACTCTGTATAATTATTTAAGTTGATGTGGTTAATTTAGTTAATTAATTAAGTTTTAATTAATTAAAGACAATCATTTAATGTTGAATTAAGTATAATTACTTAATGTAATTAATGAGGTGTAATTACTTAGTGAAGTAATGAATGAATAATTACTGAATGTAATTAAATTAAAGGAAATTACTTATTGGAAGTAATTAAAGGATAATTACCTAGGGGAAGTAATTAAAGGATAATTACTTAGGGGAAGTAATTAAGGGATAATTACTCAATGTAATTAAAAGATTAATTAATGTAATAAATCAAGGAGTTGATTTAATGGATATAAGTAATTAAGGGAAGTTAATTACTATTGTGATTAATCAAGTTTGATTAATGAATTAAATTGTTTGAGGATAATTAATTTATGTAATTAATTAAGAATTAATTACTTAAATGTAATTAAGAATTGATTAATCAAGGAGGATTAATTAAGATGAATGATTATGGGATAGTTAATCAATTAGGTTGAGATTAATTAATAAGCAGGATTTTTAAGGTGATTGATTTAATTCAATTGTGGCTAATTAGGTTTATTCGAGATGGTGTGATTGATTTATCTTGCTTATGTATAATTAAATGATGATTAAGTGCCCTGAATTGATTGATACCCTGATATGAAATGATTTGTAGCATGATATGTTTGATTTTACTGTGAAGATGTGATTATCTATTGATGACGAATTACTGTGGCATCCTATATTAAAAGTAGTGTTGAATTTTACTTGAATAATGTAAGTTAAGGTGACAATGTTTTCAAAGAGAGCGGAGTCGGGTATTAGTAAATACCCGAAACCACTTTGATTCTTATAATTTGAAATGTGAAACTAATAGGCTGAAGTGGAATGACTTAAGTAAATTGGATCATTTAAGTCTAAGTCTTGGCACTTAGAAATTAATGTGTGAAATGGTTGATGTCTATAATAACTTATGAAGTGTAAATCAATATAAGTTACCCCGAGTTTATATAAGTTGTATGTTTTGGTATTCCATGTTAGATGAGTTTACTCACGCTGGTTTCCAGCCTGACCCGGGTGTTACTTTGACGTAATGCTCGGGTCAGACCGAGTATTACAGATTTTCAGGTAAGGACGTTTTGGAGCTCAGGAGACGAGCTGGATGGCAGGAACGTATGAGGTGTTTTGCTATATTTATCCGGGACAATTAGTTTTAATTGTCCGGTATTTGTGTAATAATGTAACTCTGATGTATAAAGATATAAGTGTAATGATATAGTCCTTTTTGTAAAACCATTATTTATGTGATATTATATTTTATCCGCTGCGAATGTGAGATTGTGTGTTTCTTTTCTGTTGTGTGTAAGTTGCTTGTCACTGCTGTGTTTCAGAATCTTGAGTAACATAAAAAAATTCATGTCTATCTATACAAATAAATTCAAGATGTGATTTTTAAAAAAGAAAATGATTGTAACCTTATAAATTCAACTTTAAAGATAGTTTTCAAATAAATATTTGGAATATGTATTTCTAAAAACTGAAAATTTGCAGGTCTGATTTAAAATAAGTGCAAATTCCATAGTCAGGAATTCTTGATTTTATTCTATAATATGATTTCCGTTTATAAATGATGAATTTAGGAGGAATGGTTATGATTTTTAGATAGCTAATTGTTAAGATATCTTTAGATGTTCATATTTGGGTTAATTGTCGATTGTAATCGATCAAGGTTGAATCGTGATTCGGGATTAAAGGCAGAGATGGTTTGTGAGACGAGGAAGGTAGGAAAAATACTCAGAAAAATTCTAGAATGCTGTGATGATTGAACAAGGGCGAATTAGGGTTTAACACACCTGTTTGTTCAAAGTGTTAAAATAAAGATTTTGCGTGATATTTAGGGATCTGGAATGGATCGCGTGTGGTGGAAATTGGAGTGGGGAGTTGTGGCGTTTCTCTGGGTGGGACGGCGTGGGTGCCGAGAGTTGGTGGTGTCGGCAGGAGGGTGTTTTTCCGATGAGATTTGGTGTACAGGTTTGACCGTTGGGTCATTTTTGGATTCGCATGCAGGAAGTTGATTTGGATGGTCGGAATCAAGAGTGGGGTTGCTGGGTGACTTGTCGACGATAGGTGGTGGCGTCAAATCGTCAACGATCAATCGTGCATGTGCACGAGTTCCAGGTATATCGGTTCGTCGCCGTGATATATAACATTGGGAAGGAAGTGGGTTGTTTTAGTCGAGAATAGCTCGGGAGATTTGTTGGTTTGACTCGGTTTTGTTTGTGGTACCAGGTTTTGAACTTGGGGTTAATTTGCTCCTGTCTGTAAGTAAATGTTTGTGTGAGTAAAATCAAGGTTTATGCTAAGTATTAGCCAAATTTAAAAAAAGAAAAAAAAAGCATGTATGTTTCAAAGAGGTTTATGTGAGTAAAGGGGTTTATCAAATGAATAAGTTTCAAAGGGAATTTAAGATAGGTTCTAAACAAAGTATTGGCAAGTTAAGTTGTTTGTTTAGAGGAAATTGTAAAATAAGTCAAACTTATAAATGTTTTCAAAGATGTTTTTAATAAGGTAATTAAATCAAGGATTAACTATTCAAGGATGATTGATAGGTAATGAAATTAGTTAGGGTGTAAAATAATCAATTTATTTATTAAGATAATTAATTAAAGGTTAATTAATTTGTGAAATCAATTTAAAAGATCGATTTATTAATGTGATTAATTAATTAACTATTAATGAAAAGATGACTAATCAAGGATTAATCACTTATGTAATTGGTTAAAGATAATTACTTCCGATAAAGATAATTGCTCAATTAATTCGAGTTTAATTAATTAGAATTAGTAATTAATTGTTGATTAATGATTATTAATGTAAGTAATTGAAGAATAATTACTTAAATGAAATTACTCTGTATAATTATTTTAGTTGATGTGGTTAATTTAGTTAATTAATTAAGTTTTAATTAATTAAAGACAATCATTTAATGTTGTATTAATTATAATTACTTAATGTAATTAATAAGGTGTAATTACTTAGTGAAGTAATGAATGAATAATTACTGAATGTAATTAAATTAAAGGAAATTACTTATTGGAAGTAATTAAAGGATAATTACTTAGGGGAAGTAATTAAAGGATAATTACTTAGGGGAAGTAATTAAGGGATAATTACTCAATGTAATTAAAAGATTAATTAATGTAATAAATCAAGGAGTTGATTTAGTGGATATAAGTAATTAAGGGAAGTTAATTACTAATGTGATTAATCAAGTTTGATTAATGAATTAAATTGTTTGAGGATAATTAATTTATGTAATTAATTAAGAATTAATTACTTAAATGTAATTAAGAATTGATTAATCAAGGAGGATTAATTAAGATGAATGATTATGGGATAGTTAATCAATTAGGTTGAAATTAATTAATAAGAAGGATTTTTAAGGTGATTGATTTAATTCAATTGTGGCTAATTAGGTTTATTCGAGATGGTGTGATTGATTTATCTTGCTTATGTATAATTAAATGATGATTAAGTGCCCTGAATTGATTGATACCCTGATATTAAATGATTTGTAGCATGATATGTTTGATTTTACTGTGAAGATGTGATTATCTATTGATGACGAATTACTGTGACATCCCGTATTATAAGTAGTGTTGAATTTCACTTGAATAATGTAAGTTAAGTTGACAATGTTTTCAAAGAGACCGGAGTCGGGTATTAGTAAATACCCGAAACCACTTTGATTCTTATAATTTGAAATGTGAAACTAATAGGCTGAAGTGGAATGACTTAAAAATTGGACCATTTTAGTCTAAGTCTTGGCACTTAGAAATTAATGTGTGAAATGGTTGATGTCTATAATAACTTATGAAGTGTAAATCAATATAAGTTACCCCGGGTTTATATAAGTTGTATGTTTTGGTATTCCATGTTAGATGAGTTTACTCACGCTGGTTTCCAGCCTGACCCGGGTGTTACTTTGATGTAATGCTCGAGTCAGACCGAGTATTACAGATTTTCAGGTAAGGACGTTCTGGAACTCAGGAGATGAGCTAGATGGCAGGAACGTATGAGGTGTTTTGCTATATTTATCTGGGACAAGTTAGTTTTAATTGTCCGGTATTTGTGTAATAATGTAACTCTGATGTATAAAGATATAAGTGTAATGATATAGTCCTTTTTGTAAAACCATTATTTATGTGATATTATATTTTATCCGCTGCGAATGTGAGATTGTGGGTTTCTTTTCTGTTTTTCTTCTTTCTCTTTCTTCTTTCTCTTTCTTCTTTGCACTAACTATCCGGAAATTTCGAGATCAAAATTTACAGGTCGTTACAGTTTCCTGCATTTTTCTACTTCATTTCAATGCATTTTGTCACCTATGTTTCTAATAAAAGAAAAAAGAGTATATTCACATTGCATTTCTGCATTTGAATTTACTGTGTTATTTGATAATCGATACATTGCATTGTTTTCTAATTTTGTGGTATTTGCTGTTACATTTCACAACACAATTTGCATTACATTTTCATTGTCCATTTGAGTCTTTATACATTTAGTTCTCTGTTGCATTTGATTTTGTTGCTGTAAAGAATTTTATTTCTTTTCATTTTGTTTCTGTTGAAACAATCTCATCCAACCTCATCTCCCCGACCTCTGCCATCCTACTCCAGCATTGTTCCATCCCATTTAATTTCAACTTACATGCCTGTATCACCACAATACAGCCTGAGCATCCCTGTTACTGTTGCTTCAAGCATTGCCATCGACCAATACATCATCATCATCCACCATCCAACCCCTACAAATAGCTCCTCCACTGCCAATTGACAGCCTTAACACCAAACTAATTTACACCATTCCGTACATTACCACCACTTCAATCAATAACCTCCATCAACAATCCCCACTATGATCCCTCAGTCACCGTCACCGGACGACCTCCATGCAACCTCTCAACCATGATCACAACAAACAACTTGCAACTTGAAAACCACCTGAACGCAACATCAAAACGACCTGCCACCATCTCTTCACAAAACCCAGGTCTCCCCTCACCCCTACAATCACTTCACTTCAACATGGAATTAACAATCTCCTCCTCTACTTCACCACTTACCCACCGTGCACATATGTCCACAATCATAACAACTTCACACAACAGTCGACTTCCCAGTCAACATCTCAACCTTCTCCACTTACAAACCATACAGCCACTGTCGAACTCCCCCGTTTCTACTCCTCACTCCTTCAAATCAGCCGCAATCACAACACACACATCACAACAGCTGCATACCACATTCATACAACATCTTCTTGACATCTCTCTTACATTCATACTACCTACCACTTCATTTCTTCTATCAACCACCTTAGTCCTGTACAATACTTCTGCCTGGCCATCTCCAGTTCCTACAGTACCTATAACTGCCAACCACGGTTCAAACACACTGCTGCTCTCTAGTTTGTTGATACACGAAGATTTTTGATCAATGACAATGTATAAAGGAAGAAATATATGCAAGATAGAGGAAGATCGATAAAATATAAACTTGAGTATGATTTATATATATATAGGTTTATTTGTTAAAATCTATCCTCAAGAGTTGCACAAACACAAGAACACATTCATTATACTTTAATTTTTTACTGAGCATACTTTAATTCTTCATAATGCATAAATTCATATGTCAGTTGACTGAACTGAATTTACCAGTCGACTGAACTGGCAAACATGTACAAATATGCACAGTTTCAGTCGACTAAATTTTCTGCACAGTCGACTGAAAATTTTCCAGAAAGATTCCTACTATAATTTCAGTCGACTGAAATTCCTGCACAGTCGACTGAATTTGAACCTGAGAATTTTGCATGAAAGGACACCTTCTTCTTCTCAAGAGTTGCGACCATTCCTCAATAGAAATGGAAGCTTCTCTTATCTACAACCCTTGGCAATACATGCATCCTTTTTACAACTATAAATACATGATTCAAACATCATTCAAATCATCGAATTCTCGTACTCTAATCTATCTATTTCTTGATCATATTATCAAAGCAATCACTACTCTCTTTGCTTGAATCACTGTTTATATTTAATATATTTGATTCATAGAAAATTCATAATTCCTTAATCTTCACAAACATATTTCATATTCTTGAGGATAAGATTATAGGAACATTGTACTACATTAGACTCATTCGTGTTATAAAGAACACAACTAGTCAAAACTTGTTTAGCATTGAGGTTTGAAGTCCTCTTAGGTAGTTTGAGGCAAAGAAATCCCGTTCGGTTGTTCGGGTAAGTTGTGAACCTATTCCTCCGGGTTAAGAGAGAGTTTTGTAGTTAGTGAATACCTAAGTGAAGCTTAGGGACTGGACGTAGGATAAGTGATCCGAACCAGTATAAAATCTTGGTGCGATTTTTACTTACCATATATACATTAACCATATAGCTATTCCATATTACACGATCCTATCAATTACCCCCGACTTTCAATTGGTATCAAAGCCTGGTCGTCCTATAACCATAACACCGTTATTAGACATATTGATAATATGGAAAATAACGCAAGTACAAGTACAACTTCTGCCTATAACTCTACATTTGCCGAAGGACAATCTACTCAAAGACCGCCTCTTTTTAATGGACTTAACTATAACTATTGGGCTACAAGGATGAGGATTTATATGCAAGCAACTAGCTTCGAAGCATGGAACGCCACTCAAGTAGAGTTCGTTGTACCCACTACCGACTATCCTACATGGACACAAACTCAGAAGAATGAAGCTAGTGCAAATGCCAAAGCAATGAATATGCTATTTTGCGCCTTGGATAGAAATGAATTCAACCGAGTTAGCATATGTACTACTGCACATCAGATATGGGAGACACTTAGAACCATACACGAAGGCACTAACAAGGTCAAACAAACAAAGATCTCCATGCTAAAGAATCAATTCCAAAACTTTAGAATGCGACAAAATGAATCCATCAATGACATGTATTCAAGATTTCAAGACATTCATCATGCCTTAATCGGATTGGGAGAAAAGTTTACGGATTTCGATATTGTATCTAAAGTTCTAAATTCACTCACTGATGAATGGGAAAGAAAGGTGCTAGCAATCAAGGAAGCAAACGATCTATCTTCAATGAAACCAGAAGAATTAATTGGAAATCTCATGTCATATGAAGTTAATATGCAAGCTAAGAAAGATCAAGCTCAAGAAAGAAAGAATGTTGCTTTTCACGCGGAAAAAGAAGATTCAGAATCGGAAGATGAGGATTTAGCATTCATAGCCAAGAATTTCAAAAAATTCTTAAAATTTAGAAAAGGAAACAAAAACGGATTCAAAAAGAATTTCATGAGTAAACCTCCTTCCTCAAATATAGAATGCTTTAATTGTCACAAGAAAGGACACATGCAAAAGGATTGCCAAGAACAAAAGAAGGAAAATCAGAAAAGTTTCAACAACAAAAACAAAAAGGATAAATTCAAAAAGAAGGCATTCTCTGTAACATGGGACGATTCAGATTCATCTTCATCTGAAAGTGATAGTGATAGCGACAATGAACAAGCAAATGTATGCTTCATGGCTCAAGAGTCTGAGGTAAGCAATTTAACTTTCGATGATTTAATTGAAGTAAACACTGAACTTTTAAGCACAATAAAAAGTCTTAAAAAGAAAATTAAGGAAATTCGTGAAAATCAAAATAAAGCTGAGTTTGAAAGAGATGTGTTACATGATGAAAAGAAAATTCTTGAAGAAGAACTTGAAAAAGTTCAAGAATCTTATTCAAACTCAGAAACTCAATTATCACTTTTAAGTCAAGAAATTGAAACTCAAAAGACTAAGAATGATATAATTGCTTCTGAAAATCATGAGTTAAAAACAAAAATTAGACAAGTTGAGTTAGAAAACAATGGTCTTCAAGCTAGATTAGATAACATTACTAAAAATGTTTCTAACTTTAATAAAGGAAGAGAAAATTTATCTAAAATTTTAGAAAATTCTCAATCCTCTTCAAACAAACATGGATTAGGATATAAAAAGGAAGTAAAAATTTCTAAAAATAAAAATTTTAAAAATTCAAAACAACAAATATTACTTCAAGAATCTATTCAAACAAAAGAAGAAACCAAGATAGTCAAAATTTGGATTCCAAAGACTAACAATATTTTAATTAGGAATAAATATATTAAAACATTTATAGATAATGTTCACCATAATAAAAACTATATCTATAAAAAGGATACTAAACCAAATTGGGTTTGGTTTCCTAAACTCTAATTTTTTTTTTGTGGACCCTATTAAAAAGTGGGTACCAATAATTTTATATCTATTTTCAGGTCCCACTCAAAAAGAAAAAATGGATATTAGATAGTGGTTGTTCAAAACACATGACCGGAGACAAAGATATGCTTACAAACATAACATACTTTGATGGTGGCTCGGTTACCTTCGGAGACAATTCAAAAGGCTATATCATTGGCAAAGGAGATGTGAACAATTACGGTACATCAAAATTACCTTTTATAACAAATGTTTCATTAGTTAAAAAGTTAAAACATAACCTACTTAGCATAAGTCAACTATGTGACAAAGGCTTTAAAATAATTTTTTCGGATAATAAATGTAGTATTTTTGATCAAAACCAAAATCTTGTTTTTGAAGGAAATAGAGATAGAAATATTTACATTTTAAATATGAATATTAATCATAATACAAGTATGTGTCTACTTGCCAAAGACAATGATCCTTGGTTATGGCACAAAAGATTTTGTCATATAAATTTTAAAACTATTAGAAAACTCTCTAAAAATGATTTAGTAAGAGGTCTACCCAAGATAAACTTTAAAATAAATAATTTTTGTGATGATTGCCAAAAAGGTAAATTAACAAAATCATCTTTCAAATCTAAGAAAATTATTTCGACTACACAACCATTAGAATTACTCCATATGGATTTATTTGGACCAACACAAGTTCAATCCATTAATCATAATCGATACGTATTTGTAATAGTTGATGATTTCTCAAGATATACATGGACTATTTTTATGAAAAATAAAAGTGATACTTTTGAAAATTTTAAAACATTTGTCAAAAGAATTCAAAATGCTAAAGACTTAAAAATTAAAAATATTCGAAGCGATCATGGAGGAGAATTCGAAAACGAGGATTTTGAAACTTTTTATAAAAAGAAAGGAATAAATCATAATTTTTCATTTCCTAGAACTCCTCAACAAAATGGAGTTGTAGAAAGAAAGAATAGAACATTACAAGAATGCGCAAGAACATTATTAAATGGATCTTCCTTACCAAAACATTTTTGGGCAGAAGCCGTTGCTACTGCATGTTACGTATTAAATAGAATATCAATTAGACCACTAACTAAAAATACTTCTTATGAACTATTTAATAACAAAAAGCCAAATATATCATATTTTAAAGTATTTGGATCAAAATGTTTCATTTTAAATACAAAAGATCAATTAGGAAAATTCGATCCAAAAGCTAACGAAGGAATTTTCGTAGGATACTCAGAACGAAGTAAAGCATATCGAGTATTTAATAAACATACAAACATAATTGAAGAAACCTTACATATATCTTTTGATGAAAATTTTAATAGAAATTTAAGTATAAAAGATGATGAAGAATTAATAAATATAGAAGAAACAAATCTTGAAAATAATAATTTGAGATCCCCTCCTAGAATATTACGAGATCATCCAACTCAAAATATTATAGGAGAAATGAATTCTCAAGTTAGAACAAGAAATCAACTAAATCAAATGGGTCATGTAGCGTTTATTTCTTCAATAGAACCTAAAAATCCTAAAGAAGTATCAACAGATGATTATTGGATTATTGCTATGCAAGAAGAATTAAATCAATTTGAACGTAACGACGTTTGGAAATTAGTTCCCCGTCCTAATAATCAATCAGTAATAGGAACAAAATGGATTTACAAAAATAAAGTAGATGAATTAGGTAATATAACAAGAAATAAAGCTAGACTAGTAGCACAAGGATATAATCAAGAGGAAGGTATTGATTTTGAAGAAACATTTGCTCCCGTCGCAAGACTTGAAGCAATTCGTATACTTTTAGCTTTTGCGTGTTTTCACAATTTCAAACTCTATCAGATGGATGTGAAAAGTGCATTTTTAAATGGTTTTATCAAAGAAAATGTATATGTAGAACAACCTCCTTTATTTATACACGAAAAATATCCAGATCATGTCTATAAATTAAAGAAAGCACTATATGGTCTTAAACAAGCACCTCGTGCTTGGTATGAAAGACTTAAAAGTTATTTATTAAATTCGGGATTTAAAATTGGAAAAGTCGATCAAACACTCTTTATTAAAGATACTTCAAAAGACATTTTAATAATTCAAATATATGTAGATGATATTATATTTGGATCAACAAATGAAAATTTATGCAAAGAATTTTCAAATATAATGACTAAAGAGTTTGAGATGTCTCATATGGGAGAATTATCATACTTTCTTGGACTTCAAATAAAACAATTATCAAATGGAATTTTTATAAACCAAGAGAAATATTGTACAAACTTAATTAAACGTTTTGGAATGGAAAACACTTCAGCTAAACCTACTCCTATGAGTACTACTACTCATCTCGATCGAGATGACAATGGCAAAAGTGTAGATCAAAAATTATACAGAAGTATGATAGGCTCCTTACTTTACTTAACCGCAAGTAGACCAGACATAATGATGAGTGTATGCTTATGTGCACGTTTTCAATCTAATCCTAAAGAATCACATTTAAGAGCAGTTAAACGAATTATACGATATCTTAACTACACTAAAGAATTTGGACTTTTTTATCCAAAAGAGTGTACATTTGAATTAGTATCATTCAGTGATGCTGATTTTGGTGGATCTCGAACAGATAGAAAAAGTACAAGTGGTACATGTCATTTTATTGGAAAATCACTTGTATCATGGTTTAGTAAGAAACAAAATTGCGTCTCTCTTTCCACCTGCGAAGCAGAATATATATCAGCCGCATTAGCTTGTACTCAAGTTATATACATGCAACAAACACTCAAAGATTTTAATATAAATTTAACAAATTCTATAATATATTGTGATAACACTAGTACAATAAACTTATCTAAAAATCCAATTAATCACTCTCGTACAAAACATATAGATATTCGTCACCATTTTTTACGTGACAATATCGAGAAAGGTATAATTAATCTAGAACATATTTCTACCGAAAATCAAATTGCCGATATATTTACTAAACCCTTATTAGAAAATTCCTTCATAAAACTTCGACGAGAATTAGGGATAATATCCATTAAAGATATCAATTAAATTTACAATAGATATATACATATTTCAGTCGACTAAATTATTTTTTCAGTCGACTGAACATAAATCAAGAGTTATTTTCAGCTATATTATAATCCTCACATTTTTAACTGATTTATTAATAACATCCTTACATTTTTAACAAAGTTTTTCTTAATCATTAAATTTTGATGTAGCACGACCTATAGAAGTCCAGAAGTTAAACCATTCACAAGTTAATGAAGCTTCAGTTCAATCTCCTAAGTCGTGTACGAGTCAACAAGGGAAGGCAACACGAGTTAACTTCGCTCTAGGTCGTGTGAAGGAAGCTACGGAGCTAACTCGTTTGAGAACTTTAAGTCGTTGCCGACTTAAGGAACAAGGCTCACGACCTAAGGAGGAGATCCTAAGTCGTCCGTGACTTAACAAAGTAATGGGGGACGAGTCAGAGAAGCTACGATCTGAAGATCCACGAGAAAAGAAGCTGCGAGTTGATGGGAGCATAAGTCGTTCATGCTTGATGAGTCACAAACGAGTTAACGACACGAGTCTAAGTCGTTCACGACTTAACAGAACAGAAGTTGTTGAAGGCTTAAGTCGTCTCCGAGCTAACTGGTTGACAGAAGGAAAAAGGAGCCGAGTTAACGACCTAAAGGAAGGTGTTGTATATGTGCTTTGTTGTACCGGTGTTAGGTCATGAGTCGGTGAATCTGTGGGTCGTGTTGTATTTTAGGTCGTTACCGACCTATGGGTTGTGTTGGGTGCTAAGTCGCGAATCTTTGAGTCGTTATATGTTAAGTCGGTAATGAGTTAAGCCGTGTACATATGTTGTATTGCTTTAACTCGGTCATGGATGTTAGGTCGTACTTGGTTAAGTCGGCCATGTGTGAGTCGGTCATGTTGTGCTATGTTGTAATGGGTTTAGGTCGCCACTGTGGTAAGTCGGCAACGACCTAGTATGAGTCGTAGGTCGGCAACGACTTAGGGACTGGGTCGAAAACTCTATAAATAGGGGCGTGTGTTGTACATTTTGGGGTTGTTGATTTTTGAATAAAATTCTCTTTTGTTAGCTTTGTGCTTTCATACCAATTGGTAGTTGAGTGTAATCTCCTATCTCCTCTTTCGGTTAATCGAGTGCGCTCGATTCAACGATCGTAGAAGCCGATTCACGGAATCTAGTGCGCTAGATCAACGTGCGAAGAATCGTAGATCTTATAACACGGTATAGTGCGCTATCAACGTGTTTGAGATAGCTAGAGTTCGGTATCTTTGGATCAACGAACTTGGGCATTTTGGTATCTTCAACTCACCGATTGCTACATTTCATTGATTGAAGTTTTGTTCGAATTATCCGCTGCGTCATTATTGGTATCAGAGCCATACTTAGCCAATCATAGCTAAGTTGATTCTTGGAGCCAAGTTTTTGAAGTTGAAGTTGTTCATCGTGTTCATATTGAAGTTGCAACAAGTTTGAATTGTTTGATCCATTACATTTTGGATCAAAGTGAACAAAGGAGTTTGAAATTGAAGAAGGCCGTGTATACTAGTGGGGAGTAGCCGAGCCTTGTGGAGTGTTTGAATTTGGAGCCGACTTAACCTAAGTCGTGACTTGTTGCCGAGTCAAGGGTTAAGCCGAGTCAAGCTAAGCCGTACATTGTTGAGCCGAGACTTGTTATTTTGTTGAAAGCTTTGGAGTTTTGTGTTTGAATTGTTGAAGTTTGAGAAGTTTTTCAATCATGCCACCAAGGAGAGCTAATCGTCATCAAAACGTTGAAGCTTTGTATCGTCGAGAAGAAGCCGAGCTTATGGAACAACGTATTAATGAAAAATTTGATGAAGGCATTGGTAAATTGGAGAAATTGATGAATGATTTGAATCAAAGGAGGAGATCACCAAACTCGAACCATGGAGGAAACCGAGTTTCGCCATCGGTTACGGAAGCGAGGAGGGTATCACCACATTCATGTAGAGGTAGAAGAGAAACATCAATATCATCACGAAGAGATCATCATGACTATGCACATGAAGAGAGGAGAAGTCAACGTGAATTTGACAATGAAGCATATAGAGATGAAGAGAGACATAGTCAAAGAAGCGTGCATGAGCGAAGGGATGATAATGGTCGAGATCGATGTAGACGTACCTTTGATTTTGTTGAAGAAGGTGATAGAACTAGCATTCATTATCGAGATCGAGACCAAATTCGAAATTCTTATCGGGATGTTGAAGAGAATCGTCGATGGGAATCGGGTATGAAGATGGAAATTCCGGAGTTTAAAGGCGGAATGATTGCAGAAGAATTTCTCGATTGGATTTCTAATGTTGAAGAGATCTTTGATTTCAAGGAGGTTCCTGAGCATAGAAGGGTGAAGTTGGTTGCTACTAGGTTGAGGGGGAGAGCTTTGGCGTGGTGGCAGCAAACTAAACTAACCAGGGAGAGAATGGGGAAGTCAAAGATAGAATCGTGGGATAAGATGAAGAAGTTGATGAGATCTACTTTCTTACCTTACAACTACCAATCACTTATGTACCAGAGGTTGCAGAATCTGAGGCAAGGGACAAAGTCTGTTAGTGATTATGCTGATGAATTTTACCAACTCATTGCCAGGAATGATATTATGGAAACAGAAGAACAGCTAACTGCTAGATTCATTGGGGGATTGAGAATGCAGATCCAGGATATGGTTAATATGTTTGATCCTAGATCAGTTGCAGAGGCACATCAGAAAGCGTTGGCTTGGGAGAAACAAGGAAGGCGTGGAGTTGGTGTGTTTACTAATTCCAATAATCAAGCAAGGGGTGTTGGTGGAAGTTCTAATGTTCCTAAACCTGTTTCAAAGCCAGTGGTGAAGGAGGCTGAGAAGGCGAAGGTTAGCAGTGGGTTCAAGTGTTATAATTGTCAGGAGTTGGGTCACAAAAGCAACGAATGTCCAAAGCCGAAGAAGAGAACCATGGTTGCAGAAGTTGAGGAGGATGATGGTGAGGAGGCAGAATGTTTAAATACACCTTATGTTGAGGAGGAAGAAGAATTGTTTGGAGATGAAGGTTGTAATCTTATGATGAGGAGGTCATGTCTTACACCAAAGCAAGAGGAGGATTGTAGTTGGTTGAGAAGCAATATTTTTCAGTCGACATGCACTATTCTGGGAAAAGTTTGCAAGTTCGTTATTGATGCTGGGAGCTGTGATAATATTATTTCTACAGAAGCAGTAAGGAAGTTGAACTTGAAAACTGAGAAGCATCCTAAACCGTACAAGTTAGCATGGTTAAGGAAGGGTGGTGAAGTGAAGGTGTGTCGAAGAGCTTGTGTTAATTTTTCTATTGGGAAGAAGTACAAAGATGAAATTTGGTGTGACGTTGTAGACATGGATGTGTGTCATCTGTTGTTGGGCAGACCATGGCAGTTTGATAGAGCAGTACAACATGATGGTCGTGCCAACAGTTACAGTTTCATGTTCGAGGGTACTAAAATCACTTTGGTTCCCAAGAAGCAACAGCAGAAGGAGAGCAAGCTGGAGGAGATTGAGGAATTGAAAACTTTATTATCTTTGAAGGAGTTTGTGAAAGAAGTTGAAGAGGAGCCTGAAGTATTTTTGTTGATTGGGAGAGAGAGTAGTGAAGAAGTTGAAATTTCAGAAGCAGTTAAGCCAATTTTGAAAGAATTCAAAGATGTCTTTCCAGAGGAGTTGCCTAAGGAGTTACCGCCACTTAGAGACATTCAACATCAAATTGATCTTGTTCCGGGAGCAGTGTTACCGCATCGACCACATTACCGAATGAGTCCGAAGGAACATGAGGAGTTACGAAGGCAAGTGGAAGAGTTGTTGGAACAGGGACGTGTTCAGGAAAGCTTGAGTCCTTGTGCCGTGCCAGCATTGTTAGTACCAAAAAAGGACGGAACATGGAGGATGTGCACAGATAGTAGAGCTTTGAATAAGATCACTGTCCGATATAGATTTCCTATGCCGAGGTTGGATGATTTGTTAGACCAGTTGAGTGGGGCAACTATATTTTCGAAGATTGATTTGAAGAGTGGATATCATCAAATTCGAATCAGACCTGGAGACGAATGGAAGACAGCTTTCAAGACGAGAGAGGGGTTGTACGAATGGTTGGTTATGCCATTTGGTTTGTCCAATGCACCTAGTACATTCATGCGGGTGATGAATCAAATCTTTAGACCATTCATTGGGAAGTTCGTCGTGGTTTATTTCGATGATATTCTGATATATAGCAGGAGAATGGAGGAGCATGTTCTACATTTGAGGGAAGTGTTGATTATTCTTCGTGAGGAACAATTTTATGCAGCCACAAAGAAATGTGTGTTCATGACGAGAAGTGTGTTATTTTTGGGATATGTTGTGTCTGAGAAGGGAATCCAAGTGGACCAGAGTAAAGTTGAAGCTATTAGAAATTGGCCACAGCCGAGAACTATCACTGAAGTTAGAAGTTTTCATGGATTGGCATCATTCTACCGAAGGTTCATTCCACACTTCAGTAGCGTGATGACTCCAGTGACTGATTGCATGAAAGGGAAACAGTTTGTATGGTCAGAAGAAGCGGGGGTTGCCTTTGAGAAGATCAAGGAATTGTTGACGTCTGCACCAATTCTTGTTCTACCTAATTTTCAGTTATTGTTTGAATTGCATACTGATGCTTCGAAGGTTGGGATTGGAGGAGTGTTGAGTCAGCAGGGGAGACCTATTGCATATTTCAGTGAAAAGTTGTCAGGGGCAAAGATGAGATACAGTACATATGACGTTGAGTTTTATGCTGTTGTGCAAGTTGTCAAGCATTGGAGGCATTATCTGTTTCAGAAGGAATTTGTTCTTTATACTGATCATGAAGCATTGAAGCATTTACAGGGGCAGGATAAAATTTCAGCAAGACATGCATCATGGATTGCATATTTACAGCAGTTTACTTTTGTCGTTAAGCACAAATCAGGGGTGACAAATCGGGTAGCTGATGCTTTGAGTAGGAGGAGTCATTTATTAACGACAATGAAGGTTGAAGTGACGGGGTTTGAATTACTGCCAGAGATGATTGAAGAAGATCCTTACTTCGTGAAATATATTGAGAAAGTAAAGGATGGGAGTACAGATGAGTTTATGTTGGTTGATGGTTTTCTGTTTAAAGGAAGTCGTTTATGTATTCCGGATTGCAGTTTGAGGATGAAGATTGTGAAGGAGTTACATGAAGAAGGGCATGTGGGGCGTGATCGTACTTTGCAGTTGATTTCGCAGTTTTACTTTTGGCCGTCGATGAGAAAAGAGGTTGAAAGGTTCGTGGAGAGATGCCATATTTGCCAGGTGTCAAAAGGAACAGCGACGAATGCAGGGTTGTATATGCCATTACCTGTACCGTCTAAGCCATGGGTTGATATTAGCATGGATTTCGTTTTGGGTTTGCCTAGAACTCAAAGGGGAAATGATTCGATATTTGTTGTAGTGGACAGGTTCTCGAAGATGGCACATTTTGTTGCTTGCAAGAAGACGGCGGATGCTGTTCGTGTTGCGCAATTATTTTTCAAGGAGATTTATCGACTTCATGGATTGCCAGAGTCTATTGTTTCGGATAGAGATACTCGTTTTCTGAGTCACTTTTGGTTGAGTTTGTGGAAGATGGTGGGAACGAAACTGAAATTTAGTAGTGCTTATCATCCGCAAACTGACGGGCAGACAGAAGTTGTTAACAGGTCATTGGGAAATTTATTGCGATGTCTTGTACAGGATAATTTGAAAAGTTGGGACATGAAGTTATGCCAAGCTGAATTTGCACATAATCATGCTGTGAATCGTAGCACGGGATTCAGTCCGTTTCAGATTGTTTATTCAAATTTACCCAGGGGACCGTTGGATTTGGCAGTAGTACCACAGTCGAAGGGGACAGTTAAACGAGCTGTTGATTTTGTTGATGAGCTGACTGAATGTCATAAAATCGTTCAGGAACGATTGGAGAAATCGAATGAGAAGTATAAGAAGTCTGCAGATTTGAAGCGACGAAATGTTGAATTTAACGAAGGCGATTTGGTTTATGCAGTGTTGACAAAAGACCGTTTTCCAGTGGGAACATACAATAAATTGAAAGCGCGGAAAATTGGTCCAGTTGAAGTTTTGAAGAAAATCAATGAAAATGCTTATCGATTAAAGTTACCAGATGATGTTTATACTTCTGATGTTTTTAACGTCAAACATTTAATTCCATATCATGGGGGTGAGATTGTTGAGGAAGAATTTACAAATTCGAGGTCGAATTTTTCTCAACCAGGGGAGGATGATGTAGCACGACCTATAGAAGTCCAGAAGTTAAACCATTCACAAGTTAATGAAGCTTCAGTTCAATCTCCTAAGTCGTGTACGAGTCAACAAGGGAAGGCAACACGAGTTAACTTCGCTCTAGGTCGTGTGAAGGAAGCTACGGAGCTAACTCGTTTGAGAACTTTAAGTCGTTGCCGACTTAAGGAACAAGGCTCACGACCTAAGGAGGAGATCCTAAGTCGTCCGCGACTTAACAAAGTAATGGGGGACGAGTCAGAGAAGCTACGATCTGAAGATCCACGAGAAAAGAAGCTGCGAGTTGATGGGAGCATAAGTCGTTCATGCTTGATGAGTCACAAACGAGTTAACGACACGAGTCTAAGTCGTTCACGACTTAACAGAACAGAAGTTGTTGAAGGCTTAAGTCGTCTCCGAGCTAACTGGTTGACAGAAGGAAAAAGGAGCCGAGTTAACGACCTAAAGGAAGGTGTTGTATATGTGCTTTGTTGTACCGGTGTTAGGTCATGAGTCGGTGAATCTGTGGGTCGTGTTGTATTTTAGGTCGTTACCGACCTATGGGTTGTGTTGGGTGCTAAGTCGCGAATCTTTGAGTCGTTATATGTTAAGTCGGTAATGAGTTAAGCCGTGTACATATGTTGTATTGCTTTAACTCGGTCATGGATGTTAGGTCGTACTTGGTTAAGTCGGCCATGTGTGAGTCGGTCATGTTGTGCTATGTTGTAATGGGTTTAGGTCGCCACTGTGGTAAGTCGGCAACGACCTAGTATGAGTCGTAGGTCGGCAACGACTTAGGGACTGGGTCGAAAACTCTATAAATAGGGGCGTGTGTTGTACATTTTGGGGTTGTTGATTTTTGAATAAAATTCTCTTTTGTTAGCTTTGTGCTTTCATACCAATTGGTAGTTGAGTGTAATCTCCTATCTCCTCTTTCGGTTAATCGAGTGCGCTCGATTCAACGATCGTAGAAGCCGATTCACGGAATCTAGTGCGCTAGATCAACGTGCGAAGAATCGTAGATCTTAGAACACGGTATAGTGCGCTATCAACGTGTTTGAGATAGCTAGAGTTCGGTATCTTTGGATCAACGAACTTGGGCATTTTGGTATCTTCAACTCACCGATTGCTACATTTCATTGATTGAAGTTTTGTTCGAATTATCCGCTGCGTCAAATTTTTATGTGGTTAAAAATCTTAGCTAAACAATAACCATTAATTGTTTACTCAAATTCTATTATAAATTCTTAAACAAATTTAGTTTTTAAAACATCTAATTTTTACAATTAAAATTTTAACAAACTCAAAATGTCATCTAACAACTCCTACTCTCCAATCAACATCACATCGTCAAGCAAAAACTCTCCAACATCACCAAAATTTCCCACACCAACACCACCACATGAGCCAATGTATAATTGGAAAAATTATCATACTGGTTACACTCCAGAAACCAAGAAGGCTAAGCGTGGACTTTTTATTTCTCCGGACACGAAAAGAAAGATTGATGAGATTCATCACTTTCAACAACAACAGATTGACCTTCAACGAGAACTATACTTCGAGCAAAAGGTTACAGCTAGACGTTTGAACTTTCTAGAGCAAATTGGCTTACGTTTCTGTGGATCAAAGAAGAATGAAGTGGCTGAGCCCCTGCCTCGACCCGTCAGTTCATTTGATCCATCTTCATCTTATCGTACACCAAACGATCCCGTCAATCCATGGATGTCTCCTAAGACACCACAATATAGTCCGAATTCATGGGATAGAAATTACATGAAGAATGAAGGAAAGAAGAATCCAAGTCCTTCTCAAAAGAAATAATTCAATTTGAAATATATTATTTGTAACTATTTTTTCTTCAAATAAATTGTTTAAATTCAAAAAGAACCTGAAACAACAAAAGTACATGACTCAGTCGACTGAACTTATAAGCCCAGTCGACTGAATGTAAACAGAAAACATTCTTTCCATATTTTCAGTCGACTAAATATTTCTGCACAGTCGACTGAAACTTAACAGAAACTCTCGGGAAAATATTCAGTCGACTAAAATCTCTGTTCAATCGACTGAATTCAAACCCACAAACTTTCGGTCTACAATTCAGTCGACTGAACAGACATTTTCAGTCGACTGAACGGCCTTTTCCAGGTAAAATTCCCTTTATTTACATCAATTTTTCACTTCCAAAATCACTTTTTACATCTTCTTCCCCAAATTTCCCCAAAACCCTAGATCTCAAATACTTCCAATCTCCCTCAAATCAAAAGCAAATGGCACCAAAACGATCTAGAGCTTCATCCTTTTCATCCTCCGAGCCCATTGATGCTCAAATTGCTCAATGGCTATATGATGAAGTCGCGATAACCCGATGGAACAAGATGAAGAACTACAGAATTTTCGAGCATTCATTTGTAGATTTCCAAAGTCTTCACACCTACAATTTCCAAGAGCTCACTGATCGAGCAGGCTTAACTCCTCTTCTTGATTTGAAACGGAATGACATTGCCATAAATCATATTATGGTCAAATTGTTCTACGCAAATCTCAATCTTGGACACCAAACTCCAAGGAATCCAAACGACAGTGTTTGGAGCATGGTCTGCGGAAAGAAGGTTTGGTTTTCTTTGGATCGAATAGCTCACATTTTAGAGTCAACTAATATCGGAAGGAAACTAGAAGAAATAGAATTCAATCCACAAATTCGTGATAACATAAATCACCAATTTATGGATGATAATATAAATTTCCAAGATTTGAAATCTACTTCTCTTCGTCCTCGAGCAAGAATTCTACATAAAACTCTAATGAGAACGATCACTCCTCGCACGGGCTCATATGAAATCGTTTACCCAATTAACTATCGAGCTTTATATGCCATCTTTGGCAATATTAAAGTCAATTGGGTACAACTAATCCTTGATGAGTTTCTCTCGTTTCATAATGGTAAAATGCGCACAATTTACTTTGGAGAATATATCATGCGCCTTCTCCTCAATGTTGATACACCATTACTGGATTCAGAAAACACAATGGTCCATCAAATAAACCATCGGACCATAAGCCTTATGCAACTCCCTACTCGACCTCCTCGATTTATATCACTTGCCGAATGGGAAGCTAGGCGTCAAGAGCAAACAACAACAACCTCCGCCACCTCAACCTGAAGAACATTTTGAACAAGAAGATGAAATTCGTCTTGTTGACCCGACCTACTCTACCAACCAATCCTTAGGAATATTATCAAGAAATCAACAAATTCTTGATAATCGTCTAAAAAAGGTGGATAAAAAGCTTGACAAAATCAAAGGATTTTTTAATAAGCTTTGGGACGCTATCTCATGCTCAAGCACTACTACCGCTTCAACATCTCGTGGCAAGCATCCTGCACCAACATTTACATGGACGTCATCCGAGGAGCATACCAGTAGCAGCACAAGCGGAGCTAGTGGTGGACAAGGAGGAAGACCTTATCGACCATCATCAGGAGGACCAGTCATTAGAGAACCAGGAGACAGAGAAGGTTCTTATGATTGGGATAAGGATCAGTAATTTATTTGAGTTATTGTTCTATTATGTTTCTTGCAACTATGACATTTGAACTATTATATTTTATGCATTTTTTATGCAATTCTAAGATTCATTCTTGCTTAAACTGATTGTTTTAATTCCATGCAACTGCGGTTATTACTTCCTTTTTGTCGATGACAAAGGGGGAGAAAATCTATGGTACTAACTTTGTTTTTGTAGGAAAGATAGGTGTACACATTCAAGGGGAGAAAGTTTAAATATCTTTAGAAAATCAAGTATTGTCATCAATCAAAAAGGGGGAGAATGTTGATACACGAAGATTTTTGATCAATGACAATGTATAAAGGAAGAAATATATGCAAGATAGAGGAAGATCGTCCGAGGCCTTGGTGCAGTGGTAAAACGCCAGGCTGTTGACGACAAGGTCGGCAGTTCGATCCCTGCCTCTGGCATATTAAACTGTGCGCCATGATGATTCTTGCAGACTTGTGTGCTGCCTACTTTGTAAATATAAGTACCCAGTTTCAAAAAAAAAAAAAAAGATAGAGGAAGATCGATAAAATATAAACTTGAGTATGATTTTTATATATATAGGTTTATTTGTTAAAATCTATCCTCAAGAGTTGCACAAACACAAGAACACATTCATTATACTTTAATTTTTTACTGAGCATACTTTAATTCTTCATAATGCATAAATTCATATGTCAGTCGACTGAACTGAATTTACCAGTCGACTGAACTGGCAAACATGTACAAATATGCACAGTTACAGTCGACTAAATTTTCTGCACAGTCGACTGAAAATTTTCCAGAAAGATTCCTACTATAATTTCAGTCGACTGAAATTCCTACACAGTCGACTGAATTTGAACCTGAGAATTTTGCATGAAAGGACACCTTCTTCTTCTCAAGAGTTGCGACCATTCCTCAATAGAAATGGAAGCTTCTCTTATCTACAACCCTTGGCAATACATGCATCCTTTTTACAACTATAAATACATGATTCAAACATCATTCAAATCATCGAATTCTCTTACTCTAATCTATCTATTTCTTGATCATATTATCAAAGCAATCACTACTCTCTTTGCTTGAATCACTGTTTATATTTAATATATTTGATTCATAGCAAATTCATAATTCCTTAATCTTCACAAACATATTTCATATTCTTGAGGATAAGATTATAGGAACATTGTACTACATTAGACTCATTCGTGTTATAAAGAACACAACTAGTCAAAACTTGTTTAGCATTGAGGTTTGAAGTCCTCTTAGGTAGTTTGAGGCAAAGAAATCCCGTTCGGTTGTTCGGGTAAGTTGTGAACCTATTCCTCCGGGTTAAGAGAGGGTTTTGTAGTTAGTGAATACCTAAGTGAAGCTTAGGGACTGGACGTAGGATAAGTGATCCGAACCAGTATAAAATCTTGGTGCGATTTTTACTTACCATATATACATTAACCATATAGTTATTCCATATTACACGATCCTATCAATTACCCCCGACTTTCATAGTTCACGTCAAACCACCATCTAATTCAATCTCTCTGTTCACAACAAAACACCCCATGCTGACTTTGTTCTCTGCCTATCATACATCACACTACAACTACCATCATCAAATTACTGGCCATAACCTACTGTAGTTACTCCAATAATCACCACTTTCCTCCTCACTGTCAACTACCTTGCAACAGAACAATAATTTCATCCACGAACCCAAACTGTACAACAACACAGCCACATCCATACTTCTCTAACCACAGCCTTCAAACCATATCATTGCCATAAAATTTAGTTAACTTAAACTTAGTTAATTTTATATAACTTTTTAATTTTAACAAAACTTAGTTAATTTTTATTAACTCATTTAACTTGGTTAATTTATTATTATTATTATTAAAACTTAGTTAACTTAATTGTATTACTATTATTAATATTATAAACTTAGTTAATTTTTATAATCTTAGTTAATTCTTCATCATCGCCATTATTATTACTTAAACTTTTTTAAATTAGTTATAATTACTATTTATAAAATTTAGTTATCTTAAATTTAGTTAATTTTATAAAACTTATTTATTTTTAACAAAACTTAGTTAATTTTTATTAACTTGGTTAACTTAGTTAATTTATAATTATAATTATTATTATTATTATAAACTTAGTTAATTCGTTATCATGCCTTTATTTATAAAACTTTGTTAAACTAGTTATATTATTACTATTTATAAAATTTATTTTAATTAAACTTAGTTAATTTTAGTATATTTTTAAACCAATGCATGTATAAGGTGATGTATAAGGTGATGCAAATAAAAACATGTCATATTAAAAGTTTGGGAGAAACCTAGAATGAACAAAAATAACATTTAAAAACTTCATATTGGATGATTTCAGTAAATAAGGAAAAATTACAAATTTAAGTGTTGTAAAAGGAAAAATTGCTGCCCATATATGGAAGGTATCTAAAAAATACAGAGGTAAATTTCAAAAGCATTGGAATGTAAAACAAATGACATATGCCCATAAACAAAATAACATAGTAAACACATTAACGATTTCCAATTGACACGTTGAACAATTTAACAGTATATAATATTAGTCATAATAAATGGAACTTACCAACAAGTGTATGTCCTAGAATTAATTATCTCTGCATGATATAACTGTACTCTTGGCCGATCTGCAGCAAGATAATTGATTATGACATGTTTCCAAAACAAAATAACAATATTAAAATATGAACTGGTTAATACCAAGATGTTTGTGCTTATAAGCACTATTATATTGTTGTTTTATATCACACTATGTTTGGTAGTCGCAAAGTTTATAAAAAAAAATCATTTCTTCTAAAGCATATAGCATTTCTATACAATTGTAAACATTTACATGATGAAAATTGTACCAATTTCTCCCTTATTAAACTTGATAATCCATTATGATACAATAGCTTGCGTTGTCTTCCCTATTTGTTGTATGCACTTCTCTGTGACCTGATATTTTTTATTTGTTATAGTAATATTGTAATCAAGACAAGAAAAAATATATTTCCTTTTACATAGCAGAACCTGTACCTCTTTTATATAATTATTGTTCTGATGAACTAAATCAGGAATTCTTGATATGGCTCTCTCTGAAATCTGCAACAATATCCAATATGAGATGCTTAAACTTTGAGTAGTGCACTGAGCTTATAAACTAAAATTAGTGTCAATATAAACATTATGGCAATTTATCACAGTTCAATTAACTTGTGAAATTTCATGCTGAAATAAAGTTGCACATGTAAAAGCAAAAATGGTTGAAATACAAAGTTACAAATCTCCATATTCAAAAGTTGAGCATGCACTGTACAAACTTCTGATTGAAACAACCTCAATTCATAGAAAAATAAGCATATACATATAAATTTATGCATCCACTATGCTAACTTCTAGCTAAATCTTGTTACGGTACAAAACGACTAGATGTCACATTTATTATCCTGATATTACAAGTTCGAAAAATGTGGGATCACCATGATTAGTCTCATGGACATTTATATATTTACACAATGACTTACTAAATTTCTATTTGCAGAATTTGTTAGGTCAAATGTTGTGATGAAAGAAATACGAAATACTAGTCTCGTTAAAAAAACGTTAAACAACATGAGTAATTTAAAATGTTTAAGCACTCAATGACAAGAAGAGGAAAATAACATATTTGAGCTAATTTTTTTTTTAAATATGAGAAAGGAAGATAATATATCAGTTTGATAACGATTCAACTACTGGTATACGTCCTTAAACTCACCATGTCAGAACCCAACGTGAGTTGGAATGATTTGTATGGTGATATTATAAACCAACTATCTAAAAGAGTGGTTCATGCAATGATTCCATTTAAGAAATTCAGTTTTTGATACAGAGCTCAAACATTAGCTAAATTATTCAAATTTCATAAAGACTTAAAGAAAGCTCCTACTTGAAAAATAAAGCAAGTTGTCATTACACCACAGGACTAGCAACTCATGTGATATAAATCAGTATGTTAAGTAGTTCCCAAATATATCGTTATAAACCCATATTTAAGCATACACTTATTGACAATAATCATAGATAATTACTAACCAGCATACACCATAATTTTTTTAAAAATCTTTTTCTCATAGCCAAATTAGGTAAATCCATCTAATAAGCACTTCAAAGACTAGATGGCAAACAACAATATAAAAGCATAGATACATCACTTCACTTAATCAGATGCTACAATTTGACACGAAGAACTTAAATATATGTATGATTCTGTTGAATTTTGTCTTAATGGGGTTGGATAAAGGACTTTACATTTGCTACAAAGTAGCCAAGAAAAAAAATTATGATCCCCAAAGAAATTTGCATTTAAAATCGAATGGATCAACAAAGTAGGGTTTGTTCGGATTGACGTGGATGAATTAACAATTGCGGGTTTTTGCAATTCCATTTATAAAATCAGTATCGAACCATATAAAAGCATATACAATCACAAAATAAAGTTTGAAATCCATACCCATTTTAGGTTTGCATAGAATCTCGATCAAATGGCAGTAGATAAAAGGTGGAGTCGATTGATTATGTGGAGAGAAGAAGAGTAGCGCGATGATGGTGATGAGGAAAAATAAAGTGACGATGAAGACGACGATAATTTAGAACTTGGTGAAATTTTTCTGAAGCGAAGAAGAAAAATGAAAATGAGGGGAAACGTTAAAAGTGAAAAGTGAAATAAATGTAGCAATGTTTTAATTGGCGGGAGACGAAAATTTTTGGTAGCGTCCACTTGTACACTAATAATTGCACTTTGCTATCAAACGCCGTTAATAAGTGCAACTACATGCATATTTACTTATAGTGAATAATATATATTTATTTTCTTTTATTTATAAGCTCAATTCCATTTAGTTTAAATAGATACAAATTTTCCATTTAACACCAAATTTCACACTGTAAATCCTTTTATTAAATAATTTCAAAATCAATTTATTAAATAAATCCCCAAATTCCAACTTAATTAATTAAATTTCTATTATTGATTTTAACCAATTATTACATAAAAATTGAGTTGTTACAGACTTACCCCTTAACAAAATTGCGTCCTCACAATTTCCCCTAAGGAAAAATCTATAACAAACCAATTATACTAAAATTAATCATATCATTAAAATTTATTTTAAATTCCAAAAAATTTACCCAACGAAAATTTTGCTTTACAAGTTCACAAAACTCTTCATTGAAATGATTTCCTTTTCAAATATCATGCATGCATGCATGTATGTATGTATTACATATTTTTTCAAAATTCATTTTATTCTAAATAAGACTCGATTCAAATTCAAATTCTCCATTAAAAGATTTTAGAATATTTTATCTAAAGCCAAAATTTCATCAATAAATTTCTACTAAAATCTCTTTTTACTATTTAATATACTTCAATATATTGTTTAACTTTTAACATCTTATTATAAATAAAGTTGTTAAATAGCATTTTGCAATTCTTTTATCAAGTTGAACAAATTTTTAACGCTCTTTTAAAATGATGTGTGGAGGGAAGTTCAAATTTATTCTCGAAACTTAACATTTCAAAATTAGTTCTATATTTCACACCAAAATAATTCCCAAATGAATAATTCATTTCATTTCAAAATCTTTTATACCCCCAAAAATACTTTATTATCGGAAAATTTTCCATCTATCAAAAGTACAAAAACAAAACTCATGCCTTATTAAATTTCAAATCCAAAATAGAATCATACTTTTGTTTCTAAATTATTTTTTAATACATATAACTAAAAAGAAATTGTTCATTTTTACATTTCAAATTATATCAAAAAGTTATCAAATATACACATTTATATCCACAAATCCTTAATTACTACAAAAAAGAGTGATGTTGCCTCGCCATGTATTATAGTGATTACTAATATCAATTGGCTGCAATATTGATATAATCAATAATGCCTTGCCAGTGATCACAACTGTGCACCAATATCCAATGTCTATAATTATGGCTAAAACATACTAACATACAAAATGTCCTTTATGAATATAAATTTCAAATATCACTCTTACCAAAATAACTAATTGTTTATAAACCATTCTTTTAAATATCCTACAATTCCTCAATTATTTTAATTTTCTCAAAATACTTACATTTATTAAAAATATTTACTGATGTGTTCAAATGTCTCGCACTAATGTTTAAGAATCTCTATTAAATACATGCACACCGCATCGATCAAAATCCTTAACTAACTCAACAGACAAGCTTACACAATCCTATTTCAAAAATGTATATAAATATTACTTTCACTTATTATCTAATATATTAGTTTCAATTAAACTTTACTATTTTAATTTAAATCATCGTCTAATACTACACTTATAATATATTCGTTCCAAAAGATTTTTTGATTAGAACATTTGCTTGACTTCCAAAATCATTTAATAATAATAATAATCAATATTTGTATATATTATAAATTTTTATTTCTATCAAACACTTAATAGCTTTGAAATAGTTTTAAATTACCTTTAATCACAAATATATGTGTGTGTGTGTGTGAGTGTGTACATAAGTATGCTACTAGATAAACCATTTCAGAAAGCATTTTTATGATATCAAATAAATGTTATTCATTTCATTTATAATAAATATAAATCAATACTGAAATTCACTTCACAACTTGGAAAGATGCATATAAATTTTAATTAACACCAGCAATTTAAATATCCAAACAAACATAAGAGACAAAAATAAGTATACTTAGCAAAAACTAATAAATAGTTTACCCGTGCTCACTTCAGATCAAAATAAAATAAAAAACCATGTTTACAATATCAAATAAAACATGAAAATCTAAGGTTAAACCATCCAAAATTATAAATACAAGTGCTACAGGTTGGAAAAAATCCTTTCATCCTTGTTATTCCAGCCATTTTATAGCCCATACTTGAGAGAAAGGAAATTAATTATACGAGTATATAGGCACGCCCAGGTGGGCCTGCATCTAATCATAATGTCTTGTTGCTAGATCACCAGCTCCGTCCTTTATAGTGCTGCATGGTCGGTATTCTCTCATATATCATTTACGTTGTATTTTTTCTTTTTTAAATTAGGCTTTTGTTGAATATACTCGTCAATATTTTTGTTAAATTTGAGATCGTGAAAAGATTACACGTTAGGTGATCAAAAAATTCAAAGTTTGAACCAAAGATGTTTTTACTTTAACCTTATGATACCATAATTTGCATAAGGTTAGGAAGTTAAATTTTATTTGGCAGGCTAATTCTTCCTCAAGCAAATGGAATTGCAATGCTGTTCAAAATGAATGCAAGCTCTCATATGTTGTGTTTCGGCACTCCAACGTGTTCCCATAAATACACGCTTCATTGTTCTAAAATGATGCTACCTTAATAAAGGTTTACGATGTGCCAATGTCCCGATTGATCATCCTTTTTACCAGCTTTTGAAATGGGCATGTACATGGTCTTGCCAATATTTGTTTGTAACAAAAGAAATTCTCAACATTACATGCCATCAGTTCCACATATATGAAGAAGCTCTGCGGTTGGTCATGTTGCTTCCACTTCTTTACGCAGCAGGTGAGGCAACAATACCAAATCTCCACTTCATCATAACATTTACGCTATCATCTAATCCCATGAATATTTCGACTTACATCATAACATTTATGCTATTATTTTCAAAGAGCATATTGTTTTAATTCCTTCATTTTAACTTATTTCAAATTTACTCATTCTTCATCGTAATTTTTATTGTTTGATGGATAATTAAGGATTTAATATCGATTTCTATTTAAATACTACATGTATCATTATTCAAATTCCAAATGGGGCAACAAAATGCAATGGTATCAAGTTTGTGCACGGTTAATTCCATTTCCTTTACAATAAATTGATTCATTTAAGATCCACAAAGACTTTTTTGTAATTAAAAAAAAATACATCAGAGCATAGTCTGGGAATGGAAGAGATAGGTACATGCGATAGAATAGTTTTACAAATAAAAGTAAATATAGTTATATCCAACAAAAGCAAAAGAATACAAAGGTCAGATAAGTACAATGCCACAACGAAAAAATGGAAAAAAAAATGGAGAAACAAACAAATCAAATGCATATATAATGGAAACAAACAGGAAGAATAGAAGAGCGTTTCATTAAGGTTAGTTTCACCGTCGCTACTCTCAAATTTTAACTGCAGCCAAGGCCTACTTTCCTGTGATTATAAATATAATTTTGGATTAGAATGACTTTTGTTGGTAAGTCGATATCTTGAAAATTGTTGATGATATGTGGATGAGTTCACTGTATGGAATAGTAACATATTTTCAATCAGTAAATAAAATGTACAAAATGTATTTGAAAGTGGAGTGTTAACAGCAGTGTGGTTTGTTAAGCTGTGAAAAAACCACAATTGGGAACAAAGATCTCTGCTTTGTTTTTCAAAACTGAGTAAACTCTATGTTGTAAAGCTGAGTAAACTATAATATTTGGTTCCAATTTTTTTATACCAATTTGACAGTCACGGATGTGACCATATCTTCCTTTGGTTTTCATGAGAACTTCATACCGACCAAAATCCATTAGTAGTATTTTAATTTTTGCTAGACAACACAAAATACAGAGATGCATGAAGTCCACCGATGATATTACAAAGACAACACCGAATAAAGAGTTAAAATACTGTAAAATCCTATTAACTATAATACAATAAGCATTATATTATCATGATTAAAGAAACTTCTTTTCGACAATCATGTATGTTTTTCTTTAAAATCTACCATTCTTGAATCATTGATATTCATGTGGTCCAAAGGGAGGTTAGCCAAATGCAGTTTTGTACTTTTTGATAATCAAAATCAGCCGGGATTTAGTTGCATAGCAGTAAACGTTTTAAGCACTGATTAAATCGAAGTTTTATACTTAGTATTTGTATAACGATATGTACACGATTAAGTTATTTTATTTAAATTTTGTATATATTCGGTATTGTTTCTAGCAAATTTTATTTCATAGTTTCACAAATCAGATCAGAATCAAAAATCATAATGGAAATTGCACGCAACATTCCCAAAATGGGTCAAGTATAAAAAATAATAATTAGCAACGATGTCGAAAATTAAAGGAAAAAAACATGTAAACATTTCGGCTAAAATATATACATTGTAAAGAATGATAACTTCAAGGAAAAGCAGAAGTTGATAGCCCACATGAGCTATCTCTGGCCACCCATCCAATAGCCTGTTGTGGATGCTACATCCATAGTAACTTTGTGATAAGAAAACCAAATTTTTGGAATCTAATGATGTCGACGAACGGATTCGAGGTTTTGGAGGAATTAAATTTAGTAATGTTAATGAATTTGGGAGAAGAATTAGGTTTTAATTGAGAATGAAAGGGGAAACACTAACAGTTACGCATGTGGGGCTAATAAGAAATGAAAGGGTGTTTCGTGTAATTCAAAAAGACGCGATTGAAATTAGTTCAATGAATTTACATTATTAGTAGTAAATATGGAAAAAAAATTGATAATTGTATAATTCTAAGTCAGTATTAAAATAGTGCGAAAATATTCGTGCACATGTTGCAACTCTATTTATGTAAGCAGATTATATTATTATGTTTGAATCATCTACTCTAGGTCAGTGTGTAACTAATAACTTTCAGCATCAGCTTAACATTTGTTTGAATTACTGGGTCATCTATATTTTCCAAAAATTGTTAAATATGTACTCATTTGCATCAGTTAATTAAATAATTTTTTAGAACCAACGAAAAAGCAAATATACAAACAAAATCAAATGTTGAAGTTCGCAAAAAAGAAGTCTATTAAGGAATTATAATATGAAATTTTGGAGAGAAAAAACCCTCTTTGCTAGAATGATTGGGATGAGAAACTATACAGGAAGGCAACTTTCACTTAGATTTGAATCTCTAACATTGGCTATCCATTGCTCAATGAAAATCACGTTGCAACCTCTAATAATGGATAAATAATTTGTTTTAAGTAAATAAAATTTAGTTAGGTTATTCAATGAGTAAACAACAAAAATAGAAGAATCAATGAATCAAGAGTGAAAGTAAAGGAAACTTCTCGGTAATAATCATATATGAAAGAAATTAATTTGAAACAATTAACATTCAAGAGTAAACTAATCATCTTTTATACTTGTATCACAATAGTTACCAAGACAAAAAGGCTACAAAAATGTGGGAAGAAGGAATAAAGTTGTAGATAAATTTGTATCTGTCAAATATGGAAGTAAGAGAGATGAAGAATAAATAGATAGAATGAATATTTACGATAAATCTTCAAATTTAAAATCAATTTGTTAAAGTTGGTTCTTTAAAATTCAAAACAAATTTAATATTAAGGGTAATGGAAGATCGCATATACTATAGATTTACATGTAGATACTATAGAAGAAGAGGTAAATAATGCAAGGATGTATCTTGAAAAGTTGATGATATATGAAGATGAAGATGATATTAAGTACCTTTATTCCTAGCAAGTTAGTAAAACATCTTTGTAAACAACATTTTTAGTGTAAGTTCCAATTTGTCCAACAACGTCTCCTTTTTGTACCAGCACCTTGGTATTAGCATTTGAAACTCCTCTTGACAACGCCACATATAGTTGTCCATGACCAAACACATGCTTAGGTGAAAAATTCCACCATTGTGCCTTATTTATAGTGAAGGCAAAACACAAACGAATTGGAAATTGTTGCCGTATTAACACAAATGGTAAATTCAAATTTTCAGGTGGCTTTAGTGGGATTCTTGGAATGAAAACTCTAGCACCAACATAATGTCCAGTGATAATTTCAGCATTAATGCAATTCTTATTGAGTTGTTTACATATGATCCTCATTCCGTTGCATAATCCAATTTTCAGATTCAAATTTCTTAACAACATTATTGGTGCTCCAAGCTTCAATTTCAAACAATATGGAGGCAGTCCACCAGGAGCGATTGAATTTAGAAATTCTTGTTGGTATAAATTATGAGCATCATCTTCTACCGCATCGTATGAATAGTAAATGATTTCATTTCCAGGAAATAAATTGAGTACATGTTCATTGAGCTTGTCGACATATTCATTTAATGGCGTAAATAATGCTCTACTAACTATGTACTCTTTGCGAAAGCATTTTTTGATAAGTTTGGAAAATTTTTATCTATCAACTTTGACAGTGGATTAACATCATTTTTGGACTTTATGACCATATTCGTTGGTTCACGAATCATTTCTTCATTGGTTGAAGGTTCGGTACCATCTCGAATTCTAAGTAGAAAATTTGAATATGCGATAACATTTCTCGTTCGCATATTTTTCTTTAAATGTAAAACTTGAAATTTTTCCCATAAAAATGATTTATTAATGCATGCATTAATTGCTTCATTTCTTATAGCTTTAGGCACAACAGGCAATACTTGTCGAAAATCTCCTCCCATAATAAGGATTTTATCACCAAATGGTTCATCTATATCCATTATGTCACGCATAGTTCTCAAATGCCTCAAAAGCATAACGATGTAACATTGTAGCTTCATCCCACATAAGAATAGTTGATTTCTTTAGAAGTTTTGCTAATTTTGATTGCTTTCTTATTGAGAATATTGATGTTGCTTTTGGTTGTAATGGAAGTTTAAACCTTGAATGTGCAGTTCTTCCACCAAGAAGTATAGTTGCTGTAACATTGCGGATTTTTCGTTGCCGAAAAACCGAATAGTTAGGGGTTTTAAGAAAAAGAAAAAAGAAGAAGAAGAGATAAGAGATAAAAAATTAGAGAGAAAAGAAAAACAGAAAATAGATCGGAACAGAAATAACAGGACAACATCAGAATCTCACAGTTCGCAGCGGAACAACATATAATAATAAATGAATAATCTTTAAACAAAGAACTATATCAGTTATTACATTACATTTCATTACATCATATCATCAGAGTGTACAACATGATACAACAACAAACAATGCAGCGGAAAAAGAAATACTATATAAACTAGTAATACGCCATGCCATCCAGCTTGCCTCCAGCAACTCCTGAATATCCAGAATATCCTGATAAACCTTAACTCTTTACTGCCCGTGTGGAAATTGGTGGGCACCCAGAGTTTAGGAAGGAAAACAATAAACTCCGAGTTAGTCATGTGACTGGTGTGAGAACTCAAAACAGTTTATTTATCTTTAAAAATCAAAATAGGAATATTTTTAAACTCAATTCACAATGCTTTTAAAAATGAGACTACCATAAGGCCTCCCGCACACACACACATGCAAACGCAGAATCGGAGGAGATTTCTCCTTATGATAGTCAAAGATGCTTGATACGCATTTAAAAGACATTTGATATTATTACTAGTGCATAGTGTAGGAAATATTTCGAAAGTAGAATATAAATCTTAGCCAACATAGACATTTCGAACTATGCCTACTATAGCTACCATCCAAACAGTGTTGCGACACCATAAGTGAATGATAGGTTCTACAACTAACACCGTACAAGTTTCGTATTGTTTCTTTGGATTTCCAACAAATGGTCAGGCCAAGGAACTTCCCATTGCCACATGAGAATGCCTCTGGATGGACATCCCCGAGAACCAAACCGGATCTCTACCAACACAAGGCCGGGTTACCCCTAACTGAGTAACAACTGACCGAATATGCCATCCCCCGGTCCTTTGGGACCTTTATCCGAGAGCTCTCTAATCAATTCACACAATCATAAAAACAAAGTATTTCAACATGAGTAAGTATCTGGGCTCCATACCATGATACCACCCTTTTCCAGAAGGAAATGCACATATCCTAAAGGGCGCTACCCCTCATAACATTGCTGCTTCTTTCCTGTTTTGACCATTTCCGGGATGTGAGGCTCGACGAAGTCACGTCCACAAAAACATACTTTATACAAAAGCCATGCTTTTGGTCAACAAATGATCAACACAATGATCACTAAGATAGACGATCAAATAAATGATCCTATCACAAATAATCAACACAATGATCATTTCAGCATCACTCAGCATGTCACATTACCAAATTGGGAATATATCGCTGATAACTTCAACTATATAACCTCTGAGCTCGTACGTCTCAGAGAAGGGTGTTAAGCTAAAAGAATAAATTCTCCGCCACCAACAGAAATATATTTGAAAGAAATCGGCTTTATATCTCAATTTGTAATGTCAGGCATACTATCCATACAAGTCTGTTTCGGGATCGAACAGAACCGAAGGCACTTACAAAGAAGTCCTTGCAATCCGAATAATTTCTAATTACGTTCGGATTTCCCATCACATATGGAGATCTCTATACCGGGGATCAGCCAGTGCAGAGACAATCAACAAGAAACCCTTTCGTTTTCGAAAATATCCGGTCTTCAATACCGGTCTTCGAATGCAATTCATAACGACGTATCACATATTCGGAATGGGTTATACGACCCCAAGGTCCTTTCCCGGTTAACCCGAATAGTGAGCGCTTATTTTAAAAAAATAAGTGTGGCATTCAATTTCAAGTGATTCACAACAAATACCATTCAAAAGTAAATATTGATAGTCGGTTATTGAACTATCAATGGATACGCACAACATCACCAAAATCCAAATAATTTTCCAAATTATTTAATTTCCAAAGATATCTTTAGAAGATATAAACTTTCCATACTTCAAAAATAAATCAATATTTATTTTTAAAGCCATTTTCCAAATTCCTTTTATAAATTCCATATTGAATTTATATTTCCAAAATATTTATGAATATATGATTTCAAATATTCATTTTCAATTTTATCTTCAAAAAGATAAATTCTCAACATATTCACTTTATATTGGAAAACATTTCCATACTTATTAAATAAGTAATTCACAAGTCTTTTTATTTTCTACGCTTAGAAAATATTTAATATACTCTAATCGAAATTAAGTATATATTTCATTCTTGAAGGAAATCATTCACTTAACCATATTTATTTGGGCCAAAACGAATGTCGCGTAAAACATCGTTACGACAACCCAAAATCACTAGTATAGGGATTCGAAATTAAAATAGATATATAAATCCCAATACTATATATAACATTTCCTTTCGGAAATCATCTATTATAACAACAGTGTTATAATCTACTATTTCCTTCTATTTCTCGAAAACGTCTATTTCAACAATGAATGTTGAAATCTATGATTTCGAATCTCAATATATTTTAAAACATCGTTAGATCGGTTTAATTCTATTTCAAACATCGCTTTTCAAAATAATTTCTTTAACATATTATTCACTGTTCAAAAACGTGAATATACCTTGTTAATAAATTCCATCACTTCTATTCATTTTATTTTAAGGAATTATCCATTGTCTAAACATGAATATAACTCCATAAATAAATTAGAACAATTTACTTATCAAAGTAAGTCGTTTGCGAATTTATAAACAACGTTTATAAATTCTATTTCTATTTATTTTATATCAACTCCTTTTATAAATTCCTTTATTAACCTATCTCAATTCATATCACAATGATATATTAAAAATTCATATTATAAGTCAAATACTTATAATTTATTTATTTACAAAATCATTCCTTTAAACTTCATAAATTTTATAAATCTTATAACTTATAAGATTCATTCATTTATCCAAAATCTTATTCTTTTAAATAACTTAACAAATTTTATAAACCTACTGTTTATAAAATTTCATTTATAACTTCACCGTTATAATTCTATAATTCCATTTCTATTTATGAAATTCATTTACAATTTATTCTAACACTTAGAAAAGTTCGTTTTACAATTCTAATGTTTTTAATTTATAAATATCGATTTATAAATCTTTTAATATAAAACAATTTGTATTATTCTTTTGAAACATCTTCAAAGTCCTTCATAATTTCATCACTTTGATTTATAAAATAATCAAATTTCATAAATTCTATTTTTTAAACTTTTTATAATAGATTCAAAAATCCCAGTTTAAATTATTTTATCAAATCATTAATCCCATATTCTCAAAAATCACTTTTAACTACATTCCTCAAAAATCATAATTTTTATAACATAAAAATTATAACGTTTATTTATTTGTAATAAATCAATTCCAAAAATATTTTATAAACGTATACTTTCAAAAATCACTTTAGAATCCTTTATAAATAAAAACCGTATTTTTTAAACTTTCAAAATTGGATCCGATGATGCAACACATCAATAGTCAATCACGATTTTCAAACATCATATATCATCTATGATAAACAATCAAACATCACAATATCTAAAATCAATAAATATTTGTGAGGAATCCAGTTGGATCCCTCCAACCTGTTTCCATGCATCCACAGACATTAGCACAATACCATTCCGTTTCAAGACGGAATATCGCGGTATATGGGATTTTATAAAATATATCCGCTTACTAACGGCGCAATAGGGTCTCATCCGCTAAAAGAAAATGCGGGAAATCAACCAACTGCAATATATACATATGCCAATATATATATATTGCTATATATATAATATAATACCAATTCCACTTCGAGGTGGAATATCGCGGTATATGTGTGTAATAAATAACCTCCGCTTACTAACGGCGTATAGGGTCTATTCACATCCAATATATAGATAACAATCATCATTCAATCATTCAATCATTCAATCAACAAATTTTAAATCTAACTATTTAAAATTTTAAATAAACAATAAAATTCCTTTTGAGTGAGAAGTTCTCACCTTTGCTTTTATTAGCAATCCATTTCCAATTTCGGCTTGATTTCTCTTGATTTATACCTAGTATAAATATTTACACAATTTATTAATATTCGAAATAAATCGAATAATAAATTTTCATTTTTGATTGTTAAATAAATCAATAGTTTTATTTAAATTAGTTTCTTCTTTAAAAATTTTATTTTAACTAAAAATTAAATTTAATTAACCAAACTCTCTTTCAAATAATTTAATTAACTATAGATTTAATTTTAACTAAAGATTTTCTTTTTAGTAATGATAATAGATAAAACCAATTAATTATCGTAAATTATTGTTTATAACAACTTAACTAATCATTTTACTTTAAATTAATATCTTTAAATCAATTTCTTTTAATATAAATCAATTTGACTAAAAATTTAAATTTCTTTTAATAAACTTTATTAACTAACTATTTAATTCGAAGCATTCTTCCTTTTTAATAAATTAATCTAAATTTTATCTTTAACAAATTTTCCTTTAATAAATTTATTTTCTTTTAAACCAAATTTCTGTTAAATAAATTTATTTAACTAAACATTTTACTTTCAAACTAACTTTCCTTTTTTTTTAATAAATTATTTTAACTAAAATAATTTATATATCAAACTAACTTTCCTTTTTTTTTTTAATAAATTATTTTAACTAAAATAATTTATATATTTCAAAAATCTAATTTTTAACAACTTCTTAACAATTTGTTTATCTCAAATTAAATTTTCAACTAAATTTACTTAAATAAATTTTATTTAACTAATTTATCTTTTAAAATAATTCTAATTAGAAATTTTAAGTTGAACTAAATTCCCTTTATTAGCAACTATTAAATCTTAGAAATAAATTCCTATTTAATAAATTTAATTAACCAAAAGTTTAATTTAAACTAAATTTCCATTAATAATTTATTTTTATTTTAGTAACTAAACAAATCAAATAAATCTTATTAACGAATCAATCACCTTATTATTTTAGTTTTAACATAACTTTATAAATCAAAATATTCGACCTATATATACATATGCCAATATATTAAACTCAAGACAAAAATATTTTTTTTTTCTTTATCAATACTTATTTCATTCATTTTTTTTTACTTGTATATATATATTAATTCAGAAATCGAATAATAATAAATAAAAAAAAATTACCTCACTACAAAATCGAGTAAACCCAGATTTCGATCGCGAGTTCACCACGGCCTGCAGCCGTCGCCATCGAATCGCGCGCCAATTCGCGACACCGTCGTCTCGTTGTACTGCTACCCCCCCCCCCCCCAACTTGACAGCGCCGCCTTCAACGTTGACCATCGCCGCCGCCTATCCCATCGCGACTCCCGAGACCACGAACCCCCATCTCTAGCCGCCTCCACTGCTACCACGACCACACCAAAAATCCACGCGAAACCCAATATCATCGACCCCCTCAGACGACGCCGCGGCTCCCCTCCATCTCACGCTTGCAAGCGTCGCCGCCTTCTTGCTCTCGCGCACACGCGCCATACGATTCCAGTAGCCGCCGTGCCCTAGATTCAAGCGTGCGCCCCCTTTCACGCACGAGCGATTTGAATTTATCTCGTTCGTTCGAACGAATGTTCGAAGTGGCTTCGGCCATTAATATTTTCTTTAATTGATTTTGAATTGGACTGAAAAGTGGTGAAGGATGACGATATTTAAGAATGGAAGGAGGCATGCTTTACACGATCATTGTCGTGATTTTAGGGCGTGAATTTAGGGAGAACGTGTTTAAGCAGAGAAAACGTCTTTGCATTACTTTGCCACAGTATTAATGATGAGAAGGCAAAGTACTGATGTTTGACTAAATATTTAAATTAAAATTTAAATTGAATTTGATTAAATTTCAACGCGTTTATATGTCGTGTGCTCACATATCAACTCAGAAAAATACGAAATTTGAAATCCTAGAATAATTCAATATTCCGGACCCAATGGAACTGGTTTCGTCGAATTCCGAGACTGTGCCTCGGATGGCTATTTTTAAATTCGATTCAAACGATATATTTTCTAAACTGTACAATTCACTTTAAAATTCAATTCTGAAGCTTCGATTATCTTCAGTATTATCAATATGAATTTTACAAGCCTTTGAAATATTTTTTTAATTGGTTTAAAATTGAAGAATCAAATATTTATTCAACACTCAATTAGATTAAATTCTATAATTTAATCGTCATATTCAAAGTTAAATTGAAAGTTCAATCTAAACCATCATTCAAATATTTAAAATAAATTAAATATTCTCAATTTAAATTATTCAAAATTCAGGGTCGTTACAATCTTTCCCCCTTAAAAGAATTTCGTCCCGAAATTACAAGTTAAGAAGAATGTCCTTATCCCATCTATTATTTTTCACAATTCAAATAATTTTATCAACTTTCTAAAACAAATCTTTTTTTTACTAAAGATTCATTATCATTTCAACTAGCTTTCCAACTTCAATTATAGGTTTCAAACAATATTGTTTTCCTAACAATTCAAATTTAAATTCATATTCAAATTTCAAACTTTCAAATTTTTCTCAAAATTTTCTAACTCCCTAAATTTTCGAAAAATTTCGCCAGCGTTTCCTTTGCGCGGCTCGATCGGTACGACTACAAAATGGCACCACGGCCCCTCAGAATCAAAAAGAAAAGAGAAAAGCCAAGTGGCTAGAGAAGAAAGTCATCAAATTTCACACTGAAATTGAAATACGTACCTTTTTGTCGAGCAATTCAATTTTATCTTTGAAATCAAAATCTCAATTCCTTTATATACCTGTATATCCTGCTAACAGTAGTATCCAAATCCAACATTCAAACCATTTTGCACATTTACATTACAAAACATTCCAACATATGTTTCTTATACATTTTTATTTCACTATTGAAGTTGCATATTCATTCTCATTTAATTTTGAAATTATTTCACAAATGAATAAATTATCAAGTTAATTTACTTGAATTCAATTTATTTTATTTAATTCCATATACTAATGATAATAATTCAATATTATCATTTCATAACAATCATGCAACCATATACTATAATAATTCATAGAAAATCATTTCCTTTCATACAAATAGTTTTGGGCAAAATTACTTTATTTACCCATTTCAAAAACAAATTTTATATTCACTAACAAATACGCGCTCATATCTATTATTACACTCAGACTCATTCTAGAGTACTGCTGACTCTATCTCTAACGAGTAATACCCAACAGAACCATGGTTGTCGCTTAACCAACAGCTCTGATACCAAATGTAACATTGCGGATTTTTCGTTGCCGAAAAACCGAATAGTTAGGGGTTTTAAGAAAAAGAAAAAAGAAGAAGAAGAGATAAGAGATAAAAAAATTAGAGAGAAAAGAAAAACAGAAAATAGATCGGAACAGAAATAACAGGACAACATCAGAATCTCACAATTCGCAGCGGTACAACATATAATAATAAATGAATAATCTTTAAACAAAGAACTATATCAGTTATTACATTACATTTCATTACATCATATCATCAGAGTGTACAACATCATACAACAACAAACAATGCAGCGGAAAAAGAAATACTATATAAACTAGTAATACGCCATGCCATCCAGCTTGCCTCCAGCAACTTCTGAATATCCAGAATATCCTGATAAACCTTAACTCTTTACTGCCCGTGTGGAAATTGGTGGGCACCCAGAGTTTAGGAAGGAAAACAATAAACTCCGAGTCAGTCATGTGACTGGTGTGAGAACTCAAAACAGTTTATTTATCTTTAAAAATCAAAATAGGAATATTTTTAAACTCAATTCGCAATGCTTTTAAAAATGAGACTACCATAAGGCCTCCCGCACACACACACATGCAAACGCAGAATCGGAGGAGATTTCTCCTTATGATAGTCAAAGATGCTTGATACGCATTTAAAAGACATTTGATATTATTACTAGTGCATAGTGTAGGAAATATTTCGAAAGTAGAATATAATTCTTAGCCAACATAGACATTTCGAACTATGCCTACTATAGCTACCATCCAAACAGTGTTGCGACACCATAAGTGAATGATAGGTTCTACAACTAATACCGTACAAGTTTCGTATTGTTTCTTTGGATTTCCAACAAATGGTCAGGCCAAGGAACTTCCCATTGCCACATGAGAATGCCTCTGGATGGATATCCCCGAGAACCAAACCGGATCTCTACCAACACAAGGCCGGGTTACCCCTAACTGAGTAACAACTGACCGAATATGCCATCCCCCGGTCCTTTGGGACCTTTATCCGAGAGCTCTCTAATCAATTCACACAATCATAAAAACAAAGTGTTTCAACATGAGTAAGTATCTGGGCTCCATACCATGATACCATCCTTTTCCAGAAGGAAATGCACATATCCTAAAGGGCGCTACCCCTCATAACCTTGCTGCTTCTTTCCTGTTTTGACCATTTCCGGGATGTGAGGCTCGACGAAGTCACGTCCACAAAAACATACTTTATACAAAAGCCATGCTTTGGGTCAACAAATGATCAACACAATGATCACTAAGATAGACGATCAAATAAATGATCCTATCACAAATAATCAACACAATGATCATTTCAGCATCACTCAGCATGTCACATTACCAAATTGGGAATATATCGCTGATAACTTCAACTATATAACCTCTGAGCTCGTACGTCTCAGAGAAGGGTGTTAAGCTAAAAGAATAAATTCTCCGCCACCAACAGAAATATATTTGAAAGAAATCGGCTTTATATCTCAATTTGTAATGTCAGGCATACTATCCATACAAGTCTGTTCCGGGATCGAACAGAACCGAAGGCACTTACAAAGAAGTCCTTGCAATCCGAATAATTTCTAATTACGTTCGGATTTCCCATCACATATGGAGATCTCTATACCGGGGATCAGCCAGTGCAGAGACAATCAACAAGAAACCCTTTCGTTTTTGAAAATATCCGGTCTTCAACACCGGTCTTCGAATGCAATTCATAACGACGTATCACATATTCGGAATGGGTTATACGACCCCAAGGTCCTTTCCCGGTTAACCCGAATAGTGAGCGCTTATTTTAAAAAAATAAGTGTGGCACTCAATTTCAAGCGATTCACAACAAATACCATTCAAAAGTAAATATTGATAGTCGGTTATTGAACTATCAATGGATACGCACAACATCACCAAAATCCAAATAATTTTCCAAATTATTTAATTTCCAAAGATATCTTTAGAAGATATAAACTTTCCATACTTCAAAAATAAATCAATATTTATTTTTAAAGCCATTTTCCAAATTCCTTTTATAAATTCCATATTGAATTTATATTTCCAAAATATTTATGAATATATGATTTCAAATATTCATTTTCAATTTTATCTTCAAAAAGATAAATTCTCAACATATTCACTTTATATTGGAAAACATTTCCATACTTATTAAATAAGTAATTCACAAGTCTTTTTATTTTCTACGCTTAGAAAATATTTAATATACTCTAATCGAAATTAAGTATATATTTCATTCTTGAAGGAAATCATTCACTTAACCATATTTATTTGGGCCAAAACGAATGTCGCGTAAAACATCGTTACGACAACCCAAAATCACTAGTATAGGGATTCGAAATTAAAATAGATATATAAATCCTAATACTATATATAACATTTCCTTTCGGAAATCATCTATTATAACAACAGTGTTATAATCTACTATTTCCTTCTATTTCTCGAAAACGTCTATTTCAACAATGAATGTTGAAATCTATGATTTCGAATCTCAATATATTTTAAAACATCGTTAGATCGGTTTAATTCTATTTCAAACATCGCTTTTCAAAATAATTTCTTTAACATATTATTCACTGTTCAAAAACGTGAATATACCTTGTTAATAAATTCCATCACTTCTATTCATTTTATTTTAAGGAATTATCCATTGTCTAAACATGAATATAACTCCATAAATAAATTAGAACAATTTACTTATCAAAGTAAGTCGTTTGCGAATTTATAAACAACGTTTATAAATTCTATTTCTATTTATTTTATATCAACTCCTTTTATAAATTCCTTTATTAACCTATCTCAATTCATATCACAATGATATATTAAAAATTCATATTATAAGTCAAATACTTATAATTTATTTATTTACAAAATCATTCCTTTAAACTTCATAAATTTTATAAATCTTATAACTTATAAGATTCATTCATTTATCCAAAATCTTATTCTTTTAAATAACTTAACAAATTTTATAAACCTACTGTTTATAAAATTTCATTTATAACTTCACCGTTATAATTCTATAATTCCATTTCTATTTATGAAATTCATTTACAATTTATTCTAACACTTAGAAAAGTTCGTTTTACAATTCTAATGTTTTTAATTTATAAATATCGATTTATAAATCTTTTAATATAAAACAATTTGTATTATTCTTTTGAAACATCTTCAAAGTCCTTCATAATTTCATCACTTTGATTTATAAAATAATCAAATTTCATAAATCCTATTTTTTAAACTTTTTATAATAGATTCAAAAATCCCAGTTTAAATTATTTTATCAAATCATTAATCCCATATTCTCAAAAATCACTTTTAACTACATTCCTCAAAAATCATAATTTTTATAACATAAAAATTATAACGTTTATTTATTTGTAATAAATCAATTCCAAAAATATTTTATAAACGTATACTTTCAAAAATCACTTTAGAATCCTTTATAAATAAAAATCGTATTTTTTAAACTTTCAAAATTGGATCCGATGATGCAACACATCAATAGTCAATCACGATTTTCAAACATCATATATCATCTATGATAAACAATCAAACATCACAATATCTAAAATCAATAAATATTTGTGAGGAATCCAGTTGGATCCCTCCAACCTGTTTCCATGCATCCACAGACATTAGCACAATACCATTCCGTTTCAAGACGGAATATCGCGGTATATGGGATTTTATAAAATATATCCGCTTACTAACGGCGCAATAGGGTCTCATCCGCTAAAAGAAAATGCGGGAAATCAACCAACTGCAATATATACATATGCCAATATATATATATTGCTATATATATAATATAATACCAATTCCACTTCGAGGTGGAATATCGCGGTATATGTGTGTAATAAATAACCTCCGCTTACTAACGGCGTATAGGGTCTATTCACATCCAATATATAGATAACAATCATCATTCAATCATTCAATCATTCAATCAACAAATTTTAAATCTAACTATTTAAAATTTTAAATAAACAATAAAATTCCTTTTGAGTGAGAAGTTCTCACCTTTGCTTTTATTAGCAATCCATTTCCAATTTCGGCTTGATTTCTCTTGATTTATACCTAGTATAAATATTTACACAACTTATTAATATTCGAAATAAATCGAATAATAAATTTTCATTTTTGATTGTTAAATAAATCAATAGTTTTATTTAAATTAGTTTCTTCTTTAAAATTTTTATTTTAACTAAAAATTAAATTTAATTAACCAAACTCTCTTTCAAATAATTTAATTAACTATAGATTTAATTTTAACTAAAGATTTTCTTTTTAGTAATGATAATAGATAAAACCAATTAATTATCGTAAACTATTGTTTATAACAACTTAACTAATCATTTTACTTTAAATTAATATCTTTAAATCAATTTCTTTTAATATAAATCAATTTGACTAAAAATTTAAATTTCTTTTAATAAACTTTATTAACTAACTATTTAATTCGAAGCATTCTTCCTTTTTAATAAATTAATCTAAATTTTATCTTTAACAAATTTTCCTTTAATAAATTTATTTTCTTTTAAACCAAATTTCTGTTAAATAAATTTATTTAACTAAACATTTTACTTTCAAACTAACTTTCCTTTTTTTTTTAATAAATTATTTTAACTAAAATAATTTATATATCAAACTAACTTTCCTTTTTTTTTTAATAAATTATTTTAACTAAAATAATTTATATATTTCAAAAATCTAATTTTTAACAACTTCTTAACAATTTGTTTATCTCAAATTAAATTTTCAACTGAATTTACTTAAATAAATTTTATTTAACTAATTTATCTTTTAAAATAATTCTAATTAGAAATTTTAAGTTGAACTAAATTCCCTTTATTAGCAACTATTAAATCTTAGAAATAAATTCCTATTTAATAAATTTAATTAACCAAAAGTTTAATTTAAACTAAATTTCCATTAATAATTTATTTTTATTTTAGTAACTAAACAAATCAAATAAATCTTATTAACGAATCAATCACCTTATTATTTTAGTTTTAACATAACTTTATAAATCAAAATATTCGACCTATATATACATATGCCAATATATTAAACTCAAGACAAAAATATTTTTTTTTCTTTATCAATACTTATTTCATTCATTTTTTTTTACTTGTATATATATATTAATTCAGAAATCGAATAATAATAAAAAAAAAATATTACCTCACTGCAAAATCGAGTAAACCCAGATTTCGATCGCGAGCTCACCACGGTCTGCAGCCGTCGCCATCGAATCGCGCGCCAATTCGCGACACCGTCGTCTCGTTGTACTGCTACCCCCCCCCCCCCCCAACTTGACAGCGCCGCCTTCAACGTTGACCATCGCCGCCGCCTATCCCATCGCGACTCCCGAGACCACGAACCCCCATCTCTAGCCGCCTCCACTGCTACCACGACCACACCAAAAATCCACGCGAAACCCAATATCATCGACCCCCTCAGACGACGCCGCGGCTCCCCTCCATCTCACGCTTGCAAGCGTCGCCGCCTTCTTGCTCTCGCGCACACGCGCCATACGATTCCAGTAGTCGCCGTGCCCTAGATTCAAGCGTGCGCCCCCTTTCACGCACGAGCGATTTGAATTTATCTCGTTCGTTCGAACGAATGTTCGAAGTGGCTTCGGCCATTAATATTTTCTTTAATTGATTTTGAATTGGACTGAAAAGTGGTGAAGGATGACGATATTTAAGAATGGAAGGAGGCATGCTTTACACGATCATTGTCGTGATTTTAGGGCGTGAATTTAGGGAGAACGTGTTTAAGCAGAGAAAACGTCTTTGCATTACTTTGCCACAGTATTAATGATGAGAAGGCAAAGTACTGATGTTTGACTAAATATTTAAATTTAAATTTAAATTGAATTTGATTAAATTTCAACGCGTTTATATGTCGTGTGCTCACATATCAACTCAGAAAAATACGAAATTTGAAATCCTAGAATAATTCAATATTCCGGACCCAATGGAACTGGTTTCGTCGAATTCCGAGACTGTGCCTCGGACGGCTATTTTTAAATTCGATTCAAACGATATATTTTCTAAACTGTACAATTCACTTTAAAATTCAATTCTGAAGCTTCGATTATCTTCAGTATTATCAATATGAATTTTACAAGCCTTTGAAATATTTTTTTAATTGGTTTAAAATTGAAGAATCAAATATTTATTCAACACTCAATTAGATTAAATTCTATAATTTAATCGTCATATTCAAAGTTAAATTGAAAGTTCAATCTAAACCATCATTCAAATATTTAAAATAAATTAAATATTCTCAATTTAAATTATTCAAAATTCAGGGTCGTTACAGTTGCACCGATACCATATGTAGGTGTTGCATTTGTAATACCACCGTCTTTTTTATCAATGGCCAAAATAGAATGGTATAAATATGTTTTTTCGGACCCTCCAGGACCATCTATAAAGAACAAACATCTCTCCTTTTTCACAATTGCATTCATAATTGTATTGCAAGCTCTCAATTGGTCGTTATTCAACTTTTCAACGGCTAGTATATCATCTTCGGAAATAGGATTGCTAGTTCTTCTTCAATTAGCTCTAAATTATCATCATATGCATCACAATCATTGTTCTTGAGATTTTTTGAAGATCATAATCAGTTTTGCTTTTGTCGTGTTGGAGAAGTAACATATTTAAATTTTTCAAAAGGCCATTCGTTAGAATAATTTGATTTGTACTACTTGAATTTTGATAATCTTCCACCATATGATCGAAAAACTCATCCCATAAGTTTTGTACACCTGATAAGTTGCAAAAAACCAAAATAGTTACAAATAATGCTCTCAAAGAAATTGGCATCTTTGTGATGGAAGCTTTGGCTAAACTTGCTCTTATACTATCATCATTTTTCAAAAATCCTAGTTTTTCGGCAACTTCTTTAAATGTTTGATTCCTAACTCTGTCAACTACTGTAAGCAAATCATCAAAGGAAGTAGGTCCTTTAATATGATTTAAAAGTATTCTCAAGAAAAAACGTTCTCCTTCTGTAGGTTGGACTGTATATATTCTACCAATCACTCTAATATTTGATTCTCTTCTTTTCCCTTTTTTGATACCTTTAAGCCAACAGTAGCATTCAGAAAATTCACAATATAGAAGTTGTCTTGCTTGTTAATCGATTGAATTTGTATAGAAGATAAGCATTGTACATTGATTGCTTTCATCGGCTTAAGCTTCTTTGATCATTTGATGGTTGTAAAACATAACACTTTGTTTACTTGGAAGATGTATTTGAAGGCACTCAAATAATGGATATATCTTACTAAGAGAAAATCTAAAGATCCTCCATAATGCTTCTGGAGAAGAAATCCATCTTGCATCAATGAAATGTTGTATCCCATCGTAGTATGGTCTGGGTCGAATTTGCGTTTGAACATGATCGGGTCCTTTGTAAAAATATTTAAAGGTATTTAACAATTTTTATACTACTACATGTCTCTACGTTGATACGAAAATTATGTTTATGTAGTAACCAAGGATTGTAGGATACAACCCATCTATTATCTACCATCAACTTTCTGCTTCTATCGATAGGAATGGATATACATGTGTCATGCCTTTTATAAATTAGATATGAATCCATGCCTTGTACAGTTGTAGGTGTAAATTGTTTTGGATGTTGTCTTTTGCAACTGCCCTTTTTTATGTAAGGAGAATTACAATTTTGATTGCCACATGGTCCATGAATCATCCACTTCATTAACATTGTTTATAATTCTGGTTCTTCTTTAATATCTGGTATTTCTGCTCTAACAATTTCATCTTATTCATCTGGAGTAGTCAATTTGTCTTCTTCTTCGAAAATTATTAGCATATGAACGTGTGGTAAACCTCTTTTTTGAAATTCAATCATATGGACATGAGCAGCTACTTTTCCAAGTGCTCCTTCCGTGTAAATATCCTTTTTCAATTCCTTGTATTTTTCACGAAAAACCCTTGTTGTTAAATCTGATCTGTCTTGTGGATCTTGACCGGGTAATAATTCACTAATGATTTCATCCCAAAATGGATTGCATGTCATCGTAATGAATAAATCAGGCTTACCAAATTTATGTACTAAATCTATTACATCATGATATCGTTGATACATATCACGTGGACATCTAGTATATGAAGAAGGTAGTATTGTGTGTGTACTAATATTTCCTACATAAGAGAATTTATCGACAACTTAGTACTACGAAGTTCAATTGTGTTTATATGAATATATATGTACTAATTGTAAAAGGTAAAATTGTGTATTGAAAAAATGCACACTTGCATCATTTTCTCCTGCATCCATAGCATCTTGTAATCCTTGATACCAGCTCTAATGGTGTTTTGATTACTCCTATACCATCTTAGTCTGTTGGTATCTATCTTGACATAATTATCAACAACATATTGTTGAAATAATCGACCACCTCGAAAGAAAAGTGGTTTATCATTTTTTCGAATCTATAAAAAAAATTAACAGTATAAATTTACCAAGAAGTAAAATGTTTATATAAAATATAGTTGTATATACCTGTAGAATGTTAGCATAATACTCACGACATGAAAATATGTAACAATTTTCATCTTGACTATTTATATCCCTTCCATAACTTCCATATGGTGGTAAAATTGGATATGGGTCACAATAACCAGCTGTTTCAAGAATAGTTATGAGTTGTCCAGACTTTTTCTCAACTACAATATCTCTTTTATGTATTTCTTCGTTTTTAAGTCCCTCTACCCAAATTCTAGCAACTTATGAAGCAGTTGGAAGAGCATTGTTTTGGGTTTGAAGATGATTCATTTATAACTAATTTGCAATGTTGGATATTTGACTTTTGTCCAAGTTGTCGAAATACAGCTAAATCTATTATATGTATTAAGAGCTTTTTGCAACTTCTCCATAATTTCTCATATCAAGGTATTATTTTCAAACAATTGATTTTCGATTTCGTGCTCTGTATCATATATGTAAAGTTGTAGAAATCTTGGACGATCACTGGATGTAGGTACCAAACTACCTATTTTATGATATATACTACCTTGAGCACGGAATGTATATACTCCATCTCTTCAATTAGCTAAGTTCTCATCAACATGTACTCCCATTGATGTAAATGCAAACATATGGTTATAAGCTCTTATGTTTTTTCTAAAGTGTTTCCCTTCATTTGATTGGTCAACGTACAATTCAAATATCTCATCCGGTGATGAAACTGATTGTAAAATTATTTTTCCATTTAAGCAACAAAAACTACTTGATTCTCGATAGAAGAGTTTTGCTTGGCAATATGTACATATCCTTAATTGTGGTAAATAAAACTTTTGAAAACCAGAATGATCTGTAAAGCTTCTTGCAAAATTATGTCTTGTAGTAGAACTTTGACATGGTTGACTAATTTTGTTTGTTCTTATGTTTCTATTCTAGTCATCTTTATGTTCAAAAGGTAATGTACTAATGTCTTCTTGTTCTTCATTATTCATTGGTCCACTAAGATCTTGATCTGCTTAAGAATTTTGATAAATAAATATTGTAAGTTTTTTTAACATGAAGTGACTCGATAAAATATGTGGGTGATAAATTTAATATGGCTTGGGTTCATAAATTATACTTTGATTATATCAATAAATATATTATTATATGATGATGATGAAACAACTTGTACTACTTGTTTGTATATCATTATATGCATATGTACATAGGCAAAATATACTTTGGTAAATATATAACTTTTACTGTTCTCACAATATAATGTACTGAATTATAAAGAATAGTTCTCTGAAGTAATACCTTATATATTGTTAGAGCAAGGTATCGAAAAAGAACTATCGATACTACTTGTTTGCGTGCATCATCATTGATATTCTTTTCGACTCTTCTAGATTTTCTACTACGATAAATAGTATGGCATTTTTCATGTTTTGCCTCTTTGTCTTCTTTAGTCATTAACTTTTTTCCGTCTTTATAGCGAATACGGTGGCGCTCTAATTTTTTCCCCTTTTTTCAAAACTTAATTCAGAACAATGTTGTCTTTTTCTTTCAACCTTGATTTAAGCATCCAATGATGCTTCTTGATGAGCCCTCTCAATGATTCTAGGACTTTACCAGTACTAGGGGTGCTTGAATATATTTCATTTCTTGGTGTTGGTATCTTTCAATAATTCTTGGACTTCTACGTGGCAATACGGGTGGTATGTAGTTGGATTCAATTTGGTGACATTGAACTCTATTCATAACTTCCACCCTTTGTAAATTAAGGACTTGGTTAGCTTCCATTGTTTGATATTTAATTCTCTCGTTGATTCTAGGACTTCTACGTGGTTTTAACTTGGAAAATTGATTGGCTTCCATGAGTTGATGATGAAATTCGCAAAGTTTAAAATGGAATTTAATTGACCTATAATGCTTGAAAAAATACTCAATTTGTATTATAAGTGAACATCACCATTTAAGCCTTAAGAGCTAAGTTGCATATATTTATTAGTGAAACTAAAATACCTAATATAAGTAATAATATGTTTCATAGTAACAGTTGGAATATGCTTTACAACATATAGATGTAGTAGAAAATATGTAAAAGAATTTTTCACAAAATGGGAAGTAATTGTAGTTAACAAAAAAATTATTTAACAAAAAAATATTTAACTTATATTATGCAGTTAGTAGGTGGGACATGTTATTATGAATAGAATATAAAAATAGATATCTTCCACAAACATCATTGTATGTAATGTTTGGATAAGCTAAACGAATATGAGATATCAAAAACTAAGTTGTTTTCGCTATTCAATTTTTACCAAATTTGAATTTCCAAGACGTGCCTCTTGAGTAGCAATCAAAGTTGAGCGATGAAGATGAAAAATTTCTTCTGATAATATAAAGTGTAGAACAAACAAAATGAAAGTAAGACGAAAAAAGAAAAATGCAAGTGAACTTAAAATATAATAATGCAATAATAAGAAGAATAAGTTTTTAACAATGCAATAATAAGAAACGTAAGGTTTTAACAATGCAGTAATAATCAGGTGTTGTTACAAAATAAAGAGAATGGAGACCGTTAGAGGGAGGACAATTTTATTGAATTGAGATAGATATTAAAATACTATCAAACTCCATATTTATAGACTCCTTATGCAGTGCAGATTACAACAATGCCCTTTCTTATTTAGCATATTCATCCCTATTGTTGATATATATTACAACACTCCCCCTTGAATATGCGTATGTAAAGATGATAAGAGCAATAGCCTCATTAAAATTCTTGTTATAAAAAAACCAATGGGAAAAATCATAAACAAGGAAAAGAGTGCAACTTGATTTCATCTTTTAGTAACATATATTTTATAATGTTACTATGAGGGTTGATACTTCTGGATTAAGGTAATGCCTCATTTAAATATTACTAATAAAAACCTAGCGGGAAAAATATTAGTGAAGGAAAAAGAATACATTATAGTGTATTTCATATGCTCCCCCTAAATTATAACGCATTATTCAACTAGTCTGTTGATGCAGCCGATGCATACTAATTTTGTACACCATCTTCTGAAATGTTGATTTTGAAAGTGCCTTTGTGAATAGGTCCATCGAATTTTCTTGGGATCGGATTTGTTTCACTTCTATCTTGTTATTATTTTGTAGCTCATGTGTGAAGAAAAATTCAGGAGAAATATGTTTCGTCCTATCACCCTTAATGTAACCTGCTTGAATTTGAGCTACACAAGCTGCATTGTCTTTATAAATAATGGTTGACCCTTTTGTTACTGATGGGAGTTGATAGCTTTTTGGAATAAGCTCACTTAGTGATCTCAGCCAAATAAATTCTTTACTTGCTTCATGTAGTGGTAGTATTTCAGAGTGATTGAATGATGTTGCTACTAATGTTTGTTTTGTAGATTGCCATGAAATTGCTGCATTGCTGTTATTAAACACATTTCCAGTTTGTGATCTTGCTTTGTATGGGTCAGAAAGATATCCTACATTAACATAGCCAACTAGAATTGGATTATTGCTTGTGTTACAGTAAAAAAAACCCAAATTTGTCGTTCCATGAAGATATCTCATGATATGCTTTATACCATTCCAGTGTCTTTTTGTTGGTTCTAAACTGTACCTTGCTAGAAAATTTACTGAAAATGCAATATCTGGTCTTATGCATTGGACCAAATATAATAATGCGCCAACGGCACTAGGATATGGCACTTCCGGGCCAAGCACATTCTCATCTTCTTCTTTTGGGCGGTAAGGGTCCTTTTCAATATCTAAAGATCTAACGACCATCGGCGTACCAAGTGGATATGATTTATCCATTTGAAAATGCTTTAGAATTTTCTCAGTGTAGTTTGATTCATGGATTAATATGCCATTAGTACTATGCTCAATCTGTAGACTAAGATAGTGCTTAGATTTGCCCAGATCTTTTATTTCAAATTCCTTCTTTAAATAATTTTTTTGTTTCATCAATCTCTTCTGGACTCCCAATCAAATTTATGTCATCAACATAAATTGCTAAGATAGCAAATCCCTTTATCGATTTCTTTATAAAGACACATGGACAAATGGGATTGTTTTCGTACCCTTCATTTACAAAATATTTACTAAGACGGTTATACCACATCCTTCCAGATTGTTTCAAGTCATATAGTGATCTTCTTAGTTTGAATGTGCTTCGAGCAATTTATATCCAACTGGAATTTTCATGTAAATATGGTTATCTAATTCACCGTAAAGATAAGCTGTCACAACATCCGTTAATCTTATATCGAGTGTTTTAGAAACCACAAAGCTTATCACATATCAGAATGTTATGACATCCATAACAGGGGAGTAAGTTTCTTTAAAGTCAAAACCTAGTCTCTGTAGGAAACCTTGTGCGACAAGCCGTGCCTTGTACCTCATGACTTCATTTTTATCATTTCTTTTTCTAACAAATACCCATTTATAACCTACTGGTTTAACATTTTCTGGTGTTTTCTCTATTGGTCCAAATACACCATGTTTTTGAAGTGAATCTAGTTCCACTTGGATAGCATCTTTCCACGTAACATCCCAATTTTTATAAAATTGAAAATAAGTGATTAATATAAATTTTGGAATAAAATTGAAATTTAATTTGTAAATTTCAAAACAAATTAATTGAGTGTTAATTTGTATATATATAAATAAGATTGTATTTGCATTAGAGTTTAAAAATTCAAACTAATGAATATTTCAAAATTATTTGAATTTAATATATATGTGTGTATATATAAGTAGATTTCAGTTTGAATTTGAATTTGAATTTAAAATTTAAAAGAATGTCTTAGTAAAATAATTTGAATTGGAAATTATATGTGTATGATTTTTATTAATGTATAAATCAGTTTTAAAACCTTATTAGTTTTAAAAAAAATTATATATATATAAATGATAAAAGAAATGTATTTATACAAATAAGAAAATGTTTTATTTAAAAACATGTAATCGTGTAAAATTACAAGTGTTAGTTAATAAGGCATCCAATTTAACAAGTGTTTAATTTTTAACAAATAGATTTACAAGTGTGATGATCTTATCAATTTATTAACAAGTGTCATTTTGTTGTTTTTATTTTTGAGAAAATTAATTAAAATAAGAAAACAAGATTATATAAACATAACATCTTCCTCCTTTTCATTATTTTTATCTTCACTACCAAAGCCTATACAAATTCTTAAAACAGAAAACAAAATTTTCAAAAACGAATCAGAGAAGAAAAATCAAAAACTTTAAAAGCAGAAAAATCATCAAAGCATAAAATCTGGGAATTCAAACACCTTTTTCAATTCAAAGTTTAAATCCTAAAAATCATCTCAAATATCAACAAACATGGTCTGTAAACAAATAGCAAGCAAGTTATCAATTCAATAACTTCAGTTTCAAGATCAACATCTGATTTTCAAGTTCAAGATAAAAAAAACTCAGCAATCAACCCATCTTTCAGCCTTTGAGTTTTGAAACCCAGGTAGGTTCTTTGTTCTCAAATTCAAGGTGAATAAACCCTTAAAATCTAGAGTATTAGGTGTTGTTTATGATGATCTTGAGATAAATTGTAAAGTATTTATATATGCGAAAATATATGTAGATATTTATATGCAGAGATAACTATGCATGTTTAGTATCTGGCATATTTGCCTCTATTGTTCCCAGGTTTCCAAAAAAAAAACCTATTCAAAATTCATTTTCTCCTTCCCTGATTCCTATTGCTTTAAGATTCAAAGAAAAATTATTTGTTTAAACATGTTTTATGTATTAAAAATAAATTTAAGCAAAATCAATTAAAGTTTCTTTCGAAAATTTGAAATATACAGTGAAAACTTAAAAATCATTGAAAATTCAAGTGTCATGATTTCGAATTTCATTTACATCACCTAACTAGATTTCAAAAACTATGAATTTTAAGGATAAAATTAGGATTTTTAGTTTGCTAAATTTTAGGAAATTATGAGTTGAACAGAAAATGAAATTCCGTCAATATCTGATGAACGGCGAAGCTATGGAGGTCGTAGTTGGTTCTGGAGATGGCTTGAGGGTTGTATTACTTGGGAAAAATACTTGTTTGGATTCTAGATGGTCGTGGTGACCAGGCAGTGACAAATTAGGGCTGAATACCCGGTTTTGGTCATCAATCTTTTCGTAAGCACTGCGTCATCTCTAGTGGACCAAAGAGGATCGGACTAGGGAGGAAAGCATCGTGAGTCTTTGGAGCAACAGTGGTCAGAGTCGCGAGGGTCCTGGCGTCGTGACGAGGGAGTGCGTGGTGTTTTCGACGAACCATGTTGAGTTCCAGTTCGAGTTGAGATGCTCAATTTCAAATTCTTGTCGAATCGAATGATCCGAGTGTTAGGAAGGATGAGGACGTGATCGTCGTCGTGTCAGAAGTCTCAGCGATGATCGGAAGTCGACCAGTCGATTGTACACGTGCACATAGGTTGGTTTGTGTCAGTAGGCAATGATCTGGGAAGGAAGGCTTTGGACTCGAAGTAGTCTTAAGGAAACTTTGTTTCTGGCTCGAATGCTAAATCGGTTAATTTGGTGTGTGCACCGAGTGATAAAACATAAACAAAATTTCAAGTTTTTTAAAAAAAGAAAAAATTTGGAAGCACTCGGGGATGGCTCGAAGCATACAGGAACTTGTCTCGAGGAGCACCCGGGTAGTTCTCGGGTGTGGCAGAAAAGTTTTCAATTTTTTGAAAATAAATTCAAAAATTTAAAAACGTTCTTAATCCATGTTTTTCAAATAATTGTTTTTCAAGTTAAATTTGGGTTAATAAAGATTTTAAGAATGTTATGTTTAAAGTAATTAAGTTTATTTTAATTAACATTAATTATAAATTAATTCTTAATTTATTTTAAGTAAATAATATAATTAAAAGGTTAATTAATTTATAATTAAGATAAAATTATTTAAGTAATTAATTTAATTAATTAACGAAAGTAATTAAGATTAATTAATTTATAATTAAGCATTAATTAAGAATAATTAATTAATTTATTAATAAATAATTAAAGGTTAATTAAATAATAATTAAGGTTAGTTAATTGTTAATTAAGATTAATTAATTAATAATTAAGGACTAATTAATTAATAATTAAGGATAATAAATCATTAATTAATAAAATAATTAATGAAAATAATTATGTGATTAATTAATTATGATCACATTGTTAATTCACCTTAATTGTAGATGATTGATTACTATTGAATGCATTGTATTGATTGATATCTCTGATATGTGATTGTGACACCATGTGATATGAATTGCTTTGCGCTAAGCTGTGATATTGATGTATTTCTGTGTGAATGTGAAAAACCCTCAGCCCATAAAACGACATTTGAATTTCGATGCGATAGGGAGTCGGATTCCAGTTGGTTAATCGAAACCTACATCGGACCTTAATGGTGAATCTTTGAGATTGATATATCCACGTGTTTTCAAAATTAAGCGCTCACTATTCGGTTTAGCCGGAAGAGGACTTTGTGTCATATAACCCATTCCGAATAGTGATACGACGAAAGGAATAGCATATGAAGATGGTGGTGAAGACCGGGTGTCTTCGAGAACGATAGGATAACCCGTCGAATGACTCTGCACTGAGTTGCTCCGGTATAGAGATCTCCATATGTGATGGGGAGTCCGATTGGGATTGGGGATACCCGGATTGCAAAGGCTTCTTCGGAAGTGCCTTCAGTTCCGTTCGAACCCGGAACGTATGCGTATGGTTGTATGTCTGACATTACACTTTGAGATATAAAGATGATTTCTTTCAAATACATTTCTGTTGGTGGCAGAGAATTTATTCTCTTAGCTTAACACCCTTCTCTGAGACGTACGAGCTCATAGGTTATGTAGTTGATGGTTATTAGTGACATGCTACCAATTTGGTAGTGTGGCATGCTGAGTGTTGCTTATCATTTCTTGATCAAAGCATGGCTTTGGTGTAAAGTGTAGCTTTATGGATGAGACTTCATCGAACCTCACAACTGAAAATGGTCGAAACAGAAAGGATGCAGCAAGGTTATTGAGGGTAGCACCCTTTAGGGTATGTGTATTTCCTTCTGAATAAAAAATAGTATCATAGTATGGAGCCCATACACTTAACTTTTGTGGATATTGCAATTGTGTTGTTGTGCGGTTGTTGTTGTTGGGGCCTCAGATAAAGGTTGGTTACGACCGGGGAATGACATACTCGAGACTGTTAGTTACCTAGTTACAGAGGTAACCCGGCCTTATGTTGGCAGAGATCCGTTTAGGTTCTTGGGGCGTCCCTCCAGAGGCATGCCCATGTGGCATAGGAAGTTCCTTAGTCTGACCATTCGTTGAAAATCCAAAGAAACAATACGAGCCCTATACGGTTTAAATTTTATAACCTGCCATGCAGCGTGGCGGTAACCTACCATAAAACATGGTAGCTATAGTAGGTATACCATAATGGTGGTATGCTGGCTAAGATTAATATTATATTTTCGAAATGTTTTCTACACTATGCACTAGTAATAATATCAAAGAATTTTCTCGTATCAAACATGTTTGACTATCATTAGAAGAAATCTCCTCCGATTGTGCGATTGCATTGTGTGTGTGGCGGGAGGTCTTATGGTAGTTTCATTTTCCAAAAACATATCGGATTTCTTTTAAAAATTATTTTTGTACAAACAACTATTTTTGTTTACTCATACCAATCCCATGACTGACCCAGAGTTTATTGTTCCCTTCCTAAACTCTGGGTGCCCATAATTTCCACACGGGCAGCCTAGAAGCAGATTATCTATGTTTTGGAGCTAGCTTGGATTTAGAAATTTTTGGGAGCCATCGGATTTTGGAAAGCTTTGGATTTGGAAATCTTTTGAAGTGTTTAGAGTTTTGAAGACCTAATCGAAGTTGAAGAATGTCGGAGACCTTTTTGAAAACTCTGTTGTCATTCAGCTGTAGTGTTGTTATCATTCTGTTATGGTATCATGCGTAGTACTCTGATGATGGTGGTGATTTGTTGTAACCAAATATTGTGATGATGTTGTATTCAAGTGTTGTATCTGTATTGTGATTAATGATATCATCTTTTGTTTCCGCTATTTATATTCGTCTAATGTTGTTATAAGCTCCATCTGAACTGGAGTTCAACGTTTGAATCTTTGGCAGTCGAATACAAGTGAGGTATTTGATGTCGATCTTTTGAACGCTGGATTTTGGGTCATGAAAATTGGTATCAAATCTAAAGGTTGAGTAAGAACTTTAGCTACGGAGTATAACACATTAGGTGGCTCATTAGAGATAGGGTGAAGAATACCCTAGAATGAGTATGAACTGAGAGACAGAAACCAAAAAATTTATTGGTTTATTTCTTTAAACTATTGATATTCCCTAAGATATCTCGTTCGTATACCTAAATCAAGTTTTATTACAATTAGCAGATAGTAAGAATGAGCAGGCGAAGAAGACGAGCTAGGGGTCGGGGAAATACCAATACAACTGGTCAAGTCCCTACAACAGCAGAAGTAGCTATACCTACTCAACCTCGGCCAAATTTGGCTGATCTGTATCAAAGTTTTTCCAGACTGGGTGGAAAGCCATTCACTGGCAATGTGAAAGAATTTATAGAGGGCTGAAGTTGGAAGATGATCAAATGATATTGATAGCTTCTTGGCAACTCCAAGAGGAAGCTCTAGCTTGGTGGGAGACTGTTACCGTGGATGAGCCATAAAATGAGTTCACTTGGAAATGATTTAAGGAGGTGTTTGAGCAACGCTATATCCGTCTGCTGGTATCTCTAGAATGTACCGGGAATTTATGGATTTGAAGCAGGGAAGTTTATCATTTAAGGAGTACTTAAATAAGTTCAACGAGTTATTTCATTTTGGTCTGGAGCTGGTAAACACCCCTCTTAAGAAAAATGAAAGATTTATTCGAGGAATGAGTAAGAAATTTCATGAGAGAATGACAGCCCACGTGAAAGAGTCCTTTTCTGATCTGATCGATATGGGGTATAGATATGCTACCTTGGATATGCAGGAAGTTCTTGAGGAGAAAGGAAATGCGAGTAATCTGAATTGGAAAAAAAGGAAGTTCGAAGGAAAGAAACCGTATCAAGGCAAGGAGAAGAAGAACAATCAGGAAAACCCGGCGAAGAATATTGCTTGTTACAATTGTCGGGAAAAGGGCCATTATTCAAACAGCTGCAAGAATCCAAAGAAACAAGTTAAGAAAGAACAACCTACGAAGACAAGCCAGGGAACTAGAGATGTTATAATTGCCACAAGCCTGGACACGTAATAAAAGATTGCCCAGCAATGAAGCAAGCTCGGGTAGCAAAGGTATGCACGATCAAAGATGGCCCCTCAACTTCAAGGACAGATAAAGGAAAAGGAGTTCTAGAAGGTAACCTTACTATTTATGATAGAGTGGTTAGAGTTTTGTTTGACACGAGAGCTACACATTGCTTTATCTCCCAATAAACCGTAAATGAATTAAAACTTAAACCTGAATTTGTCGATGAGCTCATTTGCATGAAGAATCCAGTGGGTGGCCCTACGAACCTTTGTCTACGTTGTCAAGAGGCTCCTATCTCGTATTCTTGTCATCGATTCCCTATCAGCCTTTTCATTCTCGACTTTAATGAATTTGAAATCTTACTTGGAATGAACTGGTTAACGAAATACGAAGCTAAACTAGATTGTAATAATCGAACGATTTCGATCAAAACAAAACTTGGAAATTTTATTGAAATCTATTGTGAGGATCCGAGTCCTAAGAGAGATAACTAATGTATACTTTGGGATATCCTGAACCTAGTCTGGAATCTATACTTATTGTTCGAGAATTTCCAGACGTGTTCGAAGAAGTTAAATCCTTACCTCCACATAGAGAAACTGAATTCAGAATTGACTTAGTACCCAATGCTCATCCTGTTGTTCATGCAAGTCGCAGGAAGGCACCTAGGGAAAGGATAGAATTAGTCAATCAAACCCAAGATTTTCTAGAAAAAGGATTAATAAGCCCTAATGTTTCCGATTGGGGTTCAGCTGTGGTGTTCGTAGCCAAGTCTGATGGATCTTTGAGATTGTGTGTGGACTACCGCGATCTCAATAAATTGACTCTCAAAAACAAATTTTCGTTACCTAGAATTGATGATCTGTTCGATTGGCTGCACGGTGCTCGATCCTTTTCAAAGATGGATATAGCTCAAGGATTCCATCAGCTACGAATTGTTGAAGATTGTATTCACTTAACTGCTTTTAGGGGTCCAGACACATTCTACGAATGGTTAGTCATGCCTTTGGACTAACTAATGCTCCCGCATACTTCGTAGATTTAATGACCCGTGTATTCCGAGAGGTAATGAATAAATTTGTTCTTGTGTTTAGTGATGATATTTTGATCTACTCCAAAACCTAAGAGGAGCACGCTGAGCACTTGAGAATTGTTTTGGAAATATTAAGAAAGAATATTATGTTCGCCAAATTTTCTAAGTGTCATTTTTAGGTAAAGGAAGTTAGATTTCTCGGTCACATTGTTAATGAAGAAGGAATTTTTGTAGATCCTACAAGATTCTGCTATTCTAGACTGGTAGCGACCCACTACTCCAAAAGAAGTCAGAAGTTTTCTGAGGTTAGTCAGATATTATAGAAAGTTTGTCCAAGATTTCTCCAAGTTGGCCAGTCCATTGACTAGGGTGACAATGAAGAATGCTAAGTTTGATTGGACTCTGAAGTGTGATGAAGCTTTTTAGGTGTTGAAAAGGAGATTGACTACTGCTCCCGTTCTCGGTATTATTAATGGGAATCAAGGCTTATCTGTTTATACAGATGCTTGTGGTGATGGTGTGGGTCCAGTACTAATGCAAAATTGTAGAGTAATTGCCTACGCGAGTAGACAATTACGTCTACATGATAAAAACTACCCAACTCATGATCTGGAACTCTTGGCCGTTATTTTCGCTTTAAATATCTGGCGTCACTATCTTCTGGGTGAAAATTTTGAATTATTCACTGACTACAAATCTATGAAATATCTCTTTACCCAGAAGGATTTAAATCTGTGGCAACAACATTGGTTGGAGTTTCTAGCATCTTATGACTTGGATATTCAATATACACCCGAAAAGGCCAACGTGGTTGCCGATGCTTTGAGTAGAAGGCATGCTATTCTTGCATATCTAGTTGTCACTCCAACTCTCCTTAAAAAGATTGCTAGTAAGTAGACAGAAGAGAAGTTTCTTCGAGAAATGTATAGAAGAATATGTCATTGTGAGGATTCTAGTTTTGGAATCGATAATAATGGAGTTATTAGATTGAAAGGCAGGATCTATGTCCCAGACGTTCCAGATCTAAAACATGAAATTTTGGATGAGTGTCACAAATCCAAACTTAGCATCCATTCAGGAGTTAATAAGATGTATAGAGATATCAAAAGAACTTTCTGGTGAAAACAATAAAGAGGGATATATGTGTGTGTGTGTGAGTCGTTGTGCTACTTGTCAACAAATTAAAAGTGATCAGAAGAAGATGGCGGGTTTGCTCCAGCCATTGGAGGTACCTAAGTGGAAATGGGATCAAGCGTCTATGGATTACATAGACGGGTTGCCACGCACTTGAAAGGGGAATGAAGCGATATGGGTTATAGTGGACCGTCTGACTAAAACCGCCCACTTCTTCCTAGTGATTCCACCCGAACAGCAGCAAGTTTAGTAGAGCTGTATATAAAAGAAATTGTTCCTGTCCATGGTATACCTAGCAGTATAGTGAGTGATCATGATCCAATCTTCACTAGCAGATTTTGGGAGGCATTTCAAGTCGCACTTGGAACAAAGCTGAACTTCAGTACTGCTTACCATCATAGTCTGATGGGCAGACGGAAAGGATAAATCGAATATTAGAAGACCTTTTACGTGCTTGTATTCTTCACTTTGGTGGTTCATGGGAGGACCATTTACATCTGGTTGAGTTCTCATATAATAATAGATATCAAGCTAGTATCAAAATGGCTCCTTTCGAAGCTTTATATGGTCGTCTGTGTCGATCGCTTGCATGTTGGATTGAGTCAGGTGATAGACTCATTCTTGGACCAGATATGATAAAGGAAGCTACTGAAAAAGTCGATTTTATTCGAAAGAAGTTGAAAATGGCTCGAAGTCGTCAGAAAAGTTATTACGACCATAGGAGAAAAGCTCTAGTATTCCAGGCTGGAGATTTTGTTTTCTTAAAGGTATCTACAATGCGTGGTGTGTTAAGGTTTGGAAAGACTGGTAAGTTGGCACCGTGATATATTGGTCCTTTTCCTATACTGGAGAGGATCGGGCCTTTAGCATATCGAGTACAGCTACCCCATTAGTTATCTGGCGTAAACGATGTGTTTCACGTTTCTCATCTTTGAAAATATGTGCACATTCCAGATTGTATTATTGAAGAGCCGCTCAGAAGGATTTGGAGATCACACCAAATCTGGTAGTTAAAAGAGATTAATTGAAAATAATTGATTGAGATGAAAAGCAGTTGAGGAATAAAATTGTGAAACTAGTCAAAGTGCAATGGAGTGGTGATCCAAACGACTGTACTTGGGAAACAGAAGACAACATGCAGAAGTCTTATCCCAATTGCAGAGGGGATATTCCGGCTTAATTGGTAAGCCATTTCTCTATCTTTTTCTGTATTCGTATATTCTTTGTCCGCCTTTCTCTCTTTTAAATTTCGAGGACGGAATTCGAGGACGGAATTTTCTTAAGGGGGAAATCTGCAACATCCCAATTTTTATAAAATTGAAAATTAGTGATTAATATAAATTTTGGAATTAAATTGGAATTTAATTTGAAAATTTCAAAACAAATAAATTGAGTGTTAATTTGTATATATATAAATAAGATTGTATTTGCATTAGAGTTAAAAAATTCAAACTAATGAATATTGCAAAATTATTTGAATTTAATATATATGTGTATATATATAAGTAGATTGGAGTTTGACTTTGAATTTGAATTTCAATTGGAATTTAAAATTTAAAAGAATGTCTTAGTAAAATAATTTGAATTGGAAATTATATATGTATGATTTTTGTTAATGTATAAATTAGTTTTAAAACCTTGTTCTTTTTTTAAAAAAATTACACACACACACACACATATATGTGTGTCAAAAGAAATGTATTTGTACAAATAAGAAAATATTTTATTTAAAAACATGTAATTGTGTAAAATTACAAGTGTTAGTTAATAAGACATCCAATTTAAAAAGTGTTTAATTTTTAACAAATAGATTTACAAGTGTAATGCTCTTATCAATTTATTAACAAGTGCCATTTTGTTGTTTTTATTTTTAAGAAAATTAATTAAAATAAGAAAATAAGATTATATAAACATAACATCTTCCTCCTTTTCATTCTTTTTATCTTCATTACCAAAGCCTATACAAATTCTTAAAAACAGAAAACAAAATTTTCAAAAACAAATCTGAGAAGAAAGATCAAAAACTTTAAAACCAGGAAAATCATCAAAGCATAAAATCTGGGAATTCAAACACCGTTTTCAATTCAAAGTTTAAAGCCTGGAAATCATCTCAAATATCAACAAATATGGTCTGTAAACAAATAGCAAGCAAGTTATCAATTTAATAATTTCAGTTTCAAGATCAACATCAGAATTTCAAGTTCAAGATCAAAAAAACTCAGCAATCAACCCATCTTTCAGCCTTCAAGTTTTAAAACCCAGATAGGTTCTCTGTTTTCAAATTCAAGGTAAGTAAACCGTTAAAATCTGGAGTATTGGGTGTTTTTTGCGATGATGCTTGAGATAAAATGTAAAGTATATATATGCATGCAAATATATGTGGATATTTATATGCAGAGATAACTGTGCATTTTAGTATCAGGCATATCTGTTGTTCCTAGGTTTCCAAAAAAAATCTATTCAAAATTTGTTTGCTCCTTCCCTGATTCCTATTAAGCTTTAAGATTCAAACAAAAATTGTTCGTTTAAACATGTTTTAAGTATTAAAAATAAATTTAAGCAAATCAATTAAAGTTTCTTCTGAAAATTTGAAATATACAGTGAAAACTTAAAATAATGGCAAATTCAGGTGTCACGATTTCGAATTTCATTTACACCACTTAACTAGATTTCAAAAACTATGAATTTTAAGGATAAAATCAGGATTTTTAGTTTGCAAATTTTGGGAAATTACGAGTTGAACAGAAAAAGAAATTCCGTCAATATTTGATGAATGGCAAAGCTATGAAGGTCATGGTTGGTTGTGGAGATGGCTGGAGGGTTGTATTACTCGGGAAAAATACTTATTTGGATTCTAGATGGTCGTTATGACAGGGCGGCAACAAATTAGGGTTGAATGCCCGGTTTTGTTCATCGATCTTTTCGTAAGCACTGCGTCATCTCTGGTAGGCTAGAGAGGATTGGACCAGGGGGAAAGCATCGTGGGTCTTCGGAGCAACTGTGGTTGGAGTCGCGAGGGTCTTGGCGTCATGACGAGGGAATGCGTGGTGTTTTTCGACGAACCATGTTGAATTCCAGTTTGAATTGGGATGCTCAATTTCAAAAAAAATTCGAATCGAACGATTTGAGTGTTAGGAACGGATGAGGACGCGATCGTCGTCGCGTCGGAAGTCTCAGCGATGATCGGAAGTCAACCAGTCGATTATACGTATGCACATTGGTTGATTTGTGTCAATAGGCAATGGTCTGGGAAGGAAGGCTTTGGACTCGAAGTAATCTTCGAGAAACTTTGTTTCTGGCTCGAGTATTAACTCGGGTAATTTGGTGTATGCACCGGGTGATAAAACTTAAACAAAATTTCAAGTTTTTTAAAAAAAGAAAAAAATTGGGAAACACTCGGGGAAGACTCGAAGCATACAGGCACTTGTCTCGGGGAGCACTCGAGTAGCTCTCGGGTGTGGCAGAACAGTTTTCAATTTTTTTAAAATAAATTCAAAAATTTAAAAACATTCTTAATCCTTGTTTTTCAAATAATTGTTTTCAAGTTAAATTTAGGTTAATAAAGATTTTAAGAATGTTATGTTTAAAGTAATTAAGTTTATTTTAATTATAAATTAATTCTTAATTTATTTTAAGTAAATAATATAATTAAAAGGTTAATTAATTTATAATTAAGATAAACTTATTTAAGCAATTAATTTAATTAATTAATGAAAATAATTAAGATTAATTAATTTATACTTAAGAATTAATTAAGAATAACTAATTAATTTATTAATAAATAATTAAAGGTTAATTAAATAACAATTAAGGTTAATTAATTGTTAATCAAGATTAATGAATTAATATCCTTAATTAATTAATAATTAAGGATAATAAATCATTAATTAATAAACTAATTAATGAAAATAATTATGTGATTAATTAATTATGATCACATTGTTAATTCATCTTAACTGTAGGTGATTGATTAGTGTTGAATGCTTTGTATTGAGTGATATCTCTGATATGTGATTGTGATACCATGTGATATGAATTGCTTTGTGCTGAGCTGTGATATCTATGATGTATTTCTGTGTGAATGTAAAAAAAACCTTAGCCCGTAAAATGGCAGTTGAATTTCGATGCGATAGGGAGTCATATTCCAGTTAGTTATTCGAAACCCACATCGAACCTTAATGGTGAATCTTTGAGATTGATATATCCACGTTTTTTTAAAATTAAGCGCTCACTATTCGGTTTAGTTGGGAGAGGACTTTGTGTCATATAATCAATTCTGAATAGTGATACGATGAAAGGTATAGCATATGGAGACGGCATCGAAGACCGGGTGTCTTCGAGAACGAGAGGATAACATGTCGAATGACTCTGCACTGAGTTGCTCCGATATAGAGATCTCCATATGTGATGGGCAGTCCGATCGGGATTGTGGATACCCAGATTGCAAGGGCTTCTTCGGAAGTGCCTTCGGTTCCTTTCGAACCTAGAACGGACTCGTATGGTTATATATCTGACATTACACTTTGAGATATAAAGTTGATTTCATTCAAATACATTTCTCTTAGTGGCAAAGAATTTATTCTCTTAGCTTAACACCCTTCTCTAAGACGTACGAGTTCAAAGGTTATGTAGTTGATGGTTATTAGTGATATACTCCCAATTTGGCAGCGTGGCATGCTGAATGCTGCTGATCATTTGTTGATCAAAGCATGGCTTTTGTGTAAAGAGTATCTTTGTGGACGAGACTTCGTCGAACCTCATAACAAGGAAATGGTCGAAACAGGAAGGATGCGGCAAGGTTATTAGGGGTAGCGAACCTTAGGGTATGTGCATTTCCTTCTAGATAAAAAGTGGTATCATGGTATGGAGCCCAGATACTTAACTTATGTAGATAATGCAATTATGTAGTTGTGTGGTTGTTATCGTTGAGGCCCCGGTTAAAGGTTGGTTACGATCGGGGAATGGCATACTCATGATAGTTAGTTACATAGTTATAGAGGTAACCCAGTCTTGTGTTGGCAGAGATCCGGTTAGGTTCTCGGGGCATCCCACCAGAGGCGTACCCATGTGACATAGGAAGTTCCTTAGCCTGACCAATCGTTGGAAATCCAAAGAAATAATACAAGCCCTGTACGATTTTAATTTATAACCTGCCATGCAGCATGGCAGTAACATGCCATAAAATATGGTAGCTACAGTAGGTATAACATAATGGTGGTATGCTGGCTAGGATTAATATTATATTTTCGAAATGTTTTTCTACACTATGCAATAGTAATAATATCAAAGATTTTCTCATATCAAGCACGTTTGACTATCATAAGAAGAAATCTCCTCCGATTATGTAATTGCATCATGTGTGTGGCGGGAGGTCTTATGGTGGTTTCAATTTCCAAAAACATATCGGATTTCTTTTAAAAATTGATTTTGCACAAACGACTATTTTTGTTTACTCATACCAGTCTCATGACTGACCCAGAGTTTATTATTCCTTCCTAAACTCTGGGTGCCCATAATTTCCACACGGCAGCCTAGAAGTAGGTTATCCATGTTTTGGAGCTAGCTTGGATTTGGAAATTTTTTGGAAGCTATCGGATTTTGGAAAGCTTTGGATTTGGAAATCTTTTGAAGTGTTTAGAGTTTTTGAAGACCTAATCAAAGTTGAAGTATGTTGGAGACCTTTTTTAAAAATCTATTGTCGTTCCGTTGTGGTGTTGTTATTATTCTGTTGTGGTATCATGTGAAGTATTCTGATGATGGTGGTGATTTGTTGTAACCGAATATTGTGATGATGTTGTATTCAAGTGTTGTATCTGTATTGTGATTAATGATATCATCTTCTTTTTCCACTATTTATATTTATCTAATGTTGTTATAAGCTCCATCCGAACTGGAGTTCAACGTTTGAATCTCCGGCAGTCGAATATAAGTGAGGTATTTAATGTCGAATTTTTGAACGCGGATTTCGGGTAATGACATTCCATTTTGGCCAATCGTGTCTTTTTCGACATTCATTTATGCTATTTGGTTCATTATCGTTATTCTCATTATGGTATGACTTTACTACGAATGAGAATACATCATCACTTCGATCCCATATTTCACCATAGTTCGTCTAAAATATTGAGATCTCATTATTATTAGGTACCACTTTATCGTTGGAATCTTCTTTTATCTCTTATGTAATAATATTTCCTTTCGCACTTCTAGGAGAATCGGGATTTTCATTTGAGTGATCCTTTTGATCATTTATAACCTCTTCCGGAGGTTCCTTAATCGATGATTTTTCATTAGACTTTCTTTTTCTAGGCGCCAAGTCTTTTGAACCAATTGCCTTCCACGTTTTTGTCTTGCTTTAGATTCATTTGCTGCTATATTTACTTTTGATCCTTCAGGGAAAATAATTTTTGCTAGCGCATTTGCTGCTGGAATGTGAGATTTAGTTATTTTTGCAGTGTCACTAAATGCATCTGGCAGTTGATTTGCAATATTTTGAATATGCAAAATTCTTTGTACCTCGTATTGGCATTGTTTGGTATGTAGATCTAAATAAGACATAGATGGATTATTCCATGATATTTCATGTCATTCTATTGGAACGTGTGACGTCCTGCCTTTCCATTCGCTTTGAATCGACGTTAACCCACACACGTCAGACTTAAAACATATAGAAGGGCGGATTGTTACGGGGTAAATAATAAAAAGCAGAGAAAGAAATAAAACAAAATAGAATCTTGCAGAGGAACGTTAAAATATAATAATCAAATATATAGTTCACGAAGCTGTTTTACAAAATATTTGATTTTACTTATACAATACCTATCAGAGTTACACATACCAGAGAATACCAATAATGCAGCGGAATAAAATGGTGTAGTGGAATAATATAGTAGATAATAGTAATACAAGTCTTCGTCTTCGTCCTCCAGAATAAAATCTTCAAATCCTGAAATTCTCAAGCTGACCCGAGCGAATTGAAAAGACAAAACACTCGAGTAAGAAGTAAAAGATCTTATGTAAGTTAAATCAACTATAAATAAATATGACTGCAGTAACTTAAAAGATGCTCGGGATTCACATCTCCTAAGGATCCGTTAAACTATTTGCTATGTAGTAATATTTCGCTATTATGATAATGTCTATAGTAAAATAAACTTACTTTTAAATAGCATTAAGGCTTTAAATTTTCCACCTTAACACGTAATAGTCCCAGTAGTCCATCCAAAATCATGGTCCCTCCTGATCGGGAAGCCACCGGAGGATACCACATGGGCTACGGGAGAAAACCAAAATCGTACAAGGCGCGCTAGGGTAGGTGACACGGCACAACAAGGCAATGCCAGGGTAGATATACCAATTGCTATCCGGGCTGGTGGTAACGCGTAGCCGCAGCTACCGCCCCCCTCGAGCCACACCCCTAAATAAATAAAAAAAGCAAAAGTGGCCACCTAATCAATCCAAAAGTCAAAGTATAATATCGAAGGGATGTGTCCGATCAAAGGTGCTACCTCATTGGCCCGAGAATCGTTCCTGTTTTAGCCACCATATGCCAACTCACGGGAGTCGGGTCCACGCATTTACCTCAAAGGAAATGCCGCCACCATCCAACTTCATTCTGGAATCTCCACCGCGTACAAGGTTGTTAAGATGGTTTTCGGAGTTGGCAGAGAGTATGACAACTTCCGATCCCGGTCTCTTTAACAACCCAACGTTATTATAACACCGCGGTCATTTCAAAATAATTTATGCTTCAAAACCAGGATATAATATTTATTTCAAAATCATATAAATACAATATCATTTCAAATTTAAAAACCAAATCAAAATGATATTCCTTTTATTTCAAATCAATATAATATCTTTTTATTTCAAATATATCCCTTTTTTAAAATCATAGCACTTCCAAATTTTATACTTCAAACGAAATATTTGAAAATTTAACACCTTAAAACATAATGCTATGAAATTCATAACTTCGACAGATTTCAATTTCTATAAAAATTTCAATTTCGATATATTTCAAGGCTTTAAATATTCCAAAATTTCAAAACTAAATTTGATAATTTCGATTCAACAATTAAATTTCCTATTATTTAGTTTTGAAATATTTTATATAATAAACCCCTTATTATTTAAATAAAACTCAAATTTAAAATCACTAGATATTGCCTTCAATTCGTTATACTTGAAATAACCATTTAATTCACCTAAACCAAAAAATCAAGTTATAATAATTATACCTTTTAAAATTCCAATTTAATAAATTTCACATGAACCTTGTTGATTTAATCCTTAAATAAATTCAATTTCATAAAATCTCAAATTTATCTAAATTTCAAATCAAATTTTATTTGAGTAAAATTCTCAAATAATTTAATTCACACCCATTTCATATTTTATCTTCCAAATCTTAATTTATTTAAATCGTTATAACCTCTATATAAAAATATGAGTTTACTTAACCATATTTATTTTAATAAATCATACTCCATTTTTTTAACTTATTGTCATTAAACATATTTATACATAGCTTAAATACATGAATTTAACTTTATATAAATTATTTTTATATAATATCAAATAGAATCAATATTTATTTAAACCGTATAATTCTATCCCAAAACCATAGAAATCATTTTCAAAATATTTATATGTATAGACCGACGGTGTCTGTATATAATTTTCTATCCTATGGTCAAGTGATACGGATATTTATCATTTCAATCCGTAATTTAAAATAAAATTACGGTTATATATCATTTCAAACCGCAATTCTGAATGAAATAAAATGCATAACAACTTGCAGTTTAAAATAATATATAATACAACATCCATTCATCCATCAATAGATCACACATCCATCACAATAATCATCCACAATAATCAATCAATACCAATAGACAAGTGAAAATATATATAACAGGTATTTAACTGGCAGTTATATTCAATAATAAATTAAATAACGATTTAATTTAAATAAATGCAATAATGAGATGATGATTAAAAATATACGAAAAAGTCATAAATAAAGGCATAGTCGCAATAAAAATTTAATTTAACAAACATAAAAAATTTTAGAAGCTGTGAATGGGTTAAAACACTTACCTTTTGAATTTAAATTGAATTTAAATTCAATTTAAACCCAAAAATTGTACAGTCTCAGAATCGGTCCAAATAAGCGCCAAAGTGTTCGGAACTCCAATACGAACCTAGCGGAGAAAACCGCGTCTAAAACGGACCTCATATTCGAAAGTTACGCACGTTAGAACACTTGAATTCAAATACAAATAAAATAAAAATAAATAGAGACAAACACTCACGTTTCAAGGCCATGCCATCTCCTTTAGAACGTACACTCGAGCTACAGCAGGCCCCAGCCAAAAAACCCTAGCACGATCCTAAAACTGCATCGCGTGAACGAACGGCCGTTGCCCCTTCATCATGCGAACGTCGCGACACGGCAACCCATCGGAGGAGTCTCATCCCCCCGCCCCCCCCCCCCCACCCGGCGTCCTCCAGATCGTCGAAGATCCAAGCCAGGCCGATCGAAACCTGTAACGACCCAGAATTTTTAATAATTTAAATTTGAATATTTAATTAATTTTAGATATTAATAGGTGAATTTATAAGTCAAATAAATTTTATTTTGAATTATTGGATTTAATTGGATTATTAAATCGATAATTTAATATGTTAAATTATGGAAATAAGTAAAAATTGAGTTAAATATGATTGAAAATAATTTGGAAAATTTTATTTTATCATATGGAAGTTAGAACGATATTTTAGAACTTTTAAAATCGAATTAAAAGTTAATTTGTGAAAATTGAATATTTTAATATTTAATAATCGACTGTAAAATAGCCAATTTTTGAACAGTCTCAGAATTGAACGAAACCAGTTCCATTGGATCCGTAATAGTTAGTTATTACCGGATTTCAAATTTCGTGTCAATCGGAGCTATCGTTTGATCGTGGCAGCTCGAAACGCATCGAATTATTTTTAATTTAAATTTGGCGAGTCAAAATAGCCATTTTTCAAAAAGTCTCGGATTTCGACGAAACCAGTTTCATCGGATCCGTAATGTGATATTATTGTAAGGTTTCAAATTTCAGGTCAATTGGATTTACCGTTTGTCCGGTACGAATTAAAACGCCTAGAAATCGATTTAAATCGGTTTAATTTAAATTGAGCGTTTACAGCCATAACTCGCACATACTTCCGAATTAGCTTCCGAAACCTGTTCCATTGTGTCCGGAACGCGGGATAAACCCTAGGTACGCTGGTTACGGCGTCTAAATCGGAGTTCGGAATTCCCGGGATGAATAGTGTTTACGCTTGCTTTTCCTATAAATATCACCTTAAATCTAAAAAAAAAAACAAAAAAGAAAAACCCTAGCCATCTTCTACAGCCGCCACCCCTCAATTGAATGGCCGAAAAGCAACGATCTTCTTCCTCATTTATCTTCTAATCCGTGCAACGATTCGCGAAACCTTCAACTAGTAAATTGTAGAGCACTCTGAGATCTCGGAATCCAACGGTTAAGATGTCAATCGGAGCTTCGTAGTGGCCGCTAGGGGCCCGCATGCACCATCAGGTCGCGCATGTCTCTAGGGTGCTGGGGACTACCGAGCTCCAAGCTAGGGTGGCCGTGGGTAGCTCTTGGCAGCGGCGTTCGATTGGTGGTGGTTTGATGAAGTTTCGTCAAGCGGTTTGGAGGCGATTTCAAACCCTAATCTAGCTTGTTGGGTTCATTTTGCACGCATATGGCCTGGAGTTTGGAACGCACGCATCAGGGAGGAAGAAACGCGGTGGGGCCCAGGCGCATGGGAGAGGGTGAGCTTGTTTTTTTTTTTAAATCTGAAATTCAAATCGTGTCAACTTTAAACCGCAATAACTTTTTCATACGAGGTCGAAAAAATGCAAACTCAGTTGCGTTGGAATCGTATGGACGAGCACTACGCGATAGAGTTGGTTTGGAGTCGTTTGGAGTTAGTGAGAATTTTGGGTAAAATTAAACGCGCGTTTAATTTTATTCGAAATAAATCGCTAAAACGGAAATTAAAATCAAGGTGAGAACTTCTCACTCAATCGAATCGGTTTCGATTTTATTTTAAATAGTTAGATTTAAAATATATGAATGCATGTTTGAATGTCGATTGTTATGTATTGATTGTTAAAATAGACATTATGCGCCGTTAGTAAGCGGATGTTATTTATTATAAACATATACCGTGAATATTTCATAAACAGTGAAATTGGTATTATATATAATATCAATATATATATATTGGCATATGTATATATTGCAGTTGTTGATTTCCCGCATTTTTTATTTAGCGGATGAGACCCTATTACGCCGTTATTAAGCGGATAATATTTAATAAGAACATATACCGCGATAATTTCGTACTGGAGCGAAATTGGTATTGTGCTAATGTTTTTGGATGCAGGAAAACAGGTTGGAGGGATCCAACTGGATTTCTCAACAGTTTTATTTGATTTCAGATATTTTGATATTTGATGGATTATCATATCGATATATGATATTGTTGTAGTCGTGATTGACTATTTGGTGTGTAGCATCATTGGACCCAAATTTTGGGATTTTAAAATGATTTTAAAAGTGATTTTTGAGAATATACTATATTTTTGGAATTGATCCGTTTTAAATAAATAAACGTTATAAATTTTTTTTAAAGTTATAAAAAAAATTATGATTTTGTGAAATATAGTTAAAAGCTGATTTTTGAGAAATATGGATTTATGATTTTATAAAATAGTTTAAATTGGATTTTTGAATATATTATAAAAGTTTGAATATAGGATTTATAAAATTCGATTATTTTATAAATCAAAAGGATGAAATTATAAAGGAATTTAAAGACGTTTTAAAGAATAATATAAATTGATTTATATTAAGAGATTTATAAATGGATATTTATAAATCGAAATATTGACATTATAAAACGAGTTTTTATAAGTGTTTGAATGAAGTGAAAATGAATTTCATAATAGAATGAAATTTATAGAATTATAAACTGTGAAGTTATAAATGAAAATTTATAAATAGTAAGATTTATAAATTTGGTGAAATTATTTGAAGAATAGATTGGTTAAATAAATGAATCTTATAAGTTATAAGATTTATAATTATGAAGTTTAAAGAACGATTTTATAAAATAATCGTTTTATGAGTAATTAACTTATAATATGAACGTTTAGTTTATAATTTAGTTATAAACTGGAATAAGTTAATAAAAGAATTTATAAAAAGGAAGTTTTTATAAATAAATAGAAATGGAATTTATAAACGATGTTTTATAAATTCGCAAATGACTTATTTTGATGAGAAAATTGTTGGAACCTATTAAAGGAAATTTATTCACATTTTTGAATAGTGAATAATCCTTTGAATTAAAACGAATAAAAAGATGAGATTTGTTAATGAAATTTATTCACATTTTTGAATAGTGAATAACACGTTAAAGAAAATGTTTAGAATGTGATATTTTAAACAGAATTAAAACGATCTAACGATGTTTTTAAATGCATTGAGATTCGAAATCATAGATTTCAACATTCATTGTTGAAATAGACGTTTTCGAGAAATAAAAGGAAATGGTGGTATAACACTGTTGTTATAGTAAATGATTTCCGAAAGGAAATATTTGCATAGTATTGGGATTTATATATCTATTTAATTTCGAATCCCTATACTAGTGATTTTGGGTTGTCGTAACGATGTTTTACGCAACATTCGTTTTGGCCCAAATAAATATGTTAAGAGAATGATTTCCTTAAAGAATGAAATATATACTTAATTCGATTTAAGTATATTGAATATTTTCTAAGTGTTGAAAATAAAAGAGATTTGTGAATTTCTTATTAATAAATAAGTATGGAAATGTTTTCCAATATGAAGTGAATATTTAGGATTTATCTTTTTGAAGATAAATTGAAAATGGATAGTTGAAATCGTATATGCATAGATATTTTGGAATATAAATTCACTATGGAATTTATATGTGAAAGTGGAATTTGTTTAAAAATAAATATTGATTTATTTTTGAAGTGTTGAAATTATATATCTTGTAAAGATATTTTGGAAAATAAATAATTTGGAAAATTATTTGGAATCTGGTGATGTATGCATATCCATTGATAGTTCAATAATCGACTATCAATATTTCCCTTTGAATGGGTATTTGATGTGAACTGTTTGAATTTGAATGCACACTTATTTTTGAATAAGCGCTCACTATTCGGGTTAACCGGGAAAGGACCATGGGGTCGTATAACCCATTCCGAATATGTGATACGTCGTTGTGAATCGCATTTGAAGATCGGTGTTGAAGACCGGATATTTGCGAGAGCGATAGGATGAACTATCGATTGACTCTGCACCGAGTTGCTCCGGTATTGAGTTCTCCATATGTGATGGTGAATCCGATCAGGATTGTGAATATCCGGATTGCAAGGACTTCTTTGTAAGTGCCTTCGGTTTTGTTCGAGCCCGGAACAGACTTGTATGGATTGTATGCCTGACATTACAAGTTGAGATATAAAGCCGATTTCTTTCAAATATATTTCTGTTGGTGGCGGAGAATTTATTCTTTGCTTAACACCCTTCTTTGAGACGCATGTGCTCAAAGGTTATATAGTTGAAGTTATCAGCGATATATTCCCAGTTTGGTAATGTGACATGCTGAGTGATGCTGAAATGATCATTGTGTTGATTATTGTGATAGGATCATTTATTTGATCGTCTATCTTAGTGATCATTGTGTTGATCATTTGTTGACCCAAAGCATGGCTTTTGTATAAAGTATGTTTTTGTGGACGTGAATTCGTCGAGCCTCACATCCCAGAAATGGTCAAAACAGGAAAGAAGCAGCAAGGTTATGAGGGGTAGCGCCCTTTAGGATATGTGCATTTCCTTCTGGAAAAGGGTGGTATCATGGTATGGAGCCCAGATACTTACTCATGTTGAAACACTTTGTTTTTATGATTGTGTGAATTGATTAGAGAGCGCTCTCGGATAAAGGTCCCAAAGGACCGGGGGATGGCATATTCGGTCAGTTGTTACTCAGTTAGGGGTAACCCGGCCTTGTGTTGGTAGAGATCCGGTTTGGTTCTCGGGGATGTCCATCCAGAGGCATTCTCATGTGGCAATGGGAAGTTCCTTGGCCTGACCATTTGTTGGAAATCCAATTCTCAATACGAAACTTGTACGGTATTAGTTGTAGAACCTGCTATTCACTTATGGTGGTCACCACTGTTTGGATAGTAGCTATAGTAGGCATACGATAATGGTCGTATGTTGGCTAAGATTTATATCTTTATTTTCGAAATGATTTTCCTCTACACTATGCACTAATAATAATATCAAATATTATTTTAAATGCGTATCAAGCATCTTTGACTATCATAAGGAGAAATCTCCTCCGATTCTGCGTTTGCATGTGTGTGTGTGCGGGAGGCCTTATGGTAGTCTCATTTTTAAAAGCATTGCGAATTGATTTAAAAATATTCCTCTATTTTGATTTTAAAGTAAATAAACTATTTTGAGTTCTCACACCAGTCACATGACTGACTCGGAGTTTATTGTTTTCCTTCCTAAACTCTGGGTGCCCACCAATTTCCACACGGGCAGTCAAGAGTTAAGGTTTATCAGGATATTCTGGATATTCTGGAGTTGCTGGAGGCAAGCTGGATGGCATGGCGTATTACTAGTTTATATAGTATTTCTTTTTCCGCTGCATTGTTTGTTGTTGTATGTTGTTGTACATTCTGATGTGATGATATGATGTAATAAAATGTGATGTAATGTAATAACTGATATAGTTCTTTGTTTAAAGATTATTCATTTATTATTATATGTTGTTCCGCTGCGAATTGTGAGATTCTGTTGTTGTTCCGTTCTGTTTCTTCTGTCCCTTTCTTTTTCAAATTCTTTCTTCTTTTTCTCTCTTCTTCTTTTCCTAAATTCTTTTTCTTAAACCCCTAAGGGTTCGTATTTTCGTTCATCTTGAATTAAACAAAGGAGATTAGTGTCTATTCAAGGAGTACGGACTTACGGGTCTTTACAAAACCCCTCCTCAAAATCACGACTGCTGCAAATACCAATGACCCAAATCGAATTTTACAGCTCAATCCAGCCGTTAGCTTCACGAACGAATTGCTCCGATGGACTACGCGCGACTATCTCTACACGCCGGTATCCTTGATTCGCTAATCAGTCAATGATTATCAACTACCAACGAACGGCCATGAATTGTTCTTAAAATTCTAGACAAACAGATATTCAGATTGGAGAACGGATCATAGATCTGAGATGCGTACATCGAGAGCTTCGATATATAATTTTTCTGAATTTTTTTGAGGAGTTTGAAATTTCACTAATTTTTGAATTGCAATTGATATTAGGTATTTGTCTGCCATTGAAATGAGGAGGTGAAAGAAATTGTACGTGCAGACAAATGAGAAATAGAGGTAGGCTCGGGTTTATATCTGGGTATTTATAGGCAATGTTGAAATAGAATAGACGAATCGGATTGATAAACGCGCTGAATAGTATATGGACCGAAAAGCCCGTTTCGACTCCGGAACGAAATTGGGTCAACCCATATATCAAAATAGATGTTTTAAAATATTAATGGAAAAGGTTCCAAGTCCAAATTCCATCATATGAAGAAGTTATGCTAAAATCAATATTTTTCAAATTGATTTTAATTTCATTGATTTCAAGGCGTTTCACGTTCGTACGATCAAACGACAAGTCCGATCGCTAGAAAACTTGAAACCCTATAATAATTCACAGATACGGATCCAATGAAACTGGATTCATCGAAATCCAAGTCAGTGACCAAAATGGCTATTTTTACATTAATTAATTAAACTAATAAATTAACAATTTAAATCAAATTTCAAATTTCAACTCTATAATTAACAAATTTCATCATTTTTTAAATTTCTAAATCATTTACACTAATTTACCCAAATTTAAATGTCAATTTGGAGTTGATTAGTTTACAAATTTAAGTATTAACCACTATTTCATTAAATTAAAAAATTATAAATTTAATTTCCAAAAATTCTATTAAATTGACCTTTCACTCTATTATTCAATCTATTAGTATCAAATAGATGAAATTAACATTGGATTCATACATCATTGCATAACTAACTTCAATTTCATCCAAATTAATATTTACGTAATATTTAACTATTTAATTTCATTTAATTGCAATAAATCCACTTTATTAAATTTAAATTAAAAATCTTGGTTCCATTCTTACTTTATTACCAAACAAAATTTATTATAATTGCTCTCTAGCATTGATCCTATCAAACTACAATTCATTACGTATTATTTTTATCAATTAATATAACTTTGAATTCATTCCTAATTTACAAATTTCAATCAATTATAACTTTACAATTTGTTTCAAATAATTGGATTCCACTAATTAAGTCAATTACTGCAATTGCTTTCACATTATATCTTTATGAAATAAACAAATAGGAAACTTATACAATTGTAACCATAAAAATTTAGCTAACTTTAAGTTTATTACTTCTAAGCAAATAATATGATTGCTTACAGAAGATTGATTTTTATTCAATTACTATTTATAAAAATTCAAATTCATTAATTAATTGAATGCTTACATTTGTTTCCATATATCCAATTTGTAGCTAAGTATAACATCTACATTATTTTCATTGATTTGAATTAAATTCCTATCTTTGTATTATGCCCATTATTATGCTATAAACTGGTTACTATTGATTACCTTTCATTTACTTTCCATATTCTCATTCCCGTCATTGTAACCTTTGTTTACATTTATTAAATTTTTGATTTCTCATTTCAATTAATAGACTAAATAAATGGGAAACACATAATTATCGCCATCGTTTACTTTTAACTGCATTTATCAGTTTATTATTTACAAACCCAAGTTACACATTTACATAATTTCAATTTATCGTAATCACATTCAATCTATCGAAAATTTAGCTTAGATTACATCCTTACCGTTCATTTATTATTGATTTAATTAGCATTGCTTACATTGCATTGACATTATTACTTTACATCTACATCCAATTACAATTAATATTCTCAATAAATTTATTTACTTCTCCTCATGCTTTTTATTACACCAATTACTACCTTATAAGTAAATGTACGTTACTATTTTAATTTACGTTCACCCTTTCCGTTATTATATTAATTATCATTTAAGTATATTAACTTTTCTTTTTATAATTCACTAAATTTTTATTTTCATCAATATTAAATTTCAAAAATCTTATTAAATTAACAATTATAATTACTGAAAATTTATGGGTCGTTACAGAATGGTCTTTCTTCCTCCAAATGGTGGAAAGATTGTCTCATCAAATTTACAGTCTGAAAAGCTTGCAGTGAATACGTCACATGTAAGAGGTTTAAGGTAACAAATTATGGATGGGGAATCAAATCCCGTATTAATTCCCAACCGCCGTTGAGGACCCATTTTAGTACGAAGTTGGTGATTAATAGGTATATGCACAACACAACCAAATTTTCGTAAATGTGAAACATTTGGTTGAGATCTAGTTAAGAACTGTGATGGTGAAAGCTGATGATAAGATGTTGGTCTAATTTTAACCAATTTCGATGCATGAAAAATTGCATGCCCCCAAGCTGAAATGGGTAGTTTTGATTGCATAAGAAATGGTCTTGCAATAAGTTGCAAGCGCTTAATTAATGATTCTGCTAGACCATTTTGCGTATGAACATGAGCAACCGGATGTTCAATTTCAATTCTCAATGATAGATAATAATCATTAAATACTTGAGAAGTAAATTCTCCAGCATTATCTAGTCGAATTGATTTAATTTGATGATCAGGGAAGTGTGCTCTCAATTTTATTATTTAAGCAAGTAGCCTAGCGAATGCCACATTTCTTGTAGAAAGCAAACAGACATGTGACCAACGAGTTGATGCATCAATCAATACCGTAAAATATTTGAATGGTCCACATTCAGGGTGGATTGGGCCACATATATCACCTTGAATTCTTTGTAGAAATGTTGGAGATTCAGAAGTAATTTTACTATATAAAGGTCAATTGATTAATTTTCCTTGCGCACATGGGGCACATAAGTAATCACTTGGTAAATTCAATTGGTTTGATAAATCATGTCCATTTGAGTTCTTGGAAATTTTATGAATCATAGTTGATCCAGGATGACCCAAGCGATCATGCCAAAGAATCAATGTCTTTGTATTTGTGAGCTTCTGGCTCATGTTTATAGAGTGAGATTCAACTATGCCAATTTTTGTAAAAATATAAACTAGTTGAAATTGTACCAATTTTTTCTAGGATAAGCTTCTAGCTTTCAATTCTAGAAATAACACAAAGATATTCTTTGTTATTTTCATTTATAGTTTCAATATGGTATCCTTTCATTCTTATATCTTTGAAAATCAGCAAATTTCTTTTAGATTTGCTTGAGTATAATGCATTCTGAATAAAGATATGCGTACCATTTGGTAATATTATATGGGCTCTTCCGGACCCTCCAATTATATTAGCAGGTCCAGCTATAGTGGAGACTTTAGCTGAGAAATTTTAAGATAGTTCAGAGAAAAACTTCTGGTTTTTCAAAATTGTACGAGTAGTTGCACCATCTAGTAAGCATATATCATCACCCAAATGGTGTTCCATACCTTAAGAATTAAAGACAATAATTAGTCAATCATTAAAAATTTGTATGCATAAATAAATGCAATGTAAACAAACTAAGTAATATGATTAAAATAGGCTACTGATTAAAAACAACATCCACATTACACATTATTTTTAACTAGTTCTGCATAGGGAAATACAGATAAACGAACTTCAAACTGATTTATTAATGCAAGTTAATGAACTAAAACAAAAACACATAACGAACTTCAAGTTATTTCTAATTGATCAACTCGTTCATATCATTGATCATTGCACTTAGATTTTCATCATTAATGAAATTTCCATCTCATCTTCGAAGAAATCATCTAACTTTAGGTTAGTGTTTTCAGTAACTCTTCGGCATTATTTGCCTCAATATTCTTCGAGCGATGATATTCTTCAACTGTTTTCTTTGATGATCTACATGTGCGTGACCAGTGACCAGATCTTCCACATCTATAACAAACTTCCTCATAATGCCTATTATTTTCTAAAACTGAATCATTGTTCTTTACAGGCTCAATTTTCTTTTTTTGCTTTCTAAATTTGGTGGTTTTGTTACCTTTAAAACCACCATAACCGTCTCTGCTGGAATTATGTCCACGTCCACGACCACGTCCTTTACCTCGACCTCAACCCCTATCTCTTCCAGAGTGGGAAAAATTAGCATTAAATCCAGGTAAGGTAGTTGAACCAGTTGGTCTTGAGGAGTGATTTTTTATAAGCAATTCATTATTTTGTTCAGCAATTACTAAGCATTCTATGAGTTTAGAATATTTTGTAAAATGATGCTCTCGATATTGCTGCAGGAGGAGTATAATCGAGGCATGAAATGTTGAGAAAGCCTTTTTAAGCATTTGTGCATCATCCACCTTTTCTCCACATAATTTCAGTTTAGAAGTGATTCTAAACATTGTAAAACTATATTCTCTTATAGACTTAAAGTCCTGAAACCTCAGGTTCAACCACTCTTCCCTAGTGTTTGTAAGCATAACCATTTTTTGGTGGTCATAATGCTCCTTCAGGGAGTTCCTTAAGTGGAGAGGGTCTTTTTCAGTCAAATATTCTGTTTTCAGATCACGTGGATATGACATCTTAAAATTATTAGAGCCTTTTCTTTATCCTGCTGGAACATAGTATTGCCATTTTTAATGGCATTTTCTAAGCATTGAGATTGCAAATGAATCTCAACATCTAGTATCCATGATGAGTAGTTGCCTCCAGATATATCCAAAGCTTTAAATTCAAGCTTGGCGATGTTTGTCATTTTGTGAACTATAAATAAAATAAATTGCATAAGGTGAAAATATTCGCCACAACAGCATTCACTACTTGTTTGTACATAATGCAAGGTGTGAAATGTCTTGTATGTAGAACCATAGAATTAATCAATAATCGGAAAAACCAAGGTCCACAAAGGAGTAATAACAAATAAATAAATTACAATTGATAGCTCCTTTACAAACAACCATACTAATGGACAAATGACAGAGATTATAAGCAACAATTGAAGATGAACATTATTAACATACATATAGTTAAATTGACACAATGTCTGGGATAGTACAACTTGATAAGATAATAAAACAAGGCCAACTAAAAATAATCATACCGATACATCTCTAGGATTTATAATTTATTTAGTTGCTTAATATCCTTCATTTCATGTTTGAAAATTTATTAGGCACTACCAAGAAATATCAAAATAGTCATCTCATATTCTTAGAAATGTTCGTTTCCAGCTAAAAGGTTAAAAAATGGAAAAGTCTTCATTCATGGTATCAAACAACTATACCCCAAAAAAATGTATCAACAAAACCAAACATTTGATTTTTGCAACTTTCATGTATTTATCATGCAAAAAGGAAAGTCGGCTTTTGCATACATTCCATTCCAAACTTTTGAATTTCATTTGGCAACATATCCGCAAAAAAATATTGAATTTAGAAGCCAACGGATTAAAATAAGAGTGATACAATAAAAGACATGAAAAATATAGAAGCAAACCCCCAAACTAGCATGTGAGGACTTGACAGCTTTATCAAAAAGCGTGATATTGACAATTATCTTCTTGTAGAGAGGAAAAGTAACGAGCTTATAAATAAATGCAAGAACAATTCCTTTACCTGCTTGCTGTTTTAAAGGAAATAAGAAACAAAACGTATGTAGATATATTATAAAAGACTCGTCTGCCCTAATATATAATAGGATTTTGAATATGAATAGCCTTAGAATTAAAATGGTCAAAAGTGGAACAGTCAGAGTAATTAATATCTAATTACTTGCTGAGAAGTTAGAAAGTTTGAAGGCGAATAGATTGAGAACAATAATTAATTCGCATTCCTATGTAGAGTATTGAGAATGCAGTATGTAGAAAGTTTGTGCTACTCAAAAAAATATTCCTATTTGAGCAGCAAGAAAATAAAATAAAAGAAGAACCCCTTTATGCTGATAACGTATTACAAAATAAAGAGAATGGAAACCACTAGAGAGAGGACAATTTTATTGAACTGAGATAGAGATTACAATACAATCAAACTCCATATTTATAGACTTCTTATGCAGTGCAGATTACAAAATATCCTTTCTTATTTAGCATATTCATCCCTACTATTAATATATATTAAAACAATTGTAAGCAGTATCACAGAATTTTTAATCGCAACTTATGTATTATATAATTGATTGTAAAAGAAGATGCGTGTTAAAAATAAATATAGTTGTTTTTGGTGAATGAAAGATATTTGGTTTCCTTATTTGTTAATGTCTAAATGCTTCTGTTAAAATGCATACGACTCCTCCCTTCTATCGAATACAAATTAAAGCCTTTTAGAACTAAAAGCTTTAATTTTGACAGCACTTCACTTCTTTTTCGTCTACGCATAACTTTGCATCCAAGGGGTATATTCATATTGTGTTTTCTAAAATAAATTGAAGTCTTTAGGGAATAAAGACTTTAATTTATTTTTGTTGTATTTATTAAAGTAAAATTTAATTGTAAATTTCACATGTCAACAAATATATATATATGTGTGTGTGTGTGTGTGTGTGTGTGTGTGTGTGTGTGTGTGTATAACACTATTAATGAAATATATATTTGTTCAAATTTGGATAATATATGATTATTAAAAATTGGGTTGGGCATTAATTGCATTCGAAACTTAATCTTACCTACAATATTCATAGGCGTATGTAGAGAAACTCCTTAGCAGTGTCATTGATCAACAATATAGAGAATGTGCACCTCTTTGTCCAGTAAAAGACCACAAAAGATGAAAATCAATCAATGGTATAAAGATAGAAATGGCATCAAGAAAGCTTACCATGACTTTATCATACTACGAAGAAATTACACACATCCAGGTGGACATGCATCGAATCACAATGTGCATGTGTAAATTTAGCAACATGGTTGTGTAGCATTATCATATACTATGAAGAAGAATAATGAATCTCAAATTCATTTTTGCATTATATATCACAATGATCTTGAAAGTAATATAAACAAATGGAATAATGTCAGTATTCCAAGTAAAAGATTGAGTTTCAAGCTTTAAGTTTTGTTCTTTGACAGTATAAATAATTAGCTGGGTAATTGTTTATATACTGCACTTATGTATAATTCAATTTTACTATTAATTGTGCAGTACTATAAAGGAATTCATATAGAACTATTTCTTAAAAGTTATAATATTTAAAATCAACTTTTATGATGTAGAAGCGCAAAAATAAATTAGATTACCTGAATAATGATCTAATAACGATTGCTCCTTTTCATCCATTATGTCTCATCTTTTTTGTTAGCTAATATTATGTTTAAAAAGGTAAACATATAGATGCTATCTTTGGAGAAAAATAAAATGTTTAAAAAGGTTACCATTATAGTATGAAATAATGTCATAACCTCAAGTTGTTACCAATTAAGTTTAACATTTTTCTTATGTTGAACATATTGTAATTTCAAATTCAAAAGGATCACTGCTATGATACTTTTTCTTAAATAAGAAAATAATACTTTAATTAGGACAATGTTTATATAGAAATGAGCATCAAAAGGGTGTAAATTCAATATTCTTACACATCTCAATTAGTTTTCCTATTCTGAAATGACCGTACTGACAGTCACAACTATTTAAACGTGCAAAAAAAATTACAGCGAGAAAAAACTATCTAATAAATTGAAGTTCGTCGGTATGTAATTAAATAAGGCATTTTGGTATATGCAAAGTACATGATGTCACAATCAATTCTTATTGACAAATATAGTTGGCACCATCTTCATTTTTTACAATAACAAAATATTAGTAAAGATTGGTGATTACTCCTAGAAAATTTCTCCTTGTTAATTCTTTTTCAAAGAAACATACATATTCATGAAATTTCAATGATATAGATTATTTACGACAATTTAGCATATAGATATTAACCATTGCATGCATTTTTGAGACATGAAGTGTATATGATTATTTGACGACTTCTCAGTAAACATAATATAGAAATAAATTTCCTTAGTTGTTTACTATCGTATTAAATGAAATTCAGTATCAAAAGATGCGTGTTATAGATAAAAATGTTTTTTTGAACCAAATTAAATATGGAAAAAATTAAGGTAAATAACAAATCATAACAAACTGCCATATTTTTCACAAAAAATAAAACCAAATCAAGCAAGTATTGCAACCTTTTTACTAACTCTAAAAATGTAGTTTGCTCATAGTTTTAATTTTGAAAATACAAAATTTCTGAATGGACGTAAAAGGAAACATCTATTTGTTGATTAAATGTGAATAAAAATGGTGTAAACATCCATACTTTAACCTTCAAACATACTTGAGAATAAAATGGGAGTGCCACCAAATAGACCAATAACACAAAAATTAAAAATTAGACCTTAACTAATAAACCAAGTCATCAAAGCGAACAAAAATAAAAATTAAAGCAATAAATTTATTTTGACATCAAGAGTAAAACATGATTTGGATTCATACAGTACAAACATACAGGTATTCAAATCATATAACAAATACTACTTACTATAACATATCTAACATACATCAAACATATGCCAATTCACTATTACATTTAACCAATGCTACAAATTAATATATAAATATAAAAAAGTTCCTTGATCCATACATACTAAGAAAGTATGAGTAAACTGAGGTAGAATATATGAATGTTGAGATGAAGAAGTTTATTGGATATTTCAATTTTATGGTGAAAAGTCAGCTTTAACAGCACAAATTATAACAAAGAAAATACTGATTGAGATAAGGAAGATAATAAACAAATAAACATGATGGGAAGAGGTAAAAAATGTTGATGATACCTGTGGAACTACTAAATCATGGTCCTCCAGCATGGACTAAAAATAAAGATCAATGAGGTTTCCATTAACATGCTATCGAAGTGCACTAAAGCTGAAAGATCTTGCTTTAGACATTAATGAAATAGGCCTAATAATCAACTAGTGGTAGTTAGTAATAAATCAGCAGATGAATTTTCTGCATCGATTTGCATTGCAAAACTGAAAATAGTTAGCATGCAGATAGTAAAGTCAGTCTCAAGCGGATTAAACATATCAGTAGTATTACTAATTTTAGTAGTTCTGCGATTTGACTGTTCATACTTTGTTGTATTAGCATGATACTCAGAATTGATTTGGCGATGGTGGATGAAAAATACATGGTATCGATCTGCAAATACCTAAAGTGGATCGATCTATATTTGTAACCGAAGATAAAATAGAAAATACCTGGAATCGATTTGTATTGGTAATCGAAGAAAAAAATAGAAAATACCTGGAATCGATCAGTCGATAGATGCAGCATTGGAGTGGTCGGAAATGGATGGGCATCAGTAATTGATAATCGGCAGATAGTTTATTAGCGATGATACTCGGAATCGATCTGGAGATGGTGGATGCAAAATACATGGTATCGATCTGCAAATATGTAAAATTGATTTTTATGACCACTGAAAGACATGGTATCGATTGCTTGATCGTTTAGTTTTTTGTTTGGTGGATGTGAAGTGGGAATAGGGAGAAGGGTTTTTGAGTAAAAAAGCAGAGCGGGCAAAGGGTTTGTGGGTAAAAAAGGGAGAGCGGACGAATGGTATGTGGATGCGAAGTTTACAGAAGGGGAAAGGGTATTATCGGTATTTCAAAAAGACGCTAAGTTAAGTAGTTCAATGAATTGTCTTAATTAGTAGTAGAGATATTTAAATATAGATATTTATAAAATCATAGATACGTCCCCTGATGATTAGCTCAGTAATCATCCCACACATACATACATATATAATCTCTTATTATAGAAAATTACCCAACACTCCCAAGGGTTAGAGACTCTAAGTCTCATCTAAGGTCTCGACTTATGTCTCTAATATACGATATATTGTTTTAAACCTACTTAGATACCAACCGATACTCCCCACCTCTATACCCACACTATCCAAGATTAATACTATCAAATAGTGCGGTGAATTAGGCTATGGAGGTACATACGTGAATATTCCCGTGGACTAACACTGGTACTGATTAAAACATCAAATAAATATCTTACATATATGTAGACAGTATTGGTACAAAGCAATAAACAAGTATACCTCCAGGATAGATCAATACACAATATAAAAGAAATAACAGAGAACATAGAGCCAATCACAGTGATAACATATGATATATTATATAATGTATGGTGCTATTTAGATATAAAGATCTCATGTCAACTATCTCAATAAAATAAGATAAGTAACCAATATACAACTCAATAACATGTATACACAGTGAATCAATGTCATACCAACATTATATAACAATCCTAATATAAGAATCCTCTAAGCCTCATGAAACAAACGCTGATCATGTTGTCCTTGTACCTAAAATATATCGGACAGACCTGGGTATTACATAAATAATACACGGGTCAGGCTTTGTATAATCAAGGATCCATGATATGAGTAGCATAGTTTAAACAAGGAATGATAATAAAATAATACTACTAGAGATACTTAAATCATCAAACTATTGGTCAAAATATGTATATAAATATAAAAATGTATGCATGGAATATCAGTATAATTCCACAAATAACCATCGAGGTATCAGAGCATACAAATAACTCAAATCTATAAAAAGCAACTAGCTCTAATATCAAAAGATGCATCACCTATATAAACACACATCAAATCAGAAATCATAGAATCAATATAAATTCATAAATCATACATATCTTGAAAGCATCATCAAACCAAAAATATCAATATGTGAGACATCACCAAGTATAATCTGGCTAGCACAACACATTGCCCAAATATATATATCTCAATCTCAATAAGTAAAACATCATCATTAATACATCTAAAATAGTATAGGCTGCCTATCAATATAAATGGGAATCCATTATAAACCAGACATATATCATATGTATAATCTCATCTCCTCATATAGAAACTATAAGAAAGTATCATGATCAGACATGACTATACGATAGACACGAAGTGCCAAGTAGTTCCATATATGTATAACACTATGTGGGTCATTAATCCCATAACTATACTCAAGTGAGGTGTGTATCAATTGTATATGTAAGATCGATTTCACCCTAGAGGGGGGGTGAATAGGGTGATAGTGTTAATTATAAAAATTAATCGTGGAAGCTTATAAAATATTCAATTCAGATCACAGAATAGCAGCACAGATATCGCAGAATAACAGAAAAAGAGAACAACACAGAATTTACCCAGCTTCGGCAAAATCCTGCCTACGTGCAGCCCCTAAGGTTTCTACTAGAAATTAGATAGTCCATCGCTTACACACGTAAACTCGCTATACCCGCTATTGATTAATCTAACTCTACGCTCAAAACCTTGCCACAACTCAACCACCGAGTTGCGAATTCTAAAGCTACGCCACGTAGCTTGTCCCCTAGTCACACGACTAGAAATTTAAACGGTTAAAAAAGAAAATACAAATTTAACAAACAACCCTAATTTTAAATTTAAAGCCCTTATTTAAAAAATGCCGGCCCCTTTTATCTTCTAGCCCGTCTCTTTTATTTTCTTCGTTCGTGAAAAATGGAGATGGCGGTCGTTCCTCTTTGAAGCTAAATTAGGGCTTTTCGACCTTTCGATCCAAATTAGGGTTCTTCCAAATTGAAGCGCCGACCTTTGATACTGTTCGACTTCGATGCTCTTTGCGGCTGCTTCGTTGATCGAATTCCTTCTTCGGTATGTAATTGTATGCTTTTGCTTTTACTGATTTTATGCTTTCTGGAATTCGATGATGATGCCGATGATGTGAATTTTATTATATAGGGTTTGTAACCCTAGATTTGCGTCGTATATTCTCTATTTGAATTTGTCAACTGATTTCTCTGGCCGCTTGATTTTGTATTGATGATTGAGATTGTATTGACTTGTTCATAAACGTATATACTTCGATTGCTTGACATTCACGGTTTTGAATTTTAACTCCTTGGTCATCACGTTGTTGACTATGGTTTGACTTGATCGACTTCTTGATTGCTACTGCTTCGGCCTTGACTTATTTGTAACGATCGCGATTTTTCGTTGCCGAAAAATCGAACCGTTAGGGTTTTAGAAGAAGAAAGAGGTAGAAGAAGAAAGAAAAGAAAGAGAAGAGAAAACAGAAAAACAAGTAACAGAACGAGAAACAATAACAGAATCTCACAGTCGCAGCGGAACAACATATAATAGATAAATGAATATTCATTAAAACAAAGAACTATACATTTTATACATTACATCACATTACATTACATCAATCAGAGTGTACGACAACAACAGCGGAAAGAAATACTATATACAATAGATAATAGACTACGCTATCTGGCTCGCCTCCAGATCTGCACAGCAACTCCCGAATCCAGAATAACCTGACAACCTAACTCTAGACTGCCCGTGTGGAAAATAGTGGGCACCCAGAGTTTAGGAAAGGAACAATAAACTCCAGGTCAGTCATGGGACTGGTGTGAGAACTCAAAACAGTTTTATCTTTAAACAAGCAACAAGAAATTTTAATTTTTGAAATCCGCAATGCTTTTTGGAAAATGAAACTACCATAAGGCCTCCCGCCACACACACAATGCAAACGCAGAATTGGAGGAGATTTCTCCTTATGATAGTCAAAGATGCTTACTACGCGAAAATCAAATCATTTTTGATATTATTACTAGTGCATAGTGTAGAAAACAATTTCGAAAGTAGAATATAAATCCTAGCCAGCATAGACATTCCGAACTATGCCTACTATAGCTACCATCCAAACAGTGGTGACCACCATAAGTGAATGGCAGGTAATACAACTAAAACCGTACAAGGCGCGTATTGGAGGAATGGATTTCCAACAAATGGTCAGGCTAAGGAACTTCCTACTGCCACATGGGATCGCCTCTGGCGGGACGTCCCGAGAAACTAACGTTACGGTTAGATCTCTGCCAACACAAGGCCGGGTTACCTCTGTAACTAGGTAACTACTACACGAATATGTCATCCCCCGGTCCTTTGGGACCTTTATCCGAGCGCTCGATCCAACAACACCACACAGAAATAGATATAGTGTTTCAACATGAGTAAGTATCTGGGCTCCATACCATGATACCACCCTTTACCAGAAGGAAATGACATACCCTAAAGGGCGCGACCCTCATAACCTTGCCGCATATTCCTGTTTCGACCATTTCCGGGGAGTGAGGTCCTGACGAAGTCTCGTCCACAAAGCTACGCTTTGTGTAACAAAGCCATGCTTCGGGTCCACAGATGACCAAAGCAATAATCACAAAGATAAATGATCAAACAAATGATCATATCACAAATGACCAACCAATGATCATCACACAGCAGCACTCAGCATGCCACATTACCAGATTGGGAAATATCGCTGATAACCTTCAACTACATAACCTCTGAGCTCGTACGTCTCAGAGAAGGGTGTTAAGCTAAGAGAATAAATTCTCCGCCACCAATAGAAATGTATTTGAAAGAAATCTGCTCTATCTCTCAAAATGTAATGTCAGACACGTAACCATACAAGTCTGTTCCGGGTTCGAACAGAACCGAAGGCACTTCCAAGGAAGCCCTTGCAATCCGGGTATTCACAATCCCGATAAAATTTCCCATCACAAAGGAAATCTCCATATCGTAGCTAACGATGCGGAGACAATCGATAGGTCATCCTATCGTTTTCACAAATACCCGGTCTTCAACACCGGTCTTCAAATGCAATCCAAACGACGTATCGCATATTCGGAATGGGATATATGACACAAAGGTCCTCTCCCGGCTAAACCGAATAGCGAGCGCTTATTTTAAAAACAAGTGTGCATTCAATTTCAAACAAACACAATCAATACCATCCAAGGGTAAATATTGATAGTCGGTTATTTAACTATCAATAAAGATGCGCCACATCATCAGATTCCAAATAATTTTTTCCAAAATTATTAAATCCCAAAATATCTTTGCAAGATATATATACACAATTTCCAAATAATTTCCCAATTTATTTGCTTTACCGAAACACCTTCACAATAAAATTTTCCACACTTTACCCATTTGAAAACCCATTTCAAATTAAACACCTTAACCATTTGAAAACAAATTTCAAATTACACAACTCAACCATTTGAAAACAAATTTCAAACCACCATTCATCCTTTATCCCTTTTGAAAACAAATTTCAAAACAACATATAAATCCTTACCGATTTATTTTTAAATTTTACGCTCCAAATTCGTGAATTTTATTTCCATCTTTAAAAATAAATCAACATTTATTTTTAAACCAATTTCCCTTCCTATTATAAATTCCAACGTGAATTAAATCCCAAATACCCATTCATATTTGATTTCAAATCGATTCCAAAATATTCGCTTACACTTTTACCTTTAAAAGGTGAATTCACAAAAACGTTCCATTCCATATTGGAAAATCATTTCTAAACTTATTTAAAAATAAGTAATTCACAATTCAATTTATTTTCAACAATTCGAAAATATTCCATATGCTTAAACCATAGTTAAGTATTAATTTCATTCCTTTAAAGAAATATTCTTTTATTCACATTTATTTGGGTTAAAAACGAATGTTGCGCAAAACATCGTTACGACAACCCAAAAACACTAGTATATGGATTTGAAATTAAAAATAGATATATAAATCCAATACTATACAAATTATCCCCTTCTGTTTCTCGAAAACGTCTATTTCAACAATCAATGTTGAAATCTATGTTTTCAATACTCAATACATTTTAAAACACCTTTAATTCGTTTTAAATTCCATTTAAAACATTCCTTTCCCAAAAACAAACCCATTTTATTTAATAATCTATTCAATATTCAAAATAGTGAATATAGCCCACTTAACAAATTCCCATATTTCAATTTATCAAATTCGATGGATTTCAAATTTATAAACATAGTTTATAAATTCCATTTCTATTATAAACCCCAATTTTATAAATTCCTTTATTAATCCGATGCAATTTACATAACCCAATTTCATACCCAAAAGCCATATTGTAAGTTAAATACTTATAATATTATTTATATACCAAATCGTTCCTTTGAACTTCACCGATTTAAAATCTTATCACTTACAAGATTTCTTTACGGTTTATAATAATTTCAACTAATGAAATCTTCATTTATTAACAATTTCTATAAAATTCCCCTTTTTAATGCCCAAATCCATTTCTATAAGTTAATAACTTATAAACTTAAAATTTTCCAATAACCGTTCGTTTTATAAATTTCACATTTATTAATCTATAAATCCTAGTGAAATTCATGTTATACATCAACTTAACACTTTCTAAATTTATTCTATAACTTCAATAAATTTAATTTAAAAACATCCATTTATAAAATCCTTTATATAAACCATTAATAATAATAACTCCCCAAAAACCAAATTTAACTATTTTATAAAAACCTATTATTGTTAAAAATTTCTTTTAAGTTATATTTTATAAAAATATAAATTTTTAAAACATAAAATTTTATCCATCTATTTATTTTAAAATTTAATCAATTCAAAATTTTTTAATAAACCATATTCTTTGAAAAATCGATTTAAAACCCCTTTTAAATTCAAAACCGTTATTTTTAATTTAAAAATTAGAATCCGATGATGCAACGACATCGAATGGTCAATCATGGGAATAACATCATATAACAATGTGATTATCAACAATCCACATAATATTCATAAACAAATAAATATGTGAGGAATCCAGTTGGATCCCTCCAACCTGTTACCCTGCATCCACAGACGTTAGCACAATACCAATTCCACTTCGAGGTGGAATATCGCGGTATATGGGATTTTATAAATATTCCGCTTAATAACGGCGCAATAGGGTCTCATCCGCTATACGAGGCGGGAAATCAAATCCAATATATACATATGCCAATATATATATATTGCTATATATAATATATATCCTACTATATCTACTAACACAATCAATCAGCAATCAACAATCAATATTAACTATTCAAAATTTTAAACAAAACCTTTCGATTGAGTGAGGAGTTCTCACCTTGATTTTTATTTCCGTTTTTCGCGTTCGTTTCGAATAAAATTAAACGAACGTTTAATTTTACCCAAAATTCAAACGAGCTCCAATCGACTCCAAACCAGCTGCATTGCGAAGAGCTCGGCGATACGAAGCCAACGCAAAAAACCGCGTCCGAATCCGACCTCGTATGCAAAAGTTATTCATTTTTAAAGTTGACACTATTTGAATTTCAAATTTAAATTAAAATCAAACAAAAGAAACCACCCTCACCCCAATACACGTGCGTGGGCCCCCCCACACTTCTCTTCCATTCGTTTCCTGCAGGTAGCGTCCCCTACCAGGCCATGTCGTGCAAAAATTGAACCCAAACCATGCTTCTAGGGTTACAAAATGCAACCTTGTTTTCGACTTTGACAACGATCGGAGATATGGGTTTCGAAGCCCTCCTCCTAAGCTACACACGGCCAGGAGCTTGCAGAGCTCGGCCACCACCTGCTGCTCGAAATGCATGCCAAACCCCAGGGAGACGCGGGCCCACAACTCGATCTACATGGCTTCGTTTCCGATCAAATCCATATGGATTCGAAGATCTCACAACACTCTTCGTTTTGTTAGTTGAGAGATTTTAAAATCGTTGAGGGGATTGGGAGTAATTGAGGGAGGAAGGAGGAGTATTCTCAGCCATTGGAATAGCTAGGGCCGGCTATGAACATGATGAACTAGGGTTTTGAAAAATAAAAAATTATATTTATAACCAATTATCTTATTATTTTAACATTAAATCACTTATAAACCAATTTCTCAAACGATCTCCAATTTACGCATGCCGACAGGCGATTCTAAGGTTTTTTGGCGTTCCGGACGCTATGGAATAGGTTTCGGAAGCTAATTCCATCGTATGTGTGAGATACGGCAATAAACGCTCGATTAAATAAAAACCGATTTAAACGATTTCTAGGCGTTTTGGCTCGTACCGGACAAACGACAAATCCGATCGACTTGAAATTTGAAATCTTACAATAATATCACATTACGGATCCGATGAAACTGGTTTCGTCGAAATCCGAGACCGTTTGAAAAATGGCTATTTTAACTCGCTAAATAAATATTAAAACGATATCGATGCGTTTCGAGCTGCCACGGTCAAACGACAACTCCGTTTGCTACGAAATTTGAAATCCGATAATAATTAACTATTACGGATCCAATGGAACTTGTTTCGTTCAATTCCGAGACTGTTCAAAAATTGGCTATTTTTCAGTCGATAATTAAATATTAAAATATTCAATTTTTACAAATTAACTCCAAATTCAGTTTTACAAGTTCTAAAATATCTCTATAACTTTAATATGATAAAATAAAATTTTCCAAACCATTTTCAATCATATTTAACCCAATATTCAATTATCTACGGAATTTCACTATTAATTAATCGATTTAAATGACCAATTAAATCCAATATTCAAGAAATAAATTATTTAACTTAAAATTTTCACTTATAAATATATAAAATTAATTAAATACTCAAATTTAAATTACTAAAAATTCTGGGTCGTTACAATCTTCCCCCCTTAAAAGAATTTCGTCCTCGAAATTGCAAGTTAAGGAGAATAATTCATAATCCGTTTATTATTTTTCCAAAACTAATAGTTTTATCAACCTTCTAACACCAATCTTTTTATTAAAGATTTACTATCATTTCAATTAGCTTTCCAACTTCAATTATAGGTTTCAAACAACATTGTTTACTCAACAATTCAAATTTAAATTTAAATTCAAATTTCAAACTTTCAAAATTTCTCAAAATTTCTCTAACTCCCTAAATTTTCGAAAAATTTCGCCAGAGTCTCCTTTGCGCGGCTAGATCGGTACGACTACAAAACGGCTCTACGGCCCCTCAGAATCAAAAAGAAAAGAGGAAGCCAAGTGGCTAGAGAAGGAAATCATCAAATCTCATATAAAAACTGAAATACGTACCTTTTGTCGAGCGATTCAATCTTTTTTTTTAACTTTGAAATCAAAATCCCAATTCCTTTATAACCTGTATATCTTGCTAGCATAATATCTAATTATAATATTCAAACAAATTTGCCAATTCAATTATAAAATTTCCAATACATGCTTCTTATACCACTTTTAGTTTACTATTAAAGTTGCATATTCATTTTCATTCAACTTTGCATTTCAATTTTCATTTGAATTCAATTACATAGCTTTCAAATTTTACTAATTCAATTTTCATTAACACTTAATGAATTTACATACAACCCACCAACAAGCAAATAACGACCAATGCACATCCAATACAACCAAATTTTATCCATTTTTCTTACATTCAATTTGGTTCAACTGTTTTAATTTCAATTGGTTTAACATTCAATTGATTTTCATCCTATTATTAAACTATTTTCAAATGAATTTACACTTGCATGCATCATTTCATATCAACTTATTCATATTCTATTGATTAACATTCAATTCATACTTTAACTCAATTGCTAGTTCTTTTTACAAATAAAATTGAATTTCATTTATATAACTTAAGTTCACATCTTTTTAACAATTTCATTTACTCACTTTATTCATTTATTTTGATATTAACATCAATTCTTTCAACATTACTTAACTTGCATTCCATTTCAACTTTATTTACATCATTTAATTCACTTGATTATTTAACTTTGATGCAAAGATCGATTTTTTATTCAACTTCACTTAAGTTATTCCATTTAAACATCATTTGTTAATTAAACTTAAGTTTTACTTATCAATTCAATTCGGATTTTAAATTCCAAAGTAAATCCTATTTAACTTTTACTTAAGTCAAATTCATATCCATATTCAAATTCATATTCCATTTTACTTAACTTAATTGTTTAACCACTTCAATAACTGGTTTCACTTACATTTTCCCATCCTATAAGTTATAAAACTTATTATTCAACTTCTAACTTATATTATAAGTTCAAAACTTATTTCGCTTATACTTATCAACTTCAAGTTGAATTTTAATTTCAAATTGATTTATTACAACAAAACTTCAATTTTAAATTCATTTTTGTAGCAAATCCATCACATAGAAACTCGAAAATGATACTGATGATGCTGCAGTCATCACCCTTATTATTTCCCAGTGACAATAGTGAAATCAATGCTAATTATTCTTTCAAAAAGTTTTCTTTCTATTCATAAATCACTTTTATAACCCTTTTACTTATATAATTTTTACTTCTTATATACATACATGATTATCTTACAATTGTAACTCATTATTAATTATAATTTCATCTTATGATTCATTGGTTTATACCATTATTCTTTTACAATAGTTGCTTTTATTAGCTTATTCAAACAACTTTTAATTATTTTATATTTATATCATTTACAACAACCAAGCAATCAATTATATACATACTTCAATAATTCCTGAAAAATTATTTTCTTTTTATATATAAAATATAATCGAGGTAAAATTATTTCATTTACCCAATTTAAAACAATATTGTGTCGAATTGTTCTATTCAAGTGTTTAGGAACCCCTTCGATTCAGTTTTCGAGGCTGCGCCGACGAAGGTTCATATACCACTCAACAAACCAATCATCACAATATAAAACAATTTTATATTCACTAACAAATACGCACTCATATCTATTATTACACTCACACTCATTCTAGAGTACTGCTGACTCTATCTCTAATGAGTAACACCCAACAGAGCAGGTTGTCGCTTAACCATAAGCTCTGATGCCAAATGTAACGATCGCGATTTTTCGTTGCCGAAAAATCGAACCGTTAGGGTTTTAGAAGAAGAAAGAGGTAGAAGAAGAAAGAAAAGAAAGAGAAGAGAAAACAGAAAAACAAGTAACAGAACGAGAAACAATAACAGAATCTCACAGTCGCAGCGGAACAACATATAATAGATAAATGAATATTCATTAAAACAAAGAACTATACATTTTATACATTACATCACATTACATTACATCAATCAGAGTGTACGACAACAACAGCGGAAAGAAATACTATATACAATAGATAATAGACTACGCTATCTGGCTCGCCTCCAGATCTGCACAGCAACTCCCGAATCCAGAATAACCTGACAACCTAACTCTAGACTGCCCGTGTGGAAAATAGTGGGCACCCAGAGTTTAGGAAAGGAACAATAAACTCCAGGTCAGTCATGGGACTGGTGTGAGAACTCAAAACAGTTTTATCTTTAAACAAGCAACAAGAAATTTTAATTTTTGAAATCCGCAATGCTTTTTGGAAAATGAAACTACCATAAGGCCTCCCGCCACACACACAATGCAAACGCAGAATTGGAGGAGATTTCTCCTTATGATAGTCAAAGATGCTTACTACGCGAAAATCAAATCATTTTTGATATTATTACTAGTGCATAGTGTAGAAAACAATTTCGAAAGTAGAATATAAATCCTAGCCAGCATAGACATTCCGAACTATGCCTACTATAGCTACCATCCAAACAGTGGTGACCACCATAAGTGAATGGCAGGTAATACAACTAAAACCGTACAAGGCGCGTATTGGAGGAATGGATTTCCAACAAATGGTCAGGCTAAGGAACTTCCTACTGCCACATGGGATCGCCTCTGGCGGGACGTCCCGAGAAACTAACGTTACGGTTAGATCTCTGCCAACACAAGGCCGGGTTACCTCTGTAACTAGGTAACTACTACACGAATATGTCATCCCCCGGTCCTTTGGGACCTTTATCCGAGCGCTCGATCCAACAACACCACACAGAAATAGATATAGTGTTTCAACATGAGTAAGTATCTGGGCTCCATACCATGATACCACCCTTTACCAGAAGGAAATGACATACCCTAAAGGGCGCGACCCTCATAACCTTGCCGCATATTCCTGTTTCGACCATTTCCGGGGAGTGAGGTCCTGACGAAGTCTCGTCCACAAAGCTACGCTTTGTGTAACAAAGCCATGCTTCGGGTCCACAGATGACCAAAGCAATAATCACAAAGATAAATGATCAAACAAATGATCATATCACAAATGACCAACCAATGATCATCACACAGCAGCACTCAGCATGCCACATTACCAGATTGGGAAATATCGCTGATAACCTTCAACTACATAACCTCTGAGCTCGTACGTCTCAGAGAAGGGTGTTAAGCTAAGAGAATAAATTCTCCGCCACCAATAGAAATGTATTTGAAAGAAATCTGCTCTATCTCTCAAAATGTAATGTCAGACACGTAACCATACAAGTCTGTTCCGGGTTCGAACAGAACCGAAGGCACTTCCAAGGAAGCCCTTGCAATCCGGGTATTCACAATCCCGATAAAATTTCCCATCACAAAGGAAATCTCCATATCGTAGCTAACGATGCGGAGACAATCGATAGGTCATCCTATCGTTTTCACAAATACCCGGTCTTCAACACCGGTCTTCAAATGCAATCCAAACGACGTATCGCATATTCGGAATGGGATATATGACACAAAGGTCCTCTCCCGGCTAAACCGAATAGCGAGCGCTTATTTTAAAAACAAGTGTGCATTCAATTTCAAACAAACACAATCAATACCATCCAAGGGTAAATATTGATAGTCGGTTATTTAACTATCAATAAAGATGCGCCACATCATCAGATTCCAAATAATTTTTTCCAAAATTATTAAATCCCAAAATATCTTTGCAAGATATATATACACAATTTCCAAATAATTTCCCAATTTATTTGCTTTACCGAAACACCTTCACAATAAAATTTTCCACACTTTACCCATTTGAAAACCCATTTCAAATTAAACACCTTAACCATTTGAAAACAAATTTCAAATTACACAACTCAACCATTTGAAAACAAATTTCAAACCACCATTCATCCTTTATCCCTTTTGAAAACAAATTTCAAAACAACATATAAATCCTTACCGATTTATTTTTAAATTTTACGCTCCAAATTCGTGAATTTTATTTCCATCTTTAAAAATAAATCAACATTTATTTTTAAACCAATTTCCCTTCCTATTATAAATTCCAACGTGAATTAAATCCCAAATACCCATTCATATTTGATTTCAAATCGATTCCAAAATATTCGCTTACACTTTTACCTTTAAAAGGTGAATTCACAAAAACGTTCCATTCCATATTGGAAAATCATTTCTAAACTTATTTAAAAATAAGTAATTCACAATTCAATTTATTTTCAACAATTCGAAAATATTCCATATGCTTAAACCATAGTTAAGTATTAATTTCATTCCTTTAAAGAAATATTCTTTTATTCACATTTATTTGGGTTAAAAACGAATGTTGCGCAAAACATCGTTACGACAACCCAAAAACACTAGTATATGGATTTGAAATTAAAAATAGATATATAAATCCAATACTATACAAATTATCCCCTTCTGTTTCTCGAAAACGTCTATTTCAACAATCAATGTTGAAATCTATGTTTTCAATACTCAATACATTTTAAAACACCTTTAATTCGTTTTAAATTCCATTTAAAACATTCCTTTCCCAAAAACAAACCCATTTTATTTAATAATCTATTCAATATTCAAAATAGTGAATATAGCCCACTTAACAAATTCCCATATTTCAATTTATCAAATTCGATGGATTTCAAATTTATAAACATAGTTTATAAATTCCATTTCTATTATAAACCCCAATTTTATAAATTCCTTTATTAATCCGATGCAATTTACATAACCCAATTTCATACCCAAAAGCCATATTGTAAGTTAAATACTTATAATATTATTTATATACCAAATCGTTCCTTTGAACTTCACCGATTTAAAATCTTATCACTTACAAGATTTCTTTACGGTTTATAATAATTTCAACTAATGAAATCTTCATTTATTAACAATTTCTATAAAATTCCCCTTTTTAATGCCCAAATCCATTTCTATAAGTTAATAACTTATAAACTTAAAATTTTCCAATAACCGTTCGTTTTATAAATTTCACATTTATTAATCTATAAATCCTAGTGAAATTCATGTTATACATCAACTTAACACTTTCTAAATTTATTCTATAACTTCAATAAATTTAATTTAAAAACATCCATTTATAAAATCCTTTATATAAACCATTAATAATAATAACTCCCCAAAAACCAAATTTAACTATTTTATAAAAACCTATTATTGTTAAAAATTTCTTTTAAGTTATATTTTATAAAAATATAAATTTTTAAAACATAAAATTTTATCCATCTATTTATTTTAAAATTTAATCAATTCAAAATTTTTTAATAAACCATATTCTTTGAAAAATCGATTTAAAACCCCTTTTAAATTCAAAACCGTTATTTTTAATTTAAAAATTAGAATCCGATGATGCAACGACATCGAATGGTCAATCATGGGAATAACATCATATAACAATGTGATTATCAACAATCCACATAATATTCATAAACAAATAAATATGTGAGGAATCCAGTTGGATCCCTCCAACCTGTTACCCTGCATCCACAGACGTTAGCACAATACCAATTCCACTTCGAGGTGGAATATCGCGGTATATGGGATTTTATAAATATTCCGCTTAATAACGGCGCAATAGGGTCTCATCCGCTATACGAGGCGGGAAATCAAATCCAATATATACATATGCCAATATATATATATTGCTATATATAATATATATCCTACTATATCTACTAACACAATCAATCAGCAATCAACAATCAATATTAACTATTCAAAATTTTAAACAAAACCTTTCGATTGAGTGAGGAGTTCTCACCTTGATTTTTATTTCCGTTTTTCGCGTTCGTTTCGAATAAAATTAAACGAACGTTTAATTTTACCCAAAATTCAAACGAGCTCCAATCGACTCCAAACCAGCTGCATTGCGAAGAGCTCGGCGATACGAAGCCAACGCAAAAAACCGCGTCCGAATCCGACCTCGTATGCAAAAGTTATTCATTTTTAAAGTTGACACTATTTGAATTTCAAATTTAAATTAAAATCAAACAAAAGAAACCACCCTCACCCCAATACACGTGCGTGGGCCCCCCCACACTTCTCTTCCATTCGTTTCCTGCAGGTAGCGTCCCCTACCAGGCCATGTCGTGCAAAAATTGAACCCAAACCATGCTTCTAGGGTTACAAAATGCAACCTTGTTTTCGACTTTGACAACGATCGGAGATATGGGTTTCGAAGCCCTCCTCCTAAGCTACACACGGCCAGGAGCTTGCAGAGCTCGGCCACCACCTGCTGCTCGAAATGCATGCCAAACCCCAGGGAGACGCGGGCCCACAACTCGATCTACATGGCTTCGTTTCCGATCAAATCCATATGGATTCGAAGATCTCACAACACTCTTCGTTTTGTTAGTTGAGAGATTTTAAAATCGTTGAGGGGATTGGGAGTAATTGAGGGAGGAAGGAGGAGTATTCTCAGCCATTGGAATAGCTAGGGCCGGCTATGAACATGATGAACTAGGGTTTTGAAAAATAAAAAATTATATTTATAACCAATTATCTTATTATTTTAACATTAAATCACTTATAAACCAATTTCTCAAACGATCTCCAATTTACGCATGCCGACAGGCGATTCTAAGGTTTTTTGGCGTTCCGGACGCTATGGAATAGGTTTCGGAAGCTAATTCCATCGTATGTGTGAGATACGGCAATAAACGCTCGATTAAATAAAAACCGATTTAAACGATTTCTAGGCGTTTTGGCTCGTACCGGACAAACGACAAATCCGATCGACTTGAAATTTGAAATCTTACAATAATATCACATTACGGATCCGATGAAACTGGTTTCGTCGAAATCCGAGACCGTTTGAAAAATGGCTATTTTAACTCGCTAAATAAATATTAAAACGATATCGATGCGTTTCGAGCTGCCACGGTCAAACGACAACTCCGTTTGCTACGAAATTTGAAATCCGATAATAATTAACTATTACGGATCCAATGGAACTTGTTTCGTTCAATTCCGAGACTGTTCAAAAATTGGCTATTTTTCAGTCGATAATTAAATATTAAAATATTCAATTTTTACAAATTAACTCCAAATTCAGTTTTACAAGTTCTAAAATATCTCTATAACTTTAATATGATAAAATAAAATTTTCCAAACCATTTTCAATCATATTTAACCCAATATTCAATTATCTACGGAATTTCACTATTAATTAATCGATTTAAATGACCAATTAAATCCAATATTCAAGAAATAAATTATTTAACTTAAAATTTTCACTTATAAATATATAAAATTAATTAAATACTCAAATTTAAATTACTAAAAATTCTGGGTCGTTACATTATTCATCTTGAAATTGTTTTGATTTCTGGATAAAATCACGGCTTTGACTTTGTGACTTGAGTCTTTACTGCATTGCTTCTGATCATGTTGCACAATTTCTGTTGTTTCCAGTTGCACTTGGTCATTTTGTATCTGCATTTGTTATTTCTGAAGCTCGAGTTGCACTGTCTAACAGTTACATGGTTCATGTCATGTAGTTTTTGAGTTGCACTTGCTCACTGCTTGATGGTTTTGTGACTCGTGCTATGCCTTTGTGCGTTTTTCTGTATTCAGTTGAGTTGATTGTTGCATTTGCTTACTTCTGCACTTGTGTATATTTGGGCTGATCATTTGTATACATTCATTCTTGTATGTATATATGTGTATGGTCACTTGTGTATTGCCTTTCTGAACTGTGCACATTGTTGCATGGTTCTCTGACCTTGTTGCCTCTGTTCATTTGCCGGTTAGCTTGCATCTGCTTGCTGTTGTTTGGACATTGTGGCATGTGGTCTTTGCTGTGTCCCTATTTGGGCTTGTAGTTGATTCTTTGAGTTTTTCTGAATATTGTTGTATTTGGACTTGTTCATTGTAGAATGTCACTGAAATCTTGTGCTTTGTGTCTTGATGCTCGGCCTATTGTGCATTTGTGGTTCCCACTGTATTGCATTTGTATCACTGTATCATGCTTGGCTTTCATGTTCATGTGTATCTTCGTAAACTTGTTGCATTCATGTTCTTCACTTGGTTGTTGACACTAGTCCGGTTCATCTCAAAAATTTCTGTGCCACTTTCCATGTGTTCATGTTGCTGGACTTGTTGTTGGCATGTGCATGTTACCTTGTTCACTGTGTCACTTAGGTGCATATGTTTGCACTGCGCATTACCATTGTAACACATGTTCATCAATGCATGCTGTGTACTTTGATGGAGTTTTGATTTGTCGAAGCTTTGCATTCATCAAGTTGCCTTGTGTTGAATCCAGTTTCAAAACTCGGATTTGACCTTGTGCTCGTGTCGTGATTTAATTTATGTTGCACCTGAGTTGAATCCTGTATTTGGGTTTGACCTGTGCTCAAATGTCCCTGTAGCATTATCAAGTGTATATATCGGTGTGCACGGCCTTGTGGCATATACAGTGATACACTGTGTATGTCACAAGTTGTTCGTGTATGATGAATTCAAATGTAAATTATGGCGAACAACCCAAATAACTGAGGCAAATTATATTTTCAAAAATTATCTTTTATTTTTGAATTGCAAAAATATTTCTTTTTCAATTTTACTGCGTTAGTTTATATTTTTGCAGATTTCTCAGGAATGGAGTTGAAGATAAATACGAGTGTGAACTGTAAACATGAAATGTGATGTAATTGTAATCAAAGTTGTATAGTTATAGTGAGAGCTTGAAATTGTACTATTCAAAAATGTAATAAATATTTGTTTGAATAAAAATCTGTTTGAATTCAAATTCTGTGTAATTTATTTTATTCAACAAATATTTATTTAAACTGTGAAAAATAGAATAGTATATTAACAAATACATTTAAACGAATGTATATATGTTTATTATCATCAAACAAAAATCATATAAGCGCATATTCAACAGTATATGCCAATCTACTATTCCGTTAGTACTAGAAGGGAGACAGATAACACAAAGTAAGCTCCAAAGGCATGGAATCTCTATAGTCTTAGTGACCTCTACAGTCCTCATGACACGTATCCACTAGTGTGCTTGTCAACATGAGGACTAATAAGTCACGACACTACAATCGTATATAGGCCTCTCCAACAAACATAAATAGGAGTACATCATAATACTGGCATATAGAATTAATACATATAGACATGAAGTCTTGGTCATCATTAGGCATAGAGACATATTCGCTAAATATAAGCACAAGCTATATATCACTACATGTCAACTTACATTATCTACTCTATTCCCGTTACGTGTGGGTGTCATCTACTTATAGTGAATAATCAAATAAATATCACAACAGCATCCCACACTACTGCATGATACTAAAACATTTACTCACTACTTATAAAGTACACTCAATCCTCACAATATTCTAGGTAATGTGTATAAAAAATAACAGAAGAAATATTAATGAAAGTCCTATATTAGACAGTACTATGACTTCGTTTATTATAATTTCTCATCATACGGAACTATAACACGAAATCATGTCAAAGACGTCGTTACATACTGAAATATCAACAATTATGTCTTCTTCCAAATCACTTCAAGGGCGATCCAAACTATTATAAACATATGGGGAGTATTAATAGGGATTCACTTCTATCTTCTTTATTTTAGTAACCTTCTTCTTTCTAATCACTGCAGTCAGCAAAAAATTATAGTGCTGTGATCAGAAAGAAATCTATCCTTTTGTATTTCACGTTCACAACATCCCTTGTTTCTCGCTTCGAATGGCTCCTTAATGGAGGAGTAGAAGCGCTGGTCCCATTCGGTCAAGTGCTTGCGTCTGCTATTACGTACCGTAGGACCTCCATCCCCGAAGCGAAGAAAGAGGAGCAGGAACAACAGGTTGTCCTTTCCAGGCCCAGTAGTTCCACAACTACTACCATGGCTGTTGCCAATGGGGATCCCCTATTCCGAAAGGGAAAGGGGCTGACCGTTTGGTCCATAGTTGTATGCCACTACTGTAGTGACGATAAATTCACTACTTCCGTGCCGTTATCGGACGTTGCAGGCTTAACATCTATTTTTCGTATATTGTACCGAGAAGAGGCCCATGTACCTCCAACAACAATAAGAATGGAACCAGAGGCTTCTATATTGGGAACATTTTGGGGTATAGGTCTAACCACCTCAACTCCCCTGGCATGCTATAGTTATTATAGTCTCTCGAGGGAATAGGAGATTACCGGTAAGCCAAATGCTTCGCGAACCACCGATTTCGTTGCACTTAAATCACCCTCGTTAAGAGGCGCACTCAAATATAGATTAAAAAATCAATAGTTATAATGAATCATTTACAACATATAATTTTATATAACAAATAAATACTAAAAGATGGATAGTAAATTCATATTCCAAAACTAATTAAATAATTATCTAAACTCAATATAGTTTAAAATTATAATAAATTACTAATTTCTCAATTTCATATAAAATTAGCCGATTATTAAATACTTACTAATAACATTAGGAAAAAAAATTCAATTTCCCTAAAATAGTTTATAGAGCTAGACATTTCATATAAGAATTATTTGATAATTTTCTATAATCAATCTTAATTTTAAATAACTTTAAAACATCTAAATCAATTTAATTTACCTGTCCACAAATAAATTCCTTTTCTAAATCTTAGGTTATATAAATTAAAATTCCATAAACATACCATAATAACTATAGAATATCAATCTAAATAACAATTTATGTTTTCCCCTTAATATACTTATAAATATGCTTTATTTATTTAATAAAGTTAAAACCATATTCATATTGTATTTCACATATAGGCATTTATATTAGGGTTTTGGTATATTCGATATATATTTATTTTAGGTTAGTTTATATTTAACAAATATGTATTTATTTATATATAGTGTGTGTGTGTGTGTATGTATATTAAATGAAGTATAGGTAACAATTATTTGTATAACCACACACAAGATTACATACACTTGCAAAAATCATTTACCCACAATACTGCACACACATAATCACGGTACGCAACACACATCAATACAGTCACGCACACATTCTAACACATGAACACGCACATGCACACATATGAAAACTCATATAAAAAGCACAACACACTGCACACATATAAACACACAATTACATATCACATACACATATAGCACATCACATACACAAACTACTCACACACAACACAACTGCACATCTCAGAACACGGCAACACACATCTTTACAAAACACAGCAATGAACATACCCAACAAAATCCCCTACATACACTCACTTACCAGCACAAAACACATGAAAATAGGTTGACCGGTCGCCTCCACTGGTCGACTGCATAAGGTTGATAGGTGGCCCTAATGGGTCGACCGGTTGATGATCATCTTCGCAAAATTAATCGCACGTATCAGCTGATTACTTTTCCTATTTCAACCATAAAATTTCTAACTCGGTACACATAACAAATTCACTCAAGTGCAACATAAACAATATGCATATATCATGAATTGAATGAATTAGAGCATTGATTTATAATTAAAACACTCATATGTATACACTTCATTTCCCTCTTTGTCTCTTCCTCCAGATACATGCACACACACAGCTCCCACTCTGAGCAATGCAACCGAACACGCATCTTGCCATAGACGCCTGACTCAACACACATTTTAACGCAATTTATTTGATTTTTTTTTAATTTTCAAAGTGGTGAGAGTTTGTTTATTTCTAGTTCTAGAGGAAGATTATAATTAATTGGAGATAGTCGTGTGAACTAAAATCAATGAATGAACAAAACTCGAGTGGGAGAGAATCTGGAAAATGAATTTAGGGTTTGGGTTATTTAGGCTTTGGCCCAAAAGCAAATATATATATGTATGTGTGTGTGTGTGTGTGTGTCTATGTATATTATTTATAGACTAAATCCCATTAAACTTAAATAGCGACAAATTTTCCGTTCTCTTCTTTTCTAAACTAATATATTTTTCAATACCCTTTCTATAAAAAAATTAACATTTTCTAACTTATTTTAAATTTTTAAATACCAAATTTTCATGCTTTATATTCTTTTATTAAATAATTTCAAAACCAATTTATAAAATAAATCTTCAAATTCCGATTTAATTATTTAAATTTACATTATTAACTTTAATTAGTTATTACTTAAAAATTGGATTGATACTGTCTCCATGCATACTAAGGAACTCATGTAGTATCTAATAATGGTGTTACGTCTATTTAGCCACATTATATCTCATTTTTGAAGACCTTCATTGAGGGTTATCTAGCCTTGCCTCCTAACAACAAACAAACTAATAAATACTTGTGAGGCGATGCATGTCCCAAATGTGATCTACACTATTAGGAGATGTAGCCCATTTAGGCGTAACTCTTGTCTATCACTGACCGCTTAGGACCGATGGCAATCCGAACTTATGTAAACAGCTCCTACTCCTTATATATATGGTACCAACCTTGCTATCATAGCACCGAGCCTATGCTCACCATTCCATCTAGATTGCCTAATGCAATCAAGGAAATTCCCAATTGGTTACTAAACACGTACTCCCTAAAAGGTTGAAGCAGGCTTTACTTGGCCCTTTGACACTTCGACCGGGGCGAACCATCCTACGTGGTATATTCCCTTCACTTATAAGCCAACATATAACCACATGGGTCTTATAGCCAGATTTGTCCCATATTGGTGAAATGTATACACGACTGCTGGTAGCTCCTTGCGGTAGGTAGACTTTCGTTGTTTAATACTCCTGACATCGCATTCCAACCTATATTAGAGACTAAGTAATTTTTAATTAATCTGAGTTATTGACTAGGTTCAATAATTCACGCCCATAAAAAAACATATTTGAGGCTATATAAATTTTACTAAATTTATATGCCTCCCGTTCAACTATTGGTATTAAGTTATCTGTACTCAACTTGCTTCTTGTTTCATTAAAGCCATTTTAATGTGATTTACCGCTTAATTTTACTTTATCAAATTAAATGTCTTTTACTACTTAACTTCTACTTGATAATATTAGGTGTATTTTACTATTCCTTTTCAACTATTACTATTTTTATATTATTATTGTAGTTTTCTTAATTACTTATTTCATTGCTTTACATACATTTCATCATGTTATTTCTAACTTATCACATATATTAGATTTATAGTTGAATTATTGTTATTAATTCTACTTACACTACTTTAGTTTATAAATAGGAATTTCTGCATTTTAGTGCATTGGAATTATATCTTCTCAAAAGGAAACGTTAACACTATAATTTTCCATAAATTATCTAAAAGAGGACTTATATTATGTTTCAAATCAATAGAAATTATCTTTTTCGTTATTATCGAAATGTATGGTGCAAAATACGATAAATATCCCTATTTTGTATATTTCTTTCTTTTAGGCATATTCCTTGTTACTTCAAACAATACACTTTTTTACATAATTTATAAAACTATATAATTTATAGAAATTTACATTGCAACACACTTTATTCCATTGAATTAAAATACTACTTACATCCTAATCTAAATTCCAATTTATATTTACTAACATATCACTCAACCACCAAACCTAGAATGATAATACAATATTATAAATTTAGGTACTACTTTCACCCTTACTTTTCAGATTCAATTATATGCAATATTAAATCATTTTTAACAATTCACAGAATATGTAGGCATTGTTTTCAAATTCTTTATATGTATATATTTAAGCCTATAACTTCAAAATTATATTCAAGCATACAGGGAACAGATTTACAATGATATAAATCCAATATTATATAAAATTATATAATTTTCCACTCACCTCTTAGCTTTCAAATATCCAGATCTAAATCATGTTATTTCTATTTGACTCCCTTTTCACCCTACCAAAATATATACCATGTGTATACACATATTTATTGGACATTTAGATTTGAGAATAGATTTGAATTTAATTTAGATATGGGTTTAGATTTACAATCTTTGGTTGGCGATTGGATTTGACATTGTTCTTCTTCACCTATTACACTCCACTGTTATCCCTTTATACAAATAGGTTATAGTTTACATAGATTGTAGAATTTGAGGAGAAGGGTACATGGCAGAGCTTTGTTGTTGTTTTTGAAAATATAAGGAAAATAGTAAGGGCTTAGGCCTGTATTTACAGGGATTCGAATCAATATCAGCCATTAGATTTAATTATATTAGATCCTGTCCATTTGGCCTTGATTTAATTCACAGCCACCAGCATATAAGCGGGCGACCGCTTTGATTCATGGGTCGGCCGCCAGCGGTCGGTTGACTCATTGCCTATTTTTGTTATGTGTTCACTCGTTCCCTTATTCACATTATTTATTGTGTTTTAAACCAATCAAGTTTAACATCAATGCAGCTTAGATATTAATTAACAAATAACGTTAATTAATTACATTTATTTTCTAAATTAAATGTATAATTATTTCCGATTCGAAATATTAAAACATTAATAACTTCATTATTTGAACTAAGATCGAAAAACTTTATACATGAAAATTGGTCAGAAAATCGCCACGAATACAATGATCCAAGTTTCGTAGCTAAATTCTAATGTTTGCAAAAATTAAATTTTTAGCTTCACTATTTACTAATTAATTTCTTTTTAATTAACTATGTCCAATTAATGGGGTGTTACAATTTCTACCGACAACGCGGGTGATCCAGGTTCATTCCCTGGCAACGACGCCAAAAAATTGATTTATGGTTTTTGATGTGAACAAATACCGTGATTTTATTTTACCGCAAGTGCATAACATCAGTTATAATATTTATGCGAGTACAGGTTGAATCCACGTGGAGTTTATTAATTGTTAATATTTTTTAAAATTTTAGGGAAATTAGATGAAACTGAATGATTGGAACAGATTAAGTTTAACTACAAATTTACTAAATTGCAAAAAAATGAAATTATAAGGAAATAGTTGAAGAAATTGATTAAACAATTTGATGCAAAGAAATAAGAGAAGCGAAATTTGACAAACAATGATTTACTCTGTGATTAATATAAGAGCAAATAAATATCAAGGAGATTTATTAGCCACTTGGCAAACAAATTGATCCTCAAATAAAACAGAAATGAAATAAAATGAAATATAAACAAAAATAATAACATATTTATTGCTGAAATAAGAATTTGATTATATAAAATAAAAAGAAAATTAGAGAAATCAAAATTTGTTCGCTAAAGGAATTGTAGTGACCCAAATTAAAATTAATCAGATAAATTAATTAAAAGGCTAGGGCAGCCCAAATAAGAGAGTAAGGGGAGATGAATTAATGGAAAAGGGATAAGAGGTCCCAAACCTAAATTATTATGGGATGATGACATTACTCTTTCTATTCATTCATTTCATCCTAAAATAAAATAAAAGCTAGAGAGAAACATTAATGGTAGCGGCTTAAAGAGGGAAAATAGAAAGAAGATAAGGAAAATGCAAGCAAAAGAGGACTAGAAAGACTAAAGCTAGACATCTTAAAGATCTAAGTGAGTAATACTTAACCTTTCTATACCGATCCTCAAAAAATATAGCCTCAATTTAGATTTGAAAGTTTTTCTGTATGGTGGAGTTCATACAAATATTTATTAACAAATACAAAGGTTCACTGAATGTTTTAGAGAAGGATAGATAAACATAGGATATTAGATGTGTTTCCTCTAATTCATTGATTTTGAAAGATAATGGTAATCTTATATGATGTTCTAACCATGATTCAAGAAAAGGTTTTTTAATTTGAGAAATTTCTTAAGCTTATAAGATTTATTGAAGGTGCGTAACTGAAAAGTAAATGAGGAAAACACACTTAAAAGTCCAAATAATGATTAGGTGTGTTAGAATAAGTGTTCACAAATTTTTTGGGAATTATTGGAATTTTATAAGAAAAGTTATACCCAAAGGGGCTAAGTACTACATTAGGGGAAGTGAGAAACTACGGGGGCGCATGAAAATAAATTTATATGGGAAAAATATATTGATAGGCATTGGGGAAAAGAGAAACCATATCCAAATTAATTGCTGAAAACAAAGGAAAAGGTCATTTCAAATAACAGGAAGTCAAATACGAATGAGTGAGAGGATGACATGTATAAAGACGTTGTTAAGGAATGTCAGGGTTTGTCTTAAACGACGTTGGTGTGATGGCTCTGCATTAATAAGTAAGAAATGGGCATACATTTAGGGTCATGATGTAGCATAATTGAGAAGAGAACATTTAATAAGAAAGTGGGAAGCGCTCAACATCAAGGCGTAGTGTTATTGCGCCAAGAGAAGTAGTGAATGAAACCTAGTAAAAGAAAAGTAGATGAGACTCGAGAAGAGGCCAGGTCGGCGTGCGTAAGGGATCCTGCACTAGAAATAAGGTAGGAAGGGCTAGTGACGTTGGGTAAACGCTCACTCGAATACAGATCTTGGGAAGGTGAGGATAAGCATACAACTTCTAGGGACCGTAGGGCATTTCCATAAGTTAAACAAATGTTCAAAGTGGATACACACCTTAGGGAAGTGATGAGAGACATTCACAAATGCAAACCTATGAAAGATGAGGCATTTAACTGTATGGGGCACAGTATAAAATTATTTAAGAAAAATGAATAAGACCAATGCGTGGTGCAATATTAAATTGTAAAGAGAAATGAATAAGAACTGTGCGAGGTGCAGTATTATATACTTTAAAAGAAAAACCATTAAGACATTTGTGGGGCGCAGTATTAAACAGTTAAAGGATAAGAGTGACTTACGTGAGGCGTAGAATTTTAATAGATTAAATAAAATCAAAGGTGGGAACCAAGTGGGCTCTTTGCAGGGAGTGCAATAGTAAAGCATTGTAATGAATAAAGGAACAAAATGAAATTGGGAATTTAATAGGGACTGCATCGGGGGTGCATGAGCTATTAGGGACCGCTTAATGAAGCATAAGATGCAGATTTAGTTAAGAACCAATCACATCAGTATTTAGAATATTTCACTCTTGATGTTTGAATAGTAAGTGGGAAACTGAACCTGTATAGTACGGTTTGGTCTTACTATATCATAATTTTGCGGTAAGTATTATTCACACCAAACTTTAAGTATGATCCATGTTTTATTATTATTTTCCATAAACTCACGGATGCTTATTTGAGTAGGTTGGGTTTATGGGATTAGACATGTATAAAATAAGTGCTATAATATGGAGATCGAAGATGGAGCAGGAGGCTTGGTATGTTATAAAGATTTTTGTTTCCACTATATTAAGGATTGCAGGCCAAATCATTGTATGTTGACCCGGCACTTTTTATGTTATTTTTCTATTATATTTGAACCTTGCATGGGTACAATTTTTGGTTTAATTATGACTGAATTATGTATAAAGAATGTTAAAGAAATCTTTTGATGTAATGGAATTATTTAGCTTCTCTATTTACTTTATCTGTGTTAATTAATAAATCGAACTCACTTTCGTTGATGGAAGGTAATTTTCGGTGAGGACTGCAATATCATCGATGTTCGTCTTCGAATCTCAAGTGGGGGATGTTATAGTTTGGTATCAGAGCATAGGTTATGGACATTTAAGTAAAACAGAGCTAGAAAAATAAAAGCAATATTTAGAATATAATAAAAACTCCAGGGAGGGGATATGCTACTATATACATGTACCGTACTTGATGTTGTTATATAGATATATAGGGAGATATATTTATCCTTCTATTGTTGTTCAACTTCCTTATCATTTTATTTCTGATGAAGAGTTGTGTAACATAAAAGCAAGATAGATTTGAGAAGTCGATGAGTTATGATAGGAGAAGAAAGTGTGAGAAGAGAGGCTAAAAGCACACGGACTAATGAAGGCAATGAGGAAATTATTCCAAAGGCGTTAGGGGAGGAAGCTACACAGCTACCAATGAGATATGCATGGATGTGAATGTCTTATTTAGGCAGTTTATAGGCCAAACGATGAGAAAAGCTACATTAGAGGAAGTTCAACCAAGACCTATGGCGATAAGAGAGGATTTCCCAAGATAAAGATTATTGAAATTTAGAAGGAAAGGTAGTTACAGAGAAGGAGCTTGCACTGGAAGCACTAAATTGGCTAAGCAGTGAGCGCGTGTTTGGAGACCTAGGATTGAACGATGCACAGAAGAGAAGATTGGCATCGAGACAGTTCCAGGAAGATGCATTAGATTAGTGGGAGATGGTGGAGATGGAGGTTACTTAGGAGCATTTCAAACGGAGGCTTGAGGCGCAGATTATATCAGAATTTCAACAATGTGATGTTAAGAGAGTTTACTGATCTAAAGTAGGGTGGCCTTACAATGGAGGGGTTCACCCAGAAGTTTAATTCTTTGGCTAAGTATGACATGGTGATCATTAACACTCCGATGAAGAAGAAAGAGAAGTTCATCAGAGGCTTGAAGTAAGGTCTTGATCATAAGGTAATGGCTTATTTAGCATCTCTTTTTGAGTTTGTAGTTGATATGGCTAGAAGTTATGATGGGATGTACCAGAAGCAGAGAATGTTGGAGGCGAGACCTAAAGCAGAACAAAAGAAGAAGTTTACGGCACATAAAAAAGTCAAGAAAGGAGCGTAGAAGAGGAAGTATGCAGTTTCTAACATAGAGGTTGTATGCTTTAACTACAAACATAAGGGGCATTACACTTCAAGGTGTCCTATGCCTTGAGGAATCTAGGAAGATGAAGTGCTTCAAGTGTGACAAAGTAGAACATTTGAAGAAGGACCGCCTGGAGCTTAAGGTGCAGCTTTATGCTTTGAAAGGACCACGAGAAGGACCATCTACATAAGAGAAAGGCAAGGGGAAAGTCTTAAAAGGCATGGATTTGATTTTTGGTACTCTACTTAAAGTACTATTTGATACTGGTGCTACACGTTCATTTATAGTTAAAGACTTGTTTGATAGACCATACAAATACGTCAATGTGGTCTTGGAAGAATGTGCAGAACTGCGCAGGGGTGCTTATTGGTTTACCTTTGGAAGAAGAAGTTCTTGGAGCAATACGAGTAGTGAACGAGTTTCGGTATGTGTTTGAGTCAGTTTTGGGGATACCACCTCCGAGAGTAGTGGAGTTTCGAATAGATATACTACCGGGACTGAACCATTTAGTTGACCCTCAAGTATAATGTTTCCAAAGGAGATTGAGGAGTTGGGCAAGCAACTGGCAGAGTTAGAAGGAAAGAGATTCATAAGGCCAAGCAGTTTACCTTGAGGAGTAGTAGCGGTGTTTGCAAGGAATTTTGATGGGTTGTTGAGACTTTATATAGACTATCGGAGCTGGATGAAAGGATGGTGAAGAATAGGTATCATTTGTCGAGAATTGATGATCTATTTGATTGGTTAAATGGAGCTAAGGTGTTCTCACGGTTAATTTTGGTAATAGGGTTCCATTAGTTGAAAGTTGCAGAGGAAAGCATTCCTTTAACCATGTTCAGAACAATGTACGGTTCATATGAGTGGTTGGTAATGCCATTTGGTCGACTAATGTAACGACCCGTTAAATTCGATGATATTAAATGAGTTAATTTAATATGATTTCTAATCTAATTTAGACTGAAATAAAAGTCTTAAGATTTTATTTGGGTAAATGTAGGATTTAGATATAGTAATTTAATGTTAACAATTTAATATTTATATGGCAATGGATGTGAATAATGTAAATTGTCATACTTAGTTATAAGTTAAAAATGAGAAACCAATATAAATGTTGAATTAGTGAATTTTAATAAAAATATTAACTTGAATGGGATTCATTAATATAAATAAATAGTGGAGATTGTACATTTGGTTGTAAAATAGGTAGTGACTAAATAAAAGTGACCGTTGAATAAACCAATGCAATAAGTGTAGATAAGTAATTGTAATGAATGTTGCCGATAATAAAATGGTAATAAATTGATTTGCCTAGGTGATTTTATTGATAAGCTATAACTAAACAGGAAGTTTGGTAGTAAATAGGGAATAAGACGACAAAGGCAACTACTAAATTTATAAATGAATCCTAATAATAAGTAGTAATTAATACATATATAGTGGGCATTTGTGATAATTACCAAATTTTAACCATTCATATAATTTATTTAATTAAATCTAAATCTATGGCAACATTGTTGTTAGTGATGTTAGTATTAGTTAATAAATTTAATTCCAATACAATACCCATAAATGAATGGAATGGAATGAATGTAAAAAAAAGGGGTATACTAGGTTATTTATCAAATAGAAGGATAGAAAGTAAATATCGGATTTGATTGATTAATAAATATACATTGAATAGTAATTTAATGTAAAGTAATAGCAATTGTATAGAAATCAATCAATAAAATGTATATAGATCGTAGAGTTATAATAATAAATAAAAATTTGATGACATTTATATAAGGTAATGAATTGCAGATTTGGGTTTATAATAAAGAGTGAATGGAAATTTTGATTTGTTATAAATTGAATGGAATTCAAAATCTATTAGGAAAGGTAGATGGATATTGGTAATAAAAATTTAACGGACTTGAATAGTGAATTCATTTAATGTAGACTAAATTTCAATTTATTTGACTTAAATTGTGCAGTTAGCGTAAGTTTGTTTTGTAATAGAAGTAGTAAATTCTATAAGATGAAGTTAATACTAATTCTATTTATAATTGGACCATTTGTTGATATAGACTTTAGAAAGCTGGATGTATAAATTTAATTTAAGTATCAAAATTCAACAATGGTATTTATTGCAAATAAAGTGGAATTAAACGTTTAAATATTACGTTATTGAAATTTAAATGGAATTTATGGATATTAAAGTGAAATCAAGCACTAATGTTTGTGGCACCCTTATTTTTGGATAATAGTTGAGAATATAAAGGTTGAAAATCTAATATATGGGTCTTTGATAATTTAATTTATAATTTCTAAATATAAGTAAGTAGAGAAGTTAACACTGAAATTGATAGACTTATCAACTTTTAATTCACATCTAAACTTGTTAAATCATTTAAATTGATTAAGAAATATTTAAGCGATAAAATTGGTCAATTTTTGGAATTTAGATATAAAATTGGATTTTTATAATTTATTTTAATTTATTTAATTAATATAAAATAGCCATTTTGGCCACGGACTCGGATTTCGATGAAACCAGTTTCATCGGATCCGTATCGGTGAATTATTGTAGGGTTTCAAATTTCGTATCGATCGGACCTGTCGTTTGATCGTACGGACGCGAAACGCCTTGAAATCGATTTAATTAAAATCAATTTGAAAAATTTGGAAATTTTGTTTTCAGCATAACTTCTTCATACGATCGAATTTGGACATGAAACTTTTTCCATCGCGTTCATAATATTTTAAAATACCTATTTGGATATATGGGTTTAATAAATTTTGTTCCGGAGTCAGAACGGGCTTTTTGGGCCAAGTACCGTTTAGCACGTTCGTAATTCGTGCCCACCTAGCCTACTACCATTTTTCTATAAATATGCTGTGATAAACCCTAGCCTCCATCTTCTATCATTGTCTGTACGTTCATTTTCTTCATCTCTTTCTCTTCCTCAATGGATGCAAACCTAGATCTATTTCAATTCAAAATTCAAATGAAAATTTAAGTTCTCAGAAAATTCCGAAAAAAATATATGTTGAAGATTCCTTCGATACGAATCTACATGTGGCGTCTGTTTCTGCAATTGATGCTTGGTTCAGCCAGAAAACTCGGTCAAAGTTCAAAAAATCGTGAAACCCTAAGCTCAATTTAGGGGTTTTTGATTTCGGGCTCAATCGAAGAAATTGATTTGTGGGTTTCGAAGAGTTCGTCGAGGGCAGTTCAACGCAGGTGGTCTCGATGTGTATAAGGGCCGGTAGTGGATGAAATCAAGGTTCTAGGGTTCGGAAACCCTAGATAATGAGTGGCGGCCGGCAACGCTTGGGGCGATCGCACCCTGTTGGAAGGAGGCGGCCCGGGGAGACGAAGCCAGAGGTGGTCACGATATGGCGTACGGTGGAGTAGGGATGGAGCATGAAGCGGTCAACGTTGGTCAAAGCAGCAGTTCGCGTGCGTGTTTTCTATTCTGGACGCGATTTTGGAGGGGAGGGAGAGAGGAGATGACGTGGAGATGTTAGAGGGTTTGTTTCTGTATAATTTAAATTCAAAACTTTGTTCAAGCAATCTATCACGTGTAACTTTCTCATACGATATCAGTTTCACGCGAGATTTTTTCTATTAGGTTCGTATTTAAATTCCGGATCTGTTGACGCTGGTTTGGACTGATTTGGAAACCGTCGAATTTTTGGGTTTAAATTGGATTTGAATCCAATTTAAAATCCCAAAGGTGAGTGTTTTAACCCACTCACAACTTCTAAAAGTTTTTATGTTTGTTAAGTTTATTTTGGATATGAGTAGAAATTTATTTATGACTGTTTGGCATGTTTTATTCATCATATCTGTTAATTCGCATTTATTTAAATTAACTGTTAATTTAGTTTATTTATTTCATATTAATGAACAGTGAGAATTTATTTATTCGCATATAAACTGCTAGGAAACAGTTATAAATTTTATTACTGAATATAAACTGTTAGTTTAATAGTTGATTTAATTTATTTTTGAATATAACCGCCAGTTATTACCTGATATATATTATCAGATATATATTGATATTGAATTATTATTGGATGATGATTGTGATTTGGATGATGGATGATGTTGATGAATGGATGTTTTATTTAACATCATTAAACTGCAAGTTATCATGCATTTTTCGTTTCATTCGGGATTGTGCTTTGAAATGATATACAACCGCAAAATTTTATTTTTAAATTGCGGATTGAAATGATAAATATCCGTATCACTTGACCATAGGATAGAAAATTATATACAGGCACCGTGGTCTATATATAAATTATTTTAAAGTGATTTCTATGGTTTGAAAGGAATACGGTTTATAATAATTTTTATTTTGATATTTTTCTTCTATATATATATATATATATATATATATATATATATATACACACCCATATGAAGTTAGAAATTTTGAATTTAAACTGTGTATAAAGCTCTTAAATAAAAATGGAAAAATTGAGAAAGTGAAGTTTGATAATTTATATCATATGTTAAATGTTTAAGTTTGGAAATTTTAAGATATGATATTTATAACCGGATTTTTCCAAGATAATTTAAGATGAATATTGTAGTATAAATTAAATTGAAGAAAATATTTAATTTCTAGAAATTGGAGTTTTATTTATAGATTTTATGTAAATATTCAAAACTAAATAATAGAACATTTAATTTGTTGAAAGAATAAATTCCAACTTTAGTTTTGAAATATTAATACTCCAAATGGATATATATATATATATATATATAGAAATTGAAGTGGTTTTGGAACTTGAAAGTGATGTTTAAATTTGGTTTAGACTTTAAATAAAGAAGTATATTTGTAAATTCCTGGAAATAATTTCTTTACAAAGTAACCTTAAAATTAAACCATTTATTCTATTTACCGTCGAATATCCAAACCATTTAAGTTTTAGAAGTTATGGTTTTAAAATATATGAATTTCGAAATATTATGCTTTGAAAGTATAAGCCAAATATTTGGTTTCCAGATACTGTAAATTTTAAAGCAGTATGATTTTGGAAAAGAAATATATTTGGATAAAATGATATCATATTGTTTTGGGTTTTAAGTTGATATCGTATTCATAGTTTTGAGATAGAAATTTTTATTCCGGTTTTAAAGTATAAATTATTTTAAATGACCGCGGTGTTATAATAACGATTGGTTGGCTAAGAGACCGGGATCGGATATGGACATACTCTCTGTCGATACCGAAAACCACTTTGACTAACCGTGTACGCGGTGGAGATTCCAGAATGAAGTAGGTTGGTGGCGGCGTTTCCTGTAAGGTAAATACGTGGACCCAACTCCCGTGAGTTGGCATAAGGTGGCTAAAACATGAGCGATTCTCGGGCCAATGAGGTCATTCCTCTGATCGAACGCACTCCTTCGATACTATACTCTGACTTTGGATTGTTTCGGTGGCCACTATTGATTTCTTTGATTTGGGGGTGTTAGTTCGAGGTGGGCGGTAGCTGCGGCTATGCGTTACCATCAGCCCGAGTAGCAATTGGTATATCTACCCTAGCATTGCCTAGTTGTGCCGTGTCACCTACCCTAGCGCGCCTTATACGAACTTGGTTTTGTACCATACCTATGGAGTGCCCTCTGACGACGCCCAGTACGGGGGAGATTACGGTACTGTATAGACTATGGGAATATATTCTGTGTTAAGGGCTATATGGGTAACCCCTTAACGCTATTTAAAAGTAAGTTTATTTTATAATTAGACACTATTATAATAGAGCAATATACTATATAGTAAATAGTTTAACGGATCCTTAGGAGATGTAACTCCCGAGCATCTCTTGAGTTACTGTACTCATATTTATTTCTGAAAATTTAACTTACATAAGATCTTTTAGTTCTGACTCGAGTGTTTTTGTCTTTTCAAATTCGCTCGGGTCAGTCCGAGCGTTTCAAGATTTGAAGATTTAGCTCTGGAGGACGAAGACGAAGATTTGTATTATTATTATTTATAGTATTGCACCACACTCATACTGTTCCGCTGCATTTTATTTGGTATGTGAACTCTGATAGTTATTGTATAAAGAAAAATCAAGTGTTTTTTAAACGGTTTATGAACTGTATATTTATTATTATATTTTATCCTTCCGCTGTGAGATTCTATTTTAATTTTATTTCTTCTCTGTTTTCTTATTTACCCCATAACAATCCGCCCTTCCGTATGGTTTGAATCGGCATGTGTGTCGGTTTAAAGTGTGCGAAAAGGCGGGATGTTACAGTTGGTATCAGAGCTTTGGTTTAGCGATAAACCTTAGCTTTGTGGGGTTTGACTCTTTGTTAATAGGGTAGTAATACCCTATGGGAGTCGCTGAGTGTATATATATGAGAGAGCGTATTTGTTAGTGTTATAAAAAGTTTTATATTGTGTTAATCTGTTCCGTTTTGTATTTATAAATTCTGGTTGGTGCATGGGACGCTATGACATCAATAGGGATTTCTAAACACTTAATAGGACAGACCGACATAATATTTGTTTTTAATATAGGTGAATGAAATAATTTTGCCTATTATATTTTCTATATATAAATAATTTTATAAAGATATATATATTTGGTTGCTATATATTGGGTGTTAGGTAATAAAAATATTTATAATAATTGAAGCTAAGTTGAAATTATAATAAATCAAGTTGGAGATTTTAGAACTTAAGTCCGGGATTTTGAAAATCTGCTTTTAAAGGATTTATGAAATATAATGATTTGGTTTATAAGTATTTTCTTATATAAATATTTAGTATAATTCGGAAGAATTGTTTTAAAGAAGATTTTGAAGAAAATAAATTTTGTACTTTCCTCTCTGTCGCTGGAAAATAAATTCGTTGATGGCGACCGCATCATCGACTTTCATTTTCGAGTTTCGAAGGGGAAAGGCCACTGTAGTAAATTCTACTGCAAATTTATTTTGAAATTATTTAAAATTTTAATTGTTTCAAATATAATTAGAGATATAAAAGTTGTAAGAAATTATTTATCTATTATTTTAAAATAATTTGAAATTTGACCCGGTATTTAATTCTTAAATTTCCATTAATCAATTGTTTAAATTATTTTAGTGAAATAAAAGGTAAGTAATTAATGAATTGAAACCTCTAATTTAGGTAAGAGAATTAATGCATAGTTATAAAGGGAAATTTGAAAATTTTAACATATGAGACAAAGAGTAATATTGATTAACATTTAATTTAATAAAAAAAAGAGATAAAACTTGTATAAATTCTTTTGCATTTTCTTTAACATATATAACTTACCAAATATGAAAAGTTGAAATGTTAAATAAGAGATTAGAATAGAATATTATACCAGTAGAAATTTTGGAAATAATGAATTGCTGTTATAAATGAGAATTTAATATTTTAAAACTTAAGTGATAAATTGAAATTTTAAGGCAAGGATTATAAACAGGTGATTTTAAACTTAAGAAAATAAAATGAAATTCTTTAATAAATAAGGATTGATGTGTAGGGTTATTAACTTAAATATAAATGCTACTAGCTTAATATAATAAAAAGTAGGTAATATAAATAAATGACTGTAAACCCTAGGTAATAAATTAATAAAATCCTTTACTTATAAGAATGGAGGTTATAAGATTAAGAATTTAAATGTAATAAAAAAAAAGGTTGCTATAATTAAATTTATTATAAAGGTAAGCATAAAATAAATGATTTAAATTGAGAAGTGTATTAAATATAATACAAACAAAAGAAACTTACACGACCTGAATAAATAAAAATGAATAATTGTAAGTAATAAGTAAAAATAAAGGAAACAGCCACTAATGAGTAAATAAAATTAAAAGTTGTTAGAAATAAATGAAAATTATAAAGGGATAATTTATGTGTTATGGTAAACTTAAGAAAAAGGGTTGAAGTTATTCTAAATAAAAATTTAAAGAAATAAATGAAAATAAAAGCTAAACTGTTATATGAATGAAAAGATCAAACAGCTAATGTTTGAAATAAAAATTTATAACGAGTCAATTGATTGGTTGGCTTGGATTGTTATTGTTTGATTTACGATTGGTCAGGTAAGGAAATTTGAAGTTGTTGGATGAATAAATAATCTATTTTGTTCCATCTAAGACTGTTGAGTAAATGATGCACTGGATAGTTATTTTTCTTTCCGTACCATTTCAAGTTTGAACCCGAACAACTATTTGCTTGTTTGATTGAATGATTGTAGTTTTGTTATGTATGCTGTTTGTTGAAATCGATGATTGTGTATTGATTATTGTTAGTAGTTGAAACTATGAAAATATTTCACTTTAATATAAATAGTTAACCTTTTAGATTTTTATAAGTGAAATGCAGGTTATGGAAGCAACTGCTACTGCTTTTGGTTCCATAATAATAAGCGTAATATGCCCGACAAATAGGTACGTTTTGGATTTCGATTTATAACGCTATTTATATATTTTTCCCGTATTAGGATATATATTATTTTGAATATTATATATGATATTTGTTATATTTTAATACTATATTTTTGCCCCAAACCCCTCCGTACAAAGGAGACTCTGCAAAAATTTTCCGTAAATTTTGGACTTAGAATTATGTTGAAAATGTTTACCAAACTTTAATTATTTAAGTATAAAAGGATATAATGATTATAAAACGGGTATATTTTATTTAAGGAAATTAATTTAGTAAATTATTGTTTATAAGTTAATATTTGAAATAAGATGTATTGTTTTAAATTCTTCCTTCTCCCTTCTTTTTCCTTTTCGGGGACGAAAAGTTTTGAGTGGGGGAGAGTGTAACGACCCGTTAAATTCGATGATATTAAATGAGTTAATTTAATATGATTTCTAATCTAATTTAGACTGAAATAAAAGTCTTAAGATTTTATTTGGGTAAATGTAGGATTTAGATATAGTAATTTAATGTTAACAATTTAATATTTATATGGCAATGGATATGAATAATGTAAATTGTCATACTTAGTTATAAGTTAAAAATGAGAAACCAATATAAATGTTGAATTAGTGAATTTTAATAAAAATATTAACTTGAATGGGATTCATTAATATAAATAAATAGTGGAGATTGTACATTTGGTTGTAAAATAGGTAGTGACTAAATAAAAGTGACCGTTGAATAAACCAATGTAATAAGTGTAGATAAGTAATTGTAATGAATGTTGCCGATAATAAAATGGTAATAAATTGATTTGCCTAGGTGATTATATTGATAAGCTATAACTAAACAGGAAGTTTGGTAGTAAATAGGGAATAAGAAGACAAAGGCAACTACTAAATTTATAAATGAATCCTAATAATAAGTAGTAATTAATACATATATAGTGGGCATTTGTGATAATTACCAAATTTTAACCATTCATATAATTTATTTAATTAAATCTAAATCTATGGCAACATTGTTGTTAGTGATGTTAGTATTAGTTAATAAATTTAATTCCAATACAATACCCATAAATGAATGGAATGGAATGAATGTAAAAAAAAAGGGGTATACTAGGTTGTTTATCAAATAGAAGGATAGAAAGTAAATATCGGATTTGATTGATTAATAAATATACATTGAATAGTAATTCAATGTAAAGTAATAGCAATTGTATAGAAATCAATCAATAAAATGTATGTAGATCGTAGAGTTATAATAATAAATAAGAATTTGATGACATTTATATAAGGTAACGAATTGCGGATTTGGGTTTATAATAAAGAGTGAATGGAAATTTTGATTTGTTATAAATTGAATGGAATTCAAAATCTATTAGGAAAGGTAGATGGACATTGGTAAGAAAATTTTAATGGACTTGAATAGTGAATTCATTTAATGTAGACTAAATTTCAATTTATTTGACTTAAATTGTGCAGTTAGCGTAAGTTTGTTTTGTAATAGAAGTAGTAAATTCTATAAGATGAAGTTAATACTAATTCTATTTATAATTGGACCATTTGTTGATATAGACTTTAGAAAGCTGGATGTATAAATTTAATTTAAGTATCAAATTCAACAATGGTATTTATTGCAAATAAAGTGGAATTAAACGTTTAAATATTACGTTATTGAAATTTAAATGGAATTTGTGGATATTAAAGTGAAATCATGCATTAATGTTTGTGGCACCCTTATTTTTGGATAATAGTTGAGAATATAAAGGTTGAAAATCTAATATATGGGTCTTTGATAATTTAATTTATAATTTCTAAATATAAGTAAGTAGAGAAGTTAACACTGAAATTGATAGACTTATCAACTTTTAATTCACATCTAAACTTGTTAAATCATTTAAATTGATTAAGAAATATTTAAGCGATAAAATTGGTCAATTTTTGGAATTTAGATATAAAATTGGATTTTTATAATTTATTTTAATTTATTTAATTAATATAAAATAGCCATTTTGGCCACGGACTCGGATTTTGATGAAACCAGTTTCATCGGATCCGTATCGGTGAATTATTGTAGGGTTTCAAATTTCGTATCGATCGGACCTGTCATTTGATCGTACGAACGCGAAACGCCTTGAAATCGATTTAATTAAAATCAATTTGAAAATTTTGGAAATTTTGTTTTCAGCATAACTTTTTCATACGATCGAATTTGGACGTGAAACTTTTTCCATCGCGTTCAGAATATTCTAAAATACCTATTTGGATATATGGGTTTAATAAATTTTGTTCTGGAGTCAGAACGGGCTTTTTGGGCCAAGTGCCGTTTAGCACGTTCGTAATTCGTGCCCACCTAGCCTACTACCATTTGTCTATAAATATGCTGTGATAAACCCTAGCCTCCATCTTCTATCATTGCCTATACGTTCATTTTCTTCATCTCTTTCTCTTCCTCAATGGATGCAAACCTAGATCTATTTCAATTCAAAATTCAAATGAAAATTTAAGTTCTCAGAAAATTCAGAAAAAAATATATGTTGAAGATTCCTTCGATACGAATCTACGAGTGGCGTCTGTTTCTGCAATTGATGCTTGGTTCAGCCAGAAAACTCGGTCAAAGTTCAAAAAATCGTGAAACCCTAAGTTCAATTTAGGGGTTTTTGATTTCGGGCTCAATCGAAGAAATTGATTTGTGGGTTTCGAAGAGTTCGTCGAGGGCAATTCAACGCAGGTGGTCTCGATGTGTATAAGGGCCGGTAGTGGATGAAATCAATGTTCTAGGGTTCGAAAACCCTAGATAATGAGTGGCGGCCGGCAACGCTAGGGGCGATCGCACCCTGTTGGATGGAGGCGGCCCGGGGAGACGAAGCCAGAGGTGGTCACGATATGGCGTACGGTGGAGTGGGGATGGAGCATGAAGCGGTCAACGTTGGTCAAAGCAGCAGCTCGCGTGCATGTTTTCTTTTCTGGACGCGATTTTGGGGGGGGGGGGAGGGAGAGAGGAGATGACGTGGAGATGTTAGAGGGTTTGTTTCTGTATATTTTAAATTCAAAACTTTGTTCAAGCAATCTATCACGTGTAACTTTCTCATACGATATCAGTTTCACGCGAGATTTTTTTTGTTAGGTTCGTATTTAAATTCCGGATCTGTTGACGCTGGTTTGGACTGATTTGGAAACCGTCGAATTTTTGGGTTTAAATTGGATTTGAATCCAATTTAAAATCCCAAAGGTGAGTGTTTTAACCCACTCACAACTTCTAAAAGATTTTATGTTTGTTAAGTTTATTTTGGATATGAGTAGAAATTTATTTATGACTGTTTGGCATGTTTTATTCATCATATCTGTTAATTCGCATTTATTTAAATTAACTGTTAATTTAGTATATTTATTTCATATTAATGAACAGTGAGAATTTATTTATTCGCATATAAACTGCTAGGAAACAGTTATAAATTTTATTACTGAATATAAACTGTTAGTTTAATAGTTGATTTAATTTATTTTTGAATATAACCGCCAGTTATTACCTGATATATATTATCAGATATATATTGATATTGAATTATTATTGGATGATGATTGTGATTTGGATGATGGATGATGTTGATGAATGGATGTTTTATTTAACATCATTAAACTGCAAGTTATCATGCATTTTTCTTTTCATTCGGGATTGTGCTTTGAAATGATATACAACCGCAAAATTTTATTTTTAAATTGCGGATTGAAATGATAAATATCCGTATCACTTGACCATAGGATAGAAAATTATAAAGAGGCACCGTGGTCTATATATAAATTATTTTAAAGTGATTTCTATGGTTTGGAAGGAATACGGTTTATAATAATTTTTATTTTGATATTTTTCTTCTATATATATATATATATATATACCCATATGAAGTTAGAAATTTTGAATTTAAACTGTGTATAAAGCTCTTAAATAAAAATGGAAAAATTGAGAAAGTTAAGTTTGATAATTTATATCATATGTTAAATGTTTAAGTTTGGAAATTTTAAGCTATGATATTTATAACCGGATTTTTCCAAGATAATTTAAGATGAATATTGTAGTATAAATTAAATTGAAGAAAATATTTAATTTCTAGAAATTGGAGTTTTATTTATAGATTTTATGTAAATATTCAAAACTAAATAATAGAACATTTAATTTGTTGAAAGAATAAATTCCAACTTTAGTTTTGAAATATTAATACTCCAAATGGATATATATATAAATAGAAATTGAAGTGGTTTTGGAACTTGAAAGTGATGTTTAAATTTGGTTTAGACTTTAAATAAAGAAGTATATTTGTAAATCCCTGGAAATAATTTCTTTACAAAGTAACCTTAAAGTTAAACCATTTATTCTATTTACCGTCGAATATCCAAACCATTTAAGTTTTAGAAGTTATGGTTTTAAAATATATGAATTTCGAAATATTATGCTTTGAAAGTATAAGCCAAATATTTGGTTTCCAGATACTATAAATTTTAAAGCAGTATGATTTTGGAAAAGAAACATATATGGATAAAATGATATCATATTGTTTTGGGTTTTAAGATGATATCGTATTCATAGTTTTGAGATGGAAATTTTTATTCTGGTTTTAAAGTATAAATTATTTTAAATGACCGCGGTGTTATAATAACGATTGGTTGGCAAAGAGACCGGGATCGGATATGGACATACTCTCTGTCGATACCGAAAACCACTTTGACTAACCGTTTACGCGGTGGAGATTCCAGAATGAAGTAGGTTGGTGGCGGCGTTTCCTGTAAGGTAAATACGTGGACCCAACTCCCGTGAGTTGGCATAAGGTGGCTAAAACATGAGCGATTCTCGGGCCAATGAGGTCATTCCTATGATCGAACGCACTCCTTCGATACTATACTCTGACTTTGGATTGTTTCGGTGGCCACTATTGATTTCTTTGATTTGGGGGTGTTAGTTCGAGGTGGGCGGTAGCTGCGGCTATGCGTTACCATCAGCCCGAGTAGCAATTGGTATATCTACCCTAGCATTGCCTAGTTGTGCCGTGTCACCTACCCTAGCGCGCCTTATACGATCTTGGTTTTGTACCATATCAATGGAGTGCCCTCTGACGACGTCCAGTACGGGGGAGATTACGGTACTGTATAGACTATGGGAATATATTTTGTGTTAAGGGCTATATGGGTAACCCCTTAACGCTATTTAAAAGTAAGTTTATTTTATAATTAGACACTATTATAATAGAGCAATATACTATATAGTAAATAGTTTAACATATCCTTAGGAGATGTAACTCCCGAGCATCTCTTGAGTTACTGTACTCATATTTCTTTCTGAAAATTTAACTTACATAAGATCTTTTAGTTCTGACTCGAGTGTTTTTGTCTTTTCAAATTCGCTCGGGTCAGTCCGAGCGTTTCAGGATTTGAAGATTTAGCTCTGGAGGACGAAGACGAAGATTTGTATTATTATTATTATTTATAGTATTGCACCACACTCATACTATTCCGCTGCATTTTATTTGGTATGTGAACTCCGATAGTTATTGTATAAAGAAAAATCAAGTGTTTTGTAAACAGTTTATGAACTGCATATTTATTATTATATTTTATCCTTCCGCTGTGAGATTCTATTTTAATTTTATTTCTTCTCTGTTTTCTTATTTACCCCATAACAATCCGCCCTTCCGTATGGTTTGAATCGGCATGTGTGTCGGTTTAAAGTGTGCGGAAAGGCGGGATGTTACAACTAATGTGCTTGCATTCTTTGTTGACTAATGAATACGATCTTCTGAGTAAACTGGATATGTATGTCTTGGTGTTCATAGATGGCATCTTGGTATACTCCAAAGATGAGGAGAAACGTGTAGTTCACCTATAGCTTGTGCTAGAGATGTTGGGACAACTTAAATCGAAAGCAAAATTTCCTAAGTGTTATTCTTGAAAGGGAAGGGATGTTCCTAGGCCTTGTGATTTTGGAAGAAGGGTAAGTTGTAGATCCTTCAAAGGTAGAGGAAATAAATGGGTGGAAGAGACTTAAGACTATGGCCAAAGTGCGAATTTTCTTAGGATTGGATGTCTATTACTAGATATTTATTAAAGACTTCTCCTGTATAGCTACGCTAATGACAAGACTGACCAGGAAGGCTGATCGGTTTATTTGGACGTAGGAGTATGAGAAGGCATTCTAGGAATTGAAGTATAGATTGATGAATGCGTCTGTGTTGGTAACACCTAAAGGAAATGATGGTATGGTCGTATACACTGATGCATCAGCTTCGGGGTTAGGTGCGTTATTGACGCAGAAGAGTAGGGTAATTGCTTATGCATCAAGGCAGTTGCGACCCCATGAAGTTCGATATCCAATGCATGATTTGGAGTTGGAAATAGTAGTCTTCGCATTGAGGATTTGGAGACACTATCTCTTAGGAGAGAGATTGAGTTGTATACTGACCACATGTCTCTAAGATACTCAGAAAGAGTTGAACATAAAGTAGCAGAGGTGGTTGAAGTTTCTAGCATCACACGATTTTAGGACATAGTATACCCTAGGAAAAGGCAACAAAGTAGCTGATGCCTTAAGACGAAAACAACAAAGTTGTGTTTTGGCTATAATAGAGGAATATATCGTGTTAGAAAAATTATCGGCATGTAATGTGCAATTTCAGCCTAGTGCAGGTTCAAACAGCGCATCCAGAATGCTATCATACTTAGAAGTTAGATCTATGCTAGTAGAAAGGATAGTTGAACTGTAGAAGGGCGAAAAGTTCTACGCAGACATAGTAAAGAATTTGGACTCAGAGATTTGAAGTTGTAGATCTGAAAGGGTTCAGCGTCGAGAGGGAAGGCGGACTAGTGAAGAATGGAAGGTTGTATGTTCCGAGTGCTGAGGAATGCGGAAGGAAGTATTGGATGAATGTCATCGTTCAAAGTTTACTATACATTTTTGAGGCATGATGATGTATCGGGATATGAAGTGGAGTTTCTTCGGGGAAGGGATGAAGAAAGATGTGGAAGAGTATGTGAGAAGGTGTCTTACATGCCAATAGTTAAAGAAGAAAACCAGAAGCCGAGTAGGCTCCCGTATGAAAATGGGATTCAATATCTATGGATTTCATAGATGGTTTTCCTAGGAAAAGGGAAGTGAATGGAGGCATATAGGTTATAGTTAATAGGCTAACTAAGAGTGCCCATTTCTATGAAGTATAAAAGGACAGCGTCGAAGTTTGTAGAGTTGTATATGAAGGTAATAGTTGGACTGCACAAGGTACCTAGTTTTATCATTAGCGATTGAGATTTGTCGTTCACTAATATGTTTGGAAAAGTTTGCATGAGGTATTTATTGCAGAACTGTGCATGAGTACTGCATACCATCCTTAGACATTTGGGTAGATCGAGAGGATCAGCAGAGTCCTAGAAGGCTCATTAAGAGGATGTATTTTAGGATTTGGTGGATCTTGGGAAGATTACTTGCAATCATAGAGTTCTCATATAAAAATAGCTATCAAAGAAGAATTGGGATGGCTCTGTTTGAGGCATTGTATAGGAGGTCATATAACTCGCTTGCATGTTGGTTGGAGGTAGGAGGCAGGTTGACAATAGGACCGGATGTGGTTAAGGATGCTACTGAGATGGTAAAGCAAACCCGAGCTAGAACGAGGGCAGCACGGTCTAGAAAAAAGGGTTATGTTGATACAAGGAGGAACGAAGTAGTGTTAGCAGCAGGCGATCAAGTGTTCGTGAAGGTTTCTTCGATGGGGGATGTAACGCGCTTCGAAAAAGTAGGGAAGTTAGCATCCAGATATGTAGGACCATTTCTGATCATAGATAGGAGTGGAAAGGTGGCATATATGGAGGAGTTGCCTAGTATTTTGTAAAAATCCATAATGTGCTTTATGTATCATGTTTGTAGAAATGCATTAAAGATCCAAGTGCAAAAGTTAATCAGAGCGCAGCAGAAGACCTGGTCATAGAGTAAGATACGATATGTACCCAGACCAATTCGAATAGTGGATTGGGATGAGAAGCAGCTTCATAACAGGGTAGTAAAGCTAGTCTGTGTCCAATGGAGCACAGAGGACTACACCTGGGAAATAGAGGATAAGGTTAAGAATACCTATCCAGATTTATTTGTTTTAGATCAACACATTAGCTATGTACTGAGTTGTAATGCTATAGACCATATATATATATATATATATATATATGAATGTATGAATATGGTTGTCTATCATATTAGTAGGTAGCATTAGCACGTTTTATATACATAGATTGGGAATTTATAGGCATGCTTAGGGTAAGCATGGAATATAGGATAAATCTCTACCGAACCTTGATTGAATTTCGGGGAGTGAAATTTCTTTAAAGAGGGAAGACTGTAACGACCTTAAATTTAAATTAATCGAATAAATAAATTAAAAGGCAAGGGTGGCCCAAATAAGAGAAGTAAAGGGAAATGAATTAATGGAAAAGGGATATGAGGGACCAAGCTCAAATTATTTGGGACAATAAATTACTCTATTTTGCTCGTTCATTTCATCCAACTCAAAATAAAATAAAAGCTAAAGAGAAATTTTAATTGTAGAGGCTTAAAGAGGGAAAACAGAAAGAGGATAAGGAAAATGCAAGCTAAAGTGGATTAATAATACTAAAGCTAGACATCTTAAAGATCTAGGTGAGTAATACTTTAACTTTCTACACTGATCTCTAATATATGGTCTTGGTGTAGACTGGTATGTTTATCTGTATGATGGGGTTCATATGAAATTTTATTAACAAATATAAAGGTTTAATGAATGTTTTGGGGAAGGATAGATAAATATGAGATGTTTAGACATGTTCTTCCTAATGTAATGATTTGGAAAGATAAAGGCAATCTATATGATGTTCTAATTTTGATTCAGGAGATGAGTCTTTAATTTGAGAAATTTCTTAAGCTTATAAGATTTCATATGATTTATTACAGTGTGTAACTAGAAATAAATGAGGAAAACATCCTTAAAAGTCCAAATAATGATTAATTGTTCACAATTTTTTTTGGGAATTTATTGGAATTTATAAGAAAAGTAAAACCCAAAACGGAAAAGTACAACACTGGGGCAAGTGGGAAACTACAAGGGTGCATGAAAATAAATTTATATAGGAAAAATATATTAACAGGCACTGTAGCAACCCTGGTTTGGAGATTACCTTTCAATATTGAATTATAATGATAATTATAATTTAATATTGTAAATTAAATTAAAATTGGAGAAATCAAATTGTTTGTTTGGAATAACAATGGATTTGGAATTTAAAATGAGAAAATGAAATTCCAAGCTTTATTCTATTTTTTTTGGAGTGTTATTAAATGAAAATTATTTCATTTGAGTGAAAATACAATAATTATATTAATTATTGTTCATTA